>JAKSZU010000001.1:214759429-215359429 GCA_026018925.1 Tupaia tana | reverse complement strand
CTACTTTCCTATTTCTCAGCCTTATTATCTACCAGAAGGTACCTGAATTCCATGGTCTGGAGGACTGTTCCACCAGTGAGCTCTTATGATCCAATGTCAGCTACAAAAGGGATCTGTCCTGCACGTGTCAGGGTATCGAGAAAGCCCGCAGCAGTGTGGAAATCCTCCTCCTAGCCTATTGGTCACTGGCATGCTCTGTTATAGTTGTCATCTGGCACGTTTAAAAAAATCATTTTATTTATTTCTTCCATGAGAGAGAGAGTGACAGAGAGACAGAGAGGCACTACTCTGAACAGGGCCTTCACCTTCAGCTTTGGCCACTTTCAGCTTTAGGCAGGTCCAGATCATAGGCATGTGTGCATCTGGCCTACTCAAGGGATTCTCTAGGCATGAACTCAGAGCCTTCCCATGTGACTTTGCCTTGCAGAGCATCATGTTTTACTGCCGTGCAACTTTTCTGCTCCCCTTTGGCACATTTCTAAGCTCTCTCTGTACACTATCCTACCAATGCTCACGTGTGACATTGCAGGCAGTTAGCATCCTCATGGGGAAGGGAAAGCTCAGAGAGGTGAGCTCACTTGCCAAGGGTGACCCGACTAGTTCTGAGTTCACCCTTTTCCCATCCTTCCCAGAGGTTTTTGTTTTAGGGCACATGTGCTCACCAGAGAGAGAGACAGAGACAGTGAGAGGGAAAGTGAGAAATCACCCCCTGAGGGAATGGCCACACTGCAGTCCCTTCTCCTTCATTCTCCTCCTGGGATCTTGGGCACGCACCCACATGCCCAGCATCAGTTTTAAGCCACCGATCCAGGACTCAAACTGAGATCTGCCACATGGGAGTCCAGCAATGTTACTGCTACACCATCTGCTGGTCCCCTGAACTCACATTCTTAACCACTGCCTGCCTGTGGAAGAGAGGCACAGGTCAGGGTGGCAGGAGATACACGATCTCCTGGACCTTAGAAAACTGGGGGATTTGATACCTTAGGAAGGTGAGGAGGTCTTGGTTACAGGCAGTCCTCGGATAATTCAGAGCTGACATTTAGAGCTGCAGGAGCACGGAGAATGAGTCCTCTCTTGGCAGGTAGCTCTTTCTCCGGAAAATGAAAACAGAACGACTCCACTGTTATGTTTCTTCAAGGACAGGGCTAAAGCGTTTACTGGGGGGAAATGTCTCCCAGTTAAAGGAGGGACGCGAGGGAGTCAAAGAGGCTTGGAGAGCAGCCTCAGAGAAGGAAGAAATAGCAGTAGGAATGAGAGGAAGGAAAGGAGGCGGGCAGGGGGGTGAGAGCACAGGGATATTGTCATTGCCGTAATCAAAGGGAGAGCAGATGCTGGAGAGAAACAGACCTGAAAGGCCCCAGGAGCTGGCAGTAGCTAAGAGGAAGCCTTCTTTGAAAAACATGGCTACTGAAGGGAATTCCTCTTTTCTGTGGCCACTCACTTTACAGTTTGCTCAGAGCCTTTTCATCTGTTGTCCACTCTGACCTGTTGCGAAGTATGGCATTATCAACACCGTTCGACAACTAGGAAATCAACTTCAGAAGGGAAATGTCTTCTTTGAGGTCCTGTGACTGGTTAGATAGAGCTGGGATGAGAACTCAAGTCATAGCCCTGCTTGGCTTTGTCCCCGTCCCAATAACAGCAGGATATGCAGGGTCATCACGAAGTAATTACAACTTTCGAAAAAAAGCTAAAGAGCTACCTCAGAAACGTTGGGCTTTGAGGAAAGTTCCTGGGGAGTCTATTAATGTATAGTGACTTTGGAAAGTTTCTTTCTTTTTTTTTTTTTTGAGAGGTTTTTGCTACAGGGCGCGTGCACTTGCCAGAGAGACAGAGAGACAGAAAGCGAGAAATCACCCCCCGGCAGGGATGGCCACGCCGCAATCCCTTCTCCTCCATTCTCCTCTCGGGATCTTGGGCACGCACGCACACGCACCCGGCGTGAGTTTTAAGTCACCAGGTCCAGGACGCGAACCACAGTCGACTATGTGGGAGTCCAGTGACATAGCCATTATGCTAACTACTGGTCCCGGAAAGTTTTTTGAAATCCTGCCAGTTAAGACTGCATTCACAGAGAAGTTTACTCATTTATATTTAGGTGACTAGAAAAAGCAACTCTAATTACAAAGAATGAGTTATCTAGTACTCTTTGTTCTAGCCACAGAAGAATAAAGATTAAGTCTTGATTAAAAATTTAAAAAAAGTCCTGATTATTTGCCTTTGCCCTTTTTCCCCAAGGAGAAGACTGTTCCATTCTGTCCTCAAATACAGTACTTTGCATTTGGTTAACATCACTGGTGGTTCTCTCCATGGCACCCGAGCTACCTCAGAGGACTGGGGAATCCAGTTTTGCCACTGAGTTTGTTGTAGTTCATAATTTCCTTCCTTTCTTCCCTCTTTCCTTCCTTTCTTTTTTTTAAAGAGATTTTTGCTATAGGGCATGTGCACTTGAGACAGAAAGACCCCTCCCTCCCCCATGTGGGGGAGACGGCCATGCTGCAATCCCTTCTCCTCCAGTCTCCTCTTGGGATTTTGGCACACACACACTTGCCCTGCATGAGGTTCAAGCCACCTGGTCTGGGACTCCCACCCTAGCTGACTACATGGGAGTTCAGCAATGTAACCATTACGCCATCTACTGGTCCCATTGTAGTTCATGATTTTTTCTTTCTGTTTTTTTTCATATTGGCATATGGACATTGGTGTCTTTCTTGATGCTTTTAAATATATAGGTAACCCAATTTCCAGTCTTCACCCTCTTTTTCAAAGTCTTGATTGATCGCTTTTTTTTTTTTTTTCTTTTTTTTTTTTTCTGTTGGTTTGTTTTTGTTTCAGATATATTTTTGCTATGGGGAGCATGAGGTCACCGGAGAGACAGAGAGGCAGGCCATGCTGCAATCCTTTCTCTTCCATTCTCCTCCTGGGATTTTGAGCATGCATTCACATATGCCTGGTGTGAGTTTCAAGCCTCTGGGTCCAGGACTTGGACTGCAGGAGGCCACGTGGGAGTCTAGCAACGTTTCCATTACACCATCTGCTGGTGCCTTCATTTCTCTTTTCAGGACTTTGAGCACATACTTGAACATGCCTGGCATGTTTCTCAAACCTTGGGGCCTAGGACTTGAACTGTGTAGTCAGCTGTGTGGTATCCAGCTGGCTTAACTACCCTGCCACTGGCTGGCCCCTCCATTTTTTTTTTCCCTTTTAGTTTGCCTTGTCATTTTTTTGTTGTTGTTGTTGTTGTTTTTTTTCTTTTTTTTTTTTTAAAGGTAGATGTCCTGGGTTAAAAAAAAATCCAATAATTGGCCTTTGGTGATGTGGTGGTAAGGTGTGGGAGAGGGGAAGTGTTCTATGATTAGAGCTTAGTCTTTTAGAGGGTCTGTGCTCTTAGCCTGCGAATTTCATAAATGCTGCTCAGTCCCCACATACTCCTTCAGGTGGGACGGGATGGCTAGAGTGTGCTGAAGCTGGGTATTTCCTTCTCCTTGGGTTGCTTTGACTCTGAAAAACTGCAGTGGTTTGATCTTGTTAAGAAAAACAGAATGCGCCAGCATATTTCAAAATGGTTCATTTCCCCTCCCCTGGCTGGAAACTGGAATGGATTTTCCCCTAATCGTGCCTGTGAGAATCTGGTAGAGCTTTTGGAAGTAAAATTCACAAAAATATGAGGAGGCTCCCCTATGAGTGTGTCCCTGTGGAGTACTGGAGAGAATCAGACAGTTACTTATCTTCATTAATATTCTGAAAGAAAAGGAATTATAAGTTAATGAAGAGGTTATAAATTTCAGCCAAAAAGAAGGAAAGAGAATCTTTGGGGAAAAAAAACCTGTCCTATCTGTGGAAAAATAACTTGAAATAGAGCCTTCTAACAATAGGTTTTTGGAATTCATGTCTCAAAATCTTCGGAATATAGAAAGAATGAGAACGAAGTTTGCGCTGAAACTCTGAAATAGCACACACTACTAAAACGTGTACCCTACATGTGCTGCTTCTGTTTATTATTCCCAAGTTCACTTAAAATCTTCCAAGACCTGATTTTCACCTAAGAATGTCCTGGTTGCTCCCTAATTCATCCTTTTACTCTTTTTGTGTTCTGTCTTCATCAAACCTGTATTTCTGAATAGGTCTGGTCAAAGGGAGGAGCTGGCAGAAGATGTCAGGTGGTTTCCTGGGTAGGAAGGAGCCCATTTTTTCCCATGTTTCCGGGTTCTAAGACCAGGTTCTTTCTCTGAAGTGCCCACTTGTGGGAGGCAGCCTCTTCCCTCATTTTCATTGGCACTGGCAGCCTGGCTTCTGGCTTTGGTATACCCTTCTCATCATTTCTCGTAGTGGCAAAAACTTACCATTTGCTAATTGTTGTTGCCTCATTGTCTACTGAGCTTCCATCACTTGGATAACCATTTCCCTGTGTTATAGTCCCTCTATTGGCATCACCTTCCCCCTCAGTTTATTTTTTGAAAAATTTTATTTGCCACAAGAAATGGAAGATCGTCTGCTGACAATAACATGTTTGTTGATGTGCTTGATTGAGACAATATACAGTGTACTCTGGATGGAAAATCTCATTTTGTATGCTGTAATGATGTACAGTGGATGAATGCAAATAAATAAATTGAAATAAAAAAAAAAGAAAAAAAATTTTTATTTGCCATAGGGCATGGGTACTAATCAGAGAGAGACAGTAAGAAGGAAAGTGAGAAACCACCCCCTGGGGGAGGGATGATCATGCTGCAATCCCTTTTCTTCTATTCACTTCCTGGAATTTTGGGCACACAACACATGTACACAGAAAGTTTCAGGCCGCCAGGTCCAGGACTTGAACTGCGATTGGCCATGTGGGAGTCCAGTGCCTTAACCACTACACCACTTGCTGGCCCCATTGAAAGAAAGCTGCCAGGTCTGGGACTTGAACTGTGGTTGGCCATGTGGGAGTCTAACACCTTAACCACCCTGCCACCTGCTGGTCCCCCTTTCCTCAGTTTTAAAATTATTTTGCCCCTGTTATTGTTACTGCCCTCTGCTTTTTTCTTTCCATGCTCCTGGATATGGTTTGAGTGCTCCCCCAAACTTATACCGTTACTTGACATCCAATGAGGCAGTGTTGGGAGGTAGGGACTCATGGGAGGTGCTTAGGACATGGGGGCAGATCCTTCATGAATAATTAATGCAATCTCCAGGCAGAAGGTGAGAAGAACAAGATGTTATAAAAGCAAGTTGTGAGAACAGCAGATGGCATAATGGTTGTGTTGATGGACTCCCACGTAGTTGACTATGGTTCGAGTCCTGGACCTGATGGCTTAAAACTCATGCTAGGTGCATGTGCATGTGTACCCAAAATCCCAAGGGGAGAATGGAGAAGAAGGGATTGTGGCATGGCCATCCCCCCAGGGGGTGATTTCTCACTTTCTGTCCCTCTGGCAAATGCATATGCCCTATAGCAAAAATATCTCTTAAAAAATAAAAAGCAAGCTGGATGCCTATAGGTCTCTTTCTTTGCAGCCACCCACTTTCCTTTCCCCTTCTCTCCACCGTATTGTGACATAGCAGTAGGGGCTGGCTGGATGTTGACCTCATGACCTTGGACTTTCCAGCCCCTGGAATCCTGAGCCAAATAAACCTCTTTTCCTTATAAGTCCTTTCATCTCAAATATTCTTTTTTTCTTAAGTATAATTTTCAAGCATTTAATTGCATTTTTACAATACACCTCGCAAGAGGCATACAAATTATGATAGATCTCACTTTTAAGGGATTTTTAATAATTTGGATTCCATTGTTGTACGTCTCTATAGTGCACAATATGGCTTTTCAATATACGCATGCAATACATGACAATGATAGTCTTTGACAGCAGCAGAAGCAGACTAAGACACTCCTTTAACTAAGAGATTCCATCTACTCCTATGCCTTGAACCATCTTCTCTGTCTCACATGTCTTGCCTTTAGTAACATTTTTATACTGCCTAGAGGATGTCTTCCTTGGCAATGCTGCAAAACCTTTGAGATTTAGATGTGCCAAGTTACTTAGAGGACAGAAGTGATGTGAGGAGCTTCTTAGTTCGGAGATATATAGAGCAATAAGCATAAAAAGTACTGTGGGCAAGTGACATAAAATTTAGATGATTTTTCTGCTTTCTGTGTGCATGGCTGTGGTCCAAGATCTCAAGCTGAAATACCTACAGTTTCAGGCAGGTAACATAATTGAGGGAAGTCGGATGGGTAAAAGAAAAATAGTCTCTTAATTTACATCCTTTTCATGTAGAAATACTTTGTGTGCATATTAAAACATGCAGAAATGCTCTTCCCTTTTGTAAGAAAAATAGTCTCTTCTATTTTTCAAGAAAAATTCTGCCCTCTTGGTCTGTTTTTTTTAGTTTTCTCATTCTGTAGATTCATAAATACAGCAAAGTACTTTTCTCTCATAAGAAACACCCCTGGGAGCCTGATGCTTGTTGACCCCATTGGCCTCGGTGTCAGGCCTGTGAGAGGAGGTGGTCGAGCCTAAGGAAACCTAGGGAGGGCGTGTTCTGCCTGAAGGGATGAAGTTACTCAGCTCCAACTGTGTTGTCTGACAGGACATGGAAATGGTGTTGCCAGATTTTCCAACTTCTTTTTTTTAATTACCAGAGAGCACGAGGACTCCAAAGTCCCAATGGGCTGGAGAAATGGAGGAGAGGGAATTGCTGTGTGATCATGCCCCACTGGGGGATACCTTCTTTCTCTTTCTCTCTAGCAAACACATGTGTTCTCTGACAATTGAAAAAAGGGGTAACAAAGCTATTGGATCATAGGAAAAGTCATGATGCATTTTTGCATAGGAAAACATAGAAAAATATGTTATGATGAGACCAGCAGATAGTGTAATGGCTACGTTGCTGGACTTCCATGTAGTTGACTGTAGTTCGAGTCCTGGACCCAGTGGCTTAAACTCATGCCAAGCACGTGTGCGTGTGTGCCCAAGATCCTGAGAAGAGAATGGAGGAGAAGGGATTGTGGTGTGGCCCTTCCCCCCCCACCCCCTGGGGGTGATTTCTCACTTTCTGTCTCTTTGTCTCTCTGTCTTTCTGGTGAGCGCATGTGCCCTATAGAAAAAAAAAAAAGGGGAAAAAACCTCATGACTTTTTCAACAACCCAATAGCTCTATACCTCAGCGGCCATTTCCTTGACCAGTCTTGGTATAATCTTCTGGTTACGACTACTGTCAGAAGGAGGAGTTTGTGTCTCATTGATCTGTCTTCCTCAAGATTGTCAAATCAGAAATGGGAACTTATTTCTCATTACCTTCACTGTCTCTAGCTTTTTTATCTCACAGCACTAGTAATTGGTGTGTCTTTTGCAGCTAGCAGTTTTAGATAAGAAAAAACTTACTTTTACTTTTCTTAAAATAATTTGCCAGAGCATGTGTGTTTGTTAGCGACAGAGACAGAGAGAGAGAAAGAGAGAAAGAAAGAAAGAAATTACCTCCCATTTGGGATAGTCATGCTATATAATCCCTTCTCCTTCAGATCTCCTTCCTTTTGGGATTCTGGGTGTGCACGCACACACACTTGGCATTTTTAAAAAAAATTTATTTATTTTAACTTAACCTGGGGAGGGAGGGGGAGAGAGAAGAGAGAGAGAGAGAGAGAGCGAGCCATCAGGTCCAGGTCTCGAACCTCAGTTGGCCATGTGGGAGTCCAGTGCACTTAACCACCACGCCACCTGCCAGCCCCCTTGGCATGTTTTTCAAGCTGCCAGGTCCAGGACTCAAACAACACAGTTGGCCATGTGGGATCCAGTTGTCTTAACCATCATGCCACTGATTGACCTCTTTTACTTTTTTTTTTTTTTTTAAGAATTGTTTATTTAATAATAGTCATTATTATTTATTATTATCTTAATTCACCAGAGAGAGGGAAAGTGAGAAAGCAAGCTATCAGGTCCAGGTACTCAAACCATAGTTGGTCATGTGGGAGTGTCCAGCACCTTAACCACCATGCTACCTGCTGGTCCCTGGCCCCTTTCACTTTTTTTCTTTTAAAAAGGAATTATTTATTTAATTATGTTTGTTCTTTTTTTTTTTTTTTTTTTTTTTCCATTTTTTTTTTTTTTGAGAGATTTTTGCTATGGGGTGCATGTGCTCTCTGGAGAGATAGAGACAGAGAGACAGAAAGTGATAAATCTCCCCTCCAGGGAACATGGTCACACTACAATTACTTCTCCTCCAGTTTCCTCTTGAGATTTTGGGCACACACACACATGCCCCTGGCATGAGCTTTAAGTCACCAGGTCCGGGACTCAACTGTAGTTGACTACATGGGAGTCCAGCAATGTAGCCATTATGCCTCTGCTGATCTCATTTTTGTTTATTCTTAATTTGACCAAAGAGAGAGACAGAGAGAGAGGTAGAGTGAGAAAGCAAGCCACCAGGTCTCAAACTTGAACCGTAGTCAGCCATGTGGGAGTCCAGCACCTTAACCACCACATCACCTACCAGCCCCATCCTTTTACTTTTCAAAAGTAGTGTTTTGGGGGCCAACAAGTGATGTGGTGGTTAAGGCACTGAACTCCCACATGGCTGACCCGAGTTTGAATTCTGGACTCGGCGGCTTAAAAAAATCACACCAGGCATGTGTGTGTGTTTGTGTGCCCAAAATCCTGAGAGGAGAAGAGAGAAGGTATTGAAGCATGGCCATCCCCCTTGGGGGATGATTTCTCACTTTCTCTTTCTCTGTAGCTCTCTGTCTCTCTCCTCTTTGGCATGTGCACGTACCCTGTGACAAAACCCTAAAAAGAAATTAGTATTTGCAGTTCATAAACATATGACCACAAACATGTAAACAGATCATTCCCTCATTTCCCAAAGTAGTATAATCACAGTCAGAACATTTTTATAATATATCATATTATGAAATGTAAGATTTACCCCTTAACATTTCCTTTAATCAAGCTTTGAAATCCTACAAGCTTTTTCTTTGTGGTAATCTCCATTCTCTTGATCCTTCTTTTTTCTCTCAAGGCTGTCAATCCTGCCTCGATTTCATTCCTTTATCATTCCAGATTAGATTTTATGGTACATTCATCCTCCAGTTTCTCTCTCGCTGGCATCCATAATTCTTTCGTTCTCTTATTCATTAGCTACACCTGCTCTATGCCCCTCAACTTGTATCTTTTTCACATTTAAGATACTTTGTCTCCAAAACCTTCGCTTCAGAGAGATGTGGAGGCAGTCATACCATGTTCACCAGCACCAGTGTAGACGTGGTTTATAGTCTCATCTGTCAGTTGTCCCGACCCGGGGGGATAGTCGAACAGGTTTCCTGAGGGAAGGAGTGAGAGACGGGACGAGCGACGCAGTGTTACAACACGGAGACCACGCAGTGTTACAACTCTTCAGGGTCATTGTTTATTGTGGGCAGCATGGAGACGACACAGTGTTAGAGCTCTTCAGGGTCGTCCGGAGACGATGTGGTGTCACAGCTCTTCAGGGACTTCAGGGTCGTCTGGAGACGATGCAGTGTCACAACTCTTCAGGGACTTCCGAGTTGTCTGGAGACAATGCAGTGTTACAACTCTTCAGGGTCTTCAGGGTCGTCTGGCGATTGTGGGCCAGGCATCGTGGTTATATACATGCTGCTGGGCCATGATTGGTTGTAAAAGGTGGGTTATGATTGGTTGTAAAAGGTGGGTTACGATTGGTTGCTTTGTGGACCAATCATGAGGTGCTGGATATGCAAATCTGAGGGATTCTAGTGGCCAATCAGAGTATGGTTTTGAAGGTGAGATTTTTGAAGGGGAGCCAATCATGGCCTTAGTCATTTTGTAATTGTTTGCTTTCTGAGAAACCCGCCATATTCGTTGGTACACAGCCTCCCACAGTCAGTGAAATGTACAACTCTGTTAGGCAAGTCTTTAAACATTTCCTTCAACTGCTTACCACTCTCCCAGGCCCCCATCTCCACCACACTTACCTCACTTTCTATGAACAATTCTTAATATTTTCCAGGGAGAGACAGACTGCAGTTGCTCCATGCACGCATTGGCTGGCCTCAGTACTGCCTTTACCTCCTGTTGCCAAGTCTGATGATGAGTCTCTTCTATCCAAGGCTTACCTGTGAGCTAATGTGCAACCACTCCAATCTCCTCCATGACCTTATGCTACAAAATATCCCTTCTATTTCCTGTATTTGTATCCTTTCCCTCTCCAATGGCTTCTTCCTTACAGAATAGAAACACGTTTAACTCTTTCCCATTTAAAAAAATGGAAACAAAAACATATCTGCTGGTGGGTCAGTGTCCCTTCTAGATAGGCCCCACTACACCACCCACTTTCTCCTTTCAGTCAAGTCTTAGGAAAGGGCTGTCTACACTGCCTCACTTCATTTAATCTTCAATTCTCACTTTTTTTTTTTGTCCCTTTCTTGAAAAGATTATCAATGACTTTTCAGTTGTTAAATCCAATAGACATATTTCAGTTGACATTTTATTTGAAGTTTATGGGACACTTGACTTTTTTGACCACTCTATTCTTGATAATTTCCCCTTAATTTCATTGCTTCTGGGCAAGGTGGTAAAGGGAACTGGATCCTACAGGCTGACCACATATTTTGAATCCTGACTCTGGTCTCTTGAAAAACATTCCAGGTGCATGTGTGTGCATGACCAAAATCTTGACAGGGTGGAAAGATGGAGGAAAAGGCATTGTAGCATGACTATATCTCACTAAAAGAGTGCTTTCTCCCTGTCTCTCTTCCCCGATCTCTCTGTCTCAAGTGAGCACATGTGCTCTCTAGTAAATTAAAAAACAAGGACACCGTACAGCTTCCTTGACACTATTTCTCTCATTAATCAGTTGCCTTATTTCTTCTCAATCTTTTCTTTTTTTAAAATTATTCATTTTATTTTTTATTTGCCTCCAGATTCAGGACTCGAACCCTGGTCGGCCATGTGGGAGTGTCTAGCACCTTATCCACCACGCCACCTGCTGGTCCCCTCTTCTCAATCTTTTCTATTTAGTCCTCAATTACTGACTTTTCCCGGCATCCTCTTTTCAGCCTTCTGGTGTTCTTATTCTTCTGCTTTTGGGCAGTCTCATCTCACAACTTCAGTCACCACTTACATGCTGTGACTTCAAAATCTCTGCATCAAGCCTACTCTCTTGAATGTTAGGCTTGTGTATTTAACATATTGTTGGTTGTATATTCCAAAACTACATGAGAAGAACACTCCTGAAACTAAATGAGCTCATTATTTCTCCTCCCACAGACTTCATCTCCATCTCACCTCCCTGAAATTCTCACTACTCTGTATTTTGGGGGCATATATTATCAAAGCCCAAGTTCTCTGGCTAGAAAATATGGGTATTATTCTAAATTCCTCCTTTTATTTTGCGTCAGTGCTTTCAATTAACTTGTCTTTTCTGTTTTCTAAAATCCTCTGGTACTTATTACCTCCTCTCCATACCCACTGCCTCTCCTAAGTTTAGACTCTCTCCTTCAGAAAATTTCTGAAGCTACATCACCCCCCTCTGTGTCACCTCCCTTCCTTCAACTGCCAAGCCAGGTCAAAGTTTCAGGATTCCTTGCTGGGCAGTCACATTTTTACCAAAGTACAGGATTCAAGACTCCCACGAAAGCAGCCGTGAAAGACTTCCTACTGTGGAAAAAAATCCTTTGCTTGACTACTCAGAGACCACAGAGGCCAAGGTCGTAGCAGACCAGAGGGGGAAAAAATCTCGTTCCATTGCTGTTAACGCCCCACTCTAAAGACAGTCTCCTTGAGTTCCCTGCAGGGTGGTTTTACTGACTGTTTGCCCAGAGGTAGAGGCCCATTAGAGCTTGTCTGCCTGTGGATTTTCATGGTGTTGCTTGTTTGTTTGTTTCCCTCTATCTTTTTTTAAAAATTATTTTATTCAACTTTATCTATTTATTTATTTTATTGTAATTTGATCATAGATGGACAGAGAGAAAGAGAGAGAGAGAGAGAGAGAGAGAAACTGAGAAAGTAAGCCACTAGGTCTGGGACACGAACGCAGTCCGCCATGTGGGAGTCCAGCGCCCTTAACCACCGCACTACCTGCCAGTCCCTTTATTTCCCTCTATCTTATCAGTGGGGGAAGCAGCTTGGAATTTAGGCTTGAGAATACAACTTCCTTACTGTTTTGCCTTTTGGTTGGTTTGTTTTTTTTGTTCATAGTGTCTGGAAAAGTTTCCCATTTCCTACCCTCCTTTCAGCTGTCAATGTGATCTTTTCTGTATTTAACCAGACTCCTTTTCTCCCGTCTCCCATGGCAGCATGTGGCCAAGAACATAAAAGGGAGGATGTGGGCTGTTGGGTCTGGGGAAAGCATACGGCTTAGTTCTCCCTGCTTAAACGTTAGGGTCCTATAATACTAGCCCGCCTGGCTCCATTAGGCAAAATGAGCTCTCTTCACTTTTCAGTTCAATTTTTCCTCCTCGTTTTCCCCAGGCAGGCTGTGCAGTCTAGCGCCCCTCCCCCCCACCTCCTTCCCCCCCCCCCCCGCCCCCCTCTTCCCCTCTCCGTGCAAGCCTCCCTAGCCTTTGCCCTTCAGCCAGCACTTCATTGTCATTCTTCTCACAGCAATGCAAGCTTAGTGAGGGAAGGGTTTGTCTCCTCTTCTAGATGTTTCCAGGATCAAGCATATGCTAGGCACTTTATTAAAGTTTGTTGTATGAAAGTGTCAAACTCCACGTCTCTCCCTGAGCAATGCAAAAAACTGGTAACCCCTATTGGTTTTAGAATTAATTAATTAACTGGGACCAGCAGTTAGTGTAATGGCTATGTCGCTGGACTCCCATGTAGTCGACTGTGGTTCAAGTCCCGGACCTGGTGGCTTAAACTCATGCCGGGTGTGTGTGTGTGTGTGCATGCCCAAGATCGCGAGAGGAGAATGGAGGAGAAGGGATTGCGGCATGGCCATCCCCCCTGGGGGGTGATTTCTTGCTTTCTATCTCTCTGTCTCTCTCTGTCTTTCTGGGGAGCGCACGCGCCCTATAGCGAAAACCTCTCCAAAAAAATAAAAAAAGAATTAATTAATTCATTAACTAATTTAGAATTTGATTGAGGAGGCTTTTAACACAATTGCTGAGAGAACAATTCAAACATCACTGCTATATACTAATAACATTCTTACTTATAAAGATAAGGCCTGCCAGATTGTATATTTTAATTACAAGCTCTTACGTCTGTTTTCCACAATGACCAGGTAGTATCTTTCATGGGAAATAAAATCCCAAGGCATTACACCGAGCTAACAAACCATGATTATCCATCATCTACTATTTATTTAATCTATTTATTATTACTTTTTAATTTTACCAGAGAGAGACAGAGAGAAACAGAAAGTGAAAAAGCTAGCTGCCAGGTCCAGGACTTGAACCACAGTTGGCCATTTGTGAATCAAGCACCTTCACCACCATATTACCTGCTGGCCCTATCCTCTCTTATTTTGACTCATCATCATTCATCTGGTCACCTAGATTAGAAACCCTGAAATTTCCCTTTTCTTCAGTTCTCAAATCCGAAAAGTCAAAATGTCTTAATTTTTGGCCCTCCTGGGTAAATGACCTGGGATTCTCTGCCTATCGTCTGTTCCATTAATATTATGTTTATCCTTGTTCCTGTTTCCTCTTTGCAGGAATCAAGAAGATTTTTAAAATTAAACACTACTGTTTTAGCGTGAGCTGCTAAAATACTAGAAAGTAGATGACGTAAACCATAGATGTTAATTTTTCCCATTTCTAGAGGCTTGGAAGTTCAGGATGAAACTTCCAGCAGGTGCAGTTTTTGGTGAAGACCCTCTTCCTGGCTTGCAAATGTCCAGCTTCTTGCTGTATCCTCACATGGTGGGGAGCAGAGAGAGCTCTGGTATCTCTCTCTCTCTCTCTCTCTCTTTTTTTTTTTTTTCCATACGGGCACTAATCCCATGATGGGAGTCCCATACTCATCACCTTATTTAAACACAATTAGCAACCCCCCCCATGTCCCACCTCCTAATACCATCACTCACATTGTGGCTTTGGACTTTGACTTAGTCACTTTGGGCTACTATAACAAAATACTTCCTATGGGTAGTTTATAAATAATAGGTAATTATTTCTTGTGGTTCTGGAGGCTAGAAGTTCTAAGATCAAGGCATCAAGATTTTGTGTTTGGTAAGGACTCACTCTGCCTCCAAGGTGACAGGAAGGACTCACTCTCTGCTTCCAAGGTGACAAGGTGCTTGCTTACATGGTGTCAGGGTTGTAAATTACATCTTCATATGACAGATCTTGTTCTGACATTCTAATATAAGGGCACTAATCCATTCATGAGAACTTTCCCCTCATAGGTTAACCATTTGCTAAAACCCTCAGCTCTGTATACTATTGCATTGGGATTAAATTTTAACATAAATTTCTGAGGGATATGAACATTCAAACCTTGGCAGTCTTCAGTCTTCAGTATATGAATTTTGGTGAAGACACAAATGTTTAATGCAACTATTATTTGAGTGACTATTCTTTTTTTCTTAAGAATTATTTTATTTAATTTTACTTATTTATTTATTTTGAGAGGTTTTCGCTATAGGGCGTGTGCGCTCACCAGACAGACAGAGAGAGACAGAGAGACAGGAAACGAGAAATCACCCCCCAGGGGGGATGGTCATGCCGCAATCCCTTCTCCATTCTCCTCTCGGGATCTTGGGCACGCATGCACACGCGCCCGGCGTGAGTTTTAAGCCACCGGGTCCGGGACGCGAACCGCGGTCGACTACGTGGGAGTCCAGCGACATAGCCATTATGCTAACTGCTGGTTTCTGTTATTTATTTATTTTGATGAAAGAGAGAGAGAAAGAGAGAGAAAGAGATAATATCCCCAACAGGGTTTTGCCGTCACAGTCCACCCCCAGCCTTCAGCCAGCCCTGGATCATGGACAAGCATGTGCCTGACATGCTCAGGGAGGTCTCCAGACTTGAACCAGAAACTTCCCTATGGGCTTGCCTTCCATAAATGCAGCATTTTATTGCTGTGTCACCGTTTGGCCCCTTACTCTAGGGATTTTTAAGTTGGCATTCAGACATGAGAGAGATCTATGGATAATCTTCAAGGTCTGTCAACTTCCTGAAACAGTATGCAAATTGCTCCAGAGACTTTTCTCCCCTGGACTTCCTTTCTACCTTTCTAGTGGCTTTCAAAGTGGGCTCTGTTCTCCTCACTGGCCGTCTCACCTCTAAATTCCTCTGATTCTAACCTGAGCACACATGGACCAGGGTCTCTGATGAAGCATCACGCCTATCATGCTAGTCTCCAGTTCTGACTTGCCTGTTTTCTTTCAAGACTTCATGGTCTGGTCCCACCCTACTTATCTAACCTTAATTTAAATTTCCTCTCTTGTCTCACATACTTGAATCTAGGCAGGCTGATTTCCTCTGTTGCAGTCTTGACTCTTCTGCACTTGGCAGGGATTCTGGGCACTGGGGAATAATAAGAGTGCGCTCACTGGAACAGTCATGGGGAGCTGGAGAGAGTAGTGCAGACGGCAGGGGAAGTGCTGGGGACATGCTGATAAGCATACCTGATGGATCTTGTCGTCCGACCCTGGAAAGGTAGAATTTTAGAGCAGCAAATTCATAGAATGTATGTTTTACAGAAGAGCTCCAGAGATTTAATGGCCTAGTTTAATCAGCCAAGAAGATGGAAATGAGATAGTGGCTTGACTGATGTTTTGGACTTGCCCTTCATGGAGGATGCCAGGGGGTGCTCAGCTATGGCCGCAAGAAAGCAGACACTGAGTGCAGAAGGAGAAAGCACGGAGGATGGTTCACATGAGGCGATATTCAAGGTCAGTATCAAGAAGAGGAGAAGGCAACTGCCCAGCCTGTCCACCATATTTGTTGAATAGCTACTTCTACTTTATACCTGGCTGAATTCCATCCATAGGTTTGGATTTCAGGACCTAGATTTTAGTCACAAGGGGAAGTCTACAGGCGTGGAGTTGGTGGCAGGGGAACTGGGTATCAGGGAGATTATCAACACAAGGCAGTTACAGGGCTCAAGACAGTAACCTCAATCATCACACAATAAGGCAGGAACACGAGTGGACATCTTGATCTGGGCATATGAATAGAATATGGCTAGCAACCAGGGTGGACTTTCTGCCTCAGTCACAGGAATAAGACTTTAGTGATAGAATTTCAGGCACCGTGGAAGACTACAGATAACACGTCACATTTGTCGAGCACCTACTACGTGCCAGGTTCTAAGTACTTCATACGTATTATTTCATTGAATCTTCAGAACAACCCTACAAAGTCAGATGGACTATCATCCTCATTTTTTTAGGGGAAGAAACTGAGGCATGGAATTGTCGAAGAACAGCTAATCCAAGATCAAGCATACATTCAGTTAGTGATGGGGTGGGATTTGAATCTGGGCTAGCTGTTTTGGAGCAGGAAGGCTTACTTCAGACCTCTTACCCACTTCATCGGCAGCTAGCAGCTCTGCAGATCTGACTCCAGGGTGTACTACAGCTTTCGGGGCACAGTGAATTCTTAGAGAGAACATTGCTGCCTTAGCAACAGAGGGCTATTTGTCTCTTTCGTCCCCATGACTCTACTGCCTCTGCACCTCCCCTACCTCTTACCCTGTGGATGGCCCTGGCATGAAGAATTACAAAGAAAAAAGACAAAGTGGGCAGGGTTCAGAGTAAAGCAACAAAAATGATTCAGGAAATAAAGGGTTGACATATGTGGAAAGATAAAAAGAGATATATTTATCTGACTGAGCTTGGTGATGGCTAAGAAAGGATGTGAACACCCAAGAGGGCAAAGAATGGGCTAGATCTGTCTTTTTTTTTTTTTTTTTTTTTTTAGGTACTTTACAGCTCCTGCATCAATACTTCTCTCTCTGTGGCCTTATGCTGAAATTCAACAAGGATTTATTGAGTGTAGGAGGCTTTGTTTTTAGATTCAATGTATTTCCAGAGGCTGCGTCTTAAGTGGATCAGTTGTAAGGAAAAAGCCCGAGGGCACCCGTGCCAGTGTCTTCATCTGAGCTGATGCATTTTGGCATCATTGTTGGGAGTCATCAAATGAGGGGGATAAGATAGCAAGATATGATTTTTATACCTGAAAGAGACCTTAGAGATCATATCATCTTCATTTTATAAGTGCAAGGATGGAAGTCCAAGCAGTCACCTGAGCTGTGCAAAGTCATAGCATGAAGTTGGGTGACAGGGGAGGGAGGGAGGGAGGGATGCTGACTGGAAACCAAAACACAGGTATATGGAGGATCTCCTTTGTATCATTCCCAACTCTAGTCTCTGACATTTGGCTCGATATCAGACAAACAAGGCTCCTTTCGGTTATGGCTTGGCTAATGGCTTGTTCCTCAAAGTTTCAGGCTTTGGAATTTGCTCACAGTGGGTCCCCCAGAAATTCATGTGCTGGGACATGATTATAGTGATTGTATTGTAAAAGTGTTTAGTGAAAACTTAATTCCTTCATGGTGCCCCCAGGTGGGGCCTTTGCCTCCATTATAGATGTAATAATATTAGGACAAGGCCTCCATGATTATAGAGTCGACTACGTGAGTGGGCCATTTAACTTTTCCCATATTAATTTATTTTTTAGAGGTTTTTGCCATAGGGCATATGTGCTTGTCAGAGAGAGATAGACAGACAGAGACAGTGAGCAAGGAAGTGGGGGGGATGGCAACACTGCAATCACTTCTCCATTCTCCTCCTGGATCTTGGGCATACACACACATGCCCTGCGTCATTTTTAAGCCACTGGGTCCTGGACTTGAACCACAGTCAGCCACGTGGAATTCTAGCAATGTGACCACTACACCATCTGCTGGCCCCTTTGATGGGTTTATAAGCAGAGGGAACAAGACCAGAACAGCCACAGGACTATAGACCACACTCTACTCTGCTAAAAGTTCTGCCTTCTGCCATATTGTGATGCCTTTGGACTTCCCAGCCACCAGAACTGTGAGTTAAAATAATTCTCTATACTCTTAAATTCACACAGTCTTGGGACTAGCAGTTGGCTAGGCATAATGGCTATGTCTCTAGACTCCCACATAGTCGACCGCAGTTTGAGTCCCAGACCCAGTGGCTTAAACTCACACTGGGTGCATGTGTATGTATGCTCAAGATCCCGAGAGGAGAATGGAGGAGAAGGGATTGTGGTATGGCCATCCCCTCTGAGGGGTGATTTCTCACTTCCTCTTTCTGTCTCTGTCTTTTCAGAGAATGCACATGCCCTATAGCAAAAGCCTTTCCAAAAAAACAAAAAAGAACACAGTCACAGATGTTTCTGTTGACAATGCAAAACAGACTAAGATACTTCCTTCATAGTGCTTACATCCTCACAGAGATGATAGATGCTGGCAAAATCCCTGTTAACCCCACTATCCTCCCTCCTGGATCTGTACCCAAGTAGTCGAAAGTCAATGAGCAAAAATTGCCAAATAGTGTTTCTTTAATTCATGACTACCTATCTTGAATGAGTCCTCAATGCAGCCCAGCCATTTTATTATACTTCTTTAATAATTTGTTTTCTCACTTGCGATAGTTTAGAAATACCTCTGCAAATTCTTTGATATTTCTCCTATTAAGAGATAGAGTCCACATCCTCTTCCCTTCAATCTGTGCACATCTTTGTGACATTTTCCATGACCAGAATAAAGCAGACTTCAGAGGCCAGGTTAGAAAGGTCCATGAAAATTCTGCTGGATTCTTTTAGGACTCTGAGGTCCTTCAGTTGCTACATAAACAAATTATTTTTGCATATTTATGTGTGTGTGTATATGCATGTGTATATATAAATATAAAGATATCTATACGGGTGTATGTATGTGTGTGTATTTACAGAGAGAGATCTCAGAGGAACCCCAGCTATTGCCTTCCCAGGTCAGGAACCAAACTTGTATAGAAACAAGTCTCAAGATACCCCCATCCTCAGCCACCATCTGACTGAAATCTTAGAACGGGCTATGAGCAGGAAGTGCCTATCTGGGCACACTTGACCCCCAGACTCATGAGCAAATAGATGACTGTTATTCTTGTAAGTCACTGGGGGTGGTTTATTTTGGAGCAGTAGATAATGAACATTACCCTACAAAAGTGCTTTTCCTTTCTTTAAAAAAATTTTTTTGTTTATTTATTTATTTAGTCATTCACTGTACATCTATACAGTATACAAAATAAGATTTTCCATCTAGTATGCATTGTATATTAACTCAATCAAGGATATAACCATGTATGTTATCATCAACAAATGATTTTCTGTTTCTTATATATTTTGTTTTTTCCTCCCTTTTTTCCCTACCTCTCACCCGTTGCCAATTCCACCCCTCCCCCGACACTGTCTCTGGCATATACAATTGTTTTCCATGCCTTTTCCCCCCACATTTTATTGATTCACTAAAGATCTTAATTAATTTAAAGAATTTCAATAATGAGCACAGCTGATATATACATATTTATGAATGCATGTCTGACCTTAGGCATAAACCTCAGTGAGTAAAGTGAACATATTATAAAGTAGCACCTTGCTGGGACTATGTAGCTTACTGCAGTCATTAAATATGTATTAATAGTTATTTTTAAATGTATTTTTTAAATTCAAAAAGAAAGTTTTGGTTTTAATAGATCAAAATAAAAAGATGTTAAGAGAAATTTGCTTAAAACTTAAAGCCAGGAAAAAGGTTAGGATTCAGTTCAAATAGTAGGTAGATGAACCTATCAACAGTTCAAGAGAAGACAAAAATCCTTAAATATGGAAATCAAAGCATCAAAGAAAATCAGTAATGTTTTAGTCTAAAGTAAAAAAAAAAAAAATTTCATTAATTCAGACTCATGTAATTAATCTCTCTTCTACTGAATTTGCAGTATTAAATATGTCTAATCTTTCCATTTAAACACTGGAAGCTAACATTCAACTCCAGACTTATCTCCACCATTAGGCTGCCATTCTCTTGGTTGTTTCTTGTACTCTTATTTCTGTGTGTCTGACTTTAGTTTTCCTGGTATAGCACTCCTTTCAGCACTTCTTGGAGAGCTGGTCTGGTGTTGGTAAATTCTTTCAGGTTTCGTTTATCTGAGAATGTTTTTGTCCTTTTTTTCCCATATGAAAGATAATCTTTCTGGCTATAGTATTCTTGGTTGAAATTGTTTTTCATTTAACACTTTGAATATATTTTTACCATTCTTTCCTTGCTTGCATTGCTTCCAATGAGAAGTCCAATGTTAGCCTTATGGGATATCCTTTAAAAGTAACTGGACATTCTCTCTTGCCAATTTTAATATCTTGTCTTGGTGGTTTTGGTAAATCTGGCTATGATGTGCCTCAGGGAAGATTTTCTTGGGCTGATTGTACGTGGGATCCTTTGTATTTCTTGGGTCTGGATATTTGAGTACCTCTCTAGATTTGGAAAGTTTTCTTCCAGGATTTCATGGAATAGATTATCTATGCTCATATTAGTTTCTTCACCTTCTGGGATACAGATGATCCGAATGTTTGGGCGTTTAATATTATCTAGTATAACTCATATGCTATTCTCAATTTTTTTGGTTATTTTCTCAGTATTTTTGGTGAATTTTTCTAGATCAGAGAACCTATCTTCTACCTCTGAGATTCGATCTTCTGCCTGATCTAATCTGCTTTTGATATTTTCAACGGAAGTCTTGATTTTCTGTATTACAGCCTTCATCTCTAACAATTCTGCTTGATTTTTTTTAATGATGTGTATCTCGTCTTTCAGATCATGTAATAACTTCCTCAACTCCTGGAACTTGGTGTTTCTTTTCTCCTGAATCTTCTGGAGATCACTGTCTCTATTCTCTTGCATCTCTATTAGTTTTGTCAGTATGAATATTTAAAATATTTCAATATTTAAATATTTTGTCAGTATGAATAATTATCTGACTTTTTCATGAGTTCCCTTGTATTCTTTTTGGAGAAAGAGGAGTTATTCTTTTCCATTAGAGGAGAGATATTTTCTTGGTTTTTCATTTTTCTTATGTCTCTGAGATGGTTTCTGGTCATCTGGTGGATTATACATTTTTTCCTATTTTTTTTTTAGTTAAATCTGAGGAATAGGAGGAATGCAGAAGGAGGTGGCCTGCAGTATGTAAACAGTTCCATTGTTCTCCCTTTGCACAACTGATTCAATGAGAATCGAGGATTAATCTGACCCTTAAAGTATTCAGATGTTTGGCTACTGAGCACCTAGACCTGTCTAGAAAATCAGTGTGTGTAGGCTGAGCAGAAAAGTGAGTAAGGTAAAAAGACAAGGAAAAGGAATAGAAAAAAAAAAAAAAAAAAAGGAGGAGAAAAAACAAGACAAAAACAATAAGAAAAAGAGAAGAAAAAAATTTTTTTTGTCAAAGCTTGAAAACCACGTGGTGTGTGGCTAGACCTGGCCCCTGGCTAGACCTGGGAAGCAGGAGGGTGAAGTCTGGGCAGAAGGTCTTCGGTGGTCAAAATCTCTGAATGAGGCTGCGCAGAACTCAAATGTCGATGGCTGTTGATAGGCTTATCCTATGTGGGCAGGATGAAAGGTAAGGATTAGAAAGATGACAGAGCAGCAGAGAGCTAAGTTAAAAAATTAAAAATATATCTAGAAAGATGGAAAGAGACAGAAAGCATAAATGGGGTGCTCTAACCTGACTACTGGCTAGACCTGGGGAGCAGGAAGGTGAAGTCTGGGCAGAGAGTCTTCGGTGGTTTTGGTGGTTGAAATCCAAAAAGTGCTTTTTCTTTTTTTTTTGGGGGGGGGGGGGAGGTTTTTTTTTTTTTTTTTTTTTTTTTGCTATAGGGCATGTGCGCTTGCCAGAAAGACAGAGACAGAGAGACAGAAAGCGAGAAATCACCCCCCAGGGGGGATGGTCACGCCGCAATCCCTTCTCCTCCCAGGATCTTGGGCATGCACGCACACACACGCGCCTGACGTGAGTTTAAGCCGCCGGGTCCAGGACTCAAACCACAGTCAACTACATGGGAGTCCAGCGACATAGTCATTACACTAACTGCTGGTCCCCCAAAAGTGCTTTTTCATACTTTAGCTTTCTCAAATCTCTAATGCCACTGTTTTCTCTCTCAGGTGATAGTTCTTTGTTGTAACCCACTGAAAAGCAGAAGCAAGCAGAGATTCCCTCGTTTTCCCACTCCAAACCCACCTCCCTATCAGCATCTGTTCCCAAACTATCTGCCCTCCCTCTTGCTAGAGTGAATGTGGGAGTGAGGTTTCCTTGACCCTACCAAAGGTCAGACCCTCTTCCTGAACAGGTGACCTCACTGTTTAACTGGCTGCTGTTCCCCTGAACGTTGAACCCTGAGGTTGAGAGGTGATACAGGAGGGCCAGAGACGACTTATTGTGGTGGTGCAGTCGAGGGTCTAAGGGCTGTCATCAGTGGTGATGACCATCTGGGCAGCGTCCTAGGTGGTCGTCACTGGAGTTCCTGTGGCTTCATTCTGATGGTGCTGGCTGCCCAATTTTTAGCTGGTTCCCCAGACTTTCCATCCACTTTAAAACCATTTGATGCCTTCAGATGCATTTGCTTTCTGTTAGTGTGTAACCAACATTTGTTCTAGTTTTTTTTTTTTTTTTTCTCTTTTTCTTTTGAACTTTCAACACAGTCTTTACTCACAGAGGGATAAATACTCATTCTACAGAAGGACTTGCTATGGGATCTCCCTCCCTCCCTGTTTCCTTCCTTCCCTTCCTTTCTTCTTCCTTTCCTTCCTTATTTTTCTTTCTGTCTTTCTCTTCTTCTTAATGATTTTTTTTTCTTAAAAATTGTTTGATACAGGGAGGTGGACTCCCACATGGCTGACAGCAGTTTGAGTCCCAGACCTGGCAGCTTGCTTTCTCACTTTCCTTCCTTTCTCTCTCTCTCTCTATATATATATATCTATCTCTCTGGTAAACTTCAAAAAACTAAAATAATGACAATAAATAAAATTAAATAATTCTTTTAAAAAAGTGGTTTGATACAGAAAGATACATTAAAGAAAACAAAACTGTTTGTTTAGAATTATGGTTCATGATAATCTGTGGACATTTTCTATCCCTACCTCTTTAATTAAAGAACTAGCACATACACACAGAAAACCACACACTGCTAGTAGGTAATATTGAAAAGGCCATCTCCTCTCCTAGTCCCTTTCTCTAAAGGAAGCCACACTTAGGTCAGCACACAGAGGCACATCCTTTCTCTTTACTAACCGTATCTATATGACTGATTCATACACTTTTTAGGCCTAGCTTCTGCTGTAGGTGTAACTGGTGAGCAGGCGTTCTGAATTGGGCAGCTGTGCCCATCCAGTCATAGGCAGTGGGCTTCCCCGTGGGGCACTTCCAGGTGACACTGGGGAGAAGAGCTCCTCTTCCCTGTGGTTACCCTCTCAGAGTGAAAGGGGGTTACTGAGCAGGAAATGCTCAGTTATTTTTTCCAAATTCACCACTCCCATGAATCCCTCTCCCACCTGGTTTTAGTGCACACAGGGGAGAGAGAGGTCAGCAGTGTATTGCTACCTGGGCTCCCAACCGGTAGACGGAAACTGTAGAAGGGAGAATGAATCTCCTCCTCCCAGGGAAGAAAGACAGTAATTCGAAAATCAAACGTGCAAAGGTCAAATTTTCATTGTGACAAGGCCTATAAGTGGGGTCTCATGAGAATTAATCATTTACGGATGGACATTTAAGTTATTCCCTTGTTTGCTATTACAAAAATGCAGTAGTCACCATCCGAAAACACGGATACAGTAACACATTTATCCTTAGCTAGCGATAGGTAAATACCCAGAAGCATGGCTGCTGGATTAAAGGAAATGTGCGTTTCGAACACGGATAGCTGTTGCCAAATTGTCATCCAAGAGAGTTGTACCAACTTGCATTCCCATTACCAGTGAATGAAAGTAGTTATAGGTGAGAACAATGGCCCATTTTAAAAGATTCAGATGGAACTTCAATTTACACAAAATTATATAAAGTGATAACAAGGTACGATTAGAGGGTATTTTCTGGGCATTTTGCTCATATGATCTTATTTAATTCTCATCCCATGAAGAGGTATTATAGTTTCCATTTCACAAATGATGATATTGAGGCTAAGTGAGGTTAAACCGCCCAATGCCAGCCACAGAGTTATAAACAGCAGACAGTTTGAATCCAGGCAGTCCCGTTGTACTCATAACCTCGGACACTCCTACAGTCCATGGTAACTCTACAAAGCAGAAAAGATTGTAATAAGATGTTGCTGGGAGGCAGCAGGTGGTGTAGTGGTTAAGGTGTTGTAGTCTCACACTGTCAACTATGGTTTTGAGTTCCAGACCTGGTGCCTTGAAAAACCTCACAGGTTGCATATGCATGCATGCCCCAAACCCTAGGAGGAGAATGGAGCAGGGATTGTTGTAGGGCCATTCCCCCAGGGGATGATTTCTTGAGTTCCCTCTTATTGTCTCTTTCCAGCTAGCTCTTGGGCCCTAGGGCAAAAACCTTAAGAGAAAAAGTGGTATTGATGTAAAAAAGATGAATTCTCTTAGAAAAGGTGCTGCTTTCATGCAAATGTTTCTCATAATAGAGAGTATGAAAGAATCATGGACAATGTGGGGTGTATATAAAAACTGTTAAGTAAAATGTTTTCCAAAGATTTGCATGAAACATCAGCTGGGTTTTGATGCTTGCTGGTTGTTTAAAATGTTTATTCATGTTGAACAATGTTTATTTATTGAAAGTACTATCTATTTAAATCAAATTATCTCCATAACTGAATATTTATATGGATACTTTATTGAATATTCCTAAACATTTGCCCAAACCACAAATGATTTATTCACAGTTATAAATGTTTACTTCTTTAGAGTAAAAAATTGTTTAAAAGGAACTTAAAAAGCAAATTGACATTTCTATAGTTTGTGAACATCTGCAATGCTTTTTTGCACATTAGCTGCTAGATATTTCTGCCTTAGAAAATGGTGAGATATTCTAATTATTTATGTTTAATAAAATATTTAAAATTTACACAGCGTCTCTTTTATTGTGTCATATAATAGCAGCAGCTCTTGGCTCTGGGACAGGCCAGTAGATGGATTTTGAGATTTTTCAAACACCTCTGCTTTGCGCCAGCATTTAATTAGCTGAAACCCCATTTATTTCACTGTACACTCCAGTGCCATAAACATTAGGCCTTAAATAACCCTGGGCTGAATAGATGCCAGTGTGAGATGTAAAAAAAAAGCAGTCAAGAGTTATGTGATGCCTTACAGTTTTATTCACTTTACTGATGGTTCCAATGAACCAGATTTGGAAAGGTTATTGATATCTATAAAGGCTCACTGACCCCTTGATTGATGGACACAACTAGGTTTACATCTTTCTTAGGAGATGAGTGTTCCAGAAGTCTGGAGGCCTAGGTGGGAAGCGTTGATGTCCGCATCTGTAAAATGAATACCAGGGGATGAGGATGACTTGGACAGTGGTCCTCTAGATGATGCTGTCTATGTTTCCAAGATTCTAATAATTGAAACTAAGGTTGAGAGGAACTTCGGCGTTCCCTCTCTGTCTGGATGTGCCTGTTACTTAGTTGTTTTGATGAGGATTATTGTATTGCTTTGGAGTCAGGTGGAACTCTGTTTTTTCAGGGTTGCACTCAACACTTTCTCTCCCTAAGCGGGTGCATGCTTTTGATATCAGCCTTAGAAATGCCCCGTCTTGGTTTCTCCTATTGAAGTACCAAGTGTGTTGGGAACCTGTTTGGAACAAAAAGGTGTGCGCCTGCCAGGAAAGTGGTTTGGAAGCCTGAGTCTAGATGTCCTAACTGACCCTCTTCCTCTTCTTCACTCCATCCTGAGCCTCAAATTCTTGCGGATAAGGCGATATGTACCTCAAGGTAACGTCTGTTGCAATGAGAAAATAAACCAAAAACAGAAAGAGGCTCACTGCAACCCTGTAATCTCACTACTACTTCTCTCCACCATCCTTTCTTTCTTTTTATTTTTTAAGAGAGATTTTTGCATGTGTGCTCACTGGAAAGACAGAGACAGAAAGTGAGAAGTCCATGCGACAATCCCTTCTCCTCATTCTCTTCTTGGGATTTTGGGCATGCATGCACATGCGCCCAGTGTGAGTTTCAAACTTCTGGGTCTAGGACTCAAAAAGCTGTTGACCATGTGGGGAGTCCAGTGCCTTGACTACTATGTTACCTGCTGGCCCCCAGCATATTTTTCTAAAGGACACTTCCCCCGTCTCCCCAGTACTTCTTTGAGCTCAGGAATAATATGGGAGAAAAATGAGGGTAAAATCAGAAGAATATGGAATGGACAGAAGAAAAAGAAGCAAATTAGGTGACTTTGGTTATACCGTCAGGAATGCAACAAGGGTAGGTGCAGCTGGGGCTGCCCCTGGCTCCCCAGCATTCATTTACTCTTCAAGGGGCAGGGAAGAAACAAAGGAGAAAGTCTCAAGTTCTCTTTGTGTGTGTGCATTAGACTTTTCCATTCTCCAATTTAACTTTAAACCACTCATTATACTTCTCTTCTCAGGGGTGCAACTGTGGGACCACCGGCAGGGCAAACAAATCATCAAACATCCCTTCATTCTTTGGTGACGATGGAGGTGGTGGAGGGATCATGTATGTGACCGAGATCCAGGAGCTGCCCTTACTCTCCTCTTGTTAGCTTAGCTGCTTAGGTTTTCTCTGTTCCTGTCCTTATCTATGATTGTCCTGGACAAGGGCCTGGACCTAAGCTCTACTCTGGTCCTGCCTGCCCGTGTCAGATAAATGTAGTTGTTGAGAGGTCGGGACGACTTTGCTGCCATTCACCCTGTGTAGATATGCTGCCTTGCTCATTCCCTGATTCCCATTTTGGAGACCGAATAGGTGAGTCTGGAGAACTGACTGCTATCTCACGAGGAAACACTAGCAAAATAGTGCCGTAGTCATTTGCTTTCTTAGTTATAAGAGACTTGGTGAATGTATGCCCAGAAAGGAGATATTTTCACTTTGTTTGAGCTTTGGGGATTTAGGTTAATTAGGACAAATCACTATTGAATAATGTCTTCTTGATTTTTTCCTTGCTGTTGTTTTATGTAATTAAACGCTCATATAAAAATGATAATATCCATAAGCAAAAACGTCTCCCCATTTCTAATACCTCTCCATTTCTAATAGTTCAGTATCATGTTCTATAGTTTTGGGGTCATACCTTGCCTTGCTAGTATAACACTAATTGAAAAATTATTTTTAGAAAATGATGGTCGTGAGTAGTCCAACCCACTATTGCTCACCCAGAGAGCATGAAACTAACAATAGTTCAAGAATGATACATGGCCCTTGGCACAGAATCAATAGATCATCACAAAGCTGTTCTTTTTTTCCTCTGGGTTAGGAAATTTATCTTTTAATTTCCTTTTTTTTTTTCCAATTGCCAGAAAGCCCAGGTGCTGTGTGTGTCACACACACACACACACACACACACACACACATATATGTAGAGAGAGAGAAAGCACCTCCCCAAAGGGGCGTGGTCACATAGCAATCCCTTCTCCATACTGTTGGAATCTCGGGCTCACACGCACATGTGCCTAGTATATTTTACAAGCTGCTGAGGCTGGAATTCGAACTGCATTGGCCATGTGGAATTTGGTTCCCATAACTAAGGCACTATAGAGATGACCCTACAAATATTTTTATTTATCCCTTTCTAGCGCTATTGAGGTATGATAAATAAAAATTATATGTTTGATATAGATATAGATTGTGAAATAATTACTACAATCAAGTTGATTAACATCTATCACCTGACATAGTTACCTTTAGTTGTGTGTTGATGAGAATACTTAGGATCTGCTCTCTTAGCAAATTTCGAGTATATACTTTGTTATTACTATCTATTATCACACTGATATACACAGGGTACCCAGAACTTACTCATCTTATAACTGCAAGTTTGTACCTCTTGACCCACATCTCCCTATGTCTTCCATCCCTGACCGTTGATAATCACTGGATTACTCTCTGCTTCTGAGTCTGACTCTTTAGATGGCACGTAGAAGTCAGATCATGCCGTTTTTATCTTTCAGGCTCTGGCTTACTTCATTTTGTATGTCTTTCAGGCTCATCCATGTTGTCTCAAGTGACAGGATTTCTTTCCATTGCTCTTCTTTTTTAATTAATTGGTTAATTAATTAATTACAGTTTGCTATAGGATGCATGCGCTTGCTAGAGACAGACAGAGAGAGGAATAGTGAGAAAGCACCCCCTCAGGGGCATGGCCATACCACACTCCTTTCTTCTCCATTCTCCTCTTGGGATTTTGGGTATGCATGTACATGCACCCAATGTGTTTTTCAAGCCTCTGGGTCTGGGACTTGAACTGTGCAGTTGGCCATGTGAGATTAAGCTGCCTTAACTGTCATACCACTGGCTGGCCCAGCTGCCTTATTTTGAAAGGTTAAATAATATTTCATACACACACACACACACACACACACACACATGCACACCTCACCTTTTCTTTTTTTCTTATTATTTTACATTAATTCACTGAGCATCATCACAGCATACAAAATGTGATTTCCTGATCAGAATACAATGCATAGTGACTTAATTATACATGTTATCATTGACAAATAATTTTCCATTTCTTATTTCATATGTGTTTGTATAGATATTTTCCCCCTATTTCTCACCCTCTGCCATTTCCCACCCTTCTCTTACACTGTCTCTGGTATCTACAGTTGCTTTCCCTTCCTTTTTCCTCCCCCTACATTTTATTGATTCACAAAATATCTTAATTAATCTAACTACTTTCAATAGTAAGTTCAGCTGATACAGATATATCTGTGAACACATGTCTGACTTTAGTCATAAAGCTCTGAATAGAATGAATATACTATAAAGTAGCATTTAGCTGATGTATATAATTTATTGTGGTCATTAAATAGGTTTTTTTTTTTTTTTTTTTTTTTGAGAGGTTTTTGCTATAGGGCGCGTGCGCTCGCCAGACAGACAGAGAGAGACAGAGAGACAGAAAGCAGGAAATCAACCCCCAGGGGGGATGGCCACGCCGCAATCCCTTCTCCTCCATTCTCCTCTCGGGATCTTGGGCATGCACGCACACGCGCCCAGCGTGAGTTTAAGCCACCGGGTCCGGGACTCGAACCGCGGTCGACTACGTGGGAGTCCAGTGACATAGCCATTACACTAACTGCTGGTCCCATTAAATAGGTATTTTTAACATAGTTTTTCATTTCAAGAAAATCGGTTTTAACTTTAATAAATCAAAATAAAAATAATGCTAAGGAGCTTTAAAACTTAAAGCCCGGAAACAGGTTAGGATTCTGTTCAAATAATAGGTACATGAACCTATTGGCAGCTCAAGAGAAGACAAAAATCCTTAAATCTGGAAAACAAAGCATAGAAGAAAATCAGTAATGTTTTTTTTTTTTTTTCTTTTTTTTTGGAGAGGTTTTTGCTATAGGGTGCGTGCGCTCGCCAGACAGACAGAGAGAGACATAGAGACAGAAAGCGAGAAATCACCCCCCAGGGGGGATGGTCACGCCGCAGTCCCTTCTCCTCCATTCTCCTCTCGGGATCTTGGGCACGCACACACACACGCCCAGCGTGAGTTTTAAGCCACCGGGTCTGGGACGCGAACCGCGGTCGACTATGTGGGAGTCCAGCGACATAGCCATTACGCTAACTGCTGGTTCCCAAAAATCAGTAATGTTTTAGTCAAAACTCATAAGATTCTATTTCACCAGTCCAGTCTCATGTACTTAATCTCTAGCTTCTGTTGTGGTCTAATCTTCCTGTTTAAATTCTGAAACATAACATTCAATTCCATATTTATCCCTACTCTTAAGTTGGTCATTTTCTTAGTTGTTATTGAACTCTGTGTGTCTGTATTTAGTTTTTTTAGTATAACATTCCCTTCAAAACTTTTTGGAGAGCTGGTATGGTGTTGTTTATCTGAGAATGTTCTTGTGTCTTTTCTTCCCATATGAAGTATAATCTTGCCAAGTACAGTATTCTTGGTTGAAATTGTTTTTCCCTTAAAGCTTTAATATCTTTTCCCGTTCTTTCCTTGGTTGCATTGTTTCCAATGAGAAGTTCGACATTAGCCTGATGAGGATATCCTTTGTAGGTAACTTGACATTTCTCTCTTGCCAATCTTAGTAGCTTGTCTTTGTCTGTGGTTTTGGTCAGTCTGGCTATAATGTGTCTTGGAGAAGATCTTCTTGGGTTGATCCTATTTGGAGTCCTTTGTATTTCTTGGGTCTGGATCTTTGAATGCCTCTCTAGGTTTGGAAAGTTTTCTTCCAGGATTTCATGGAATAGATTATCAATGCCCTTATTCATTTCTTCACCCTCTGGATACCAGTTATCCAGATGTTTAGACGTTTAATGGTATATACTATTGCTCATATATTATTCTCATTCTTTTAGGCAGTTTTCTCAGTCTTCATGGTGGACTTTTCTAGGCAGGTAATTCTGTCTTCTACAACTGAGATTCGATCCTCTGTATGATCTATTGTACTTGTAATACTTTCAAGGGAGGTTTTGATTTCCTGTATTACAGACTTCATCAGTAACAACTCTGTTTGATTCTTTTTTATGATATGGATTTCCTCTTTCAGATCATGCAATAACTCCCAGAAATCATTGGTTCTTTTCTCCTGTGTCTCCTGGAGTTCGTTGTCTCTCTTCTCTTGCATCTCTGTTAACTTTGTCACTGTGAATATTCCAAATTCTTTTTTTTTTTGAAGTAGTCTATCAAAAAATTCAGATTTTTATTTCTTAGTGAGTCAGCAAGGCATTTTTTTTGTTTTAAAAAGCTCATTTCCTTACAGGAACAGTTTTTAGTTTTTAATGAACTTGTAAACAAAAAGCTCCCATTTCAAAATAAAAACAAAATCCCAGATCATACGGATGTTTACAGGGATTACATTTATCTAAGCAACATACATACATGTTCAATTGTAAGATGTTAACTAAATTTCTGTGACAAATATGCTTTTGCTTTTAATACCAAGAACATTATAGAGTTAATGCAGAGTCCGAAGGATAATCTAGTAGTCACTAAGTTTTTCTTAAGTCTTCACTTTAGATGCTGTTATTTCTAGCACAGGTAAGCAAGCAATCTTTCATATGCTCAAACACTGGAATCTTTGGTTGCTACCATATCAGCTGGCTTGCAGACAAGAAGCCAACCTTTTTAAGAATGTTTTAAGTGAACAACTTGCAAACCCTAGGAATGGAAAAACCCTAAGAATGCACAGTTGTGAGCATTTATAGCCATCACAACTGTGGCTGAAGACTGTTCATGTTGTTCTTCTGAAATGAAATCTCAAAGCAGTATAGTTAAAAATAAAAGGTTTTGGGACCGGCAGTTAGCGTAATGGCTATGTCGCTGGACTCCCACATAGTCGACTGCGGTTCGAGTCCCGGACCCAGTGCCTTACACTCACGCCGGCGCATGTGCGTGTGTGCCCAAGATCCTGAGAGGAGAATGAAGGAGAAGGGATTGTGGCGTGACCATCCCCCCTGGGGGGTGATTTCTCGCTTTCTGTCTCTATGTCTCTCTCTGTCTATCTGGCGGGCACACGCACCCTATAGCAAAAACCTCTCCCCCCCCAAAAAAAAAAATAAATAATAGGTTTTAACAAAAAATTGGCATATGCACAATTTCCTCACCGATTTGTGTGTCAACCATTAAACTTTTCCACTTGAAAAAATGCAGTAGAAAACCGGACACCATATTTCACTATCTCAGTTAATATTTACAATTACAGCGGCTATAACTTGGGATACAGCATCACCAATACTGCCCAGAGCCAGTTTACACTGAAATTAAGTTCTTTACACCAAGTAAATCGTTGTCCACAACCACTGGCTAGTGTACATATGAACTGAAATTTCTAGATGCTGCTCCGATCATCTGCTCTGCTTCTTCTGTTCAATTCATGCTTAGAAACCTGTGGGGTTTTGGGCCTGCTGACCCTGCCCACTGGGAGAGGCTGCCTGATGTGCTGCTTTCTGCTTTAACATTGTCCAATCAAATGTGTAGTCATACTGGTGGTTCAGGGTCCTGAAAAGAATGCGAAATAGCTGCCTCATGTAATCCGGGGCTTCCTCAAAGTGCAGCCCACGGCAATAGTTTAAGTACATAGCAAGTTCTGCAGGAAACCCCTTACTAAAAACTTCAACAGGAGTGGACATCTTTTCACTTATCTTTTCGTATTTTTGTTTCTTTGTTGCAGCCTTTAGTCCTTGCCATGGTAGGCTGGTTCTATTAAAATACATCAAAACATATCCTAATCATTCCATATCATCTCAGCGACTCTGCTCTGTACCAAGATGTGCATTGATGCTAGTATATCGGGCAGTGCTAGTGAGGTTTTTTATCTTCTCTACATGGTATATGTTGTCTTGTCCTGTTGTCTCTGTACTTTTTGGCCAAACCAAAGTCAATAAGGAATAACTTATTACAGTGATGCCCAATACTCATTAGGAAATTATCTGGTTTAATGTCTCTGTGTATAAAATTCTTTGTATGCATGTATTCGATTCTATTGATGAGTTTTATTGTACTGTCCATGGATGAAGAGGAGTTATTCTTTTCCCTTAGAGGAGAGATATTTTCTTGTTTTCTCATATTTCTTGTGCCCCTGGGGTGATTTCTGATCATCTGATGGGTTGTGCATTTCTTCCTAATTATTAAAGTTCAGTCTGAGTGTTCAGAGGCATGCTGGAGGAGGTGACCTGCAATCTCTCTTCTGTTTTTCACTCTTCATGTGTCAGATTCCGTGTGAATTGAGGAATGTTCTGACCCTAAGAGTAATCATAAGTTTGGATACTGTTCACTTAGACCTGTCTAGACAGTCAGTGCGTGGAGGCTGAGCCAACAAGGGATGAAGTTAAAAGAAAAAGAAAAAGGAAAGGGAAGAAGAGGAAAGAAGGAAAAAAAATAAAGAAAAAAGACAATAAAAATTTCATATTTTAATTTTAAAAGGCAAAAAATGAAACCCATGCAGCACAAATTTCATACCTGAAGTTCAGTAGCCATCTCGGAGTGGACCTTGGTTTGTGGCTCACCCATCTAGAAATGAATCTGGAGGGAGAAGTCTCAGCAGAAAGTCTTCATTTTTAATTCCTGAAAGCCATATTTCACAGCTGAAGTTCCATAGCCATCTCAGGATAGACCTCACCTTTTCTTTATCCATTTATCCATCCATGGACTCTTGGGTTGTTTCCATCTTGGCTACTGTGAACAATGTTGCAATAAAAATGGGAGTGTAGTATCTCTCTTTATTTTTTTTTTTGAGAGAGATGTTTTTGCTATAGGGCATGTGTAACTCACCAGAGAGACAGAGAGAGGCAGAAAGTGAGAAATCATTCCCTAGGGGAGATGGCCACACTGCAATCCCTTCTCCTGTATTCTGCTCTTGGAATTTTGGGCACGCATGGACATATGCCTGGTGTGAGTTTTAAGTTGCTGGATCTGAGACTCGAACCACAGTTGACTATGTGGGAATCTGGTGACGTAACCATTACGCCATCTGCTTGTCCCTCAGACATCTCTTTGAGGTAGCAGTTTTGTTTGCTTTTTAGTATATAGTCAGAAGTGGGATTGTTGGAGCATATAGTAGTTCTATTTTTAATTTTTCAAGGAACCTCCATACTACTTTCCATAATGTCTGTGCCAATTTACATTCCTGAAGAATATAAGGGTCCCCTTTTCTCCACATTCTTGTCCATTTATCTTTTTGAGTTTAAAAAAGATTTAAAAGAACTTTAATTATTTATTTTGAGAGAGAGAGAGAGATGTTCTGAGGTACTTGGAATAGCATACATCTTTTATCTTCAGCTTTTTGCCTTTTCCTCTTCTCTGCAAGAAAGGCTCAATGACTGGAGGTTAAGTAGTCATCTTCTGGCCATGAGGACAAAAGGCCTAGGCTAAAGACGGAGGAGGAGATAAATAGAAGTCTGGATCCTTGGTGATTTTCTTGAGCATCTGCTCTAACCACGTTCTGCTGGTCTCTAGATATCTGTTTCTGTAAGAAAAACCCTGATTTGTGAAGATAATGTAGTTAGGTTTCTATGACATGCAACCAAGCATAGTCCTAACAGAGTCATTTCTTAGTTGCTGAACAAAAACATTCACTCTTAATGAATTACCTAAAGAATTTCTCTTTGACCTTCAGAATTACATGTTCTATATCAAAGACTAAAGTTTTATTTCTGACAAAACATTATTATTTATTGCCTATTTTACTTATTTGTCCTTGACATAATTTTTAAACCCTTATGTGAAAAATTTAAAATATCCTGAGGATCATGACAAGAATTCATGATTTTTTAGTAGTTTTTTTATTTGTTTGTTATTTTTGTTTCTCTGTCTTTGGCACTGGCCATGTGTTCTTTGAGAAAATGCATATAGAGCTTCTAACATGTGGGGCATCTTTCCTGAGGAGCCCAGGAGGAACATGGTGTCATAGCAAGCTTTGTCTTTAGAGCATATAGAGTCTCTTATTTCCTTCTGGTGCCAGATTTGGAGAGGGGCCTGTCAAGCAGCAATAATGTAATGTTGTTTAGAATAAATATTTCATAAAGAAAAGGCATTTGGGAGAAACTGATTTTTTCACTTTGTTGACAAGTTGAGTTTGCTTTTACTTAAAAAAAAAAAGAAAGTTCTTGATAGCATGTTCTGAAAGGATTAATCCACTGGAGCTACCACCTTCCTGAATCATTAAGAAAGGGGCCTGAGTGTATTTGGTTGGGTGAGAATTGCTGGGAAATGGTGCAAGAGTTAAAAGAAACCATGTCTGAAAAAAATTTGAGTCTAGTGATGTAACCATTATGCAATCTGCTGCATGTGAGGCCCTCTGCCATGTTATCTACCACCAAGAAGATCCCCACAGGGACAACCCTGGACCCTGGACCTCTAAATCATGAGCTAAAGAAACCTCTGTTCTTTTAAATCACCCACTTTCAGGTGACTTTTATTATTAGCAACAGAACAGACTACAATAGTACTCATCCTTGGTATCTAAATTTCCTAATTATTTATTTACTTTTAAGGTTTTTGCCATAGGGCACATGTGCTTGCTGGAGAGAGACACAGAGAGAGAGAGAGAGAGAGAGAGAGAGAGAGAGAGAGACAGAGACAGTGAGAAGGAAAGTGAGAAATCACCCTCCAGAAGGGATGGCCATGCTGCAATCCCTTCTTTATTCTACTCCTGGGATTTTGGGAATACACACACATGTGCCCAGTATGTTTCAAGGTACCAGGTCTGGAACTTGAAAGGTGGTCAGCCATGTGGGAGGCTAGTGCCTAAACCACTACACCACCCATTGGTCTCCTAAATTAGCTCTTGTAGTTCATTCTCTGTTGCTAATGACAGAAATACCTGAGTCTGAGTGACTTATAAAGAACAGGAGTCTGTTTAGCTCATGGTCTGAGAGGCACAAAGTCAAGAGTCTGAACCTGGTGAAAGTCTGGACTTTTAGTTGGTGGGGCTCTCTGCAGAGTTCTAATGAGGCATTGGACTTTGCATAGTTAGACAGAGCAAAGAGTGTGTGTGCCTGCTCTTCTTCTTTTTTATTATTATTTTTATATTAATTTAATCACATATATCTTTACAATGTGTAACATTTCTTTTTCGAGCATGATTACCATGCATATCAGTCAAGATAAGATATTACTGTACACAGCATCAGCAAATAGCTTCTCATTTTTTTCAGATTATTATTATTTTCTATTTAAAAACATTTTTTAAACATTCGATTGCTATACATCATTTGGCTTATAAAGAGAATTTACCAGCCCAGTTGAGAATACTATACATGTTATCATTAACAGGTAATAAACCTTTTCTGTGTCCCACTAATGTCATGCCTCTCTATTTTTTTCTCCTGATTTCATTCTCTATACTCTTCTTGTCCCCCCTCTGCCCCATTCCACATTGTCTTCAGCATGCATAACTATTTTCACTGCTTTTATACTTTCCAATATTTCTATCTCTACCATGGAGTGTGGATGGATAATCAATATATATTAAGTGGATACATACAATGTCTTTCTTTTAAAGCATGGCTCACTTTACTCAGCAATAAATCTTCCATATTTGACCACTTTCTATCAAATGCCAGGGTCTTGTTTTTTATAGCCAAATAGTATTCCATAGAGTATATGTCCACACTTTTCCAATCCATTTGTCTGTTCATGGGCATTTGGGTTAGTTTCATGTCTTAGCAATCATGAATAAGGCCACAATAAACACTGATAAGAAAATGCTTTTCCAAATGAGCATTCTCCTGTCCTTTGGGTAGATACCCAGAAGTGGGATTGCTGGATCAAATGGTAGTTATATTTGGAGATCTTTGCAGAACCTCCATATTGTTCTCCATAGTGGCTGGACCAATTTACATTCCCACCAATAGTGTCGGAGAGTTCCTCTTTCACTACAACCTCGCCAACACTTCTCATTTTTTATATTTTTAATTTTCAGCATTCTGACAGGGTTTAGGTGGTATCTCATTGTGGTTTTTATCTGCATCTCCCATATGAGGAGGGATGTTGAGCATTTCCTCGTATGCTTTTTGGCTGTTCATATATCTTCCTTAGATTTTTGTTCAGCTCATTTTCCCATCTTTTAATTGGGTTAATCATTTCTTTTTTAGGTAAGCCACTTGAGTTCCCTGAGTATTCTGGTTATCAGTCCCTTATCTGAGGCATAGCTTACAAAAATATTCTTTCATCCTGAGGGTTGTTGATTCACGCTAATTACTGTGTCCTTTGCAGTGTAGAAACTTAATCTGATATAGTCCCACTTGTCTATTTTAGGGATTATTGCCCATGCTTTGGGAATATTAAGATGGGGATTCAGTTTCATCTTTCTATAAGTCAGTACCCAGTTTTTCCAGCAATTTTCTAAGTAGGTTTTCCTTTTCCCACAATATTGACTGGTACTCTTTTTCAAAAATCAGTTGACTGTAAGTCTTGGGGTTTATTTCTGGAGTCTCCATTCTATTCCATTGGTCCACCTGTCTGTTTTTGTGCCAATACTATAGTGTTTTCACAGCTATATAGTATGTTTTGGAATCAGGGAGTGAGATCCTGGCCACTTCACTCTTCTTGCACAGGATTGCTTTGGCAATACAAGGTCTTTTATGATTCCAGACAAATTCTATGATTGCCTTTTCTAGATCTGTGAAGAATGTCTTTGGTATTTTGATTGGAATTGCATTAAATATGTAGATTAATTTGGGTAGAATTGCCATTTTGATCATATTAATTCTTCTAATCCAGGAACATGGGATATCCTTCCACTTTTTTGGTGTCATTTTCAGTATCTTTTAAAAAGATTTTCGTAGTTTTCTTTGTAAAGGTCTTTGACTTCATTAGGTTTATCCCTAGGTATCTTACACATTTTGTGGTTATAGTAAACGGGATTCCTTTCTTCATATCTACCTTATTCAACTTGTTGTTCATATATAGAAATACTATAGATTTTTGGATGTTGTTTTTGTATCCTGCTACTTTACTGTATTCATTTATTACTTCAAGAAGTTTTTTTCATGGAAACTTTTGGGTCTTCTAAGTCATGTCATCATGTCATCTGCAAATAAAGATATTTTCAACTCTTCTTTGCCTATCTGAATGCCTTTTATATTATTCTCTTTTCTGATTGCATTGGCTAAGACTTCCACCACTGTATTGAAAATAAGTGGAGAAAGTGGGCAGCTAGTATCAGTTTTTAGTGGAAAAGCTTTTAGCTTTCCCCCATTCAGTATAATGTTAGCTATAGGTTTTTCATATATGGCTTTTATTGTGTTGAGAAATGACCCTTCTATACCAATATTGCTAAGAGTCTTAATCATGAAGGGATATATTTTATCAAATGCTTTCTCTGCATCAATTGAAATGATCACTTTTTTTTAACTTTCTTTTTGTTAATATGGTGTATTATATTTATAGTCTTGCATATGTTGAACCACCCTTGCATTCCTTGAATAAAGCTTACCTGGTTGTGATGAATAATCTTTTTTATATGTTATTGGATACGATTTGCAAGTGTCTTGTTGAGAATGTTTGCATCTATATTCATCAAAGATATTGGTCTGTAGTGTTCCTTTTTTGTCATGTCTTCATGTCATGTTTTGGGAATGAAGATGATGGAGGCTTTATAAAATGAATTTGAGAGGTTTCCTTCCTTTTGGATCTTTAGAAATAATTTTAGTAGGACAGGGGTTAACTCCTCCTTAAAAACTTTGTAGAATTCAAAAGTAAAGCCATCAGGACCTGGGCTTTTCTTTGTCGGAGGTTATTTATTACTGATTCAATCTCATGACTTGTTATGGGTCTATTCAGGTTTTCTATGTCTTCCTGACTCAATCTTGATAGATTATATGCATCCAGGAATTTGTCATCTCCTGCATATTCTCTTGTTTGTTGGCATATAATTGCTCATAGTATCCTCTAATGATGTTTTGTATTTCTATTGTGTCTGTTATAATGTTGCCTGTTTCATTACATATTTGATTTATCTGGTTTCTTTCTTTCTTCTTTATCAATCTAGCTAATGGTATGTCGATCTTGTTAATCTTTTCAAAGAACAAGGTTTTGCTTTCATTTATTTTCTGTATAGTTTGCTTATTTTCTATTTTATTTATTTCTGCTCGAATATTATTTCTTTCACCTGGCATTTTTGTTGTTGTTGTTTTTCTAATTCCCTGAGGCATGATGTTAGGTTGTCTATTTGCCACCTTTCCATCTTTTTCTTATGCACACTATTTGCTATGGATTTCTCTCTTATGACTACCTTTGTGGTGTCCCACAGAGTATAGAAACTTGTGTACTCATTATCATTCATTAACACAAACTTTTTGATTTCAGACTTAATTTCCTCGGTAGTTAAGAAGTCATTCAGAAGTAGTTTGTTTAGTTTCCATGTGTTTGTATATTTTTGAGAGTGTTTCTTGAAATTAACATTGAGTTTAATTCCATCATGGTCAGAGAAGATGCTAGATATAGTTTCTATGCCTTTGAATCTGTAAAGGCTTGATTTGTGTCCTATCATATGGTCAATCTTTGAAAAGGTTCCATGGAGGGGAGTGAGAAAAATGTCTATTTTGTGATCTTAGGGTAGAAAGTTTTATAAATGTCTGTCAGGCCTGTTTGATTTATAGTATTGTTTAGGTCCTGTATTTCTGTGCTTATTTTTTGTCTAGAAGATCTGTCTAAAGGAGAAAATGGGGTGTTGAAATTCCCAACAATCCCAGTGTTGCAACCTATCTCTCCTTTGAGCTCTAGCAGTCTTTCACAGATTAAGGTGCTCCTGAGTTGGGTGCAGAGATATTTGTAAGCATTATGTCTTCTTGATGTATTAGCTCATTTACTACTAAAAATGCCATTCTTTTCTCTTCTTACAGCTTTTGTCTTAAAGCCTATTTTGTCTGAAATCAGTAACCACAACTCCAACCCCTTTTGATTTCCATTTGCATGGGATATCTTTTTCTGACCCTTCAATTTTAGTCTATGTATGTCTTTATCCATAAGGTGCATTTCTTGTAGGCAAAAGATAGAGGGTTTATTTTTATTTATTTATTTATTTATTTATTTATTTATTTTTAAGATAGAGGGTTTATTTTTTGAAAATCCATTCAGCCAGTCTATGTATCCTGATTGGAGAATTTAATCCATTAATATTCAATGTTATTATCAATATTTCCAGACATATTCCTATCATTAGATGAGCCATTTTATTGGTTGTTTTTTGTTCTCTTATAACTGTTCATCTGACTTTTTAGCTTTTTGATATAGCACGCTCTTCAGAACTTCTTGAAAAGCTGATCAGGAGTTGGTAAATTCTTTCAGGTTTTGTTTATCTGTGAATGTATTTATCTTTTTTCCCCATATGAAGGATAATCTTGCTGGGTCTAGTATTCTTGGTTGAAATTGTTTTTCATTTAACACTTTGACTATATTTCCCCATTCTTTCCTGCATTGTTTCTGATGAGTGGTCCGATGTTAGCCTGATAACCTTTGTAAGTAACTTGACATTTTTCTCTTGCCAATTTTAGTATCTTGTTTTTGCCTGTGGTTTTGGACAATCTGGCTATGATGTGCCTTAGAGAGGATCTTCTTGGGTTGATCCTATTTGGGGTCCTATGTATTTCTTGGGTCTGGATATTTAATGCCTCTCTAAGTTTGGAAATTTTTCTCCCAGGATTTCATGGAATAAATTATCAATGCCCTTATTATTTTCTTCCTCTTCTGAGATACCAATTATCTGGATGTTTGGGCCCTTGATAGTATCTAGTATTTCTTGTATATTATCCTCATTTTTCTTGGTTGTTTTCTCAGTCTTTTTGATAATTTTTTCTAGGTCGAGGTTTTGTCTTCTACATTTGAGATCGATCTTCTATGTGATCTAATCTACTTCTAATACTTCTGACGGAGGTTTTAATTTCCTGTATCACATTCTTCTAAGAATTCTGTTTGATTCTTTTTTATGGTGTCTATTTCTTCTTTCAAGTCATGAAAGGATTTCCTCATCTCCTGGAGCTCGTTGTCTCTTTTCTTTTGCATCACGTTAAGTTTGATCACTATAAATATTCTGAATTTTTATCTGACATTTCCACGAGTTCCATCGTGTTGCCTGTGGGTGGTCAGGATTGATATTTTCCCTTGGGGGAGAAGCGTTTTGTTGCTTGCTCATATTTCTTGTACTTCTACGATGGTTTCTAGTCATTTGGTGATCTATATGTTCCTCTTTAAACTCTTCAAGGTATCTCCAAGCATTCAAAGGTGTGCAGGAGTAGGCAACTGGCAAGCTCTCTTCTGCTCTGCCTCCCCATTGCTGACCAGCACCTTGCACTGTTGTCACTGGTTCTAGAAGACCCAAGGTGCTCCCTGTTTCTAGAGAACAGGAGTGCCTTAAACTGAGCTGCTGAGCTGAGCTTTGATTCAGGAGCAAAGAAGAGATCTCCACATGCTATAGAAAATGCCAAAGTCCTGGAACCAGCAGTTGACATAATGGCTATGTTGCTGGATTCCCATGTAGTCGACCACAGTTTGAGTCCCAGACCCGGTAGCTTAAACTCATGCCAGGTGTGTGTGTGTGTGAATGTGTCCAAGATCCCGAGAGGAGAATGGAGAAGAGATTGTAGTGTGGCCATCCCCACTGGGAGGTGATTTTTAGCTTTCTGTCTTTCTGTGTCTTTCTTTTTTTTTTTGGAGAGGTTTTGCTACAGGGTGCGTGCGCTCGCCAGACAGACAGAGAGAGACAGAGAGACAGAAAGCGAGAAATCACTCCTCATGGGGGATGGCCACGCCACAATCCCTTCTCCTCCGTTCTCCTCTCGGGATCTTGGGCACGCATGCACATGCGCCCGGCGTGAGTTTTAAGCCACCGGGTCTGGGACGTGAACCGCAGTCGACTACGTGGGAGTCCAGCGACATAGCCATTACTCTAACTGCTGGTCCCCTCTCTGTGTCTTTCTGGCGAGTGCATGCACCCTATAGCAAAAACCTCTAAAAAAAAAAAAAAAGAAAAAAAAAAAGAAAGAAAGAAAATGAGTCCTGACACTTCAAAGGCAAGTGATATGGCTTATTACCTGTTGATGGTGATGTGTATAGTATTCTCAACTGGATTGGTCTGAGAAGTATTTCATGATGGGTAAAGTCTTTTTACAAGCAAAAATGAGAAATAGTGATTGACTGTTTAAAAAATAATTGGAATAATAATAATAATGATTGGGAAAAACAATGAAAAGATATCGAATGATGAAGTGGGGAGATTAATGTCTCTGTATTAACTGACATGCATGGCATTCAATGTAATACACTGTAAAGTTATATGCAATTCAATGTAATATAAACAAGATTACGATGATAATAATAATTTAAAAAAAGGCAAGTGGGGAAGGGGATGAGCCACCAGTCATTAAGCCTTACAGCAGGTGACCTGCTTTACGACAAAGCCCTTTGCTGGAACAGGTGTCCAGATTTGGGGGGTGGGCGGCTGCAAGATTTTCTCAAAGTCCCAAGCAACAAACCCAAGAGTCCAAAGGTGAGTGAGGGAGGGGATGAGCCACAGGTCCCAGCCATATAAAGCTTTCCAACCAAAATGCCGGCTCTTCTTCTTTTTTCTTTGGAGAGGTTCTTGCTATAGGGTGTGTGCACTTGCCAGAAAGTCAGAGAGAGACAGAGAGATAGAATGCGAGAAATCAGTCCCCAGGGGGATGGCTATGCCGCAATCTCTTCTCCTCCATTCTCCTCTAGGGATCTTGGGCACGCACGCATACGCATCCAGCATGAGTTTAAGCCACCGGGTCTGGGACTTGTACCACGGTTGACTACATGGGAGTCCAGCGACATAGCCATTATGCCAACCGCTGGTCCCCACAATGCCTGCTCTTCCTAAGAAATGACCAGGAGTCAATCATGGCTCTCCCCCACCCTTCGACCTCATCTTATCCAGTTCACCTCCCACAGCCCCCACATCTTAATCCCACAGTTCAATTAAGTTTTTACTCCATTAATCCTGTTGAAACCAAATGTTTTTTTAAAGAATTTTAAAATTTAACTTTATTTATTCATTTGCTTATTTTAATTTGACCAGAGAGAGACAGAGAGAGAGAGAGAGAGAGAAAGTGAGAAAGCAAGCCACCAGGGGTCCGGGACTCGAACCGTGGTTGGCCATGTGGGAGTGTCCAGTGCCTTAACCACCACGCCACCTGCTGGTACCCAAAACCAAATATTTTTATTTAATTTTATTTTTGCTACAGGATGCATGTACTCACCGGAGAGAGACACACACAAAGAGACAGAAAAAGTGAGAAATTAATCCCTATGGGAAGATTGTTATGCTGTAATCCCTTCTCCATTCTCCTCTCGGGATTTTGGGCATGCATGCACATATGCCGGGTGTGATTTTCAAGCCACCGGGTCTAGGTCTAAAACTGTAGCTAGCCATGTAGAAGTCTAGTGCCTTAACCACCATGCCACCTGCTGGTCCTGAAACCAAATCTTAACACATAAATTTTGGAAGGACACATTTAAATCATAGCATTCTTCTTATAAGGACAACAGTTATATTAGGGCTTACTATAGGATCTCGTTTAACTTTATTTACCCTTTAAAGGCCTTATCTCCAAATAGTCACTTATGGGGGTACTGGGAGTAGGACACCAGCAAATGAATTTTGGGGGAGGTGCAATTCAGCCCATAACACAGATGTCATCTCAGTTCGTTCCACTTTGCAGACATTCATGTTCAGTAAATTCACTTTACAAGCTAAGGGATGTACAGTGATTGAATGTATAAAATAAATTAAAATACAAAAAAAGAAGAAAAATTTAAAAAGTAAAAAAAAAAGCATGTACTTTTCCAAGCTTGAAATAACCTGCCAGTTTTGTGAGAGGAAACCCCTGTTAGATAATTTGGGTGTTTGTTTCATACTACTGCTGTCACGAATTACTATAAATTTAGTGACTTAACATGGCATTTATTTTGTCTCTGTTCTACAGGCCAGAAGTCCCAAATCAGTATCACTGGGCCCAAGTTAAGGTGGTGACAGGGCTTTACTCTCTTCAGAGGTTTATTTATTTATTTTTTCCAGCTGCTGGTAGCTGCCTACACTCTGTGGCTTACAGACGTATCGCTTCAGTCCTGGTCTCCCCCGGATACATGGGCCCAAATGCATGCAAAAATCCTTAATTTAATTATGTTGCCATCTTTGTTCTATAAGGTGACATGTATGGGGTTCAGGGATTAGGACCTAATATCTGTGAGTGCCACCATGCAGCCCACCTGGGATATCATGTGTGACAGGCATGCAGCTCCATCCACACATCAGAGATCCTGTCCACGCTGGGCTGCGTATCTTTAGAACAAGGCTCTGTCTCAGTGAGTGGATTTTCTCTTTATTTCTCTGATGGCCCTTAACACTCTCCTCGGCAAGTGTTGTGTTAGCAGGGAGGACTGTCTTCAAGGTGCCAAAGAGCTCTGCTCTTTAACAAAGCCACAACCTTGACAAGTGGCAGGCCCGGGAATCCTGGTTAATTGTCTCAGCCCACAGAGGGGCACTGAGGGGTATGCTACTCATAGAGAGAGGGCATCACTGTGTCCTGTTAAAGAGCAACGTCTTCTCCCCTCAACCTGGGAATGTGACTTCTGGTCTGGACTCAGGGACAGCAAGGTACTGCCTGCAGAGAGGCTCATAGAAACCTCATTCTAACTGTGAAGCCCTTCTCCCCTCTCAACAATAGAGCGGAGCATCCCTTCTTCAGGGCTCTGGTACCCTGGGAACCCTGCTGCCCAGAGGCCACCGGAGTCAGGGGGGACTCAGAGCTCAGAGCTCCAGCTCAGCAGAGTAAATTGTGTGCTCAGTGCTGTTCTGCGTAGGGCATTGAGGGAGGTTTGGCTTGGCTTTGAAGTCTTCCTTGGGGCTTGTTATATCTTGTTGAAAGCCTCGGGGAACATTTCCCTCCCATCTTGATCCCTGGGATTTGGCTATGCTGTATGCTATTGATAAGGTTTTGGGAAAATGGTGTAATTTAACAAAGGTTATTGGCTTTACTCTCCTGGTGCTTCTTTAATTAGGTTGCTGACACCAGGCAAAGCAGGGTTTTGACATTCAGAACAAGGGTTAGAGCCCTGGTTAGATTCAAAGTTTGAGTCACTAAGGACCTAGGAGGTAACTTTCTTGTATCCTATTAGCATTCACATTCATGTTTATCCACTTGGCTTAGTATGCAGAATTTTCCCTACATTTACCTTTTCCAAACAGGAATCACAGTGGCACAGAGAGTTTTCAATAGGCCAAGAACAACAAAAAAAAATGTAGCTGGTAATAAAATACACATCCTTTCTTATATATTTTTCTGAGCTTGCCTGGGTTTTCCATCTCTCTTCAATCCCCGGAAAGTCGCTTAATCTCTTGCCCTAGGTTATGTTTACGGTGTAGCTAATGCTCTTTGATTCACTATGCAAAGGGCAGATATATTGTCTTCTGAGAGTGGCTGCATCTCCCCAGGTGTATCCTTTCAGGTTAATTATGGTCGGTCATTGCCTTACTGCACTCTGGACACGGTTTCCATTGGGAAATGTAGCCAGTGAAGACGGGAATGGTATATGAACATATGTTGCTCTCAGGCTGTGTTCCTGTGAGACACTGATGCTTTACCTCTGACAAAAGCCAACGACCGCAATAAAGAAGTGAACAGATAGAATTATCTCTGTTTTAAGTTCTCCCCCTAATAGTTCTTAAATCATCAACATTTACTATTGCAGGGAAACTTGAGCACATAGCAAAAGACTGACCAAGGAGCAGGTGAGTATTAATGGGATACTCCGAGACTGCTGACCTGGCTTTAGGTTGAATGTTGGTTTCCCTGTGACCCAGGTACTTTAAATTGTGTAATAGAATAAATACATTTCATGATGCTAACCGAAAGGATTTATTGAAGTGACTGAACTGGAGGTGAGACTTTGCTCAGCTGGTTTGTATCAGGCAGCATCCCAATGCTAGGTGACTGCCTGATCTAAGTAGAGTCAGAGTTTTGACTGGAAAGGGGAAAGTTGAGTTGGAAGTGAAATGTGCTTGCGTGGACGAATATGGAAGATTTGTTGCTGAGTGAAGCAAGTCAGGCTATGAAAGAGAGACATTGTATGTCTCCACTTAACATATACCAGTTGTCCACACTCTATGGTAGAGACCGAAAGACTGGAGAACATAAAAGCATTAAAAATTGTTATGGACACTAGAGATAAAGTGGAAAGAGTTTGGGAGGGGAAGAGTGTAGGAGAGGAAATTTTGGAAAAAAACTGCTAGGACTTAATACTTTGGTAATTTTAGTTACACTTAGTCTCATTTTACTTAAGAGGTAATAATTTGACCCAGTCCAGCTTGTGACAGAAAGTTTTATTTTTATTTTATTTTATTATTATTTTTTTTCCCAGAGGGCATGTGCACCCACCAGAGAGAAACTCAGAGAGAAAAAGAGGAGAAAGCTTCCCTCTTGGGGAATGGTCATGCCACAATTCCTTCTCCATTTCTCCATTTCTTTTTCCTCTCAGGATTGTGGGTATGCATTTAAATACCCTGGTATATTTCTTTTTTTTTTTTTTTTTTTTTGAGAGGTTTTCTCGCTATAGGGTGCGTGCGCTCGCCAGACAGACAGAGAGAGACAGAGAGACAGAAAGTGAGAAATCACCCCCCAGGGGGGATGGCCACGCCGCAATCCCTTCTCCTCCATTCTCCTCTCGGGATCTTGGGCACGCACACACACGCGCCCGGCGTGAGTTTTAAGTTACCGGGTCCGGGACGCGAACCGTGGTCGACTACGTGGGAGTCCATCAACATAGCCATTACGCTAACTGCTGGTCCCTACCCTGGTATATTTCTCAAGTTGTGGGGTCTAGGACTTGAACTGTGAGGTCAGACATGTAGAATCTGGCTGTCTTAACCACCAGGCTATGGAGTCAGCTTGGAAGTTTAATAATATCATTGAATACATTCCTTATGTCGGGCATTTTACATATGTAGGTACTTCAAAAAAGTCATGAAAAATGGAATTATAGTATGAACTTATTTTGGTGCCAAAAATTTGAAATCCATACAGTTTATTTAAGACACAATTTTCATGACTTTTTTGAAGACCTCTTTTGAAGACCCCCTTGAATGTCTTAAAGGATGATTTATATTTACAAAGTAAAACCTGATTTTTAAAAATTTAAACAAGTGTTCTATTTAGGTATAGATGGAATAAATTATTTGGAGTGGTTGGAATGGCAATTTTCTCCTTGAGATAGTATTCAAAGTCCTCATAACCCTTTTGATTTTTTTTTGTGTTGAATAAACATTTATATTACTAAAAAGCTCCACTTATTTATTTGTCATGATTATCGAGCCCCCCGGTCTGAGACTCAAACCATGATTGACTGTATGGGAATCCAGTGCCTTAACCACCACACCACCCACTGGCTCACTGATAGTAATTTTTTATTTATTAACATTTTTGAAGAGATTTTTTGCTATAGGGTGTGTGCCCTCACCAGAGAGACAGAAAGTGAAAAACCACCCCCCTCAGGGGGGATGACAATGCCTCAATCCCTTCTCCTCCATTTTCCTCCTGGGATCTTGGGCATGCATGCACATGTGCTCTGCCTGAGTTTGAAGCCACTGGGTCTGGGACTTGAACTGTGGTCATGCATATGGAAGTCCAGTGACATAACTGCTATGCCATCTGATGGCCTCTTATGGTCATTTTAAATGAAAAGTATTAACAAACTTCATTGTTGACATAATTTACTGACTTCATTAATTTTATTTAGCTTTTCTCAGTCTTCAAGTTTTGTTAAAGAAAAATCTCCTCTATTTAGGATAGACAAAAGGATATAGTACAAACCATGAAGGAAATCATAAGAAAAAAAAACCAAAATGTTTGTGCATCAGCGTGTACCATTGTTGGAGTAAGCATCCACGCACATGAGGGGGCCACTTTGAAGATGATGTTTGTTAAAAACCACAAGCTACCGGGACCAGCAGTTAGCATAATGGCTATGTCGCTGAACTCCCATATAGTTGACCGCGGTTCACTTCTCGGACCCAGTGGCTTAACCTCATGCCAGGCGCATATGTGTGCGTGCCCAAGATCCTGAGAGGAGAATGGAGGAGAAGGGATTGTGGTGTGGCCATCCCCCCTGGGGGGTGATTTCTCACTTTCTGTCTCTCTGTCTCTCTCTGTCTGTCTGGCGAGCGCACATGCCCTATAGCAAAAACCTCTACAAAAACAAAGAAACAAACAAACAAACAAACAAAAAACACAAGCTACCATGAATGAGGAGACATGTGTGCATACAGAAATCTGGAGTGTTGGTTTACGTACAAGGTATCAAGGCCAGGAAATAAATACAATGTGAGGAAATTACTGGTTTAAGTAAACTCTGACTGTGGGAGAGCCAGATACAAAGGGAAAGATGAAGAAGAGAAGCGCAGTTACATTTTAGAATAGAAATGACGTAGGTAGGCCTAGCTGCTGGGGTGCAAGTGTAAGAGTGCCACTGGGTGAGGCTGAGCTGCAAAAGAGGCCTGGGAATGGTTTCCCCCGACCAACCTAAAGAGGCCAGGGGTAGTGTGGTACACTCGCAGTCCTAGCCAACTGGGAATCTGGGGCAGCAGGACAGCAGAAAATAAAGGCAAAAAACCCCCACACCTACACACCTGTCTTTCTCTTTTTCTTTCTCTCATAACCACCCCCGTCCCCCGCAAACAAACAAACAAACAAACAAAAAACCGCAAAGAAACCAAACAACTCTTTAGGTGTAGCTATGGTGGTTCATCTCCACATCTGCAAATCTGTACATAAGTACAATATCCCAATTTGCAGTTAGTAAAGCTAGTTGAAGAACTCCAATGAAAGGGATACTTTACTTCAGAAATGATTGAAAGGACCACTTTTGTAAATGCTATTTGTTTTTATTTCTGTGTGTACAAGGTAAATGAATTTCAGCCCAAAAATTTGAATTGAAAAAATATAAATGTAGTTCAATCTTCTGGGATAGATTACTTCTTAGACACCTGGTTATATGGTTACATGGTTAGTAAAGAACGTTGGCCACTTGAATAGCATGAAGTCTCTGATTAGGGGAAGAAAATTTTCACATTTAGGAAATATTTCTGATTAATAAAACAAGAGCATTTCTTTCCCCATTATCTTCTGATGCTATGAGACAATTATACAACAAAACCAGTCTTGAAAAACTAAAGCCATTTAAAAAAATAGAATTTGTGTTGAAATAATTGTAGATTCACATGCAGGTAGAAGAAATAACAGAGGGGCCAATAGGTGGCTTTGTGATAGGGCACTGGGCTCCCACATGGCTGATCACAGTTTGAGTCCCGGACCTGGCGACTTACTTTCTCTCTCTCTCTCTCTCCACCTCTCTGTCTCTTTCTGGTGAGTGTGTGTGTCCTGTAGCAAATTAAAAAAAAAAAAAAAAAAAAAAGAATGGAGAGGGCTGGCTCGATGGCCTAGTGGTTAAGGGAGCCAGGTCCCACATAGGGGTTCAAATTCTGGCCCTGGTGGCTTGGAAACATGCCAGGCATGTGTATATATGTTCCTCAAATCCTGACAGGATGGACAGACGGAGAAATGGAGAAGAGACTGCAGTGTGACAATGCCACATTGGGAGGTGCTTTTTCTCTCTCTCCCTCTCTCTTTCTCTGGCCAGTGCATGCACCCTATGGCAAGATTATTTTTATTTATTTATTTATTTATTTATTTATTTATTTATTTATTTATATTATGGAGAGGTTTTCGCTATAGGGCTTGTGCGCTTGCCAGAAAGACAGAGAGAGACAGAGAGACAGAAAGCGAGAAATCACCCCCCGGGGGAGGGCCACCCCACAATCCCTTCTCCTCCATTCTCCTCTCGGGACCTTGGGCACACACGCACACGCGCCCGGCGTGAATTTTAAACCACCGGGTCTGGGACTCGAACCATGGTCAACTACATGGGAGTCCAGCGACATAGCCGTTATGCTAACTGCGGGTCCCTCATTCTTTAAAAAAAAAAATAAAATAAAATAAATAAAAAACTTTTCCAGAAACAGAGAGAGAGGGAAAGTAAGAAAGTACTCCTGCTCTCCTCTTCCAAAGGCAGCTATTCACACAGCAATTCCTCCTCCAGTTTTCCCTTCTTTTGGGATTTCTGTCACATGTACACATGCACCCCTGCACCCCTGCACACATGTACCCCTGCACACATGCACACACGTACCCCTACACATGTTTCTCAAGCCACTGAGTTCAGGACTTGAATGGCACCATGGGCCATGTGGGATCAGCTACCTTAACCACCACCCCATTGGCCGGTCCAGTTTTTCACCATTTTAAAGTATTCAGTTTAGTGGTTTTTACTATATTTACAATGTTGTGCTAAATAACAACTATTAATTCTAGTCCTACATAATGTTAGCGCATGTGTAGGCTCGTGTATCCCCGTCGTGGTCAATATCCTGAACAAGGTGAAGCGGTTCTCTTATAACCACATCTACCTTCTTCCCCCCACTTCCGTTCCTAAGTGGCCCCCACTGTCACTGTAGCATTTTTGTTGTTGTTGTTGCTTTAATTTTTAGGATGCGAAATCTGACTGATAGTATTAAGGAAAAATTGGGTCAGCCTATGGCCTGGTGATTACAACAGCTGGGTCCCACATGGTCAATTGTGTAGTTCAAGTCCTGGATGTAAGAGCTTGAAAAACACATGGTAATTAAATGTAAGTTCAAACGAACAAACAAACAAAAGAACACACCGTGTGTGTGTGTGTGTGTGTGTGTGTGTGTATGTGTGCACACGTGCATGTGCCCAAAATCCTAAAAGAAGAGATGGAGGAAAAGGGATTGCTACATGATTGGCCCCCGTGGGATGTGCTTTCTTGCTTTCCCTTTCTCTTTCTCTGTCTCTGGTGAATACACATGCCCTCTAGCAAATTTACAAAAAAAGAAGGAGAAGAGAGAAAGATGATTATGTAAGCTCTGGCTTGGTGATTCTTAGCCACGTGGCCACCTGAGAACTCGAAGCCCTGTCTGGGGAGGGCATTTTAATTGGAGCTGTGTCTTTCATTGGATCTACTGATTCAGGCGTCTTTGCTTTCTTTGCTTCTAATCACCCCCTGCTGGGTACCACCGAAGCTGCAAAGTGGAGAGAACTTTAACTGGTGAATAGAGCTAAAGGCCACTGTCTGGGAAAACGGCTGGTGGAATCAGGTTTGCTAGTTCTCCTAGGTGTCTGCATATTCATGCCAAATTGCATAATGCAAGGAACTATGACCCTGTGCAATTGACTGACTCGTCTACGTGCCGCATGAGACCGTAAGCTCCACTTCCGCAGGGACTGTCTCAGATAGTAACAATAATACAGCATCATGCAACATTTATCAAATGCTTACTATGTATCAGGCACAGGGCTAACTGTATTGTACTCATTCCATCACTGAGTTCTGCCCAGATTTCTGTAGGAATGTGTTATTTCTATTGACTTCATAGGTAAGAAAACTAGAATTTAGAGATTGTATCATGTGCCCAAGGCTACTTGACAAATCAGGAAAATAATTAGATTTTTCTGATTTCTAAGGCCATGCTTTTCTTTTTTCTGTTAGAAGGCTCATGAGCTTGCTAGAGACAGAGAGAGAGGGAGAAGAGAAAGTACCCCCCGCACACCCCCCATGGAGAACAGTCACACGGAAGTGCCTCCTCCTCCATCTCTCCCTCCTTCAGGATTTTGGGCACACAGGCACATGCACCCCATGTGTTTCTCAAGGCCCAGCGTCTGGGACTTGAACTGGGTTGTTTGCTGGCTGGGATCTGGCTGCTGTAACCATCAGGTCACCGAACCGGCCCAGGCTATGCTTTAATTGTTATCTCTACTTCTCTGACTTTCAGCAGTTTCTTATTTTATTACATTGTTATAAGAGGATCTTTACGAAGTGTGTTTGAATGCGTTTAGGTTCTGTTGGAGGCCTAACATGTAGGCAATTTTGGCCTTTTGGGGACATGAGGGAGGATAGGAGAGGTTGAGGAGGGAGCTAGCGGATAGTGGTGGCTAGAGCAATCGTGCAGTGCTTCGAAGGCCAAGGAGGGAGTGTGGGTTGTGTATGGGAGGCACGAGGACTCACGGAGGTGGTACTGAACCAAAGCAGGATCAGACCGGGAACAGCCACTTGCCTCCAGAAAGGCCAAACCCTGACCCACAAGGTTATTGAGGAGGAAGACTTTATAATGGGTGATCATCTACAGACAGCTCAGGTTGAAAGGTCACCCCCCTGAATGTGTTTGGGGCCAGGTCTTTATAGAAAGATTGCCTTAGTCTTTAATTTAGTTCATGTGCGGAAATGAAGAATTGGAACGTGTGCAGCTCTGATTGGTCAATTCAGGCAGCAGTCCCATCGATCCATTATTGAAACTGGTACTGTTGGGCTACCCGGTGGTCTAGTGGTCAAGGAAACAAGATCTCACGTGGCCAATCATGGCTTGAAAAATGCACTGGAAGTCTGTGCAGGTTTGCCCCAAATCCTGACAGGTGAAATGGAGAAGGGATTGACCACATCCCATTGTGTGTGTGTGTGTGTGTGTGTGTGTGTGTTTTGGGGGGCTGGGTTGGGGTTTCTCGCTCTTCCTCTCTGTATGTCTTTTTGGCTAGCACATATGCCCTCTGACAACTTGAAAGAAAGAAATTAAAAAAAAAAAAAGAAACTGGTACTATTCTATTGGATGCTCTGCTGCAGTCAGCCTCTACACTCCCTCCCTGCCATCGGGGTCAACCTTCGGTCACTCAGTCCTTCTCTGGGCATACACCTTCTGAGCAGCAGTCAGAGCATCTGTCAGCTGTTAGTGCCAAGTCTCTGCCATCTCGGCTAGTTCTAGCTGGCTCCAAGGCAGGGGTGGGTAGTTAAGAAAGTTGGTAGCAGATTACAGGACGAACTGGAAAGACCTGGGCATGTCTGAGTGTCGAAAATGGGGGCCCAAAGACCACGTTCTCATCCCCAGATCCTGTGAATATGTTACTTTACATGGCAAAGAGAAGTTAAGATTGCTTTTGAAATTAAGGTTGTTAATCAGTTTACCATAAAATAGGGAGATTATCGTGGATTATCAAAATGAATATCCATGTGATCATGAAGATCCTTAAATGTGAAAGAGGGAGGTAGGAGAGGCAGATTCAGAGTGATTGATGTGAAAGAGTCATTCTGTCTGTTACTGGCTTTGTAGATGGTTGGGAGGCTGAAAACCAAGGCCTAGACAGCCTGTAGAAGCTGGAAAATGAAGAATAAGGATTCTTACTTTAAGCTTCTGGAAGAAATGCAGCCCTGTTGACACCTTGAATCTAGCCCAGTGAGACCCAGTTTAGACTTTTCATCTTCAGAACCATAAAATAATAAATGTGTGTTGTTTTGAGCTGTTAAGTTTGTGATACTCCATCACAGACACAGTGAGAAGCAAATACACTGGGAGACAAGGAAAACACAGCAGTGGCTATTGCTGCTCAATGTAATCAGGTGGTAACTCTAAGGCCAGGATGGTGGCTGTGAAGTAAGTGGCCCAATCAAATGATCCAGTGTCCATATCTCTAAGATACAGGAGGACTCATGAAGAGGTTGGTAGAGCTGTGTTAAAGACATCGTGCCATGATGCTTCACTGTCACCTCTACCCTCTGAGCAGCGTGTGGGAGTTCTCCGAGCACTGCCTGGATAGATAGCATGGTATTCATGACTGGATGCTTCCTGAGCTGCTGAACTGAGGACTCGAACTTGAAGGCACAGGAGCAGTGTGTGGAGAGAACATTGTTGGGAGAGCCTGACTATTGCCTTGGGGTTTGGGAAGGCCTAGAAGTAAGGCCTGGCTCTTTCCTAACAATGCTGAAAAGTCAGAGTCTGGTAGGGGCAGGAGCGAAGGAGTAGAGGAGGCTGCACCTTCACTGTTGGACAGGAAGAAGTGTGTTTCTTTTCTTTCTTTTTGAGAGTTTTTTTTTTTTTTTTTTTTTTTTTTTTTTGCTATAGGGTGCGTGCGCTTGCCAGAGAGACTGAGACACAGAGACAGAAAGTGAGGAGAGATGGCCACACCGCAATCCCTCCTCCTCCATTCTCTTCTCGGGATCTTGGTCATACACGCACAAGCGCCCAGTTTAAGCCACCGGGCCCAGGACTTGAACCGCGGTGGACTACTTGGGAGCCTGAATCGACTAAGACAGGTGACTTACTATATCGCATCTGTAGGGTGGAGATGCTAGATGATGGTGTGCCACTGCATATCTATTTCCAGCTCCAGAGCTCAGGGGCTTCATGTTGATTGCCTAACATCAGTCATGTAGAGGCTTTGTACTACAGAAACCAGCAAGTGCTACAAATCAGGCTCCCCTCCCACCCTGAGCCAGAAACCTCTGCTATTCTTCAGTAGGTTCCCTAGAAATGGGATCTTCTCATTCTCTCTCTAGTATCGGCTCCTTCTAGTCCTCCTCTCCGACACTGAATTAGATATTCCTGTGCACCAGTGACTGACTCAGCATGTCCTTGATGTGGGTGTTGTTTTGTGTCCCGTCATTATTTTGAAGGTCCTTTTTCTCTCTTGTCCACTTAGGTAGTTTGTCTTCAAAACCTTAGATGCTGTATCTTCTGAAGTCTTGCTTTCTGTTTCCAGAATTAACCTCTTTCTCTTCTGAACCAGCGCCGAAGCATGTACTTATTCCTATTACTGTATACTTCCCTCCCATGGAGCTGTGATAATTATGTTTGCACATCTCTTTCCTGGTAAATATGATTATTGTCTATGAAGACGACTGTCTTCTCAGCATTTAAATCAGCATCTGGTATGTACAGCATGCATACCTTGTAAGCAATGTCAGGGAACAGTCTAGTAAGCAAATAAGCAAAGATGGTGATGGTTATGGGATAAAATGTGTCTCCCTAAAACTCATATGTTGAAGTCCTAATCCTCTGTACCTCAGAGTGTGACTGTACTTGGAAACAGGGCCTTTAAAAAGGTAACTAAGATAAAATAAGGTCATATGCACAGGCTCTGATCTAATATAGCTGTGTCCTTATAATAAGAGGTTAGGACAGACACATACACAGTATGAAGACCAAGTGAACACAGAGGAAGATGGCCATCTACCAGCCAATGAGACCTCAGAAGAAATCAACCATGCTGACACTTCTAGCCTCCAAAATTGTGGGAACATAAATTCCTGATGATTAAGCCACGCAGTGTCTGGGACTTTGTTACAGCCACCCTAACAAACTAATGCAGGGACCATACAGAGAGCAGAGGTGTGATGCAACACGACTTGATATACAGTCTTCAGGGTCGATACACCTGGGTGAGTCCTAGATACACCACTTACAGGTGTCTAATGCCGCTAAAGTTGCTTAACCTCTTTAAGCTCAGGCTTCTTATTTGTCAGATAGGAATGATAACACCTAATCCTCAGGATAGTTTAGGTTATTTTATTTATTTAACTTCACTTACATATCATTTGTTATATGCCAGGTGCAGCTCTAAGCATTTTATAAGTACCAGGTGAGAATTAAATGGGAATAATGTTTTATTGTGTTTAGCACAGACACAAAACAACTGTACAACAATATTTGCTATTACCGTTATTATTATTCATATGAGCTCTATTTGAAATAGTTTATTTTGGGAGGGGGAAAATCCAAAATTATTTCTATAGAGAACTGAGACTGTTCTTTAGCAACTACTACTATCTGTGGCAGTTAAGTCACTATATGTTAACAACTATTTTTTTTTTTTTTTTTGGAGAGGTTTTTGCTATAGGGTGCGTGCGCTCGCCAGACAGACAGAGAGAGACAGAGAGACAGAAAGCGAGAAATCACCCCCAGGGGGATGGCCACGCCCCAACCCCTTCTCCTCCACTCTCCTCTCAGGATCATGGGCACGCATGCACACACACCCGGCGTGAGTTTTAAGCCACCGGGTCCGGGACGTGAACCACGGTCGACTACATGGGAGTTCAACGACATAGCCATTATGCTAACTGCTGGTCCCTTAACAACTATTTTAAAGTGTGAGCTTCATAAAGTCTCAGAGATCATCTTAATGTGAACACATATTTAAAATACTAACATAAATCAATGGGAATATAGTTTTATTTGAAAAATATTTTTTCATATTAACTACATATTACATTCAACATTTTGTAAAGCAAGGTTCTTCAGTACCACAACACAAATACTATCTTTTAACTCTGATCAGAGAAAAATTGCATGCAGTTCCACATGCAGGCACTAGGCGGCACTCTTGTAAGGCAAACTCAGGCTTCCCTATTGAAAATAACAGTCTGGGTTTTGTTGGTCTAGTCACTAAGTTGATTCTCCCATTTAGAAGTAAGATGCTAGATGTTTGCTAGGCATGAGAAATAGAGAATAAGTGATTTATTCAGATACTCTCAAAGAGACATTACAAAGAGCAGCCTGTGAATATAGGACTTAATGGGGCACCGGATCTTTGTGGAGTGGGCCCAGAACACAAGAAATCATCAAGTGCTTCGGTGGAAGTGGGTAGTACTCAATCCTCTTCTGAACATTTTAAGCTCAGCATTTCCGGATATGTCTTTGAAATAATCTTCCTCCTTTTCAGTGTGTGCGTCCACATTCTACTGACGCTCAGCGTTGGTTAGAGTGGGTATAGAAACAGTGGAAGGGAGAACATAGAGGAATACAGTCGGGGAAGCTGCATTTCACTTACAGGCAATTCACACTGCCGTCTCTACTTTCAGAATAAGTCAGTGCTGTGTATTGCCCAGCGCTGCCTCGGTTCAGGAGAACCCGGTCCTTACTCAGCTCTCCTCCCCAGCTGCAGTGCCTCTGAGGGACCTTGTGTCTCCAGGCAGATGCAGGAGGTGTTTGTTTCTGTTTCTAGCTTCACCCACGGCTACTCTTCCATCTCACTCTGCTGCCTCTCACATATGCTTCAGGTTATCTTCTGCAGTCCAAAGAAATGGACTTTGGTTTTTATTAAGGGTCACAGAAAAGCTGTTACATATTGTAAAGATGGGAACAGAGAAGACGGAAACCATGCTGAAACAATCAAGCTACTTCTCAGTATTATTATTATTTATTTTGGAGAGGTTTTTGCTATAAGGTGCGTGCACTTGCCAGAAAGACACAGAGAGACAGAGACAGAAAGCGAGAAATCATCCCCCAGGGGGGAATGGCCACGCTGCAATCCCTTCTCCTCCATTCTCCTCTCGGGATCTTGGGCACGCACGCACACGAGCCCAGTGTGAGTTTAAGCCACTGGGTCTGGGACCTGAACCGCCATCAACTACATGGGAGTCCAGCGACACAGCCATTACTCCAACTGTTGGTCCCGTTCTCAGTATTATTTTTAACTATAATGTTATGTAGGTTCTCACTAGAATTTTTTTTAAGAATTATTTTATTTAGCTTTATTTTTAATTTTATCAGAGAGGGACAGAGTGAGAGAGAGAGAAGTTAGAAAGCAAGTTAGAGGGGAAGTTAGAAAGCAAGCTACCAGGTCCAGGACTCGAACCGTGGTTGGCCATGTGGAGTTCAGCACCATTAACCACCATACCACCTGCTGGCCCCATCACTTAAAATTTTTGAGAGAGGCGCTGGGGCATCCCTTAGTTACAGGTAATTTTGACATTTGAAAGGAAATTGTCCTGACAGAAGGTGGACATATTCCATCCTGTCTGCTCCCTTCCCTTCATAGCTTATGTCTTCTGCTGAGGATGCTGGGTCTATTTTTGTCCTGATTGTTATTTGACCATCCATCCAGCTGTCCACCCATCTCCCTCATTCTCGGGTCTTTCTGCAGGTAAACACGCCTCAGTTACCTAATACAACCGCTGCTCTAGATGAGCACTTCCTGAATCGAAGGTGGGTGTTCTGATCTCTAACTTTACATTCTATAGCTTCTGACCAGTATTACAGGAAAATGTCCCTTCCTCACTAAGTTAACCACCAAAAAACATGGGATACTTCTCTTTCTAGAATCAGGAAAAAAAAAAAAAAAAAAAAAGACCAAAAGGAAAAATAAATGTTTAGGTACTATAAATAATAAATTCAGCATATGCAAAATTAGCAATGGGAACCCACTGCTTAAATGCTCACTCTTTGCTAGCCTGGAGGGATTGAAATGGCTCTGTGTGCTCTGCCCTGCCTCCCTTTTCTCCTCATTCTGAGCTAGATTGAAGTCTGTGGAGGAGGTTGTGCTTTCCAAGTAGAAATATGACTTGGGAGGCAGGACTTGGATTAGAGTGAGAACGGTACCTTCATTGCTTTTTCCTGGTCATGCCGTCTAAACTGCCCCAACCCCTCTCTTCCTGTGTTCATGAAGGTTTTTTGTTTGTTTTTATTTTTTTTTTTTTTTTAGAGAGGGAGTTTTGCTATAGGGTGTGTGTGCTCACCAGAGAGACAGAGATACAGAGACAGAAAGTGAGAAATCACCTCCCAGGGAAATGGTCATACTGCAATCCTTTCTCCTCCACTTGCCTCTTGGGATCTTGGGCAAACACACACACTTATCCAGTGTGAGTTTTAAGTTAGCTGGTCCAGGACTTGAACTGCAGTTGACTATGTGGAAGACCAGCAACAAAACCATTATGCCATCTGCTGGTCCCATCATGAAGTTTTAATCTCAAGATTCCATGAGGCATTGCTGTTCTTTAGGTACCCAGAGAAAATAGGCTCAGAAATGTCCAGGTGACATAAAGGTGTGACCTAGCTCCATGCCCGTGGCTGTTGGTCACAGGAGGCAATAGTGGTCGTTTTCACTCCTCTTCGTCTGACTAGGTTCTTGCAATTCTGATCATTTGAGCCATGGTTTTGTTCAAGGCATTGATTCTGGAAGTCCCTGTAAACAGGTAAATCTCTAACTCCAGGAAGTTATTTTCATTATTACCCATTAACAGAGGTTATTTAATCAGAAAAACTTGCTGTCAGAGAACAAGGCCCTGGGAAAGAAATCCACCTCCGGAGGCTGTTTTGACAGGACAGGGGAGAATCTTCTGGGCTTGGAGTCTTCCTTGGGAAGAAGGCGGGCTCAGAAGGGAGCTGCACAAAGATGCCAAGGGCCTGGGTGTGGAGAGGGCTGAGTAAACGCCGACAGGGAGACAGACCCGTGTCAAAACACATTCCATCTACCCCACAGGCTGCCTTGACTCAGTCCCAGGATGCTGGCCAGGTTCTGGCCCAGCTTGGCTGAGCAAATGCTCAGTCTGTAGTACAGGTCTCTGGAATCCCCTCCTGGTCCATGTTCTCCATAAACCTCATACTGGTTTGTGTCACTTTCTTGCATCTAGCAATATCCATGATCAATAGCACTTCCGTGCACTTTTGTGTACACAGCTTCGTGACCTAGTCACTGTGACAAAGCTGAGGCAGGAACCTCCCTTGCTGTGTGAGCGGCCACTGGGACACTGGCTCTCCAGAGGGGTCTCGGGGTGCGTGTGACTGTCTCACAGCAGTCACACTGCAGCCTCATTGCAGGCTCGCGACTGCAGTCGTTTCGCATGCGATTTCCTCCACTAAGCCCCAGCGCCCGTTCATGAGGTTATTTTTCTTTTGCAATTCTATCTCTCACAGCTCTGTAACTCATTTGGTCCTGGGGCTCTTGGCCAGGCAAGGCTTCTCCTGGGAGGTAACAGAGAGTTTAATTAGAAAAAGATCTCTTCCCTGTAGTGGCGTTTATCATCCTTTATCAAGGGGTGCAGTCTTGACCCCTGCCTGCTCCCCATTTTTAGTGCTTTGCTGGAGAAGCCAGTCATCAAATTCCCATTGCTGGTAGAGATTTACTTATGCTGCTCTGCGGTTTGAAATGGAAAAGCACCTCTTCCCCCCACCCCCCCACCCCTTTAGCTAAACTAAATGGTTCTGTGAAAAGCCTTTGCACAAGGCTTTAAAACCACTCCACAGTGCTTCAGGTAAGGTCAGAGAGAGAGTTTTTAGTGAGGATTTTATTAGCCCAAACTTCAAGGCTTTCATTGCATTTACTAGGAAATAGGACCCTCGAAGCACATCCTCTTCTGGGTGCCTCTAAAGCACAGCTGTTGAAGTGCATGGAGCCAGGAGCTTAGAATTCCCTCTTCTGATTAACCGTAGGTAGATGGAGGCTAAACATTTTTGATAGAGCTTGTGCGCTTACAGAGTGGGGTTGGGCTGAGCAGGGTGGAACACAAAGTGTGGGAACTGGAGGTGACGGGCCCTGCTTCTGTGACTTGGAGGCCATGTGCTGTTTTTTTTTTTTTTTTTTTTTTCCCAATGGGCCATGGTCCGTATTGCAAAGGAAAATGCCTGGCTGCCTGCTGGCCCATGCTGAGCCCCTGAAAGTGCAGCTTAACTTCCAGAGGTGCATTCTCCCTGCACCAGAGGCAGGAGAGATCTGTGAGAGCTCCCTGGAGAGCTCCCCAATGGGCCAAGGGCCATCAAGGCAGGATCTTTCACTCTCTTTTTTTTAATCTGACACCCCTGCCCCTGCAGGCTGCACAACCCAGTTCTGTAGCAAACTCCCACCCAGTCCTCTGTGATGTGAGCACATCATCCTTATAAAACGCCGAGAAGTGGAGGGGGATGAGCATGCAGGATATTGTTCTACAGTTCCCGATGTTCTGGGTATCTGGATATTAGGACGAGATCTTTAGTTAAAAGAAAAGTTCAAATTTTCTATAATCACATGCTGTAGTTAGAAAGAATTGGTAGCCATCAATCTAACACGTTTCTAGAAGACTCCCTTAGTATCTGAAACTATCTGTTTGTCCTCCTCCCCATTATATGATGTTTCATTTGGGTCAAGGCATTAGTCACTCCAGGATCCCTTCTTAAAAATTCTTAAACTTCTTTGAGGTGAAAGATATGCAATAATTGTTATTCAATAACACTTTAGCCTTAATATTTGGCTAATATTTTTCTAATGGTAGCTAGCTGAGTGCCCACAGGGAGTGAGGAAAGTAGGTTCCTGGCGCATGCATGTGCGTGCGTGTGTGTGTGCGCGCGCGCGCACGCATGTGCAGGAGGATATAGGTGAGGAAGGTATAGAACACCTGGATTAGGGGATGGGATATTCCAGAGATAATTATTTCTCTTCTGCAGTTTTGCACGGAGCACTGTTATTGTGGCATCCGTGGCCCCCAGAGAGTTACAAGCCAGTGGTCTTCCTACCCTTAATGCCAACTCAATTATTGAGCAGTGAAGCCAAGAAATTAGTCTCAACAGAAGCATTTTATGATAACCACTCTCTCCACTTTAAAATGACCTTTGAACTTACCAATTATATTGTCTTCTCATGGCCTTTGATCATTAATTTTTACTTGTTAGTGGATCAGTTATGTTTTGTTTGGCACCTCTTTGGAAGGAGGGTAGAAGAAAAACAACTTCATGCCTATGAAGAACTTCACTTTTTTTCTTAATTGCTCCCTTGAGATGGTACCTAATTCAGGAATCCATGCTATAGCTAGGCTGTTATTAGCTGGTATCCACCAATATGACTTCACCAGGTGTTAAAATACTGATAAACTTTTTTTTTTTTTTTGGAGAGGTTTTTGGCTATAGGGCACGTGCACTCGCCAGACAGACAGAGACGGAGAGGCAGAAAGCAAGAAATCACCCCCCAGGGGGGACGGTCACACCACAATCCCTTCTCCTCCATTCTCCTCTCAGGATCTTGGGCACGCACGCACATGCGCCAGGCGTGAGTTTTTTTTCTTTTTCTTTTTTTGGAGAGGTTTTTGCTACAGGGCGCGTGTGCTCGCCAGACAGAGAGAGACAGAGAGATAGAAAGCAGGAAATCACCCCCCAGGGGGGATGGCCACGCCGCAATCCCTTCTCCTCCATCCTCCTCTCGGGATCTTGGGCACGCACGCACACGCGCCCGGCGTGAGTTTAAGCCGCCAGGTCCGGGACTCGAACCGCGGTCGACTACGTGGGAGTCCAGCGACATAGCCATTACGCTAACTGCTGGTTCCCGAAAATACTGATAAACTTTTTATACTGGTTCAGGCATTAGCTGCTGCTCTTAAGCTCCTGAAAGCCCCACCTTCCCACTTTCCAGTCATCAAAGGGTTTACAGCTGGGACCACAGGAGGTCTCCCAGCCTGCTGCTGCTCCTTGGCCAGCAGAAGTTCCTAGGATGTTTTCTGACCTCTCCCCTTCTCCTCCGCAAGCACTATTATTTAAATGCCACTCACAACAGTTTCTAGGAGTCTGAGAATTTGGCCTGTGGGACAAACTGAGCCCCTTCCCTATTTTTGTAAAAAGTTTTTATTAGAACACAGCTACGCTTACTCATTTACATAGTGTTACAGCTTCATTCACGTTGCAGAGACAGAGCTGAGTAGTAGCAACAGAAATCCCATTGCACAAAAAGGCTAAAATAATTATAATCTGACCCTTAGCAGAAAAAAATTTGCTGACCTCTGTTTACCCATGCCTCAGACCAGCAGCAAGTCTGAGGCATTGACTTGCTAACCGTTTGGCAAACATGGCACCATAACCGGGTCAAAGATCTCTTGTTATCCTGATTTCGGTTTCTCCCTCATTCCCTAGCTTGAGTCCTGCCTCACACTATTGCTGATAATAAATGAAAAAGTTAATAAAAATAAAAAAGGAGCTAGTAATTATTTTTTAAAAGCAAAACCTGAGTATTTCTGACATTTCAAAAAAAAAAATGTTGGTGATTCCTTATTTGCATGGAGCTTTATGTGGTTCAGAAAGCCCATCTGTAATCCATTTGAGTTAAAGTCCCATTTGTCACTGCTGTCAGGATGGTAAAATATGCTTGAAACCTTTTTGCTTTAAGGAAAATAGAAGGCTTCGCTGCACTTGACATTGAGCTGAAGACTTTGCCACTCTCAGGGAAATGTCAATTCTGAGAGAGACTTGTGCAAAATGAGAGTTGGACAAAATAATTATCCTTGAAAAAGGACTTTGCTTTTTGCTTAAACAGGACCCATTTTTCCCAAAAGCCTGCAAGTTCCCAAAACCACAATAAGCTGTGAAAGGGTGAGTGTTGGGACCACAATCCCTTACCCACTTAGTGAGGGATGGGTTGTGTGGACCATCCAACTAAGAACGAACTGCAGTTCCCTCTATCTCTGGAATGGGTTTTACTATAAATGTTTTATTTATTAATTTAGGTACAAATGGTAAGTGTTCTTTATAGAAATAATTCAACAATATAGAAAGGTAGACTGATTTAAAAAAAGAGAGTATTCTAAATCTTTGATTTCATTTTTCAGAGTGTGTGTGTGTTTTAATTTGCCAGAGGGCGCATACGCTTACCAGAGACACAGCAAGAGAGTGAGAGGGAAAGGTTGGAAGCGCCCCTCCCCGCCAGGGGGCACGGTCACAGCAACCCCGGGTCCATCTCGGTTCAGTCAGGATCTGGAGGCGCGTGCGCACCACGGAACCACGTGCCGCGCACGGGGCGGAATTCCAACCTCGGTCGGCCTGGCGGGGTCAGGCTGCTCCTCACCCTAAGGCCGGGGGCCGCAGGTGCGTGGAGTTTCTGTGGTCCCCTAAAGTGGAGCCCCTCTGCAGACCTACGCCAGGAGAAGCGGCAAACCTGGTCACTTCACGGGAGAGTCCTTGTCACCAGAAACCCCTCGTCGCCTTCTTTCACCCGGAGAAGCGACCTCGGCCTGGCGAGAAGAGGTACGCCCACTGCAGTCCTGCTGTGTCCGCAGCAGATGCGGACGAGGGGTTGCTTTGGTTTCAAGATGACTTTTCGGCCTTTCTGCTCGATCACTTTAGGAAAGATCCTTTTTGGTCTATTCAGGGGTTGGTTACGTGCGGGCCAGAAGACAATTAAAAATGACACCCAGCCCCAGGAGGGAGAGCGTTATCAATTTTCTTGGAGAAGAGAGATCGCCCTGCTGCCTTGACGTTCTAAATTGGCGGCAGCAGAGGCTGTTCAGGTGCAAACGCAAAACAGGCCTCGAGTGGACTTGCTTTCCTTTTTTTTTGGAGAGATTTTTGCTATAGGGCGCCTGCGCTCTCGCCAGGAAGACAGACAGAGACAGAGAGACAGAAAGTGAGAAATCACCCCCTCCAGGGGGGATGGCCACGCCACAGTCCCTTCTCCTCCATTCTCCTCTTGGGATCTTGGGCATGCATGCACACGCGCGCGGCGTGAGTATAAGCCACCGGGTCCGGGACTTGAACCGGGGTGAACTACATGGGAGTCCAGCGACATAACCATTACGCTAACTGCTGGTCCCAGATTTGCTTTCAATTTACAGATTATCTGAATGTGCCTGAAGACTCCCAAGGCTCTTCTCAGGCAATTATCATGTTATTATATTATTGCTTCTCTAATGTTCCGTGCCATTTTTCTTTTCTCTCTTGTCATACACTTAATCCGGTTCACTCAGATTTTTTACACATGATGTATACAAGTAGCAAGGGGAAAAAAGAGAGCCCTAAGAAAAGAAGGGTGGGAAAATTGAGGATTGGAAGACAAGAAAATAGCAATGACTTGTGTGAAACTCTGAGTCAAAAAGAAAGGAAATAAAAGGAGAAAAGAAAAAAAGGAAAAGAGGATGTAATCACTATAATTTTAAGAGGCAAAAGAAATATTAATATCTCATATAATAGGACATAATAGGCTTATGTTCTATCCCAGGGTAGTTTTACTGAGCTGTCTCAGAGGGGATTATTGAAGGCCGATAGAATCTTCAGGGAAATCTTCAGAAACAGGCAATTTTTATAGGTCATTTTGTTTCTGTGAATGATGACTTTTTACATGGGAAAGAGTTGGCTTTTTCTTTCCTTCCTTTTTTTTTTTTTTAAATAAGAGTTCTCAAAGAGAGTAAAGAAGTAGGTGTTGGGGTGTGTGTGTGTGCACGTACGCAAACACACACACATGCATCTTGGGAGTAAAGGGTGGAGGCAGAGGAGAGGAAATAAAAGCTATCCTTCAATATTCTTGAAGGCATCAGGAAAAATAGGCCTGGCTCAGAATCTAGTTTTGCTAATTTTTGCTATAAAATATTTCTGATTCTCAATAGTTTCACATATAAAATGGGGTTGTAATAAATATTACCTTGCACAGGATATTGTGAAAATTTAAGGAAATAAGACACTTTAAAAATGTTCAAGTATTGGGACCAGCAGTTGGCATAATGGCTATGTCGCTGGACTCCCATGTAGTTGACCGCGGTTTGAGTCCTGGACCCAGTGGCTTAAACTCACGCCGGGCGCATGTGCGTGCGTGCCCAAGATCCTGAGAGGAGAATGGAGGAGAAGGAATTGCAGTGTGGCCATCTCCCCTGGGGGGTGATTTCTCACTTTCTGTCTCTCTGTCTGGCGAGTGCACACGCCCTGTAGCAAAAACCTCTCAAAAAAAAAAAAAAGTTCAAGTATCACAGATCTGATAAATAATTATGTGATGTGTTCCCTTCTGCTATGGTTGAATATGTCCCCCAGAAATTCATGTGTTGGGACTTGATTGTCCTGACTGTAATGATATAATGTGAAAAATGAATTCCTGCAGAGTGTTTCAAGGTGAGGCCTTCTGGGTGGTAACTGATTCATGTTGATGACTTCATGGTAGCAATAGTCTCATGAATAGATTAACAATATCTCTCAAGATCCAATGAATTCTAGATTTTGACCACCAAAGACGCTCTGCCCAGACTTTTCCTCCTGCTTTCCAGTTTAGCCAGTAGCCAGGAGCCAGGTTAGAGCACCCCACTTATTCTCTATCTTTTTCCATCTATCTCTCTCTCTCTCTGATTATTTTTTTTAAATTTTTAAACTCAGCTCTTTGCTGCTCTTTTGTCTTTCTAATTCTTACCTTTCATCCTGCCCACATAGGATAAACCCACCAGCAGCCATCTTTATTTGAGTTCTGAGCGGCCACATTCAGGGATTTTGACCACTGAAGATGCTCTGCCCAGACTTCACCCTCCTGCTTCCCAGTCTAGCCAGGAGCAGATAAGACCATTTTCAACAAAAAAATTTTTTCTTCTCTTTTTGTTATTTTTTTTTGTCTTTTTTTTTTTTTCTCTCTTCTTCTTTTTTCCTATTCCTTTTCCTTTTCTTTTCACCTTTCTCGACTTTCTGCTCAGCCTCCATACACTGATTTTCTAGAAAGGTCTAGGTGCTTAGTAGCCAAATATCTGAATACTTTTAGGGTCAGAAAATTAATGTTCAATTTTTATTGACTCAGTTGTGCAAAGGGAAAAAAAATGGTACTGTTTACAGACTGCAGGTCACCTTCTTCTGCATTCCTCTGAATGCTCAGATTTAACTCGAGAAAACAGAAAAAAAAGTATAATCTATCAGATGGCCAGAAACCACTGCATAGGCACAAGAAATATGAGAAACGAAGAAAATATCTCTTCTCTAATGGAAGAGAATAACTCCCCTTCCTCCACAGAGAATACAAGGGAACTCATGGAAATGTCAGATAAAGCATTTTAAATATTCGTAGTGACAAAGCTAACAGAGATGCAAGAGAATAGAGATGACAATCTCTGGAAGATGCAGGAGAAAAGAGACACTGTGTTCCAGGAGGTGAGGAAGTTATTGCATGATCTGAAAGAGGAGATACACATCATAAAAAAGAAATGAAATTGATAGAGATGAAGGCTGTAATATGGGAAATCAAAACTTCTGTTGAAAGTATCAAAAGCAGGTTGGATCATGCAGAGATTGAATCTCAGCTGTAGATGATAGAACCTCTGACCTAGAAAAATTCACCACGAAGACTGAGAAAATAACCCCCCAAAATGAGAATAACATATGAGTAACACTAGATACCATTAAACGCCCAAACATCCAGATCATCTGTATCCCAGAAGGTGAAGAATCTAATAAGGGCATAGAAAATCTATTCTGTGAAATCCTGGAAGAAAACTTTCCAAATCTAGAGAGGTACTCAAATATCCAGACCCAAGAAATACAAAGGACTCCACATAGAATCAACCCAAGATCTTTCCTGAGGCACATCATAGCCAGATTTACCAAAACCACAGACAGACAAGATAATAAAATTGGCAAGAGAGTAATGGCCAGTTACTTTCAAAGGATATCCCATAAGGCTAACATCAGACCTCTCATTGGAGCAAGAAAAGAATGGGAAAATATATTCAAAGTGTTAAGTGAAAAACAATTTCAACCAAGAATACTATAGTCAGCAAGATTATCTTTCATATGAAAAAAAAAAAAAAAAGACTAAAACCTTCTCAGATAAACAAAACCTGAAAGAATTTACCAACACCAGACCAGATCTCCAAGAAATACTGAAGGGAGTGGTATACCAGGAAAACTAAAGTGGGACACAAATAAGAATACAAGAAATAACCAAAAGAATGTCCAACCTAATGGTAGGGACAAGTCTGGAGTTGAATGTTAACTTCCAGTGTTTAAATGGAACAATCAAACCACAGTAACACTGCAAATTCAATAGAAGAGAGATTAAACATGAACTAGTGAAATTTTTTTTTTTTTTGCTTTAGACTAAAATCTTACTGATTTTCTTTGATGCTTTGATTTCCATATTTAAGGATTTTTGTCTTCTCTTGAACTGTTGACAGGCTCATCTATCTCCTATTTGAACTGAACCCTAACCTTTGTCCTGGCTTTACGTTTTAAGCAAGTTTCTCTTAGTATATTTTGGTTTTGATCTATTAAAACTAAAATTTTTTAAAATTAAAAAAACTTCATTAGAAATACCTCTTAATACCTATTTAATGACTGTAGTAATCTATATAGCCCCAGTGAGATGCTACTTTATAATATGTTCACTTTAGTCACTGAGGCTTATGCCTAAAGTCAGACATGCATTCATAAATATGTACATATCAGCTGTGCTTGATATTGAAAGTCTTTAAATTAATTAAGATCTTTAGTAAATCAATAAAATGTGGGGAAAAAAGGTATGGAAAGCAACTGTACATACCAGGGACGGTGTTGGAGAAGGGGCGGAGTTGGCAGAGGGTGAGAGGTAGGGAATCAATGGGGGCGGGGGAAGCAAAATAATAAGAAACAAGAAGTGTGAAATTATTTGTTGATGATAACACGTATGGTAATATCCTTGATTGAGCCAATATGCAATGTATACTGGATGGAAAATACTGTATTGATGTACAGTGAATGACTGTAAAAAAAATCCAGTGAATTCTATCGATAGTTCTGGTGAGAAGAGATTAGTTCTTGGAGAGCTGATTGTTATAAAGGAGAGATCCACCAGGATTTCTCTCTGCACCTGTCTGCCATCCTCTGTGATTCTCTTAGCCATGCTATAGGCCAAGGACTTTGGACTTTTGCCACCAGAATCAGGAGTTTGAAAATAAATTCATGTCTTCTTTATAAAACCATTCAGGCATAGATATTTCTGTTAGCAGTGCAGAAACAGACCGCAACACTTTCTTTTCACATTTCCTCCAAGGGATCTATTTTGCATGTCTACCTTCCTGTTTTCTTTCTTCCTTTCTCTTTCATGTCTTCCCTTTTTTCTTCCTCTTTGTTGTCTCCTCCTTACCCCTTTCATTTGGCACATGGCATAGAGCAGACTAGCTCAAGTATAAGGTTGTCAGGAAAGCATAGAAAAACAGAAAAATATGTCATGGCTTTCCTGACAACCTGTTTTTCTATGCAAAAATGCGTCATGACTTTCCTGACAACCCAGTACATCATAGCTAAGGAAGGCTTTTTATAGGCTACTTATCAAGCAAATGTTCCTTATTTAGGTGAGAAATGCAAAAAAAGCATTGTTACTCTGATTTTGATGAGATATTAGCCTTGAGACAAAAGTAGCAGCTATGGAAAAATTCTTGATTATCTGAGTGTGAGAAGAAAGCAAAGCTTAGGCCAATAGGTTTGAGTTGAGTTTAGCCATATATTTAGTGCTTTTTGGGATCTGGTGATTTTTTCCTTGTCAACTCATGTTCCCCTGAGAATCCACTCCCTGGCAGTGTAAACTAGAGGAATGGCTAGGCCACTTCTCAATCCAGGTTAGACCTGGACACTGGGAGGGGCAAGCCGGAGGAGCCCCAGGTATTGCAGGGCCCTTGTGGACCACTCCCCTTCTACCTTGAACCTCTGGTCTTTAAACCTTTGAGAAGGAACATCCTTGGAAGGAAGCAGTCTTCATGGCTTTATAATTCACTAACTTTGGTGTTTGGAGGGAAGGTGAATGCTTAAGGTAGTTCATTACTTGTTTTTAATCACACATGGAAATAATATCAATTTGTAGAAACTTTTCTTTTTGGAGAGGTTTTTGCTATAGGGCACGTGCGCTCGCCAGACAGAGAGACACAGAGAGACAGAAAGCAAAAAATCACCCCCCAGGGAGGATGGCCATGCCGCAATCCCTTCTCCTCCATTCTCCTCTCGGGATCTTGGGAACGCACGCACATGCGCCCGGTGTGAGTTTTAAGCCACCGGGTCCGGGATGCGAACCACGGTCGACTACATGGGAGTCCAGTGACATAACCATTACTCTAACTGCTGGTCCCTGTTTGTAGAAACTTTTATAAAGCATTGCTAACCGGCTCCATGATTTCTTTGAAAAGTGTGCTCTTTTGCAGTATAGGCTTTAGGCTAAGAAGAAATTTGCCTTGCTGGTTGAAAACCTGGAAACATACAAAAAGTGGAGCATAATGGAAGCTCAAGAATTGTATCAGCTGAAAAATGTTTTTGGCTGGAAGCAAGAATAAAACCCTGGGTTACAATTTACAGATAATTTGAATATGCCTAAAGACAAATGAGAGGTCATTTTCTTACATAAGTCTAGAGATTGATGGTTGCCACTCTTGTTTCTTGAGTTTAGTGATTTCAGGGCTGGCATCTCTGAAGTTCTCACCTCTTCTTTTTTTATGTCTTCTTAAAATTTTTGTTACATGGTGTACAGTCACAAGAGACAGAGAGAAAAGAGGAGGGGTGAAAAAGCACCCCCCAGAGGTATGGCCTCACTGCAAGCCCTTCTCTTCCATGGTCTTGGAATTTTGAGCACACGTGCACATGTGTCTAGTGTGGTTTTCAAATGGCCACCAAGGAACTCGACCATGCTGTTGGCTATGTGGGATTCAGCGACCTTAACCGCAACGCTACCAGCTGGCTTGGTCTCACCTTTTCCTTGTTCTTATTGCCTTTTGGGAGCAAGGTTGGCTGCCCCAACTCCAGAAATCAAGTGGAAAGGAGGGTGAAGGGGGTAGTGCCAGTTGTAACTATTTTATTTATTTATTTTTACTAAGGAAAAGCTTGTGTCTTATTGTTATGTGGCTAACTCTCACTACAAGAGGCTAGAAGATAAAGTAGAGACAAGTATGGAAGTACTTTTCAAAGGAATTAAAGCACACTTCTGATACAGGTAAAGAATGAGTATGTGTGTCAATATTTATTGATTCTGTTAATGAGACAACCAGCAGCATAGATAAAGGTGGTTAGAAGGAGAATTTGAGGACATGTTTGCTAAATTGGACACAGAACTGGTCAAGGTCCAACAGGACAATGAAACTCTGACCTTTGGCATTACCTTTTCAGATGGACAAAATCACTGGTGTCCTGACTAGACAGAAATATGTAAGTTAACCTGTAATACTGTAGAGTGTGGGTCCTAAACAGTAGTGTCGTTTTCTAGTATTCTATACAAAGGTGTGTTCTAGAGAATTAAATAATCCATAGGTGGGCCCATAATGCACTGCTCCAGTATGGATTACAAGGACATACAATCATTTCTGCTTTATTTCCAAGTTTTGGACAACTTTTCTTAAGGCAAATAAAGGAATTAGTATTGAGGTCATCAGGTGGTTTGATGAAGATTACAAGTTGCTATTGAGGTTTTTATGGTTAACTTTGGATCATGAAAAGTTGTTGGACAAACAGCGTAAGTATTTCTTTTTCTTTTCTTTTCTTTTCTTTTTTCTTTTTTTTTTTTTTTTTTTTGCTATAGGGTGCATGTGCTCACCAGAAAGACCAGAAAGACAGAGAGACAGAAAGCGAGAAATTCCCCACCCCCCCAGGAAGGATGGCCATGCTGCATTCCCTTCTCCTCCATTCTGCTCTTGGGATCGTGGGCACACACACACACACACATGCCTAGTGTGGGTTTAAGCCACAGGACTTGAACCACGGTCGACTACATGGGACTCTAGCGACATAGCCATTATGCCAAATGCTGGTCCTCAACTTAAGTACTTTCAAAAAAAGTAGTGTGCCCTACTTTTGGAAAACACTGAAATTCAAATGTAAAATACTTAAATTGAGAAGTATATATATATATATATTCTGTGGAAAAATATCCTGCACCTTAAAGAAAGATTTGCTACCAGAATTGTATCTACTAATAAACACTTCTCTGAATTTATTTAAAATATTTTATTTAAAAAAAAGTCAATTTACTGCAGATTTTCAGAAATATATCCTTGCATGAAGCAGAGTTTGCTTGCAAACTAAATTTTATTATTGTTTGAAGACAGCTTTCTTTCAGTTGTAATTATAGAAAGCTTTCTTTAAATTGTATTTGTAAGGCTTGCTTTGAAACCTCTGTAAATCTCTCGCCCACAAAGATCTTACGGGAAGGGTTTCCCAGTGAAAGAAAAAAAAAGTATTCATCTAATGTCTGCTGGACTTTTTACATTGTTAAAATTCAGTCAGAATTGGAAAAAAGGTCTCCTCACATCTAGAGGGAATAAAATAAATTGATTTATGACTTTTAATAAGCATGACTGAGTAAGGAATCATGCCTATATAATTTCAAAGTCATAAAAGATATTAATCATAATTAAATTTCCTCTAAGAAGACATTTGAAACAGAGATCAGATGCCAAGCTAATTGATTACACAACTGGAGGACTGTCACCCCGATAGAGGCAGAAATAGGACAGTTTAGACTCAGTGTCTATGTATTTAATACCTAGTAGGAAGCAGAGAATTGGAACAAAGGCTGCAATGAGGAATAATAGAAATCAGCTAGGAAGGCAATGGACATGCCTCTATTGATTATGTAGTATGTAAAGAGAAAAGTGATTAGTAGAAGCGAGAGGATGAAGTGCAGGAATGACTCTTTTTTTTTAGCTGCAGACAGAAACCACACACTTGTAAAGGTCATGTCCAGCCGTTTAGAAATAAAATATCCATCTTAAAGAAAAGTAATGTTGCTTTAAAATGGAAATGCAGAGACCTTATGTTCTGCTAGATTTTGAATTCTTGTGTTCCTTTTGGTTGTAAAATGAGATAGTTTTCAGCCAGCTCAACTTTTCAGTATAAAACCAGTAGACCAAATAGTTTTTTAGTAGATCTAGCTTGGAATTGCTTGAAAGGAATAGTGGTTTTGATTTTCTGGGTTCTTCTGTTTTAAGGCTCTTTCTTCTTATGTGGGAATTAAATGCCCACAGATTGGAGAGAAAAAGAGACAAGAGAAAGAGTTTTCCGATTGGTGTGATGTTGTCTAGAATGGTCTGTAATGGGTGTCAGGGTAAGTGAGAATTAACACTAATTCACCTGAAGCCACCTGCAGTCCTTTTTTCCTAGTAGTCTTCCTTCATGTGCTCCCTCGTGCCTGGCATTTCCTTCTTTGATCTTTGTCCCACGACATTACACGCAGCATTATAAACGTGGGCGGGAAGGACAGGGGAGAGACTGCCCTGGCAGAACCATCTGTTCTTGTTACACAAACCATCCATTTCTGCTGTTGGACGAGCACTGCATTCATCTTTGGCAATGACCTCTCTTGCACTCCATTACTGGCTGGTGTGTTTAAAAGCGCTGGTATCTCGGACAGATGTTTCTAGAGAGATGCACTTCTTAAAACTAGCTCCCAGGGAGGGACTTTTGTTCTTGCCCAATGTCCTTTTTCACTTTCTCATTTCCTTTTTCTCTTTCCTTTTTCTCTCTTTGGAGAGCTCAGAGCACATTTTTCTCCTAAGGGCTTAATTATACTGTCCTGTACTCCATGACGGCTCCGTGGGTGGCTGTTGATTGTAGGACACCCCATTTGTCTTGAGAGCCTCTCTTTTGGATCAGCACAAAAGCTGCTATCATTTGCCTCAGTACAGCTTAGGACACTGAGATGCAGGGGAAGGACACTAGCCTGATGTCATGTGGAGAGCTGAAGCCTGACACCCACCCAGAACTCAGGCCTTTTGCTTTGGTTGATTGCTTTTGTGCTTATATTGCTTCTGCAGTGAACACATACACATATGCACATGTTGGATAATGCTACTCTCCTACTGACTCTTATGCCTTTCCAAAAAAAAAAAAGTTTTTTAAAGACAAATAAAGTGCACACATCTGTGTGGATGTATGGCAAGACTCACTTTTTCATTACAAAGGAATCATAGAAAGCCCAGTAATCACATATGTAAAGCATGCTTAGTGAGGTGCTTAGCATGCAGTGGATTGTTTTGTAGTTTGCAATTTGACTTTTAAGAATGTAGACTTCTCTGTGATTCCTTCTGAATGGAGGAGTGCACTGTACACACATCACACACGGAGACCACTCTAAGTACCTGTGCTCCTCTTAGGTGATAGATTTGAATACTGGTGAAACTTAGCAGTGGAAGAGGTTTAGGGGTGGACTGACTGTGTGGGAAATAATGAAAGTATTATCTTCCATGTAGGTACTCTGCTTCTGTCACTGTATTTTAAATGAGGGTGACCTTTCTCACCCTCATTACTGGCTGGTATGTTTAAAAAGCTCAGTACCTTGGAAGAATTTTAAGGTCCATTTGTTCGTTTGTTCATTTATTTATTTATTTGAGAAAGAGCAAGTGTAGAAAGGAGTGAGGGAGAGACAAGGAGATAGGAATTTAAAAGGTATTTTTCCATGGTCAAGGGGGAGAGAAAAAGACAGAGAGAGAAGGCACAGGCACTTTCCAATAGGGTTTTGACACCATGATCCACCCTACTCTTGGCCAGTCCCTGATCATGGGCATGTGTATGCCTGGTGTATTGAGAGAGGTCTCCAAACGCAAACCAGGAAACTTTCCATATGGTCAGCCTTGGAGAACGTCATGTTTTACCAGATAAGTTTTTTTTTTTTTTTAAATTTTTTAGAGAGATAGATTTTTGCTATAGGGCACGTGCCCCTGCCAGAGAGACAGAGAGAGACAGAAATTGAGAAATCACCCCCAGGGGGGATGGCCATGCCACAATCCCTTCTCTTCCATTTTCTTCTTGGGATTTTGGGCATGCATGCACATGTGCCCAATGTGAGTTTTAAGTCATGGGGTCCGGTGCTTGAACTGTAGTTGACTACATGGGAGTCTAGTAATGTAACCATTATGCCTTCTGATGGTCCCCCAGGTAAGTATTTTTAAACAGAGTCTCATGACATTGAAATCCTGTTAACCTAGTCTCCCAGCCAGGGTTACAGGTGTATGCCACCTTGCTGGATTTGTTTTGGTTGGGCTGAAAACCAATCCTGATCCTCCCATGCGGTCTCAACTACAATGTAGTGGTACCGTTTGCCTTGTGCCACCACCACTGGGCCTGTAGGCTCTTTAGAATTATTTATATATTTTAGAATTATTTTAAAATTAAATTTTATTATTATTTTAAAATTTACTGTAGGACATGTGTGCTCAGAGTGACAGAGAGAGGAAGAGAGAGAGTAAGAAAGCAAGCTACCAGATCTGGTACTTGAACCACAGTTGGCCATGTGGGAGTCTAGCACCTTAAGCACCATACCACCTGCTGCCCCCAAGATCCACTAATTTTTCATGGGGTACTAAAAGGTCAATTTTCCCATATCTTGCATTTTTGTGGTTTTATTTATTTAGAGAGGTTTTTGCTATAGGGTGAATATGCTTGCCAGAGAGACAGAGATAGACAGACAGAAAGTGAGAAATCACCCCTCCTCCCCGGAGGGATGGTGATGCCATAATCCCTTCTCCTCTATTCTCCTCTTGGGATCTTGGGCACACATGCATATGAGTCCCCGTGTATTTGAAACCACTGGGTTTGGGATTTGAACTGAGGGTAACTATGGGAGTCCAGTGATGTAACCATTATACTATCTGTTGGTCCCTGTAGTTGAAAATTTAAACCTAAGAACTGTATTTACATATCCCTGTTATATTTCATTTTTGAGCATAGTAAAGGTAATTCTGAATTCCTATTCTGTCATCTATCAAAAATCTTTGGGTCAGTCTTGGCTCCTTGGTTTTTCTTGTACCTTAGACCCATCCTTTGTCTCCTTGGCCTTCAAACTCTATTGACTGTAGTTATTTCTCATGCATTTGCTGTTATCACTCTGCTTTAAGCTACTGCCATCTTTTGCCTGCACTAATGTATTAATCTGTACGGGCCTGTCTACTCCCACCCTTACGCTGCTATAGCCTTTCCTCTTCCACAGTTAGAGGTTAAGTTCTTTCCTTCTGAGAAGAAGGGAAACGAGCACTGACACACACAGAACTAGCAGCTTTGGTCATGGGTCAAGAGGAAGTACACACCCGTATTTGCTGGGTCTCAGCAAAAACCCAATGTCAGTTGCAGCAGCTCCCTGTCAATAGGGGAGGTACAGTATACGTGTCAAAGAAGTTTTCACTGTGGTGTTTCTTGATCCAGGTATGTTGCTGTTTCAGGCGCAAGCACAGAACTTTCCTATTTTTTATTTTGAGTGATTTGAGCTTAAATAGCACAAACATCTTACAGTTGGAAATAAAAAATGTATAATCAGTGGTAGAGGGTATGAACAGAAAGAGTTCTCAACACTGGTTGAGGCCATACCCTGATCAGACTGCACTATAGTTTCATGACTTGGTGGCCAAGAGACAAGGATTCAAATGCTGGGACGATCTGAAGAACAACTGGTAAGTAAAAAGGAGAAATCGAAGGAGGCTACCAGATTCCCTGTTGTCTGCCACATAATGGAAACCAGATCGTCAGAGCATGTAATTGAACCTGTTTCCTGACCACCACTGCCACTTGCAGAGGGAATAAAATAGTAGTTGTGTGTAAAACAGAACCAGACCTGAGCCAGCCTTAATCCAGAAACCAAAGATAAGCAGAAACAGAAAGTCAGTCACTGAGAACAAAAGCTACAAGTCCACAGCTTTGTTTTCAACAAGTTGAGAAAGCCAGACCTGAGTGAAAGGGTCTGAGTGATGTATTCCTAGAGTAAAATAGCTTATGTTAGCTCCAGAGGGTGAAAGAAAAATTCAGAGGTAAAAACATCAAGAAAACAAAAGAAATTTGTTTACACTGTCTTGCGAGGAAGACCAGCCTTCAGAACTGGCTCTTCAAGTAAAGGGCACAGCAAGTATTTAAGGAATAAAGGCCCTTAAATTTTACCATTAGCTGTTTGTGATTGAAAATGATAGCAGTTTTAAATATAATGATTACATCTTAGATTCATTGCATATGTGCAGATGCTGGTGTTGCAAGAGTCAGGGATAAACATGTTCATTAATGAGTTAGCAATTTGGGGGAAAAGGCTGAAGGTCTCATTTGTCCTAGGGACTAATGGTATTTAGGATACTCCTGTTTATTTTCAGTGGTGAGAGGGCATGTGCTCTCACCAGAGAGAAACAGAAAGAGAAAGCACTTCTCACTAGGGCACGGTCACACTGAAGTCCCTTCTCCATTTCTCTAGCTTGTCAAGGTTCGGGGCACACGTGAATGCACCTGGTATGTTTTTCAAGCCACCAGGGGATTCCAATTGTGGTTATTTATGTGGAATTTGGCTCCCCTAACCACTAGGCTATGAGACTGATCCTGGTTGGTTTTTTTTTTTATTTTATTTTATTTTTTTTTAAAGTTTGATCTCAGGACATGAAGTGCTTTTTTAAAATTTCTGACTATGGGGACCAGCAGTTAGCATAATGGCTATGTTGCTGGACTCCCACGTGGTCGACCACGGTTCGAGTCCCGGACCCGGCAGCTTAAACTCACACCGGGTGCGTGTGCGTGCGTGCCCAAGATCCCAAGAGGAGAATGGAGGAGAAGGGATTGCGGCGTGGCCATCCCCCCTGGGGGGTGATTTCCTGCTTTCTATCTCTCTGTCTCTCTCTGTCTGTCTGGCGAGCGCACGCACCCTATAGCAGAAACCTCTCCAAAAAAAGAAAAAAAAAATTCTGACTATGGGAACCGGCAGTTAGCATAATGGCTATGTCGCTGGACTCCCACGTGGTCGACTGAGGTTCGCGTCCCAGACCCGGTGGCTTAAAGCTCACGCCAGGCATGTGTGCGTGTGTGCCCAAGATCCCGAGAGGAGAATGGAGGAGAAGGGATTGCGGCGTGACCATCCCCCCTGGGGGGTGATTTCTCGCTTTCTGTCTCTCTCTCTCTCTCTGTCTGTCTGGCGAGTGCACGCGCCCTATAGCAAAAAAAGAAAAAAAAAATTTCTGACTATGGTACATGATATGTTTAGTCATGATAGTGGCAGGGAAAGGTGCTAGTTTTGCTTAATCATATTTAGATATTTTGTTTAATGTGTACCTTCTGACTTTAGAATGAAAGCTCTATGCAAGAAAAAACTCGGCACTTTTTGTTCTCTGCTGTGTCCTGATACTTAGAACAGTGTCCTGGCACATAGTAGATAAGCATGCAATAAATATTTATTCAGTGAATAAATGGATTTGAAATAATAGATCTATATATCAGCTTGGAATCACCTATGAATGTGTTAAATCTACTTTCTGCATCTTCATATTAATTGTTGATAATGCCATTGAATATTGAGGACAGAATATTTTAAAAAATAATTCATAGGACCAGCAGATGGCATAATGGTTATGTTGCTGGACTCCCACATAGTCGATTGCAGTTTGAGTCCTTGACCCAGGGACTTAAAACTCATGCAGGATGTGTGTGTGTGTGTGTGTGTGTGTGTGTGTGTGCCCAAAATCCCAAGAGGAAAATGGAGGAGAAGGGATTATGGCATGGCCATCCCCTCCCTCCCCCGGGGGATGATTTCTTGCATTCTCTCCCAAAAGTGCACATGCCCTATAGCAAAAATCTCCCTTTTAAAAAAAATCATGATTGGGCTGGCCCTGTGGTATTGTGGTTAAATGCTGTGCATGAAGAGTCAGGTCTCACATGTCTGACTGTGGTTTTAGGCCAGACCCCAGTAGCTTGAGGGACATAGTGGGTGTGCATGCATACATGCCCAAGGCCTGATGGGATGGAGAAATGGAGGAAGAAGGATTGCGGTGTGACCATTGAGAACCACCATTGAGGGGGTTCTTTCTCTCTCTCTCTCTCTGGCAGGTACACTTGCTGTCAGAGTGTGTGTGACACATACACTTTTCATGATAGAATGTATGCATGTGAGAGAGAGAGAGAGGGAGAGAGAAAGAATGGTTCACTCTCCATAGACCACCGTAATCCCCTTTCTCCAGACTGCCAGAATCTGGGTCATCTGTGCTCTCATCAGTGTGTTTTCTTGCCAACCTGGCCAGAGCTCCAACTGGAGTTAGCACATGACTTCTGTCTCTGCAGTTTAGTATGTGACTGGCTGTGGCACAGAGGCTGGCCGAGGGCAGAGTCGTGAGCAAATTCATCTTAATTCACTAACTGATAGCTCTTGGGGACAGTTAAGGAGTGATTTCTTTCATACCAGTGTCCCCACATTCTCTGAATATTGAAAGCTTTAAAGCAGATAAATTGGAAGAGGAGGCCCTGCTTAGAATTGTGAGACAACACAGTAGTAATATCTGCTTCAGAAAAATCCCTACTAGGCAAGAGTGGATTTCTTCTCCTACACATGACTAAGTCTAGACAGCACTCTTTTTTTTTTTTTGAGAGGTTTTTGCTATAGGGTGCACATGCTCTCCAGAACGACAGAGAGAGAGAGATAGAAAGCGAGAAATCATCCCCCGGGGGGATGGCCATGCCACCATCTCTTCTCCATTCTCCTCTTGGGATCTTGGGCACACATGCACATGTGCCTGGCGTGAGTTTAAGCCACTGGGTCTGGGACTCAAACCATGGTGGACTACATGGGAGTTCAGCGACATAGCCATTACACTAACTGCTGGTCCTTAGACAGTTGTGTTGACTGTTATTGATATCTTAGTAGAAAGTCAGCTTTATGGAATTGAAGTTTCTTATTTTTTATTTCTTTAGAAAACAGTATATTTATTTTTCACTTTAAAAATCAGTTTCATTAATGGCCCAGCTCCATAGCACAGCAGTTAAGGGAGACAGATCCTACATGGCTGACCTCAGTTCAAATCCTAGTTCTAGAAGCCTGAAAAACTTGCTGGGTGCATATGTATGTGTACGCAAAATCCTGGTGGGAGGAAGAGATAGAAGAAAAGGGATTGCAACATGACCACAGGGCAGGTGTCTTCTCTTTCTCTCTGGTGAGCACACATGCCCTTTGGCAATTAAAAAAAAAAAGTTACAAGTGAAAAAATTAGTTTCATTATTACTAAGGTATTTAGGCTGGATGTTACATAAAAAAAATGAAGAGTGTGTTGGTTTCTGTCTTAAGAGAACTAAATTTTATGAGAGAACACTGAGTAAATAATTATGATTGTTGCAGGTGTTTACAATGTGCTTTGGGGGCACTAGACAAAGACTGGATAGGGAACAAGGGAGGCCTCTGTTTACATTTTCTGTGTCGGGTGTGATGGGGTTGTCATGAGGCCCAGATAGTTGGTGTAAAGAGAAGCCACAGAAATGAGAGATGTCAAAGTGTTCAGTATGTTACCCAGTAACTAGGAGCAATTCTTAGATGATAGGCAAAAAGCTAAGTACTGGATTATAAAGATGAATAAAATATAATCTCAACCTTTGAGGAACTGTAGTCTTCTGTGGTGGATGGACATAAAAGTACATGGGAAGATGGAGGCATATGCATATGCTGTGAACTCAAAAGAGGAGGGTAAGGTAGCAGGTGGTGAGGGGGCAGTTATTGAGGTTATATTGAGCTGAATATTTTCCAGGTTTTTTAAAAAAGAATTATTTATGCAATTTTATTAATCATTATTATTTAAAAATCTTGCTTCAGGGCCTGTGCACTCACGAGATAGAGAGAGAGAGTGGGAAAGTGAGAAAGCAAGCCACCAGGTCTAGGACTTGAACCACAGTGGGAGTCCAGCGCTGTAACCACTCCACCACACCACCTGCTAGCCTCTTTCCTATCTTTTTTTTTAAAGATAGAGTCTCACTGTGTTATGATCCTCTTGCCTCCTAGCTGGGATTACAGCCTAGGTCTTTTTTAAAAAACAAAACAAAAACAAAAACAAAATACTATTTTATTTTGCTTTACTTATTTATTTAATTTGACCAGAGAGGGACAGAGTGAGAGAGAGAGAGAGAGGAAAGTGAGAAAACAAGCCACCAGATCCAGAACTCGAACCATGGCCAGCCATGTGAGAGGCCAGTAACCCTAACCATCATACCACCTGCCGACTCCACAGCCTATGTCTTTTTTCACATAAGGTCTTGCTATGTTGTCTATGCCAGCCTTGAGCTCACAAGTCTCCTGTCTCAGTCTCCTAAGTTGCTAGAATTACAGGCCTGTTTTCCTGGCTTTTAGGTTGTCCCGGGAATTAAACCTGGGCCTCTTACATTGGCATGCCCCAAATCCTGACAGGATGAAGAAATGGAGGAAAAAAGACTAGGAGGTGTTTCTCTCTTTCTATCTGGCAAGTGCACACACTCTCTAGCAAAAAAAAAAAAAAAAAAAAAAAAAAAAAAGAAAAAAGGCATAATCAGGCAAAACGAATAGCTTACTGAGGAAGATGGAGGGTCCAACTGAGAATGGAAAGCATACATTGACTTGAAACCATACATTGGAACCAATCATTATGTTTAGGCTAGTTTTCTCCCCTGTTGACTGCAATAAACAGCAAGAATTTACCTGTATCACTACAATTGTAATAGTTTTTTTCCTGACATATTTGTAGAATACTGGCAAAGACCAGAGTTGACACTCTCAGCATTATTTATTGATTGATATAAAATGATTTAGTAGGAAATTTTGAATTAATTTTATTTCTAAGTATTACAATAGTAATTTTTACTTTTATTCATTCACTCATTCAATTAATTTTTATGGCATACTTACTTTGTGTCAGATATTATTCTAGGTATGGAAAATACACTAGTGATCAAAACAGAAAAGACAGCTTTTGTGGGGCCTATGCATTAGTGACAAAGAAAACAAGATAAATTAGAAAGTGTATGTTAACGAGAAGCGTTAGAGAAAAACAAAGCAAGAATGAAGGACATAAAAAAAATTAAATTGTTGTAGTTTTAGATAGGATGGCTCCACCAAGAAGGTGCCATTTAAGTGAAGACCAGAAAGAAGTTGTGGAATGGTAGTGGGTTGTAGGGGGGTACAGATCATAAGACCTTCCATAGTTAATGTTGGGAACTGGTCTTTTTTCAAAGTGAGTTGTGAAGTAATTTTGAAGAGTATTTCCTCCTTTCTTTCAAGAATTATTGTATTTAACTTTATTTATTTAATTTGAGTAGAGAAGGAAAGAGAGAGAGAGAGAGAGAGAGAGAGAGAGAGAGAGAGAGAGAGAGAGGAAAAGTGAGAAAGCAAGCTGCCAGGCCCAGGACTTGAACCACGGTGGGCCATGTGGGAGTCCAACACCCTTAACCACCATGCTACCTGCTGGTCCCCCATTTTGAAGAGTTTTTATCTGAAGAGTGACGTGATCTGACTTAATGTTTCAAAAGGATCATGTGGTGGCTAGTTTGAAAACAGACTTGACCTTAGAGATGGGGTTTAAGGACATAAGCAGGGAGACCAGTTAGGAGGCTGTTGGCTATTGCAGGAGGGCAGGAAAGAAGGACTGGTGGTAGCGGTAAAGTGGGTGAGAAGTGGTCAGACTCTGGATATATTTTCATGACAAAGCCCACAGTCTCCAAATTCCCCAGTGAGGTTTTTCTTTTTCTTTCTTTCTTTTTTTTGCTTTTTTTTTTTTTTTTTTTTTAAATAGCCAGAGGGTTCTTGTGTTCTCCAGAGAGAAAGAGGAACAAGACATAGATGGATAGAGAGAGAGAAAGAGAGGGAAAGTACCTCCAATGAGATGTGTCATGCTTAAATCCCTTCTCTATTTCTCCATCCTGTTGACCCCTTGGGCACACATACCTGGTGTGTCCCTCAGGCCACCAGAGCTGGAATTCAAACCTAGGTTGGCTGTGTGGCATCTGGATCCCTCAACCACTAGGTTACGGGGCTGGCCTTCTGATGAGTTTTTGATGCATTGACAAAATTAGTTTCAGGACTTATCACATAAATGGTACTGCCTTTCTTCTTAATTCTCTCAATAAACTTTTTCTTGCAAGTTTTTCAGGAGAATATCTTAAATAATCTCTGGTATTTGAAAGATCTATTATGTTTCCATTTGATGAGCAAAGATATAAAGAAGAGGGTGAGGTGAGGCTGAAGTGAAGGGGATTAAAAAAAAGAAGGATATTCCTGAGTGTCTTATTTGTGCCAGGTCTGGTTCTAGGCACTTTGCTATTAGTCAAGGAAAATAGAATATCTTTCCAAAAATATTGCTATGTTTTCCAGCTTTTATCTTGGTGAAAAAGACAAGAGTATTTTGGCAAACTCTACTGTACAATTTTCATGATTAGGTCAGGAGAGTGGGTCATGCCTTTCATTGACTAACATATATCTTTTTTAAGTTTATCTTTCTTTCTTCCATTAGTGGGGAGAGAGAGGGAGACAGATAGACTGACTGATTAACAACACCCTCAACAGAATCCTCATACCATCATCCACCCCAACCCTAGCCAGTTCTGGATCGTGGGCACGCACATACCCGGTGTGCTCGGGTAGGTCTCAAGACATGAATCTGGAGCCCGCCCACGTGAGTCAGGCTGACACAGAGCTGGGCCACTGCTGCACCACTGTCCATCGGCTATTTGTTGAGCACTGTGTGCTAGGTACTTTGTAGGTGGTGGGGATAAGAAGACATAGTCACAACCTTTGAGATGCTTGCAAGCTTAGGGTCACACAGATGAACACCCATGCAGTTTTAACACAGGGCTGTGTATATATGCAGATGAGCAGCTAACGCAGCTTTGGAACATCAGAGAGAGGTTCCTGGAGAAAGGACAGGAAGATGAGTAGGAATTATTTAGGCAAAGAAGGTGTTTGAAGGTGGAGGTGTACGAAGATAGTTTTTAAGGCCCAGAGAAGTGAACATGCAAAGATTGGAAGATGAGAAAGACATAAATTCAGAGAGCCTCAAGTGAGGGATCCTGGGAAGTGGTGAAAGGTGAGATCAGATTAGATACACAGGCCCTCCTAAGCCACATGATTTCTGCAATATAAAAGTTCCATCAGGTTTCTGTCCCTTGTTTTGTTTTGTTTGAACAGCCTGGGTTTTCCTATTTTCTATAAGTATGTTAGAAATAAATGAAGAATGAATCAGGGTTGACTATCAGCCACTGCAGATTTATTACTGATCTCAACAACCTCTGCTCTTAACTTGTCTGCTTTGATGTGTGCTTCTATTGTTTGTTCTCTATGAGCATGTAAAGATGTTACAGAAACAAAGGCCTTGCCATAGCAGCTTCTGATTTGCTGTAGACACACTAATACATATTAGCGCTGAGTCTGTTTTTCCTTATAGTCTTATTTTTTTTTTTAAATCCTCATTGCTTTATTTTAATTTTATTGGATTCATCCTCCTTTAATGACCAGGGCAGGATCCATGCCTTATGTCAGCCCTGGAAACATGTAGAGTCAGCTTATGATTAAGGGATGGGGACTCCAGGTGGAGGAGAAAATGCAAACTTCAGCTCAGTAAAATCTTGTATTTGAGGAGGAATACTTTATAACACCATTCTCTTCAGAAATCTCCCAGTTTGTGCCAAATCAGCCTTATCCTGTCTTTCTAGTCCACTCTTTCTGCCTTGCAGTGAGAGTAGATGTTAAGTCACTCATTTGTTCATAGTCTTCGCATCTGGAGACAGTTATAGACGTTTATTACCATTATTGTTCCACACCCCACACAAAACATCATCTACTAGTAAGAAAATAGCCTCTGAGAGGCGAATACTTGCTCAAGGGCACATGCCTAGTCTACAGGGGAGCCGGATGAGCTCACTCCAGTAAGCAACCTTTCTGATTTGGATGCAAAGAATTGTTCTCTTCACCTGTTGACATTTACAGGCAGCAGAAATGAAACGAAGAAAACCAGCAGTCTCAAGATCCTATTGGTTTTCATTTGCCATGACCAGTCAGTTGTTCAAAACGCTTAGGTAGGTAGATGTTTTTGTTAAGTCAATTGATTCCTAGATATTTATGTGAAGTTATAAAATAGGGAAAATGGTATAAATCCTGACCTTAATAGAGGAATATTGAAAACTGAGTAGTCACTGGGCAAAATACTTTGCTACAGGTATTCTTTTAATTTGCTTGGAAACAATATGCACAACCTGTTACATGTGTATTATAAATGTATAAAGTGTTTTAAAATATAAGTATATAAACTATATATATACATATATATATACATATACATATATATATATATATATATATATATATATATATATATATATATATATCTATCTATCTATATCTGGATATCTATTTAAGATATATGTGCAACTTTTTCCAGCAACCTATTGCATCAACTGAAGCCTGTTCATAGTCCTGGATTTTATAACTTACTCAAGCTGTGTTAAAAGGCTCAACGAAAGTTTTTGATTTTCATGCTGAACTCTGCAGCAATTTGTGGCAGGTCAATTATGGTTTATCCTATAGAGTTCCAGCTGAGTATGTGACTGAGCCAGCAAACATGGGACTTGGGTAGGAAATAGGAAACCTGTCTGTTTTGTTGGGGTGAGAGTAGATATGACTTATCCTGTCATTATAGCACTCTGGTGAGCTTTTCTTATGAAAGGTTGCTTTGAATCTTTAGGCCGGGACCTGTTCTGTGATCATTATAGCGTTTTAAGTCCTGATATCTACTTATCTCTTCAGTAGGCTCCTACATGTTTTAGAATTTTAACTCTTTATGTTGCAGTGGTAAGTAGGTAAGCAATGGGAAGCTGCTGTAACTATTTCTTCTTGGGGAGTCAAAAAGATGAAGATTCTTAGTGTATCCTGACAACTTCAGCCCATGTTAACGGGAATCAATCATCTTAATGCCTCAATAATGTTAAACGTGTGTGTGTTTTAAGTTTCTGTATTTATTCCTTCAGTGATGAAGAGAGAAAGACAGGTACCCTCAACAGTTTCATTGTGTGACCCTTCCCCCAGCCTTCCCAGCCAGCGAGGATTATGGGTATCGTGTGTGTGCACAGTGTGTCCAGGCCAGCTGGGAACTCTATCCCAGTCTTTCATATTGACCCAGTGTTGTGGAGTGGCTGGCCAACATTGCATGTTTTTACTGAAAGTTTATTAAATATGTCCAGCAATTTTCCAAGCCTGTAAAAACCAAGTGACATTAAAAAATAGATTTTTATATTAATTATCATCAAAGACACAGAAAGCCCTTAATATTAGACTAAGTAATGAGAATTAGAGGCAGCTACTGGCCGAAGAGTACAGTGAAAAAAGTAATCATATTTATTCTTCCTGACATATAGTAGTTGAGTCGATGTTTTGCCCTTCTCTGAGATTAGTGAGATGTTAGTCTATAGCATTAATCACTTACTAATTTATCCCATTATCCTGTCAGTTAGAATAGGATAGGTGAAGCTACGCTAACAACTCTTAACTTTTAGTGGCTAATGTAATAAAAGTTTATTTTTTACCTATGCTATAAGACCAATGAAAATAAGCAAGAACACTCTGCTACCCCACCCATTCCCCAAAGTAGCTACATAGCAAATTTTGGCTAAATAATCAGTGTTAACCTGAGTATAACTATTGTACATATTTTACATTGTAGAGCAAATATGAGCCAAACATAATATGATGGGACTTCTTTCTTGCACTAATTTTTTTTCCAGTTGACTATAAAATTATAGGATAATCAGTAATTTTTTATGCTTCTCTTTATTATTCTTGGAATTAATATATAATATTTTATTTGTGGTTCCAATGACTATATTTCTCAAATGCTTCAATAGAGCTGTCAAAAAATGCCTGTTACTAGTTTTTTTTTTTTTCCCCCCAAATTGCCAAGCACATCATTCATTCTCTTCATTCCACTGTTTCCCTGGCCAGTCTTTTTCCTGTGACTCTCTGCCTTTCTCCACTCTGGCAAGACTGAGTTCTGGGCTGGCTGCATAACTGATGTCCTGGGACTTCTCTTCACCTATGGGGTCACGTTCTATGTTTCTTAGTTCTCTTGCATTAATTCAGGTGCCTATCCCATTCTGCCTTTTTCTTCTTGGGAACTTACAGAATCTTTATTTCTGGTGTATCTTTCTTTATTCACCATGCTTGGGACATGGTAGGTCCTTTTAAATGGAGTGCTTGTGCCGCTTAATTTGAAATGTTTTCTTCTATTATTTCATCCATAGTCGTCCCTCTCTCCTTTTATTTCCTGTTCTTTCTTAATGGAACTTATATTATTTCAGTGTTGTGTCTCTTGAACTAATCCTTTAATATTCATGTTTATCTATTTTCCATTTCTTTGTCTTTTGTTTTTTAATATTGGGTTGTCAGAAAGTCATGACAAAATTTTGCATAGAAAAACAGAAGAATACATTGTAACTTTTCTGAAGACCCAAAGCTTTGGGAAATTTTCTTGAGATTATATTCTAACTTTTACAGAGTTTTTCTTTTTGTATGTATGTGTGTGTGTGTATATATATGTGTGTGTGTGTGTGTGTGTGTGTGTATATATATATATATATATATATATATATATATATATAGTGTGTGTGTGTGTGTGTGTGTGTGTGTGTATGGCTTTAATTGTCAGAAGACCATGTGTACTTGCCAGGGAGAGGAAGAAAGTACCCTCCTCCCCGCCCCTCATGGGGCATGGTCATGCTGCAATCACTTCTCTATTTTTCTACCCTGTTGAAATTTGGGCATATACACACATGTGCCCAATGTGTTTTTCAAGTTGCTGGGGTTAGGATTCAAACTGTAGTCAGCGATGGGGCCAGCCTACCATATTTTAAAATTTCTAGTAACACTGAGCCCTCATTGCTATTTATTTTTTATTTTTTGCTAGAGGGTGTGTGTGCTTGCCAGAGAGAGCCAGAGAGGGAGAGAGAGCACCTGCCATGGGGAATAGTCATATGGCAATATCTGCTCCTTCCTTTCTCTGTTTTTAGGAATTCGGGAAGTACATGCACCCAGCATGAGTCTCAAACTGCTGGGTCTGGGACTCCAGTACATGGTTGGCTATGCGGACTCTGACTGCTTTAACCACCATGCCATGAGGCGCCTCTCATTGCTGTTTTTTAAAAACAACTCTCATTTCTGTCTCATGGGTGCATTACATTCTTTTTAATTTTTGAGGACATTGAATATAGATTTTTTTAAAAGAAGTTTCTCTTTTTCTTTCCTTGCAATTTTTAATTTCCTTCAAATTCTTTCCTATTGTTTTTATGACCTCATTCTTTTATGCTGAGGTTTTTCTCTCAAATTTGTGGTCATCTTTGGCTTTCTGTTCCATTTAAGTGTCAGGCACAGAAACTATGATGGAAAACTGTGAATATAAGGTAGGTTATTAGGCTATAAACTGACTTTGTTTACAGGAATGCCTAAAGATAGGCTCTTTAGAGCCTTTTTGGGGGGACCATTCACTTTCTTCTCGAATAATTCCTCAGCCTCCTGCTGAGAGATATATGCTTGGCTGTTAACGTCCTGGACCATAATGGCATTTCACGTTTTGATAAGCAGGATTATGGTTTAATGCCTGTCTTCAGTTTGGCATCTATAATATTACAGTTTGAGTGTTGTGTCTCTTCCAAAGCTTCATGCTGTAATTTCAAACCTGAAACAGCAGTGTTAGGAGGCAGGGCCTAGTAGGAGGTGTTGGGACCAGGGGACAGATCCCTCATTAATAATTAGTGCAGTGCCTGGGGAGGGACTAGTTCTCACTAATTCCCCAGAGGACTTTTATTATGAAAGCAACCTGGCTGCCCACAGTTGGTTGTGCCCTGCCTGCATGTGCTTGGTTTCCTTTCTGCTTCCTTAGGCCCCATTGTGACATAGCACCGAAGGCGGCCCTGTGCTGGTGCCATGCTCTTGGACTTTATAGTCACCAGAAACTTTCTTTTGTTTGTTTGCTTTTTTAGAGTTTTTTTTTTTTTTTTTTGCCTTAGGGCACATGTGCTTGCGAGGGGGTGGTGTGGTGTCTGTGTGTGGGAGTTGGTTGGGGGGAAGAGAGAGACAGATGGCCATGCTGCAGTCCCTTCTCTTCCATTCTCCTCTCAGGATCTTGGACACGCATGCACATGTGCCTGGTGTGAATTTCAGGCCACTGGGTCTGGGACTTGAACCACGGGGGAGTCCAGCAATGTAACTGCTAAGCCATCTGCTGGTCATGTCAACAGAATCTTCAGCCAAATAAGCCTTTTTTCTCTATAAGTCACCCATTTTCAGGTTATTCTGTTTAGCAGCACTTACTAAGATAGCAGCTCACCCTTGCCCTCTATTCTCAGTGCCTCAGGACTCTGATTATAATGCTGATTAAACTGCCTTTCTGAAGCTTGTAAGTTGATGTTTTTCAGTTCTATTATAATTTGCTCTACTGATGATATTTGAGGTTCTATGATAAGTTAATAGAATTAAAAAAAGTCAAACACATTTAACATTCTTGGAAGACAGCAAATGCTTTAAAAATGTTATATGCAAAGAGAAAAATTAATTACAGAGAAAGGAGGAAGAATATTCTCTAGGCAAAAATGTTTTCAAGAGATTCATTTTTTGATCTGATAAATACCATTGATGAAGATAAGGAAAGACACATTACTAAGCCACTGTTATCTGAGATCTAGAAGCAGTCTAGGGCATAGGACAACTCACATATAAGCAGCCATGACGAAGAGAGAGTTAGTAGTTTGAAGCTTGAACAAAAAGTGAAGCACATAAAGACTCACAGATGCACATACTGAGGACCTACAGGCAGGGGACCACAGGAGTAAGAAAAGCCCTTTCTTTTTAAAAGTTTATTTATTTATTTAGGGTTTTAAGAGAGTTTTGGTATTGTGTGCATGTGCTGGCCAAAGAGAATGAGAGAGAGAGGGAGAGAGAAAGTGAGAAATCAGCCCCAGGGTGGATGGCCATGTCACAATCCCTTCTTCTCCATTATCCCCTTGGGATCTTGGGCATGCACACACATGCCCTGCATGAATTTTAAGCTACCAGGTCTGGGACTCGAATTGGGGTTGACTACGTGGGAGTACAGCAATGTAACCATTATGCCTTGTGCTAGTTCCTAAAAGTTTATTTATTAACTTATTGTGAGAGAGAGGAAGAGACCTACATGAGGGTCTTTGTGCTGTGATTTACTCCATGTCAGATGGCCTTGGTCATTGGTGCATACGTGCGTGCCCAGTACTCTCAGAGAGTCCCAGGACATCAACCAGGACCTTCCCTGTGTGGATAAAATTGTGCTACCATTGTACCACTGCTCAGCTTCAGCAGTCCTTTCTTTAAACTAAGAGCAGGGAGAAATTGTGAGGAAGAGGGAAGCTATAGTGTAGAGCATGGTATGGATGGCATGGTCAATGTAGAAAAGGAGCCTTAGAAGCTGAGATCATGGGACCAGTAGTAGGCATGGTGGTTGGGGTGCTGGACTCCCACATGGCCGATGGCAGTTAGGTCCTAGGGTCTTGCTTTCTCACTTTCCTTCTCTCTCTCTGGTCAAATTAAGAAATAATAATAATAAATAAAAAAATTAAATAAAAAAAATTTTTTTTGAAAAAAGCTTAAATCAAGAGGATAGTAACAATGATAGTAACAGTATTGGTTCATGACCATGGGCCATTTCTTCATTGCCAAGGGAACAGTGAGAAAACTGCATTCTGGGACTGTGTCCCCAAACACCATTAAACTATAGTCTGTGAGGTCTTTGCTGGAGGTTCAGTGTTCCTTTGTGCTGGCCCTGTGGCTGTGATTCAGGTCTTCTTCATGTACAGTGGTGGAGCGAGTCTTTCTTCTTTGCCCATAAGAGCAAACACTAAGCCTCTTTACTTAGGATGTTGGAAAGTATTTCTGCTCTTCTGGATGTTAGTACTTCTAACAGGCCTATTCTTCTGGAGACTTTACGGTTGCTTTGTAGTTCTCCCAGAGGGTTCCTCTCTCACTTCTTCTCCTTTTCCTTCAAGTTAACCTCATTCCTTTTCATTGCTCTGAAGTGGGATGGCCCAGTATCTGGGATTAGTCTCTCCCAAAGTTTTCCCTTTTCCAGCCCACTCTTTAGGCTCTGTAGAGTCATGCCCCCTGTAAGGGAGGGTGGGCGAGCAGGAAGAGCTGGCTCTTCATTCATGAGGGACTGTAATTCCCTGGAGTACGTGCTGATTTTTTTCCTGGCTGTAGGGAGCTGTGGGAGTGTGCTCCCTTGGATAATCAGAGGCTTCTTCAAGCACAATGAAAAAACAATTTTTTAAAAATTTCATGCAGTTAAAATTTTAAGCGCATGCTATTTTCTTCTTTTTTTTCCAGAGATATTTACTATTACGGTGTGTGTGCTTGCCGGAGTGACCGAGAGTAAGAAATCAGCCCCCAGTGGGGTATGGCCATGCTACAATCCCTTCTCCTCCATTTTCCTCTTGGGATTTTGGGCATGAACACACATGTGTCCAGCGTGAGTTTCATACTGCCAGGTCTGGGACTCAAACAGCTGTTGACTACATGGGAGTTTAGCACCTTAACAACTATGCCACCTGCTGGGCCCTATGGTATTTTCTAATTGGTCTATTATTTAAATATTAGAATGATATAAAAGTTATACACATAAAAATGTAAAAATTATATTATCTCTCCTTCAATTTCTAAGCACAGTTGAAATATAGCTTTATGGGGCATTGGATTCCCACATCACAGTTCAAGTCCTGGATCTGGTGACTTGTTTTCTTACTTTCTCTTTCTGTCTCTCTGATCAAATGAAAAAATAATAGTAACAAATGGAAAATTCCTTAAATACATTCAGCTTTATGGTGATTGTGAGCCCTTTGTTGTTCTCTTCCATAAGCCTCTGGGCATTAGGTATGTACTAGTTTGAGAAATAACTTTGTAGTATCTGTGGCTAAATGAGTGTAGTCCTTCCTGTGGGATTGCTCAAAACCATCAAGAATGAAAGTGATTGTAAAGCTCTTTGCACTAAGTAGAGAACCACATAAGATCATGATAATTTTATGCCCATTTGGTTCCAGTTCTAGCCCGGCATTTCTATTTGAGTACGTGAATATGTTTATGTACAGAGTGTGTATGGGTGCATGTGCATGTGTAATTAGGTTTGCCAAAATATTTTCTTGGTTTAAAGTCTGTTACAAGCATAGTGTTTTTAAAAAATTAAAACCAATTAGTTAAAAAGTAGAATTGTTTTGGCTATTGCCATTAGAGGAGAAGTGTTAAAACCTACAATGGCTGGTGGCATTTTGAAGTTGTGTGTGCGTGTGTGTGAGAGAGAGAGAGAGAAGAGAGAGAGAGAGAGACAGTGTTCTGGGTCTTTGTGGTAGAAGTTGACATAGTGCCTCAAAATGATTGTATTGGGATTTATGGGTTTATTTTTCTTCTTTGAATAGAGTTCATTTATTTTTCAGAGTACAGAAGAAAAGAAGTAGCTATCTCGGGACTTAAAAGCTATTACTCCATCTTACATGGGATAATCTGTACTTTGCTCACAAAATTTGGATGCCAGCTTCAGGAGGAAGGAGCTTGGGAGATACTGCCATTTCAACATTGGGCACCGAGTCAAAGGCCTGGGATCTGGAAAGATTTTGGCAAAGGTCTCTGGCTGTTGTTAAGGAAACACTTTAACAGTCCACAGAGACATTTGGGCCTTTGTTTTCAGGGTGTTCTTATCATCTAATTGGTGGTCCGAAAAGAGTGTGCCCTCCGTGAGAACGTCGCTGTCTCTGAGTGTTTATCAAGCGCAGTGACTGAGTGATCCTGCAGCGGCCCACTTCTCCAGTCCCATCTCCTGCTACTCCCCCAGGGCTCCCTAGTCTCTTGCTAAATCGAATAATTTGCTGTTCCCTAAACAAAACCATTCTTCACTGTAGTGTTCCTTCCTTCTTTGCCCAGCCGGTCGAATCCCACTTATTCTCCATGTAAGCTCTAGCATCTTACTCTGCAGGAAATCTCCCCGGTGGCTTCTCTGCCACAGAGCAAAGATGTGCTAAACCCTGGCTCGTCAGTCCTCCCGCAGGGGTAGTGATTTGCAGTTACTGTCTGTTCTGCTGCCAGACTGGGCATGCCAGGGAGAGAGGAACCGGGCCATATTTACTGTTGTATCCGCAGCCTGGTCCAGGCCAATCAATGTTTGCTCAAATAACTAGAGTGTGTTGTGCTTACATAAATCTGTGCTCTCTGGGGTATTTTGTCTTTAGCCTCCCCAGATCTCAAACAGGTAGGCCACAGGCAGTGATGGGTTGAGTTACAAGTGCTATGGAGCCAGCATGCTGGTGACATTCATATGTCTGTTATTTGCTAGGCGTGTTACTGTGCTAAGCCTCCATTTCTCATCTGTAAAATGGGGTAATAATATATCACATCGAGTTGCTATAAGGATTAAGTAAATTAAGAATGTGTAATACCGAAGGTGTATTTTAAACAAAATAATGTTGGAGAATCTGAATCAACACACTACCTAGTAGAGTGATAACTATGGGTTCAGTCCCCAGATTGAATAGGCCAGGTGATCTTTGCTGATAGAAACAAACTACACAACTTTATATCCTGTATCACAATGGATATCTCATGGTAGAAGTGAAAACTTCATTATCAACAGAAAAACACCACAAACCCTTAGCTCAGGAAAAGAAAACATGATTTTAATGCCATCTTCACATATTTTTCAACCTTTAAAATTTACAGCTCTCATTTGATCATATCACTTACGCTGTTTGAGACTCAAATTATCTTCATTTTGCCCAAACCCTTAATGTGACCTCTCCCTGCCTACTCTCAACAGACTCATCTTTGCCACCCCTCTCCTTATCTTTCCTGTTTGAGCATGAAGTTTCAGGTTGGGACTCTTCTCAGTTCTCAAATAGACAAGGCTCTCTCCTGATTGCCGGCTCCCCCCCCACCCCCTTCTGTGCTTTCTTTTTCTTCTGTCTATATAAACACACCTCCTCAGGGTAATCTGATTTTCAATTCCATTTAAGCATCACCTCTCTGGGGCGCCTGTGGATTAGTTTAGGGGCCCTTTGCTGTCTGCTCCCCTAACTGGATTCCGCTTCGCAAACCACTGGTCACACTCTAGTTGCTTGTCGGCCTTCCCCAGTGGATTGCAATCGCCAACAGGGCAGGGGCTGGGTCAGTCTGGCTGACTGTTATATCCCTAGTTTATTGAACGAGTCCTGGCGTACAGTCCTGGCATACAGGCGCTCAATAAATCCTTATTGAATGCATGTTTAATTTAAAAAATGGGGAACGTTTAACTCTAACTTGAGATTTCAATTGTTGGGTGTCCCTAAGTCCTCTAACTTATCACAAGGAGATTGTCCATTAAGGTTAGGAGAAGTTGGGTTGAACCTATACCCCATTCATGGTGGACAATCTACTCTTTGTAGGTTACTGGAGGATGGTTACATTTTTCCCAGGTACCTCTGCTGACTTTTGCAATTTCCATCCTATCTCTGTCCTTTTCTTTCTTTCTTTCTTTTTTTTAAAGGAAACTTTTTCAAAGGTTTGTTTGTTTTATTAGTAAGAAAGACAGAGACAGGAAAAAAGAGAGACAGACAGACAGACACCCATAACAGGGTCGTCATAGTGTGCAGGTGTGCTCAAGGAAGCCCTGGGATGTGAACTCAAGACCTTTTTCATGAGGGTCAAGTTATGTTACCACTGTGCTACCTCCTGGCCCATACTGACTTTTCTATATTTCAGCTTTCTACCAGATGCCAACTCAATTCCATTGCTACCCAAAGTGCCCCACCTCAGGTTCTGTGTGTCATGGAGCAGTTACTTAGCAACGTGGCACAGCAAGCAGCTTAACATAGAATATAATTCTGTAATGTGCGTATCCCCTTTTTGGATGATCCTATGTTTATTCCCACTCCTGAGATTTTAAAAAAACTTGTTGGATTTGGACAGCAGGATCTTGTGATGATTCTGGGCTCTTCATGATCTTTCCTGCTTCTAAACCTCCCAATTCTTGCTAATTTCTTATATGGGGCTTGCTTAGGAATTTTCTCGTCTGGTTTTTACTTATCCACGCTTTACTCATAGATATTTCTTATACTCAAACACGTCCTTATCACTAAGGGAAGGCAACAGAGGGTGTTAAGAGGGGGCTCTGGAGCATGCTGGTGCCCAGTTATGTCTCCACTCTCAGTGGCCATGTGGCCTTTTCTGTGTTACCTGACTCCTATCTGTTTCAAGTTCCCCATTTGTAATATGTCATTGCAATGACGTGAAATGGTAATTGTAATGAGGATTAACTAGGCTAATGCATGCCCACTACTTAGAAAACTGTCTGGCATGCAGTAAGCACCTGCTAAATCACCACTATTTTTTATTATTGTGAAGGTGTATACATAATAAAGACACCTTTCTCTCTGAGAGGAATTTTCCAGAAAGCTATTTAAGTAACCATTTCTTTTCTTTTCTTTTCTTTTCTTTTTTTTTTGGAGAGGTTTTTGCTATAGGGCACGTGCACTCACCAGAAAGACAGAGAGAGACAGAGAGACAGAAAGGGAGAAATCACCTCCCAGGGGGGATGGCCACGCCACAATCCCTTCTCCTCCATTCTCCTCTCGGGATCTTGGGCACACACGCACATGTGTCCGGCGTGAGTTTAAGCCACCAGGTCCGGGACTCGAATCATGGTCAGCTACATAGCCATTATGCTAACTGCTGGTCCCAGTAACAGTTCCTTTAATCCGTTGCACTAATTTGAGGTCACCTATTGGCTTTCTAAAATGTCTTCTGTTTACTGTCAGGAGAGGACCTGGCTAAGAGGACCAGCTGAGGAGTAGACTGGGTGTAGTGCTTGGGTCCACCTGATTTTCCCATGTAATCTTGGAAAATAAACTTTTTTCTTTTTAATAAGTTTTATTGTTTATGTTTAAGGTATATAGCGTATTATGGGATCCATACAACAGCAGATGTGTGTGTGTATCTGAGGATTAAATTAACTAATATATGTAAAGTATTTAGTACAATGTCTGGTGTGTAGTAAGTACTTTTTAACTATAAGTGACAATTGCTGATATATTAGTTTTATTGTTAGATTAAAAAAAATCAAGAGCTACAACCGATGTTTTCAGAAGGTTGGAGAATTAAGTAGTGTCTTACTTCTTCACAGCTTTTATTTTTTTAAGAGAATTATTTTACTGAACTTTATTTATTTATTTATTTATTTTAATTTGACCAGAAAGAGAAGAAGGGAGGGAGGGAGGGAGGGAGGGAGGGAGGGAGGGAGGGAGAGAAGGCAAGCTGCTAGGCAGGTCCAGGACTTGAACCATGGTTAGCCATGTGGGAATCCAACACCCTTAACCACCATGCCACCTGCCGGCCCCCATCACAGCTTGTAATGTGAGATACTATCTTTTATATTTAGAAGAGGCTATTATTTATTTATTTAATTAATTTTGACAAAGAGAGCAAGAGAAAGAGAGGGAGAAAGTACCACCTAATGGGGAATGGTAATGCCACAATCCCTTCTTCATTTCTTCATCCTAAATACACCTTTCTCTCTGAGAGGAATTTTCCAGAAAGCTATTTAAGTAACCGTTCCTTTTTTTTTTTTTTTTTTTTTGCTATAAGGCATGTGCTCTTGCCAGAAAGGCAGAGAGAGAGAGAGAGAGAGAGAGAGAGACAGAGATAGAAAGTGAGAATCACCCAGGGTGATTTTGGGTATTCACATACACATACTGCAAGTTTTTCAACTCACTGCGCTGGGATTTGAACCACAATGGGCCAAGTGGGATCTAGCTCTCTCAACTAGGCTGTGGGGCTGCCTCCTAGGCTATTAGTCTTGCTGTTAAATGCAGCCCTTATACAAAGGGCAGGGGGAGAGAAAAGAAATACTTTTTGTGAAAAAAGCAGTGAAATGGTTCCATATACTGGGTTGTCAGAAAAGTCATGATGCATTTTTGCACAGAAAGATAGAAAAATAGTTTATGACTTTTTCAACAACAGTAGTATTTTCACTAAATGTGGAGTTGGAAATGAATAGAAAACACCTCTTTTTGAAGGAGTCACAACTCCTTCCCAGAGCTCTCTGCTCTTTGGCTGGTTAGAGCATGGGTGATGTAACTTGCTATCCAGCAGGGAGACGGAGTGAGTGATACCCTAATGGAGACACTGGCGAAGGGTAAACTAAGAAACAAAGCTGCACTCCAGCTGCACAGTGCCTTTCTGATAGTTTCATTGTAATTCATTCCCATTAGAGGCACTTTGGCCCATTTTAAAGCTATTACATTGTAATTTCAGAGCTGACTGTAAACTTAAAAGAACACACATGGTTTCTTAACAATTCAAAAAAAAAAAAAAAAGAAATGTAAGATTTGCTGTCTACAATCTGAATTCAAAAAAAAACCCCAGTGAGATGTGGAAACACTGCTCTGCATTTCATTTGAATACGAGAGACAACACACTTGAGAAAAAAATCCAAACTTTAAATAATCATTCCTGTGCTGATTGTATAAACATGTATATGAAAGAGAGTAGAGGATCCAAGGGAAAAAAGGACCTTTTAAGAATCAAATGATCCTGAATTTAGTTAGAATCTTCGTCTAAGATGTGTAGAAGTTTTTTTGAACAGTTGTGTCCTTGTTCAGGTGGTAGTTAAATTATATGACAAAGCATTAGAAGATCAATGTATCTACTACAAAAACAGTGCCTAATATGTTATTCAATGGCACTAATTCTTCTGTATCCAGGCCAAGGGGAAAAAAGTCTGGGTTAGTCAAATGGAAGCCCTTGCCAAGGGTTTTAAGACACACATTTTACTAGGTAATAAAATTTCTATTGCTATGCCACATGGGCCACTTTGCAGACAATCTGTAGTTCAGGCACACTGCATAATTTATTTTTTCCTTTTCACAAACATTCTTTACAATCAAACTTGTTAATGGTTTTAATTGAAATAGCTTTTGCTTCTAGCAGTTTCTTCCTGTCAGTAACTACCTCAGGCAGCTTTGGACCAGAGTTGGAAGAATTGCAAGGATTAAATAGAACCACACCATTCTACAGTCAGACGGTCTCTCTTCTTCTGCTGTAAGCTAGAGGAAAGGCCTTTCTTTTTCTTTCCTTAGTCCTCACACCATTGTGGGACCCCCTGGCAGTTACTTCTGGGTATTGAACCAATTTTTCTTGACATTTGCTGTGGTTCTAGAAGTAGCACTGAGTCTTGACCTAGTAGGAGAGAGTGGCCAGAGCTTCACACCCCATCACCCTGATTCATAAAAGAAAGGGGCTGAGTGACTCTCTAATTCCGCTACCTCATTTTATAAGTGAGTAATGTGGGGTGATTGAAGTGTCCTACTCAAATCATCTGATGTATTAGGGTGGAGCAAGGGCCAGCCTCTTGTCCACTCAGCTTCCTGCCCATCTGGAGGCACTTTCTGTGGTGGTACCCACTCCTGTTCATCCTTCCATGAAGAGTGGCCACATTGCTTGGCATGTGATGTACATTTCGCAGTCAGTGTGACTGATGGACACCCTTCACATCCACATAGTAATATTGGGTTGATTTATCAGTACTGTGTATGTGGATGATATTAGCAATGCCATCTTTGAACACTATGAAACTTTTGGGTGATTATGTGAAAAAAGAAAGAATGGGGAGAGGCCTTGTGTATGTAGAGCATCGAGGGGGTAAGAGCTCCAGCCTCTTCCCTACACTCTCCTAGCAAGGGCCCTTGTGGAGTGGGGATAAGCTGGTGCCTCTCTCCCAGATGTGTGTAGTCCTCGCAGGGCCAGGCTCCATGTAGGGGTGGCGTGAATGTGGTCATTTACCTGCTTCTACAAATATCCTGGTCATATATTCCCGCTGAGAGCCCCATGGCCCTGTGGTTCTTCACATGTGGACTGACCTCTGGAATTCTGCCGCAGACCTCAGCACCTCCCGATGTTGATGAGAGAGGAGTGGTTTCCTGGGACACGTCGGGTTAGACAGTGATGCTTCATTGCTTCAGTTTATTGGCTTTTACCTCTCTTATTAATCACCCAAACAAGGAGGGTAAATGAGCTACATGTTTGCAAAACTCTTTTTTTAGTTTTCTGTTTCTATTTTCAGCTCAATCAATATTTGGATTAGGTTCAAATAGTGGTCATTCTTCTAGATCTTCCTAACAATAGCACATTACTGCTCTACTCACAAGCAATGTTCTGTGGTCATCTTCAAAGATTCCCACCAGAGGCATCCCATTTTGTCTTTCTCTCATCCTGCTGGGGCTCCCTAATTATGCCAGGGTGATGATATTGAGTTTTTTTTTTTTTTTTTTAAGCTCCATTACTCCTTTTCTTGCATAAATCATATAGGATATGCACTCCACTTTTACTTTCAAATATATATCAGAGGACTGTGTAAAGTGGTTATTCTCATAACAATTCTATATTCTATCTCTATTTTATAGATGAGGAAACTGAGGCTTAAGACATTAAATCATTGTTCGTAAGTGGCAGACATGGGATGTAGATGCTTGCTTCTAAACTAGTGTATTATACTAATCCCATTTGTCTTAAACTGGTTTCAGCATCCTGAGGCTTGCCGTTGAAGTTCAGCATGAAAGTCTGACATTTCCCAGGGAATATTAGCACCGAAGCCAGACTGGGAACATATAGGAAGCCAGACTTATTTCTGAACTTAAATTCTCATGTCTTTAAAATCTCATATATATTTGCACCTTGCCCTGGCATGCATAGATATATACCCTATACCAGGACTCTTCTTCTTTGGTTTGTAACTCCATTGTCTATGGGGTCCTCTGCAGAGGAAGGGGTATGGAGAAACAACCAGCAGAGGTGTGAAGACCTTATTTCCATTTCACTTATAGCTACCTTTGTTTGTCATGGGAAAAATGATATGCTTAGGGTTCAGTGATAATTTAGGAAGAATGGTTTTCTTCAGTGTCTTTTGGAAAAAAAAAATCTCCCAGAATGGATTTTGTATAATTCAAGAGGACTAACTTCCTGTGCAGAAATAGAGAATGTATTGTTTGTATACATTAGTTATAATTTAAAATGAAAACAATCTTGACGTTATGTGGATCATCTTTGATTTTGTTCGAATGGGCTTCACATATTGAAGAAGATGAGTTGATATAAAATATGGTGATTCAATCGTCTTTATTTAAATAAATAAGCACCTGTAGTAAGACTTTTATGTTGCCTTGAGTGTGTGAAGTGGGCATTAGGTGCTTTTGGAAATAGAAATACTATAGTTTTGGGGACATTTTATTTTCTCTGGGGATAACAAAATAGAACGTTTCCAATTTGCAGTGGTCCCCAAGTGTCTGAGTCTTACAGTAATTATAATCAGAGAACTTTTTTCAGTTTGGTGTGAAGCAGCCATATGAACTAAGTAGAAGTTTCCTCTGACATTAGTGCCGTAATAAAAAAATTCATCTTACCGAGTAAATGCAGGCACTGCCACACCACTCTTGTACTCTAGATAAATGGAGTAACTGTGCAATCCAATAGCACTGACTGAAATCTCCAGATGTGCATATGGTCTGATTTCTCTGGTGCATGTTCTGATTATATTTAGTCAAAACTCCCCAGAAGGTGCCTTTCTGTTTTGCCCAACTTTAATGAGAATGCTTGGCTGTACATGCTGAAGGAAGAGTAAGGGTAGGAATGCATTAATTTACTCTGAATGGCAATTAGGGAGAGCTATTACTATTGTCATCATGGGCTCTGTCATCTGTCAGTTTGCCAAACATGGAAAAATAAAATGTGACTGCTGCACTGTCCTTAATGGAAAAAATTGAATTCTCCTCAAATTTGTTACATTTTTATCTGTATCATAAAGTCTCAGGGGGGAGCTTTTACTTGCAATTCTGTGAGTTCAGTTGATTTTTGAGGAGAACAAATGCACCCAGGAATTTTTGCTTTACATAGTCAATTATGCAGAAACTTGACTGAATCTAAAATGTGTGGCTGCTTCTGTTTACTCAATTCCCATGCAAACACACAATTTTGAGAATTCACTATTTCTGCTGGTAACTTGATTAAGGAATTTTCTGGAAAGGAAGATCTTTCACATAGCAGTGTTAAAAGAACAAACCTCAAACCTATATAAAGTATGTACTTCTTGGCTTGAGCTTATGCCATTAAATTTTTTTTTTTCATTGCCAGAAGGGTACACGTGCTTACCAGGAAGAGGCAGAGAGACAGAGGGGGAGAAAGAACCCCCTAGTGGGGCACAGCCATCCTACAGTCCCTTCTCCTGTATTTCTCCATTCTGTTGAGATTTTAGACCTGTGTGCATGCATGTGTGTGGTGTGTTTTTCTGTTTTCTTTTTAAAGAATTATTTAATATTATTTATCATCATTATTATTATTTTAAAATTTGCTACAGGGTGAGAGAGAGAGAGAGAAAGAGAAAGTAAGCCATCAGATCTGGATCTCGAACCACAGTTGACTAACTGGGAGTCCAGTGTCTTAACCATGCCACGTGCTGGCACGATCATGATGTATTTTTCAAGCCACTGGTGCTGTGGTTTGAACCATGGTTGACCATGTGGGATCTGGCTCTCTTAACCATTAGACCATGGGGTGGCCCATTGTAGCATTTTGAAGAACTAATAAACCCACCCTCTGGTACTTTGTCTAATTGACAGTAAGTACTTCTGGATGGTTAGACTTTAGTAATCATAATTTTATAGTCTTTCCAATCCCACCTTAGCATCTTTCTTTCCTCTGTTTAAAGCTGGGGAAGATTTGAGATCAATCACCTAAATTTGTTTACTTATTTTCACTGTAGTGCTATTTCAGCCAGGCATTTATATATTTAGCCTTCTATTTTCCTTTCCTTTCTCTTTCTCTTTCTTTTTTTGGAGAGATTTTTGCTACAGGGCGCATGTGCTCACCAGGGAGACAGAGAGAGAGAGAGAGAGGGAGAGAGAGAGAGAGCTTCACTGCAATACTGAGTCCTCTCTTCTCCTCCCTGGACCTTGGGCATGCACGCATATGCACCTGCTGTGAGGCTACCAGGTCCGGGACTCGAACTGTGGTCGATTAAGTGGAAGTCCAGTGATCTAACTGTTACACTATCTGCTGGTCCCAGCCTTTTATTTTATTTTATTTTATTTTTTTTATTTATTTATTTTTTTGGAGAGGTTTCTGCTATAGGGCGCGTGCGCTCGCCAGACAGACAGAGAGAGACAGAGAGATAGAAAGCAGGAAATCACCCCCCAGGGGGGATGGCCACGCCGCAATCCCTTCTCCTCCATTCTCCTCTCGGGATCTTGGGCACGCACGCACACGCGCCCGGCGTGAGTTTAAGCCGCCGGGTCCGGGACTCGAACCGCGGTCGACTACGTGGGAGTCCAGCGACATAGCCATTACGCTAACTGCTGGTCCCACCAGCCTTTTATTTTTTAACTAGGGAATACTATGTCTCCCATTTCAACCAAATTTCTGACAAAGAATTATGCTTAGGCACTTACTCTGTTCATTAATAGAAGCAATGCTATCCTACCACAGTAGACCATTACATTATATAATTATTTGATGTCCGTATCAACATCAAATCAGTTCATACATTTTCATCCTAGTCATGGTTACAGTCTCTTCAAATAAAAGAATGGAGACTGTTTTGGGAGATTGGTTTGGTAGTGGCTTAATATTTCTTAATGATGATAGAATTCATAACCTATGTAATTCATTAACTAGTACCTTGTTTTTCTATACCTTCTAACCCTTTTTGTGTATCTTTTTGAAATTTATAACCATTGGACATTCCTTCACTTATTCATTTGTGCTAATATATACTAGGAAAAATATATGCAAAAGGAGTTGAATTACAACCCACTGCACTTCTAACAACTACTCTCTAACTTGCTTGTAAACTACATTCGGGGGACCAGCAGAGTTAGCGTAATGGCTATGTCACTGGACTCCCATGTAGTTGCAAAAACCTCTGCAAAATAAACAAACAAAAAACAAACAAAACAAAAAACTTTACATTCGGATTGGCTTTGAAGTCAGGGAGTTTGTTCTGAGTCAGTATTTAAGGTCTATTGCTGCTGTAACAAACCATTGCAGACTTAGCAGGCTAAACAATGCACGTTGTGATCTTATAGTCGTTCAGAAACTCAACACGGTCTCACTGGAGTAAGACGAAGGAATTGGTAGGGCTGTGTTACTTTCTGGGGATTCCAGGGGACAATTCGTTTCCTCGGCTTTTCTAGTGTCTAGAGTCTGCCTGTATTCCTTAGCTCTGTCTCTTCCTTCATCTTCTTTTTTTTTTGAAGAGGTTTTTGCTATAGAGCACGTGCGCTCGCCAGACAGACAGAGAGAGACAGAGAGACAGAAAGCGAGAAATCACCCCCCAGGGGGGATGGCCACGCCGCAATCCCTTCTCCTCTCGGGATCTTGGGCACGCACGCACACACGCCTGGCGTGAGTTTAAGCCACCAGGTCCGGGCCTTGAACCGCGGTTGACTACATGGGAGTCTAGCGACATAGCCATTATGCTAACTGCTGGTCCCTTCCTTCATCTTCAAAACCAGCAATGGCAGGTTGAATCTTCACGTTTCTTCTCTCTGACCCTTCTGTCATTTCAGCTCTCTCTCTAAATATAGCTGGGAAAGATTCTCCACTTTCAAGGACTCATGTGATCAGATTGAGCCCCATGAATAAGTCAGGATAATCTCATCTCAAGATCCCTAACCTTAGTGACTTTTTATTTGGAGGGGGCTACTGTACATACAGGTGCTAGAAAATAGGGTATAGACATCTTTGGGGCCATTATTTTGCCTATTATAGTAGGATAGGGAGAGATTATTCAACTTATTCTTTGCAAGTACATTTTAAATAAAGTGCTATTTATAAAAGTAGTCTCATTATTTAATAAATAAAAGATACAGCTATATTCTTCACTAATTTATTGAAGGTCATGTTAACAGATCTATTCAATGTAATATTTGGTTTCTAGAGGGCAAAAAGCTTTTCCATTATTATAACAGAAACATACTGTGAGGCTAAAATATTAATAATAAATTCAGTAAAGGGGGAATAAAACAAGATCCACAGGCACGCCAGGTTCTAGGAAAATTGAGAGTCATGGTCTGTATGTATTTTGCTTTTTAAAAGACAAAACCCAAATGACTTTACTGAACACAGAATTTCACATAAACAAAGACAAGTTCCCATTTTCCCAGCACTTCTGTGTGTACATTCCCTTATTCTGGGTGAATCATGGTTAAAATGGAACATACTGGAATGTTGCATTGTCCTGAAATAGGCCAGATGAGGACATTTCTCATTTCAGTTCCCCAACTGGTACACAAGAAAATGTCTAAAACAACACTGTATTTTCTGGGAAGTTGAAGGATTTCTGTTGCAGAGACAATAATGATGGAATGTGGATGTGATGTTTTGATAAGAAGAAGGGACAGGGATAGAGTTGCAGTGTGGTTTACATGGTTGGGGTTCAGGCCTAACACAGGGATATCACTTCCATTTGTTTCAAATGTAATTTCAGAACAAGCACTTGTGCTTTCTTTGCTGTAGGTAGAGATAGGAGTGGAGGGGACAGGGAAACAAAATGGGAAGTTGATGGGTGAAGGTGGGTGAAGAGGAAGGGAAGAAAGAATAAATTTTTGTAAAAACCTGTGTATGGTCATTTAGGATGCTGGAAAAAGTTCAGTCTTGGATTTTTTTTAAGAGAAGACTTTTTGCTATGGAGCATGTGCACTCGCTGGTGAGACAGAGAGAAACAGACAGAAAGCAAGAAATCACCCCCCAAAAGGAATGGCCACACTACAGTCACTTCTCCTCTGTTCTCCTCCCAGGATTTTGGGCATGCACGCACATGCACTGGCCTGAGTTTTAAGTTGCTGGGTCTGGGACTCGAACTGTGGTCGACTACATTGGGAGTCCAGTAGCCTAACCATTACACATCTGCTGGTCCCCCAGTCTTGAATTTTAATGAAATAGTTTATGATAAGAATCATGATGCATTCAGGAGTGACAAGCACTGTTAAGTATGCCACTTGTTTTTCTCATTCAGTGAGGCAGATATTGTTATGATTTCCATGTTTATAGATGAGGAAATTGAGAGAAACAAGGTAACTTGCCTCAGGTCAAACAGGTATCAGAGCCAGGATGTGGCTTACTTAATGTCTCCTGTCACTCCCAGAAGGGCTTGTATCATGTAAGGAGGCATCTCAGCAGCAAACATCTGCCCAGCTGACCTCCCAGGGAGATTGCTGTCCCCACAGTGGGCTGGGTGTGTGTCAACATTTGGGTGTGAGTACTGTGCTCACAAAGCACAAGCTTGGGGTGGGGAGCTGGAGGAGAGCCTTTTCCTAGCTGGTTCACCTGGGAGCCTGGGCCTTTGTCACCTAGCTTTCAGCTGTGCAGGTCCTGGGGCATCACAGAGGAGATGTTGTGTGCAGAGGCTGAGCTGTTGTAACTATGCTTCCTTCATTCCAGGTCGCCAGGCCAGCTCTACCTCCTACAAGGGCGAAGAGCATGTCCTGGAGAGAGACTGGGGGTGGGAGGGTATGACTTACTTGTTAGACCATTCTTCCTGTCAGGGTGGGGAACATCAAACTCAATGTTTAAAATGATGCCGTCCTTTCTCAGGCAGTGATAGCACCCTGCATGTTAAAAAACAAAACAAACAGAGGGACCAGCAGTTAGCGTAATGGCTATGTCGCTGGACTCCCACGTAGTCGACTGTGGTTCGCGTCCCGGACCTGGTGGCTTAAACTCATGCCGGGCGCGTGTGCGTGTGTGCCGAGGATCCTGAGAGGAGAATGGAGGAGAAGGGATTGTGGCGTGGCCATCCCCCCTGGGGGCTGATTTCTCGCTTTCTATCTCTCTCTCTCTCTCTGTCTGTCTGGCGAGCGCACACGCCCTATAGCAAAAACCTCTCCAAACAAAACAAAGCAAAACAAAACAAACAAACAAAAAGTGGGATCAGCAGCTGGTGTTGTGGTTAAGGCCCTGGATCCCACATGGCTGACTGTGCAATTAGAATCCCGGACCTTGTGGCTTGAAAAACACACGGGGCATCTGTGCGTGTGTGCCCAAAATCCAGAAAGGAGAGTGGAGAAGGGATTGAGGTGTGGTGATCTCCGCTTGGGGGTGATTCCTCACTTTCCTTCTCTCTGTCACTCTTCAGTAAGTACACATACCCTATGGCAAAAATCTTAAAAAAAACCCAAAAAACAAAAAGCAACTATAAAACTCAAGAAGCCCGTTGAATTCTTGGTTTGCTTATTAAGCCGATAAAAGTTTACTTATTCAGTGCATATTTTATAAGAGTTGTTTTTGATACTTTTGAGAGAGAGTATGAGGGCACGTAGTACGCATTAGAAGAATGTGGGCTGCTTCCACATAAAAGAAATAGAAGACATGGTTCCCACAGTCTTGAATCTCAGTTGGGAGAAATTATACATATATGAAACCAAAGAGAAAAAAATTTATTTATAAAGGGGCCAGCACTGGGAGGGACAGAGCAGTACGGTAGCAGCTCTCAGCAAAGATTTGGTGAAATGTGGATTAAACTTTGAGGAACAAGTGGAAAGAAATGTAGGAATAAATGGAGACTGACTGGGAGGGGGCCCACTTTAGGCAAGGTTTTTTGGAGGATCGGGGGGCAGGGAAGGAATGTGATAGCTACCAGGAAGTACAGCAGGAGCACGACAGAGGACCTGCTGACTGTTTCTAAGCTGGGGGAGAGCTGACATGGTGGGGCTAAAGAGGGATAGCCTTCCCATGAGGGTGGCCTTTGAGAGACAGGAGAGGCCTAGTCAGGATGGGACTGGCTCCCAGGTGGCTTTGGTTCTCAGAGGAAGGGACTTGTTCTTGATTTGGATACTGCTGGAAGGTAGGGTTCAGCAGGACCCTGGGTACATGCTTGTTGAACTGAGTTGGAGACAATCTGGAAGCAGTGTATGGAAAAAGTCAAAAGGGAGTTTAGATCTCTTGTTCTTATTTGAAGACATTAATTCAGATGTTATTACCAAAAACGAGGGGTGCTTTCTATGAGGACTAAGGTTGCAGGAAGATGGATAATGTGAGAACTGGTTCTAAACAGGCGACACTCTTGCAGAATCCCCACCTTTGTCTTGTTTCTGTGCGGAGGCAAGTGGCAATAGGAAACCAGTTGGCTTGGGGATCAGGTGAGCAGTAAGAGGAGGTATTTATCCTGTTCCAGCACATTGTGTAGGAAGCCTGATCCATTTCATTAGAAACCGGTTGACTGTTACAGGGACCCTGGGCAAATGCTGATGCTGTTAGGAACTCGCAGCTGATTAAGGCACATCATTCCTTTTGAGGGGTGAGACTGAGCGCGTCAGAGACAGTAGCTCCCTGTGGGTATGATCAAGTTCCTCCACACCATCACGGGCTGTGTTGAGGCCGCCTGTGTGGCTTTCATGAGGTATGTTTGGCTAGCCTCATGAAGCAAGGGGTAAACAGGTTGTTGGAACCAGCCCAAAACCTGGGACAGAAGCCACATCTCCTCTGGTACAGAGAAGTTTTTGTTCTCCCGAATGCTGGCCCTGTGTGCTTTATCTAGTATACCCCTAAGCCCAGATATTGCCTATACCCTGTGAGGAAGCCACTCTTGAGATCCGTGTGGGCCATTAAGCCTCAGCAGCGGCTCCGGCGTGCCCAGGAACAGCACGACATCAGTTCAGCAACTCCAGTCTGCACCCACAGCGTGAGAGCATTTTAATCTCGACTTTGCTTCCTCATGCTTCATTGTATTTAGAACTGGGTGTTTTTCTTCCATTATTTGGTGCTTTTCTTGCAAGGAAGCCATTTTATGAAAAATGCCTGATTATTACTGCCAGAAAAATAATATCCGCCAATTTGCTTTAAATGACATAGTCTTCAAAGTTAGTGTTATTCAGACAAATGCAAATAATTTCAACCATCACGCTGCATTTAATCACCACAAAATTGGGTCCTCGCCATGCCCCTTCTCTCACTCAGTGTGCAGTAATGGAGTGTTTCAGAGAAGTAAACACTGAGCAGCGCCTTAGAGGGAGGTATTTATCTGTTCCAGCATGTCTTGTAGGAAGTCTGATCCATTTCATCAGAAACCAGTTGACTATTACAGTGACCCTGGGCAAATGTTGATGCTGTTAGGAACCAATAGCTGATTAAGGCACATCACACAATCCTTCTGAGTGGTGACTGAGAGCCCAACCTAGGGATGTGACGGATCCCAAAGCAGGAGAGTTGAGCTCAGAGGTAGGTTGCATTAGGGGGTCCTTGTGAGCTAAATCCTCCCTTTGTAGAGGTGAAAAGTTCAGCCATCACTGAAACCTTTTTACTGGGAGCAGGCCTCAGGGAGCTCAGGAGTGGGCATGCTTTGCCCACTTAAAGGCTGTTTGGTGCCCTGAGAGTTTAAGTGCATCCTGTGCTCACCGGGGGTGTGTGGCATAAAGGGTTTTAGCAGCTCTCTGAAAGGGCTGAATGACTGTTTCTGAGCTGTTGGTATCTGGGTGCATAAATCCAAACCTTGCCAGGTACTCAGCTCAGACTCTCAGTAACATTTGTGGGCAGTGTACTCATAGATTAAGTATGAATATCGGGGACAACGTCTTTCCCTGCTAGCCATCAGCTGCCAGGAACTCTCTGATAGAGGCTTGGAAAAACATTCCCAAACTGCCTTTATAAAACAAGGGTGAAAAAAACCCACTCTATGGGACTGTTTTACCTGTATTGTCCCTAGGGGACATGGTAATCTTCAGTGACAAAAATGCCAGCTGAGTATTAGTTATAATCTGTGATATGAAATGAGGGTGTTAAAATTTCCCTGCTTTCTGGAGAGGTTTTGCTCACAACATTTATTGAGCACCTATTAAGGCTAGGCGTCATGCTGGAACTTACCATGGGTGAATTCTCCCAGGTATGGGACAGATGTGTGGTTGTCTTGTTTGGTGGTGGTGGTGGGGGGAACTGTACCTGGAGCCTGTCTCCTGGTGTAAGTGTAGGGTATCTTTAGATGGGATTGTCACACCCAGTGGTTGCTATAAGTACGGCCAAATGGGGCTCTGGATCCTGTGTGCACACTATGCTCTGTGTAATGAGCATAAAGATAGTTCCCATGTCATCAAATTATTTAGTTTACTAGCAGCCTTTCCCCCACCATTGCTTTCATCCCCCAAAGTGTGGACTATAGACTCTTTCATTAATATCACCTGATTTTCTTATATGCTCCACCTGATTCAGAAACTCTGGGAGGAGGGCCTAAGGATCTATACATTTGACAAGTACTGAGGTAAATAATGCAACTTAAAGTTTGAGAACCAATAGCTTAAGGGACAAAACTAATTCCTTGGCCCAAGGGTGGTGTCCTTTTACAGTCTGGCCCCAGCCCGTATTTTAAGCCTTCTATCCAGGGTTCAGAACTTCTTTTGGTATCTTCTCACTGCTGCATGCTTTGCTCCTGCTCTTCCTCTGCTCATGCCTTTTCTTCTTTCCCTACCGAGCAATTCCTTTTTATCCTCCAAGACCCCGATTGAATGCTTTTGTGAGGCCTTCCTCAAGTCTGGAGGGTAGTTTCTCATTCTATCTTGTCTTCTTACATGGCGGTTTTAGGCTGTCAGACTCATAGGGCAGGGATTGTATTGGCACGTTGGACATCGCCCCTCAGTTCCCACCATGGTAGAAATGATTGTCCGTACTAGAATGAGTATGCTAGAAATATCGGTAAATTGCTGATATAATCAATGATTTTTTAAAAGGTAACCTGTTTGCTGAGTAGTGGTGCCCATTCCATCTGTTTTCTGAGACGAAGGAGGACAAGATGAGAACTAAGTTGTCTAGAGGGTGCAGAGAATGGAGCAGTTCTGTGGTAGGGCAATGGTTACAGACCAACTATTTCCCCTTCCTCCCTTCTCTTCATCATGAACAGTAATCATAACTGTTCTCTGGGTAACAAAAGCACAGAAAAGAAGCATTAAATTGATGCTAATTGAACAAATTAGAACTACAAGGACAAAATATAATTGTAAATTTGTAATGTTGGTGTAGGGTCAGAGAGCAAAAGGAGGGGCCATGATCTTAGATCCTCTTGAAAAAGAAGGGTGATGGTACCCATATTCTGTGTCCCATCCTATTTTAAGCATGATGGCTTGTGATCTATGAGAGATTTGTTGTATCTGTATTTAGAAGTAATCTTGTCAATTTTATTTCCTATTATGATTAGAATAGGGGTCTTCATAGGGATCTAAGGATGTTTCTCAGAGCATCTTCTTGCCTTTAAAATTATTTGCAAAATTTGGCATGCTATTATATACATTTTCCTAAAGAAATATCCATCAGATTTAAAAGGATCTATGAACCTAGGAGGCCTCGGTGGTGGATTTCTAGTCTGTAGTAGCCAAGAGGAGAAGGGGCTTCCAAGGCACGCTTCTGTGTTCAAATTGTGTGCTTTCTCATTGATTCACTGTGTGACCTTGGGTAAGTCATTTACTTTCTCTGAGCCTTAGTTGTTATTATTTTTTAATGACTGCAAAATGGGATAATGTTACCTACCTCACAGAATGGTTATGAGAAATAAGTCAATGCCTGTGATGTGATAAGTGATCAATAAATGTTAGCTTCATTGATGTTATTATTGTTTTTATTATAATTTAGTGATTCTTGAGTCTCTGACAGACCCTTGTGTACCTGCTCCTCTGCAGAGCTGTACTTCTACCCCTTGCTCATTTCCCTATTGGTCTGTAAGTTTAGGGAGGGGTAGAACTCCTATCTCTTACATTGATATACCTGCCATAGTCTTGTATTAACAAGGTTCTTTAGTAGACAGTAATATTGAAATCTAGTCGTGCTTTCTTACTCCTAATCAATGATGCCCTGTATTCTTCAGGGATGTGTTTTGCATGAATATTTTGCATAATTTTGCATTTTCTGCATAATTCTATTTTGCTGCATAACAATGCGTCAGTTCATTTTTCCCTTTTCTGTGCCCTGGAAAGGAAGAGTCATCTGAAATGGCTGGCAGTCTCACAAGTGTTTGGTCGTTAACATTACATCTTTGAAACATTCCCCAGAGGTATGCTAATAGGAACAAGCAAAACAACAATAAAGAAAATCAAGGGAGAAAAAAATATACACTACTGCAAAACAGATTTATAGCTTTCAGTTCTTACCAGTCACTCTGCTGCTCAGCCTCCGAGCTGTTAATTGTATGTAATTATGAAGCGCTGAACTATGAATGGTCCTGACTTGAAACTGGGAACACAGAAAGAGGCTTAGTCAAAGGATGCATTGATCTGTGAAGAGTGATATGTTGTTTACAATCTCAATGAGTTGTTTCCCCCATAGTTTTATGATTCTTTAGATAATATTTTTTGTTGTGGAGAAACTTCAAGAAAAATGATGCAGATTAGAGCATCTTCCACATGAGGTGTGTAAGGAATTGAGTAAAGAATTTGTTTTCATTAGCTTGAACCTCAGGACAGGATTTTCATTTGATAATTTGGACCTACATCTTACCATGAATATTAGTCAAACACTCTTTAAGGCAAATGAAGGGAATGTCTGGGAGGTGTGGGAAGAAATGGGAAAGAACTAACATCTCTCAGTGTCAGAGGCTGCGCAGTGTCAGAGTAGGTGAAGACTTTTTAAAAAAATTCCATTTTATTATTATTATTATTATTATTTTAAAAACATTTGGTCACTATACATCATTTGACTTGTAAAGAGAATTTACCCAACATGAAATACACCTCAGACCATTCCAGTTGAGAATACCATACACATTATCAACAATAGGTAATAAACCATTTCTATGTCCCACAAATGTCTTGCCTCTCCATTTTTTTTCTTACTGATTTCCTTCCTTTTTTTTTTTTTTTTTTTTTTTTGGAGAGGTTTTTGCTATAGGGCGTGTGTGCTCACCAGAGAGAAAGCGAGAAATCACCCCCCAGGGGGGAGGCCCAAACCTCAATTCCTTCTCCATTCTCCTTGGGATCTTGGGCACACACGCACATGCACCTGGCGTGAGTTTAAGCCACCGGGTCGGGGACTTGAACCACAGTCGACTACATGAGAGTCCAGCGACGTAGCCATTACACTAACTGCTGGTCCTGCTGATTTCTTTTCTTATCTTCTTTTTCTTCCCCACTGTCTTTCTAAAGTCTCCAGTGTCTAACTATTTTTACTGATTTTTTGTCCTTCAAAGACATTTTGAGTTGCCTTTTAAACCTGTCTTGAATATTTTTTTGTAATATGGAGGTTTTGAAAACTGCTGTTACCAGCCAAATGAGCCCAGCTGCTACTGCTCAAAGTCAGTGAAATGGGAGGCAGAGGCTGGAGAAGAATGGAGTTTAGTACTGTAACCAGTTACAGGGAGGCAGTAAGCAAGTACTATCCATGAAATTGTCTCGAAAAACTCATTTTCTCAGTATTTACAGGTGGAAGACACAAGCACATGCAAATCCTCACTCGCTACAATCAGAGTCAATCACTTTCCCCTGAGTAGTTATCCTGTTTCCTTCAAATACACATTCCTGGTTTCTCATCTGACCATTCCTCAAACAGATCTTCTTAGAAGTCAGCGTTTGGTCAGCTTGTTCTCTTCAGAAGCCTTTCTTAATTTCAACATGACTGCAAACCCCCTGGCCTATTTCACCGTGATGGTTTTTCTTTGACTGCAGGTAATTTTGAGAGTTATTTTGAGTGAGTTAAGATTTTGGAAAAATGATAATTGCTGTCCATTTCATTTAGCTGTTGTTTATTGTATTTTCTAGGTCTAGAAAAAGTATTCTTTAAGCTAAATCACACTAGAGAACATTTTCAGACATAAGATGACAATAGGAGGTCTCTAGGAGACTGGTCTCTTAAGTTTTCAAGTGCTGACATACTGGGTTTTAGAGTCAGAAGTTTAAGCGTTGCCACTTACTAACTTGACGTGGTTTTGTAGTCTTGATCAAGCTTCAGTTGCTTACATCTGTAAAGGAGTATGATAACGAGATTTTTCTCTCATTGAAATGTGCTAGGATGGAATAAGATATTGCCTGTGCAAGTGGTTCATCACTGTGTTTCCGTAATGTTAACTTTACTGCTGGTCTATTTCTCCTCCTCCTCAGCCACAGACATTTTTGTGCCACTGATGTAACAACCACTACTTTTCTGGTGCCAGCAATTGTGTAGAACCCTTAAAAGTTGTAGTCTAAGTTGATTCTTGGGATGATTCTATGACAGATACCTTGACTTCCTCCCTTTATAAGGTAGGAAATTGAGGCTCAGCAAGTCAGTTTGTTTAGTCAGGTAGCTAGAAAAGAGGGAGTGGGGAGAGGAGATTGGCAAGTCTATTTTTGCTGATGAGTTGTTAACTTAGGGGGGGGGGCACATTTAAGAGGAATTACAATGTTTCAAAGCTGGTAAATACTTGCCATAGTTCTCATGAAGGATTTCTACTTCTGGTTTATTATTTTTTTAATAAAACACATTATAAACCATGCACTTTAGCATACAGGATATACTTATGTATACTAGCATTGTGAGTCTCAGTCACTCAAGTACCTTGTGAAATAGGCATATTCTGGGCCCTGTCATCTGAGATTCCAATTTAAGAAATCTGAGGAAGGGCTCTGGAATCAGACCTTTGAATAAGTTCTCCTATTTCACAGGAAATTAAATGAATAATGGAAAGTGTCTGGTTCATGCATTCTCAGTGATGGTGCTGTTGCCCCTACAGGTGTGAAAACTGAGTCTTGGGGGGCAAAAAATGAATAATTTTTATGTATAAAGCACAGCTATTCATACAACATATAAATGGACATATAGTGTATCTGTGGTAACGAAAATTGATGGGAGAGGAGTGCAATTAGGACAGATATCTACAAGGGTTCCTTAGGAAATGAAAAAGAGTTGAGAAACACTGTTCTAGGGCAATGCTAGGCACAAACTCTCCTGGTTCTGGTGCCAGTTAGTTTGAGACATGGAAGGTGACTGGTTTGATGTACCGCAGTGTTTTCGAGCCTGAGAAGGACATTTAGTTTGAGTTTAACACAAATAAATGGGCAGCGAGCTGACTTATATGCTTGGCCTACACCGGAGCAGCCAGCAAGGCGAGGAGCAGACGAACTACGCTGGGCAGACACCATCTCGAACCCACACTTAGCTTACGTATTAGGTGGAATCTTTGAAGAAATTATGCAAGATTTCAATGTCACAATCAGTCTGCTATTCAAGAACAGATGAATATTCAAACCTAACAAATATGTGGGATAAATAATTTCAGCTGTGAGTGTTACGTATCACTTGGGTCCCAGAAATAAATGCAAAACAAAAATAGCTCTATAGAGTGTGGGGAAAAATTCTCCAACCAATTCCTATGTATGTTTGAAGAAGAAATTATTTTACTTATATATAATGTGTAGGTCTGTATAAAATCTTATTCTCAAAAGAAAACAGTTAAGGACCTCCCATTTTTTTCTCCTGTTTTACTCTCTAAGTAGTTATTTATTTTATTTTTGCCTGTCTGGCCACATTAATCCTATGAATGTTCTGTAGGTTGAGTATCCGTTATTTGAGGTGTTTGGGACTAGAAGGGTTTGGATTTGGAATGTTTGTATATAATGAGATATCTTGGGCATGATGCCCAAGTGTAAACATCAATTCACTTGTTTCATAGATACCTTGTACATATAGTTCCAAAGTAATTTTACACAATATTATTGTATTGCAGTTTTTTTGACTGCTACTCATCTCAAGGTCTGATGTGGAATTTTCCACTTGTGGTATCACGTATGTGCTCAAAAAGTTTTGGATTTGGGACATTTCAGATTTTGAATTTTTGGATTAGGGATACACAGCTTGTTTATGCTGTGGATAAACTTTATATCTCCTTGTAGACAAACTTTATACCTCCTGTTATAATTTAGAAACATTATTAAGCATATAGCAAACCTCTTCAAAGATTTTTAAAATGAGTGAGACCTGCAAAGATGCTCTGTGTCAAAGCAAGTCTTGTAGGACTACCTATTTTATCTTTCAATTCTGCTGATGCATCTCTTGAGTTAAGTACATCTCTTACCGTGTACCCATGGCTATTAGGGAGCTGAAAACAGTTATTTCTCAGTAAATAGCTTTCTTAGCCAACTTTTATCAGAGGGATCCTGCCCAACCCCCCTTTTTAAAAATAGGAAATGAGGTTTCCTTCTCTCACCACTTGTCCCCTGAAGGGCTGATGGCCAGGAGAAACTTGAGAGAGCTAGTTCTCTTTGGAAAGTCCAGTCCAGGTGAATTTCATTATGAAAGATGCAATCCTCTTCTCCATATCTTGGGAGATGCCTGGCAAAGTTGTATAATAGAGAAAAGTGGTTTTCAACCTCCCTGACTCATTTCCTTTGCCCATTCTAAATAGCCCACCCTAATTTTTTTTTTTCTCAAGAGAGATTTTTGCTATAGTGCATGTGAACTCACCAGAGAGAGACAAATGCCCCCAGCCCCCCCAGGGGGATGGACATGCTGCAATCCCTTTTCTTCTAGTCTCCTCTTGGGATTTTGGGCACACATGCACAATATGTCTTAAGCCACCGGGTCTGGAACTCAAACTGTTCAACTACATGGGAGTCCAGCGATGTAACCATTACACCATCTGCTGGTCCTAAGCCCACTCTAATTTTAATCTCCGTGGTATAACAACCTCAGAGACCTCTCCCTCTTCCTCTACCCAGGCCTCATTGCTGCTGTTATGGCAGAAGGGAGAAAGAAAGGAGGGGCTGCCTTCATAGAAACTTTTCTGTTCTAGATCATATGCTCTATGGACTCTGGGTGGGAATTCCATGACATGAGCCAAACACAAAACAACCAAAGGTTGAAGGGGGTTGTTTGGTTCAGTGTATCCTTTTGGATTTTCATGAGAGTGAAAGCAAGTTATGATGGATCTCTGAGAGGGTGTTAAAAACATCTGTCTAAGGTTGATGCTGGCAGGGCCAATTCTAGTAAAATAGAAAACAGTGCTGGTTTCCCACATTGCATTTATGCGGCAGCTGTGAGTAAGATCCGCCTTTCAGGTCTCTAACTTCAGAAAAACAACTGACAGAGATTCCAGCTACTGTACTGTGAAATCCACTCGCACATTTCTGCCAAGGCCATTGCCTCCCGTGGGCCATGCCTATCCAGCAACTTCAGTGAGGCAGGGGCACTAAGGCAGGCCTGTTGCTGGAAGGCTTGGACCTTCTCTGATGTGTGACTTTGACTCAAGGACTTCCTGTTGGCCTGGTTGAACACATGATTGCATTGCAGCCTGAGGTAATTCCATCAAATCTTTCCTTCTTTCACTCTCTCTTTCACTTGGAGTCATAATTTGTCATGTTCTGACAGCTCTCCAAGTTTCTGTTCATTCTGTTTAGTTCTGCTCCTAGAGAACACAGCTCGTGATGTCCTACCTCCCAGTGATTCATTTCCCACATTCTGTCTTCTGTTTCCTCCTTTTCCATCCATGCCCCTGAAATGTACTCTAAGGAAAGATGATCTGTGACCAGTTATTTTGGATAACTTCTTCAAATCACATTTGTATAATGGAAATATCTCTATTTGTGGAATTAAAGTCTTTGTTTCTGATGATGAAACTTCAGACTCTCAACAATCTGCAAAGGTAATGTCCAGGCACAGAAAATATCAAGGGTGCTTTCCCTCAGGAGTTGGTGCCCCAGCTGGAGCCCAGGTCCTTAAGTTTTGGTCCTTTGGCTAGCACTGACACACCATCTGGAGAGAGGCTCTGTTAAAAGTCTAGGAAGGAAGGAAGGAAGGGCATTGGACCATACAGTCTTTAGATAATGAGTACAGAAGAAGAAACATTTGTTGAGAGTCAAGCAGACATTTTTCAGGCCCCAGAGACTAGTTCCTGCAGGTGACTTCTCATCTGCTTTATGTAAGGCTGGCTTTGGTGGGTGGTGCCTCTCGCAGGGCTGTCTATGGTTTTTGAAAGCATGCTACTTACCCATTATTTCTGGGAAAGCAAAATTGTTACTGTTCTCTGTAGCTTAGTCCCAGCTGACCCTTGCACCAGAGTTTGAAGAACTTTCTCATTTCCATCCAGGTATCTGAACTCACTAGTACCAACTATAGGTTTTTTTATTTTTATTTTTATTTTTTTTTTTATTTTTATTTTTATTTTTATTTTTTTTATACCCAGACCTCTCCTCTGATTGTGATCTGTCTTAACCAAGATCCTATGACTCCAGGGAGGTGTTCAGTCAAGTGGTGTGATTGCTTCTGAAAGACAGTAGGTAGATGACTACAGGGTGCTGCAAAGGAGGAAGGCTGGGAGAACCGGGAAATATGTCCCTTGGTTCTTGGGGGTGACTGCTCTTTATCAGTGGGATAATTGAGAATTGTCTTTCTACTAGCCATGTAGTGGTGCAATTAGGAAAAAAAAATAGCAACTAACATCTTTGGATCACCAGCTGTGAGCTGGGCGCTGCTTAGTGCTTTATCCGTATCACCTATTTAAATCTCCTTATAACCTTGCGTGATGGGGACTAGTCTATCCCCACACTTTATTGCTGGGAACCTGGAGCTTAGAGAGATGAAATAAGTTGCTGAGGGTCACAAGCTTGAGAAATGGCTAAGCCAGGCTTCGAAGTCAGTCTCTAACAGCTGAACTATACTGCTGCTACTCTTACCAAGCGTGTCGAGCGCTGATGTGTGTCATTTCCTGAATGATTTTATTTGGAACTCAACAAGAGCAGCACACAAAACAGACCTCTTATCCCTTTTATCAGTTTTCTTTCCTCCCCTCTTCTCTCCCTTCTTCCCTTCCTTTATAATTTCCTTTTTATTTTTGAAGTCTGAGATGGCAGCGTCCAGGCAAAGAGAACATCAAGGGGTGCCTTCCCCTCAGGAGTTGATGCCAGCTGGAGCTTAAGTCCTGGACCTTTGGCCTGCACTGACACGCCATCTGGACAGAGGCTCTAATAGGGTCCTGGGGAGGAAGGAAAGGCATTGACCTATGGAGTCTTCAGAGAACGAGTGCAGAAGAAACATTTGTTGGGAAGCAAGCAGACATTTCTCAGGACTCTTTAAAAAGTGAAACAGCCATAAAGGGTAAATCAGATGAAAGAGCCTGCTCTGTTCACTGCCTGAGAGTTAGTACCCAAGATGAAATTTTATAAGTATCTGCCAGATCATCTGTGCCATCCATGGCACTGCCATTCTGTTGTCATTAGCGTTCTTCCCTATTTGTGAGTCTTGGGTGTTGATCTGCATTGTTGATGACAAGCCAGGGAGACATAACATTTGGAATAAGCAGGCACCAGGAATATTTATGTGTGTCCTGTTAGCTAAAAACTCAGTTTTGTGCTGCCAGTAAAATTGGGTGACAGCTTTCTTCCAAGAATTTGTTTTCTTTGCCTGTTATTTGAAAATGTTGCTGTGTCTCAGCTGCACTTTGGAAGGCAACAAATAGGACAAAACATAAATATGGCACGATGTCAGATTCTGAAGACATCCGTGATAACAGCATGACTTGTTTTTAAATGACAAACAAAATCCTTTCCAGAGTGAAGAAAAGAGTGGGTGGAGAAAACCTGTTACTCTAAATGAGTTTAGTTGATAGACTGAATGGAAACTCCTGTTTCAAAACTTTCCCATAAGATCCATGAATGTCATAAAGTAAAAGCATGACCTATTCAGAAAAGACACTGTACATAAATACAGGGACCACATGCATGTATCTTACACAGAGTATGTGCTGTGCAATGCATTTTTTTTAAGCTCTTTTTTTCCATGAGAAGGAGAGATGGAGCACTCCTGACAGGGTCCTGATGGCATGATTCATCCCCTGCTTCAGCCAGTCTGGAACGTGGGCATGTGTGTGCCTGGAGTATTCAGGGTGTACTCCAGACACAAACTGCCCTTCCTGTGTTCTGCCATTGTCACCCCGCATTTAATACATTTTTCTTGATAATGGTGATTGTATCAGTTGTCTACGGCCATGTAACAAATTATCACGAAAGTTTGTAACTTAAAACAATATCGTTTATTACCACATCCAGTTTCTGTGGGCCAGGAATCCAGAAGGGGTTTAGCTGGATGATTCTGGCTCAGAGTCTCTCATGAGGTTACTGTTGGCCAGTCTTCTAAAGGCTTGAATAGAGCTGGAGGATTCACTTACATTGTGGCTCAATCACTTGAATGGCAAACCTCATGCAGGGTTTTGGAAGACTTCAGTTCCTGTTACATGGACTCTTTCTGTAGGGCTGGTTGAGTGTCTCACCACATGACAGCTAGTTTCCCCAGAGTGAGTGATCCAAGAAAGCTTAAGATGGAAGCCACAATGTATTCCATGACTGCCCCTCTAAGGTCATTCTCTGTCATTTCTGCCATTATTTATTTAGAAAGGAGTCCCTAAGTGCAGTCCACATTCAAAGGGAAGAGAATTAAGCTCTATTAAAAGGAAGAGTATCAAAGATTTTTTTGAACATAATTGGAAGCAAGCACAATGATCTTTGTGCAAAAGGGGTACACTTGTTATTTTATCTTTTAATTTTTAGGTTTTGCCATAGAGTGTGTGTGCTTCCTGGAGAGAGACAGAGAAAAACAGAGGAAATGAGAAATTACACCCTGGTGGGGAGGGCCACACCACAATCCTTTCTCCTCCATTCTCCCCTCAGGATTTTGGGCATTATTTTCTGTTGTTTATAAGCCACTTCGTCTATGGTATTTTGTTATAGCAGCCTGAAGGAACTACGATAACCATTATCCAAATGTGACTCCTTCTCACATTTAACATTAGAAAGTTGATTTGTCTGATCATTTCCATGAAAATAGGCATGATTTTCAAGCCACCAGGTCTGGGATACAAACTGTGGTTGGTCATGTGGGAGTCCAGCGCCTTAACCACTATGCCAGCTGCTGGTCCCAAGAAAGGTACATTTTTTAATCACTAGAAGGTATGTGCCAGAGAGAGAGGGAGGGAGAGAGAGATAACATCTCCCAGTGGGGTGTCATCAGGCCGTAATCGTTTTTCTTAAAATTCTTCTTCCTATTAAGATCCTGGGCACATATGCACATGTGCTGGGTGGTTTTATTTTCTTTTAAAGAATTATTTTTATTTTATTTATTCATTTTTTAATTTGACGAGAGAGAGAGAGCGAGCGAGCAAGTGAAAGTGAGAAAGCAAGACACCAGGTCCAGGACTCAAACTGTGGTCAGCCATGTGGAAGTGTCCAGCACCTTAACCACCATGCCACCTGCTGGTCCCTGCTTGGTGTGTTTTTCAAGCCACTGGGGATTTGAACTTGGTGGCCATGTGGGATGTAGTTCCCTGTGCAGAGTCTTATCTGCTGCTCTATGGAGCTGTTCCCAAAAGGGATACATTAAAATAAATTCCTCACAAGAGTAACTCCTTTCATCAGAGGATATAAATGTCTCTGACATCCATCCAGAAAGATTGCCATTGTGATAGAAGTCAATCAGAATAATAGAAAATTGTTTTCATGGAAAAAGATAATACAAAACTTTCTAATGTTAAATATGAGAAGGATTCACTCTTCAAGTTTTGGATGATGGTTATCTTAGTTTATTTAGGCTGCTATAACAAAATACCAGAGATTAGGTGGCTTAAAAACACCAGAAATATGTTTTCCCAGTTCCAGGGGCTGGAAATTCCAGGACCATAGTTCCAGTAGATTCAGTGTCTGGTGCAAGCTCACTTTCTGTTTCACAGATGGTGTCTTTTAGCTATGTATTCAAATGGTAGAAGGGATGAATTAACTCTTCAGGGTTTCTCTTATCAGGCAGTAATCTCATTCATGAGGGTTTCATACTCATGATCTAATAACCTCTCAATGATCCAACCTCCTAATACCATTATCATGGGGGTTAGTATTTCAGCAAATGAATTTTGGATGACATAAACATTTGGACCATATCATTCTATCCCCAGCTCCCCAGGATTCATGCAAAATGCATCAATTTCATCTCAGGTGGTGTCACACTACCACTGCACCACTGTGGCTGGTGTGTTTGATACATCTCTATTTGCACTACAAGATTGGGGATTGATAATGGCCTTTTAGTTAATCCAGTTTCAAATATGATTGCAAATATGAAATGTAGATTCATTGTCGGAAGGCTAGAGAAAACTTCTATTTCCTCTGTGCTGTGGCACCCTTTAAAAAAATTATTAGAGGGCATGTACATGATGGATGAGGAGAAAGAGAGTGAGAAAATGAGAAAGCACCCCTGGAGGGGCATAATTATGCCACAATCCCTTCTTCATTCTCCTCTCAGGATTTTGGGCATGCGTGCACATATGCCTGGTGTGTTGCCAGGTTGTGGACCTGCACAGTTGGCCGTGTGGGATCCAGTTGCCTTAACCACCATCCCACTGGCTGGTCTTGAGTCTTTTCAATTAAAATTTTTTTTCCCCAAAAAATGTCAAATCTTAATTTCTTCAAAGACTAATTCTGAACTTTGGGAACACAACAACTTCAACTATGTAGGACTGTTTTATCAGTTCTAAAGAGAGATCTTTAGAGTTATGACACTTTAACATTCTTGGCAAAAATAATGAGCACATTTTAAAACCAAGCAGAAAATGGTAATTATTATAGAGAATTGTTTTTGATTGGTGGCGAATTAGTCACAGCATTGGATTTCTAGATGGGAGAATTTCTAGATGGTAGAATGAGACCAAATGAATTAGTGTCTGTGACAGCATCATAAATGTGAAGAGCTATTACTCATGACTCTAGAATGTCTCCATCTGGCAAAGATTTTCTTAAAAAAAGCATTCATCGACATAATTTGAATGAAGAGATAATTTTTTTTTTTCCAAAGACGAGGTAGAATCCCGATCCTGCATCTGATCTGAATCCCATTTTTGGGTGTGTATTTATTCCAGGGGAAACCAGGCTTGACTGGTGTCGGAGTAGTACAAATCTTCTATTTGAGGCATGTCCCTCTTTCTCTTTTTAAAATTTATTTCTTCTATGAGATACATCTCTATTTGCATTATAGGGATGGAGATTGATAATGGCCTTTTAGTTAATCCAGGATGGCTATAGTATTTTTTCATTCTAGTGTTTCCAATGATTCTAGGAATATTCATGCCCAGGCCCTGTTCCTGGCCTACGAATGGCTTCCCCATGATAGAGAGTTCCCTTTACTTATTTATTTTTGATCAGCCATCCTTATTTTTAATTTTTGAAAATTATAAATAGAGTATGACATTTATATATGACAACTCACCATTATCCAGAAGAGTCAAGGTACTGACAGGAGTTGAAGATGCATAACAAAGGCTGGCATGTATTCTGTATCAATCCAAAACTGAAGCTTCATTTTTTTTTTTTTTTTTTTTTTTAGTTTTATTCTTTTTTAAAAATTTATTTATTTTTATTTATTTTACATACTTTCACTGGATATCACCACAGCATACAAAATGCAATTTTGTAGCCAGAATACACTGTAAAGTAGCTTAAACATACATGTTATCATTAACAAATAATTTTCCATTTCTTGTTTCTTATATATGTGTGTATATATATATATTTCTTGTTATATATCTATATCTACCCATCCATCCATTCTCTTCCCACCCTGTCTCTGTTTCTGCAGTTGCTTTCCATTCCTTTATTCTTTCCCACATTGTATTGATTCACAAAATATCTTAATTAATCTAAATACTTTCAATAGTAAGTTCAGCTGGTATATACATATCTGTGAATAAAAGTTGACTTTAGGCATGAAACTCTGTGGATAGAATGAATATACCATAAAATAGCACATAGCTGAGGCTATATAGCTTACTGTGGTTACCAAATAGGTATTGTTTTAAATACACTTTTTAATTTCAAGAAAGGCAGTTTTAGCTTTAATAAATCAAAATAAAAAAATGTTAAGAGACCTTTGCTTAATACTTAAAGCCAGGAAACAGGTTAGGATTCTGTTTGAATAGTAGGTACATGGACCTATCCACAACTTGAGAAAAGACAAAACTCCTTAACATTGGAAAACAAAGCATAGAAGGTCAGCAATGTTTTAGTTACAAGTCATAAAATTCTATTTTACCAGTTCAAGCTCATGTACTTTATCTTCTGCTGTGGTCCAATCTCTCTGTTTAAATTCGGAAGATAACATTCAACTCTGTACTTGTCCCTACAATTAAGCTGGCCATTTTCTTAGCTTTTTTAGAACTCTTATTTCTGTGTGTCTGACTTTAGTTTTCCTGGGATAGCACTCCCTTCAGAACTTCTTGGAGAGCTGACCTGGTTATTGATAAATTCTTTCAGGTTTTGTTTATCTGAGAATGTTCTTGTCTTCTCTTCCCATATGAAGCATAATCTTGCCAGGTATAGTGTTCTTAGTTGAAATTGTTTTTCACTCAACACTTTGAATATGTTTTCCCATTCTTTCCTTGCTCGCTTTGTTTCCAATGAGAGGTCTGATGTTAGCCTGATGGGATATCCTTTGTAGGTAACATGATGTATTCTCTTGCCAGTCTGAGTATTTTGTCTTTGTGGTTTTGGTCATTCTTGCTATAATGTGTCTTGGAGAAGATCTTCTTGGGTTGATCCTATTTGGGGTCCTTTGTGTTCTTTGGTCTGGATATTTGAATGCCTCTCTAGCTTTGGGAAATTTTTTTCCCAAGATTTCATTGAATAGATTGTCAATGCCCTCATTAGTCGCTTCACCTTCTGGGATACTGATTATCCAGATATTTGGATGTTTAATGGTATCTAATATTTCTTGTATATTATTCTCAGTTTTTGGGCTACTTTCTCAGTCTTCATGGTGGATTTTACTCGTCCAGTGATCCTGTCTTCTACATCTGAGATTTGATTTTCTGTATGATCTAGTCTGCTTTTAATACTTTCATAGGAGGTTTTGACTTCCTGTATTATAGTCTTTATCTCCAACAGTGCCATTTAATTCTTTTTTATGGTGTATATTTTCTCTTTCCGCTCTTGCAAGAAATTCCTCACCTCTGAGACTCATCGGCTTTTTACTTCTGATGTTCATTGTCCCTCTTCTCTTCCATCTCTGTTAGTTTTGTCATTATGAATACTCTAAATTCTTTATTAGACATTTCCATGATTTTCATTGTACTGTCTGTGGATGAAGAGGAGTTACTCTTTTCCCTTGGGGGTGAGGTATTTTCTTGGATTCACATATTTCTTGTGACCCTGCAGTGATTTCTAGTCATCTAATGGGTTATCCATTTCTTCCTAATTTCTAGAAGATCAATCTGAGTGATGAGAGGTGCAGAGGAGGATGTGGTCTGCGAACTCTTTGGTGTTGCACTTTTCTCCCTTTGTGACACAGATTCAGTGGGAGTTGAGGAATATGAGGACCCAAATAGTATTCAGATTTGGCAGCTTTTCATTTAGACTTGTCTAGACACTCAGTAGGTGGAAGCTGAGCAGCAAAGTGATGAGGTAAAAGGAAAAGGGTAAAAAAACAGAGAAAGAGAAAGAAAAAAAGAGAAAAATGGATACAACAAACAAAAAAATTATTTGTTAATTATTGAAAGCAAAAAATGAGAACCACATGGCATGCAATCACTAGATCTCAGCTCTCATGGCAGACTCAGTCTTCTTCTGGCCTGCCTTTTTTTTTTTTTTTTTTTTTTTTTTTTTTTTTTTGCCTAGATGGGAGGGGGAAAGGGGAGGGCATTATTACCAAGATAAAGGAAGATTTCAGAGCCAAGAAAACACTTTACCTTAAAAATTTTTTAAAAATGAAAAAAAAAAAAGAAAAAACAGAGACAGAAAGGCAGAAAGACAGGGAGAGAGAGAGAGAGGAGGAGACGGGGTCTACCAGGGTAGATTCTTAGCAGAACATCTTCATTGCTCTTATCTCTGAAATCTGAGAGTTCACTTTTTGATATTGGCTGTGCAGCCTCATGTTGCCCCCATTAGTTGATAAGTCAGCCTGCAGTGATGCTGTATGTGCATAAACATAATGAAAAGTCATTGTTTTAACATCTCAGGGAAAGCATTCAGTAAGAGTGTGCACAAATTTCATCATGGAAAATTCTATGCCAATGGGAATCTGCTCATGGGATTTTCTCTGCTGTGTGTCACCAGGGCATCTGAGTAATTCTTCACATGTCACATATGCCCTTAGATTTATTTACCCTCAGACATGTTGTCTAGGCACTTCCGGGACAAAGATCCATGGAATAGAATGAATAATGTCTTGTGTGGGCACTGCTGCTGAACTAAATTCATGATTGGCTTAAGATTTTAAGTAGATGCCCCACTGCATAATTAGACTAATCAAGACAGAGATTTAGGGGGTTTAACCACAACTTGAAAGAACAGCTGTTCAATGATAAAACAACTTTCAGGCAGCTTTTTGATGTAAAGGAATCTGTGGTTTACTTTTACATTTATATTTTTATTTTATTTTTTTTAAAGCAAAACACCTGTGAACTGGAATGGAGGGAGGATTTCAGAGTTTTTATGTTTATGATAATGCTTGCCACTCTGATCTGCAGCCCGAGCTGAAATTTTTCCTTCCTGCCATCTTCTGCCTCCCTCTCGCTTTTAATCTCTGCTCAGTGCTTGTTGATTTGCATGTATGAATAGTAACACCTACTGGCAGGGCTCAGGAGACGCAATTTGGTTGCCAGCTTTTCCTAGCACTGAGCCCTGTCAGCATCTTGCATTGATTTGGAGTGTAATCAATGTTTCTCGTTACTGCTGTGCCTGCTCCTCCCTGGTGCTGCTTTCCCCCTCCAGCGCCCTTCTCGGGCATTGGTGTTGCAGTGGATTGCTGGGAAAAGCTCAATTTCACCCTGTGTAAATCCCAGAGGGATCAGCTGGGGGGCTATTAATATGTTCTAGAGGGAAATAGCTCACACTGTCTTTTTTAATCGAATAATTTCTTGCCTGTTTTGTAATTTATCATATCCTTTGTTTGAAACATTACAGTTCTCCAGTTAGGAATTACAGACCTTTATAACAGTACCCTTTGAACACTGGCTTGGTATTAGGAGAGTGATGATATGAGCTTCTAATCAAAATTCACTGCATGAGGTGCCGTCTTTTCAATAGGGGACATTTAAAAACCTGGGAGAGGGGGAAAAGCAATAAACATCACCCCAATGGGCAAGTTCATAATAATAATGAAGGAGTCTACGAGAGGAAAATACATATACACATATATATATATATATATATATATATATATATATATATTTTTTTTTTTTTTTTTTTTTCTCCTTGAGAAAGCAACCCATTTTTCCAATGCAAGGCCCCCTGTAGCCTTTAATGACTGAAGAGACAGGCGTCCTATATTAGCTTTCTGTGGGGGAAATGCATTTAAGCAGTTTCTGGTGACTGATCATGAGGCTAATGGCAGCATCTTTCTGAGAAGGCTGAAACCCCTGAAAATCTGCATGCTAGACATTTCTTCTCTGACACTTCCCTTCCAGCCCATCTGCTGCCAGCCAGAATAGCATAATAGGATGATTTGTCAGGGGGTTCTAGGCAGTCTTGGGGCAAGCTTCCCACGAACTTAAAATACTTTTTCACCTTTGGACGCAGATGGATATGGTTGGGTCAGGAAAGCTCCATGTGAGATCTGGGGCAATGGCACAAATATCACTTCTTCCCATTATCACAGCTTTTCATCTTTACTCACTTCTTATTTTGCTTCTCACATAATATTTTCAAAATAGCCATAGGAGCATTGTTTGAAGTTGCAACAGCCACAGGATAATTCACACAGAGTGCTTTTTTTTCTCCCTCAGATGTTCAAGGTTGTTTGTGTATTTTTAAACCTGTCCGTAGTTATTTCAGATGAATAGCTGTGTCTGTGAGCTCCCCCACCCCACACCTTGGCTGGTTCTGTGTATATGAGAACCTTTTTAAAGTTATAAAAGTGCCCTATGAAAGCTTTCGGCTGTGAAGCCTTTTGTGCCGGCTTCAGGTTCCTTTGTTGTATGATCACCACAAGCTTAATATTCCTATAAAATAGGCCTTGGACTTAAAAAAAAGGCTAGTTTGTCAATCTATTGATTGCCCCAGGCTAAGCAAGCTGATTCCTCAGCACTACCACTGCAGTATTGAACAGGCTGATCCTTCTAGGTCAAATGACTCACCTCGCTAAAATAATATTAAGGTTTGTTGCGGTACAAGCCGAATAGCTGAGAAAAATCCATCATTATCACCTGATGCCTCTGTTCTTTAATTTATATCATTATAGAAAGATGGGGGAGGGAGCAAAGAAAAGTACAGGGAAATGTATTCAAAGTGATCTACAGTGTTCTTAATAAAAATGCCCTTCCTTTATGAGCACCTGAATGGGCATATAAATATAACCAGCAATGGGAATTTTAATCAAAGCTTTACAGCTTTTTCTTTTTCAAGACTTTGACTTCCTGACCAAGTTAACTCCCAGCCTGAGAGAGTTTCTGGCTTCCCTACTCATCTTAAGATGACTTCTGCTCTATCTTTGTGTTTGTCCTTTACCAGTTTAAGTCTCCTTTCATAGGCCTCCCCAAATGATTTTTCATGTGAAAATGACTATTTTGAACATTTCTTAAGGCTTTCTATGGCTTTCATTTTCTGAAAGTTACTCAGAAGATGAAAGCCATAGATGAAAAGTTATTTGCATATGGATAGATGTAAAAGGAATGATACTGTTGTAACACTGTTGAGGGTGTCTGTGAGCCATGAACTGCAAGTGGATCATGTTCTTTCCATCCTTATCGGCTGGGCTGGATCATCTTTACAGACCTACTAGTGTCCTATTTGGAGTACACAACTGGGGATTCAACCAAAGGGCATCTCTGCAACATTCACCACTTTGGTCAATAAGAGGAGCTGGGAGGTGTGAATCTGAAAATGAGGCAACGTGTCAGAGGATCGAAGTGTGATGTTCCTTCCTTAAAGCTCTGACTGGTTTTGAGTAAATGGAGAAGGAAACAAGCAAGATACCTCAAAGGACAAAACAAAGTCTAGGAAAATTTGGAAATTTGCGTAATAACTGAGCCAAGGGCTAAGCATTTTGTAAAGATGTTCAAGAAATGGTCATGAAAAAAAAAAAAGTACATGTAAAAAGTAGTGAAAATAGTAAGAGTAGAATAGAAACCGAGGGCCATGAGCAGTAAAGGCAAGTAGTTGGAGGTTAATTTTCTGATGAGTTGTTTTATCTTTCTTCCTACTGTAGCAGATCTCAATTTGAAAAATTGAGCTTTGTTTATCCCTGGATTTATTTGTTCTGTCTGGGCAGGGAATTGGGTGACATTGCCACTACTCAAGAACTTAACCTACTCTCTGACTTTTAGACTGACCGTGACTAAGATGTCACAACAGCAAACAAACCTTTTCACTTGTTATAAAGGTATATTGCACATTAAAACGTACTGGCACAAATTCTGCAAGCTACCAGGAACCTTTTCTCACTCTGCTAGGCAGAATGATTAGAATGTGTCGGCATCTGCATTTAGACTTTCCTTCTAGCTTAATGGTTCTCAAAATTAAATCTGAGAAAGAATCCTGACTTTACAACTGAAGACAAAAATACACCGTACTTGCTGAGTGATCTTAGGGGTAATTTCATTTAAATATTTGCTGTATATATAACATATATCAATTATTTACATATTTATATATCATATTTATGCATGATTTTTAGTATAATTCTATTTCATTTTACACATTGATTCAGAACCTCAATCCCAATAATACGTGACTGCACTGTAGATCTTCACACTCGGCAGGAGACGTTTGTATGAGGGATTGAGAGTGTCCTGGGCAGAGTGAGTCTAATGTCAGAAGCAGGGGAACTTTTGAGTATAGCAAAGTGTGTTCTTAAGTTTACTGTTATTGGACCCAGTCCTATGACACTTAGGCACAGGATGAGGGGAAATGCAGGGTTCTTTCTTGGTTTTCCTTTTCTAGTCTGTGGGGACCCAGAATGATGTGTAAGGCAAGCATTGGGTTGTACCTGCTATCTCTGCAAATGGAGAGGAAGATGAGGATTTCTGACTGCGTGGTGTTAGCTTTGGCCGCATTCTTGGAAACAAGCAGACACAGCACCATAGTGATCCATGACAGATGAGAAAACTGGTAGATGTTGTCACGCAGTAGGTGAGGGATCTCTTTGAAAATCCCCCAGTTACAGAGATTATAACTAACATATGTGGCAGGTGCTTTAGAGACAGTTTACCAGAATGCTTAACAGTTCTGAGCAGAGGCAATCTACCAAAGTGGTTAATGGTTCTGATTCCAGAGACTGATGAACTAGGTTTATATTCCAGCTCTGCCATTTAATAATTTTAGGTTCCTGGGAAAGGTAGTTATTCATTGGCTCTAAGTCTCAGTTTCTTGTATGAAAAGTAGACAGTTTTTCCTGCTTTATTCTGTGGTGATGAGAATCAGAACTAATGTACTTAAAGCCACTTTAAGTTAATTGTGACAATGGTAGTTGTCACTATTTTTTATTTAAGGTACCTTTCATAGCAAAACACAATTATATTTTTCAAGTATTCATTCACCCACTTTTAATTTATTGCACATGTATATCCTATGAATTGAGCACCAGGTCAGGGTCTGGGGATGCAGGATGTAGGGAGCTGGAAATGAAGTATGGCTGCAGAACTACTTCATGGAAGATGTGGTGTCAGAATACTCGAATTGGATTGGGTTGTGACTATGATTTGGAATAAAAAATTGCCACTATAAAATTGGACCTTAGTGTTCAAGTGAATATTACACTTGAGCAAGATTCAGCGACATTAAACCTTCTGTCATAAAGATAGAGGTAATGGCTTTTTGTGGGCAGAGTAGTGGAAATGCTTCGATTGTTAAGTATTTATATAACCCTTTATATTTGCAATGTATGCACTTTATCATTTCCCAGAAGTTTATGTCTAGAAATACTTCCTAGTGGAAAAGAATGTTCCTTATAGATTCCGGGCTGTACCAAGCACTTCTGGAAAATATGAAAGGACCCTCAAGGAGGCTATATTAAAGGAGGGGAGCAAATGTGGCTTTTAAAGTATGGTGAGTGTCTCCATGCCTTTTTTTTTTTTTTTTTTTTGTGAGCTCATCCAGTCAGGTTTAATCCAAAACAAGTAGTACCATGAATCAAATTTCCCCGAAAGGGGAATTTTATTGATTACTTTATTCCTTTACAAATAGACCAACTGTAATCAAATGAGGTGAACATTCACCTCAAGATTTTGTCGTCTTCATAATAGAAAAGATGAGGCTTAGAACTGGATCACTTGACCCTTTCTCTTCTTATCTCCTCTCAGTTCAAAATACTTACATCTCTTACTAGCCAGCATTCTCTTAAATCTGCAGTTGGGCTCAACACATTCAAGCTTCAGCACAATCTTCTTTGTACTTTTTGCCTTTTTCTGGAAAATAGGCTTAGTCTGACCACCATAGCCACTCTTCTTCCTGTCATAACGCTGCTTTCCCTGAGCACACAGAGAATCCTTGCCCTTTTTTTTTTTTTTTTTTTTTTGGAGAGGTTTTCGCTATAGGGCGAGTGCGCTTGCCAGACAGACAGAAAGAGACATAGAGACAGAAAGTGAGAAATCACCCCCCAGAGGGGATGGTCACGCCGCAATCCCTTCTCCTCCATTCTCCTCTCAGGATCTTGGGCACGCACGCACATGTGCCCGGCATGAGTTTTAAGCCACCGGGTCCGGGATGTGAACCGCAGTTGACTACGTGGGAGTCCAGCGACATAGCCATTATGCTAACTGCTGGTTCCCTCCTTGCCCTTTTTGTACTGCGTCACTTTATGAGGTTGGTGCTTGCCACACTTCTTACAGAAGATCCAGCGGGTTTTAGGGACGTTCACCATGCTTGCAGGCCTGCTATCTGCACAGAAAGAGAACTCCATGCTTCTTTGAGTTGTGTTCCTTTAGGCTTTTCTCTGGGGTGTCCTGGAGAGGAATACAGTCCTCTGCAGATAAAACCTCCTCCTCTTGATGTCCTGGACTAAAAGCTCTGTATTGGGCATGCCTGGCTTCTACCTCTTCTTCCCTCTATAATAACTCTTCTAGGCCTTTCTTCATTGTTGGACACAAGGCGTGGGACCATGAAGTGGCCAACAGGGCTCATAAAGTTAAGTGATAGGGACATGAGGTAATCATATTACTATGCAAGGATGCAGAGGCTAATATTGAGGCTGCTTATTTTGTCCATATGAAACATCTATTAATGAAAATATGTTTTCAGTGAATAAGAGATTGATTATATTCCATTAGTCCTCTACTGGAATCATGATTTCTTCCCTGGAATATGATTTTGTCATCTAGGTGTTACGTTTCTCCACTTCTCTATTATACGTGAATAGTAATTACAACTCTGGTGTCTATTTATCAGCTTGAAATACTCAAATGTACCCAGTTTAATCCTCTTGACTAAGCAAACTGTGTTAGTATCTCTAGGTATCTAATGAGCAAGTTAAAGACTAGAGTGTCACCTGAGAAAAGGACGTGCAGGACTTTATATGTGACCAATAATAAACAGAAAAAAAATTAGCATTTATTGAGCCATTATCACATTACAGGTACAGAGCTAAGCATTTTTTCCATGTTTCAACCTCAAAACAATACCAGGGGGATGGAATCATTATTTTAATTTTGCAGATTATGATGAGGAAAACTGAGGCATAAAGAAAATAATTTTCTCTAGATCATGTGGTTGGCAAATATTGGGGACAGGATTTGAACCCACACGTGACTCTTATATATGCATTTTGATTGCTGTGTGGTCAAAATGTAATGAGATTTATTAGAATGTGTCTTTCATTACATAATGAGATTTTAAAACAATGCGCCAGAGTATGTATATTCACATAGAGATTGTGTCTTTCCAAATCATCACCTTGGAAGTCTATGCATTTATTTTAGTGAATCAGCTGCTGCTCTACTCAAAACATTTTGAAACTTCTTTTTGGGAATTATTTTGAATGTTGCAAATCTTTATCCTTGGAGGGTGGATTTGATCTGCAGATATCTAAAAATTGGAGTAAAGTCTGATGAATAAGTTAGGCCATCAAGTTGGATGGCCGTAATTTTTCATCTAAATAAGGAGTGGGTATAAAGGAATACATGAGCTAAATTTTCCTGTGTGATTTATGCACTGCTCTGAAGGCAGTTTCAGAAACATTTTGGGCAAAGAAAGCTTGAGTGAACACAGTACATCTTTTAAAGATGAGTATTTTGGATAATATCAGGAAGTCCACATGGAGTCTTATTTCTAATACTCACACCTTGTGTATACACATCTACACATGCACATGCTAAGTTGATGAACATGTTAAGCCATCTTTAAACAGTTTTTTCTGGTTTTAAAAAATATCTTTTTAAGAGTTTAATGTTATTTCAATAGTATTTCAGAAGATTTCTTGCAAAATGTCCTATTTATCAAGATGTTCTGAATTGCTTGGTATTGAATTCCCCTTTGACTCCTTTGTTCACTTTACTTGTAGCTTTTTCATTATGTAAATATAGAAAAATGATCTTGTACATGCTTCCTGCTCTCTTCCTATTTCATATTTATGAGATAGAGGAGAAGTTAGAAAGGAAGTGCTGAGTGAGTGAACATTAATAGACTCACATATCAACCTATGTAAAAAAATATATTTTTATGAAAATTGAACTTACATGCTTTGAAGCACAGTACATTGAGGATAATGAAGCTTAAAGCAAAGTTTGAGTTCAGAAATATATGAAATAAGAACACAATAATCCACAGTAGTAAAAAAAAAAATTCAGCAGTGTAGTTTACTGAAGCCCAAAAGAGTTTGGGATTTTTCCTTTTGGTAAAAAGTTCACACTATCACACCTTTAAAAAGTACTGTGGTTGCCATGCAGTGGTGTACTGGAGACTGCTTATACAGGCTTATGAGAGCCTGTTCTTAAATTTTCAGGAATTTTGTGAACCAATTGATGCCATTAGAAAGTTTAAAATCAGGTGGGAGCACTTACACCTGATTTTACAACAGAAATTTACAAATGCTACAAAGAGTGATTCCCCCCCGCCCTTCCAGGAGAGTTGATTGTTAAATGTTACTAGAACTCTTTTTTTTTAAATTTTAATTGTTTATTTCATTTTCTTTTATATATTCAAACACATTATTTATCTTACAAAGTGAATATTTCAACAGGTGAACATTTCTCCCTAGTCCAGTTGATAAATCTATGAACTCTTTTGGTTGTATATTTGCTTAAGTTTTATTTACCTTCACATTCTGTTTGGAGCAATTTTCGTTAATTATAATGCCATTAGAATGTGCATAATTTTTAGAATTATTCTTCATCTGTCTATCAAGTACTCTTAGAAACACAAAATAGGAACTAAGGGTTTTATTAGGTCAATAGAAGAGCAAACTGATTTTCAGGACTTCCTAGGTGACACACCGTGTTCTGTGATACTGTAAGTGCCGTTGTGTGCAAGGAATTGAATTCTCTGAAATCTTATGTACAGTGGAGAAATAAACTCACTATCTTGTCCTTTTTTAGTTTTGCTATAGGGAGCATGCACTCGCTAGAGAGAGGGGAGAGAGAGAGGGTGGGGGAAAAGTAAAGAATCATCCCCTAGGGAGGATGACCACACTAATCCCTTCACCTCTAGTTTGCTTAGGATTTTTGGCATCCTTCCCCCAACAACACACACACACGTGGCATGATTTTCAAGTTGCCATGTCCGGGACTCAAACAGCGTTGTTGGCCATGCAAGATCCAGCACCTTAACTTCCACACCACTTTTGGGCCCCCGCACTTGCTATCTTTAACTCAACAAGGTTGTGAGGGTTCACAAGGATAAAAGATTAAAAAAGAAAAAAAACTGACTTTAAAATGTTACAAGAAACCTTATTATTTGATCTTTATATCTTACATACAGTGTGACTAATGTAATAACAATCATTTAATATGTAGAAGAGAGAGACCAGCAGATGGCATAATGGTTATGTCGCTGGACTTCCACAGGGCTGACCGCACTTCGAGTCTTGGACCTGGCAGCTTGAAACTCACACTGGGTGCGTGTGCCTGCATGCCAAGATTGTGAGAGGAGAGTGAAGGAGGGAATGTGGCATGGCTATCCCCTTGTGTGAGGGGGTGTGAATTACTGCTTTCTGTTTCTTTGTCTCTCTGGCAAGTATACATGCCCTATAGGAAAAATCTCTCTCTCAAAAAAAAAAAAAAAAAAAAAAAAAATGGGGACCAGCAGTTACGGTAATGGCTATGTCGCTGGACTCCCATGTAGTTGACTGTGGTTTGAGTCCTGGACCTAGTGGCTTAAATTCATGCCGGGCATGTGTGCGTATGTGCCCAGGATCCCAAGAGGAGAATGGAGGAGAAGGGATTGTGGCATGGCCATCCCCCCTGGGGGGGTGATTTTTCACTCTCTGCCTCTCTGTCTTTCTTGCGAGTACACGCGCCCTATAGCAAAAACCTCTCCAAAAAAATTATAAGTAAATAAAAAATGTAGATTGCAGTACATTGAGTTCCATAGAGACAGGGCTGGGGCAAGTGAGACCAAGATGGGCACTGGGTGACTCTGTCTTACGGAGGAAAGGTAACTAACACAGGCAAAGGAGATCCTAAAAAGCTGAGAAGCAAAATGTCATCATATGCATTCTTTGTGCAAACTTGCTGGGAGGAGCGCAAGAAGTACCCAGAAGCTTCAGTCAGCCTCTCAGATTTTTCTAAGAAGTACTCAGAGAGGTAGAAGACTATGCCTGCTAAAGAGAAAGGGAAGTTTGAAGATATGGCAAAGGCGGACAAGGCCAGTTATGAAAGAGAAATGAAAACCTATATCCCTCCTAAAGGGGAAACAAAAAGTTTCAAAGATCCCAATACACCCTTGTTTGGCCTTTTTCTTGTTCTGTTTTGTATATAGCCCCAAAATGAAAGAACATCCTGACCCATCCATTGGTGATGTTGCAAAGAAAATGGGAGAGATGTGGAGTAACACTGCTGCAGATGATAAACAGCTTTATGAAAAGAAGTCTGCTAAGCTGAAGGAAAAATATGAAAAGGATATTGCTGCAAACTGAGCTAAAGGAAAGCCTGATGCAGCAAAAAAGGGAGTTGTTAAGGCTGAAAAGAGCAAGGAAAAGGAAGAGGAGGAAGAGGAAGATGAAAAAGATGAGGAAGAGGGAGATGATGATGATGAATAAGTTGGTCCTATTGCATTTTTTTCTCTTGTCTATAAAGCATTTACCCACCCGCCCCCATACACAACTCACTCTTTTTAAAGAAAAAATTGAAATGTAAGGCTGTGTAAGATTTGTTTTTAAACTGTACAGTTGTCTTTTTTGTGTAGTTAACACACTACCGAATGCGTCTTTAGATAGCCCTGTCCTGACGGTATTTTCAATAGCCGCTAACCTTGCCTGGTACAGTATGGAGGCTGTAAATTGGCATGGAAATTTAAAGCAGGTTCTTGTTGGTGCACACCACAAATTAATTATATATGGGGGTGGTAGTTTTTTCATCTTCAGTTGTCTCTGATGCAGCTTATATGAAATAATTGTTTTGTTAACTGAATACCATTCTGTAATTGCAAAAAAAAGTTACAGCTGTTTTGTTGACATTCTGAATGTTTCTAAGTAAATACAATTTTTAAATGAAAAATATGTAGGAGATCTTCTATGTTTGACTGAATATTGTCTCTTCATTACATTGGGAGATGGTACACTTACTTGTGTGATGCTACTATTGCTCAACATATGTTGGACCTCCTTTTAGAGCTGACTTCAGAATCACTTTACAAACCAAACAAGGAAACTCATCTAATTACTTTAGAGTTACAACTCCTCTTGTATTCAGAATGGTGTTACCTAACAGGATCATGTTTTTTGTTCCTCAATCTTGGCCTTGAATGATTTGAGTCAGTTTTCAGAAGTTAAACCTAAGCTAGTCTCAAAAATTAGAAATTTGCCATCACCAAAGATGTTAAAAAGAATAAGGGTGAATTAAGAATTTCATGAATTAAGAGTATGATTTATACAGTATCCATGGAGGGTAATTTAGAAATATTTATCAATTACAAATGAATTTACTCTTTGCCCAGCAATAAAACTTCTTAGAATTTTTCCCAAGGATACCTTCATAATAATACATAAAGTATCTTGCTCAGAATATTTACTACAATAGTAAAAGATTAGAGAAAACATAAATATTCAACAATAGTAATTACTGAGCATCCATAAATCAGAACACTATCTGTTGTAGTAAGAATGAGGCAGAGCTATTTATTAAGTAGAATGACTAGGTACTTCTGTTAAAAAAAATAAAAAGATAAAAAGTTAATACATATTGGGACCAGCAGTTAGCATAATGGCTATGTCGCTGGACTCCCATGTAGTCAACTGCGGTTCGAGTCTTGGACCCGGTGGCTTAAACTCACGCCGGGCACGTATGTGTGTGTGCCCAAGATCCTGAGAAGAGAATGGAGTAGAAGGGATTGCAGTGTGGCCATCCCCCCTGAGGGGTGATTTCTCTCTTTCTGTCTCTCTGCCTCTGTCTTCTTGGTGAGCACACACGCCCTATAGCAAAAACCTCTTAAAAAAGTTAATACATATTTATATAGATGAAAGGCCTTCAAAAGCTCCTAGAAAATGTATACCCGGAAAAAAGTTATGCTTAGATTACAGGTTTTTTTGCACCAAAATAAACTTTAATTTCATGTTCCACAAGCTTTTTTAATTCCCCTTATTTGTGTGTGTGTGTGTGTGTGTGTGTGTGTGTGTGTGTGTAGGGCCTGTATCTCTGGAGAATTTAAGAAAATGAGTAGACACTAATTCTAGGGAGAGAAACTAGAATATGGAAAAGTTTGAGAAAGAGAATTTTTCATGGAGCAATATCTGATTTTTTTTTTCTTTTTTAGAAAGATTTTTGCTGTAGGGCACGTGCGTTTGCTTGAGAGACAGGGAGAGACAGACAGAAAGCGAGAAATCATCTTACAGGGATAGCTGTGCTGCAATCCATTCATCTTCCTCTCAAGATTTTGGGCATGCACACGCATGCACCCAGAATGAGGTTAAGCTGCCAGGTCCAGGACGCGAACTGCAGTCGACTACATGGGAGTCCAGCAATGTAACTATTGCACCATCTGCTGGTCCTAATATCTGAGTTTTTAAGCATGTATTTTTATAAGATAAAAAAACGTATGCTGGCACAAGATAATTCTCATATAATTTCTCAAAGTTTTAAATAGCGGCAAAACCAGTGTAATAATTGTTCTGTGGACCAAGACTTGTTATTTGGAGAGAGAGCCTAAGATGTACAAATTGCTTAGATGTATATGTTCTGACATGTTTATTAAAGAAATGTTTCATTACTTTAACTCATTTTATAGGAAGAGTTCACATTGGGAGGAAGTTGCTAAGGAAAAAAACTGTAACTTGAGTCTTAAATATTCCATAAGGCTGGGGACCATACATGTATATTCAGATAAAGAACCTAACTGGCTTCTCAAAGTTACCAGTGACAAATAGTGGTCATAAATGATAGTTAATTGGAGGAAGGGAGTTAATAACAAGCATGTTGACATTTCACAGAATTCTGGGAAGTATAATACAAAGAACCAGGCCCAGCACTATGTATTCAGTGTAGAACCCCAGTCGCCGTAGGGTGAAAACACCATCACTGATATTGCTGAATTCAAGATGCTAGAGTTGGGAGCATTGACACAGTCACCTTGCCACCTGGAAGAAGCTTCAAGCTCTCATCGCCTTGCTTCCATTCTGTTGACCACGCGACTGTAAGTCACATTAGTCACACGACTCATTTTATGCTGGGTTGCCACATACCTAGATGAAATTATGATGCTCTGTTACTGTAAAAACAGGGCAATTACTGATCGGCCCACTCCATGCTGAATGTGAACATAAGGAAGAAAGGAAAGTGGTAGGTGTCATCTCCATTTGGGTCATGATGAGAAACAATTAGATTTGAGTGAGTTTGGATCTATGTTCTTAAGAGCTTGTTGTTGTTGCAGAAATATACAAAGCTATTGGAAAATAAAAGTGCTGCTGTTTTAATCTTTATTTACTTATTTATTTTGTTTTGCTAAATCATTAAGCATGGGTCCAAGCATAGTCATCTGTGAGTCTGCTGGCAGTAGAAAAAGGGAAGCACTATTACAGTTTTGTCCTCCTGAAGCAAGTATTTTCAGGTTTGGGAGTTGACCAGGTTAGAATTTTACTTGATTAAAGTGAGTAAACTTGCTTTTTTGGAGAGCAGTGGGATCCATAAAAGTGTCCTATACTTCAAGACTAACATGTGAAAAAAAAAAAAAAGACTAAGAATAGAGAAGAAAGGCCGTGATTGTTAAAGTCCTTTAACCAGAGAAGGATGCCTTTCTTTATTAACAGAGAACTGCTCTCCTCCGGGATATGATCCATAGCCAGGTGGTGGTCTGGCTCGTGACAGACTCAAAGTAGTTGTATGAATGTGTTTTTTTTTTTCCTCCTGAGTTGTGCATTTCCCTTTTTTCATTCTCCATGATGAAAAATGACTGTTGGTGTCTCTCAGCATCCACAAGTCAATGTGATTTCCATATCAATGTTCGGATATTGTTTATATAGATATGTAATGTATTCATCATTGTTCTCTTCCAATGAATCAGTTATTTTTCAACTTAAAGGAAATGCTGGACAATCTCCAGATTATCTAAGAAGTTAATATTTTAACCATTGGAGAGTGAGTTTTTCTCTTGTGAAAGCATGTTTTAAGTTGAGGGAAGGAAAAGTGAGGAATCCAAGAAAACCCAGGAATCCCAGTAGAGATCCCAGTCTTTCTGTTGTTTATTGGAGCAATCTGTGCCTATAGGATTGGTATGGATATACAAGGATGAAATTGGAAAGTGCCATTAAATTAAGGAATCCACTTCTAGAAAGGATTAAAGTAAAGCTGTAACTCCTCCCATCTTCAGTAGTATCATGTTTTGATAGGTTTCAAGAAGTTATTAAACATTTATGCAAATCTGAAAAAGGGTCACAAAAATTCTCATAAAAAAGGAATGAAGAAATTAGGTTGATATTTTTAATACTTTAATGTTCTAGTCCTTTAAGAAAAGCTCTCTACATATTCACAATAAGAGATGAACTGTAAATAGTATTCTTTTGCTCACAAAAATACATTAAGTAGGTTAAACAAAATGGTCGGGATTTGGAAAAAATGTCTTTGATCATTTCGACTGGAGTCAGGTTGGAAAATGTTCAGTACTAATTTAAATGTTCACATCCCAAAGGGTCTCATCGGACTCATGCTTGTTTTATTTCTTAATTTTTCCCAAAGTACTCAGAAAAATGCTGCTTTTCGAAAGTTACTGTACAGGAACAGCTCTAGTCACTGGGTTTTACATCTTTGGTTAGTTTCTTATCTTCTTCCACTCTTCCGTTTATTGGTAATGCCAGCTTCTCAAAAGGCTTATTTCTTGCCATTCTGCTGCTTATGCTCTGAGACTGTGAGTGAGTGCCTAAGAATCCTTCCAGGGTTGTCACTCTGATAATTGTGTTACCTGGTTTGGGTAAATGGATTTTTCTTTGTTTTGGAGGAAGACATTGCAATTACTTGTTCAATCTCCTTGTCTGTGTCTATCTTTGTGTAGTACAGACTTGTGATTAAAACAACAGAATACATATTATAATTGAACTTTTCTCTTGGCAAGAGTGACCTTGTAGGGAACCAGCAGTTAGCGTAATGGCTATGTCACTGGACTCCCACGTAGTCGACCGCGGTTCACGTCCTGGACCTGGTGGTTTAAAACTCACGCCGGGCGCGTGTGCATGCATGCCCAAGATCCTGAGAGGAGAATGGAGGAGAAGGGATTGTGGCGTGGCCATCCCCCCTGGGGGGTGATTTCTCACTTTCTGTCTCTCTGTCTCTCTCTGTCTGTCTGGCGAGCGCATGCGCCCTATAGCGAAAACCTCTCAAAAAAAAAAAAAAAAAAAAGTGACCTTGTACATTACCTACAATTAACTGTAGCAAGGATACAGGTGTGGTTGTAAGTGACCATGTTGAAGGTTAATTTAAATACATGAAAAGTTAGAAATGTAACAGCTTGTCTTTTAGCCAAGCTAAGACATTTTAGTATTAATAAATGGTTTTAGAAATAGAGATATGCAATAGATACCAACTGTAAAACCAACCTTTTACCTTATGCCACTGGATGGCTGGCATGTTTCAGGGCAAGCTTGTCACCTGTCCATATACATGTACTCCTCCCAACTTTATTTTAATAAACAACCCCACTAATACTGCACTTACTTAGGCTTAAGATCTCTGAATCATTTTGTATCCTCTACTGTGTGTCCCTTAATTATGATCATCCACCAAATCTTGTCTACTGTTTAAAATCTGTCTAATCTTATTGGAGGACCTATGTTCTCCTTTTGGTTCTCACCTCTACATTCCTGCTTCAATACCTGTTGGATTATTGCAGTAACCATCTGCCTGAACTCCTTGCTTCAGTCCCTGTCCCTTCAGTCCATCTCGTGTTTAACGTTATCAATGGCAGTGATCCCAATATATTGTTTCCATTCAATTCTGTGATACCAGCTTAAAAATCTCCTGGTTCCTCATAAGAAAAAACTCCAAATTTCTTGATCTAGCTCTTAAGGTTTTTTTTAATCTGTCCCAAATTTATGTTTTTCTACTCCTCTGCATAGATCCAATTTCCAGGAATGTGATCTGTTTACTTTCCTCTTCATTTGCTTTTGCTCACATCATCACCTGTCCGTCCTCATCCCAAGCCCTGTTATTCATGTCCTGCCTATTTTTCAAAGTGCATCTCAAGTTACACCGCTTGATGAAATCGTCCTAGTCCTTAACCTATATTCATTGGACTCTTTTCTGATCTCAGAGGCTCTTCATAATGTGGAAAGTACTAGAGGTTTGAGAATGTACTGAGGCCATTGGCTCCATCTGTGGATCTTGTAGTTCATATTTCTCTTGTGGTCTCCCACATTAAACTTGGAGGGCATTATCCTAGTATTGTGCCTAGCGCAGTAATAAAATACAAAAAAATGAGACCCAGGTCACAGTTTCATCAGGTCGGGACCTGGGCTTTAGGATTTTCTTAGTCTTGTGTTATTCTCAGTATATGTTCCGTCTACAGCTATTAATAGCCTTAAGCTATTTATTTTTAAAAGAATGATTTAATTTTATTTATCATAATTATTATTTTATTTGATAAGAGAGAAACAGATGGAGAGGGAGAAAGCAAGCTGCTAGGTCTGGGGCTCAAATTGCAGTCAGTCATGTGGGAGTCCAGTGCCCTAAGCACCATGTCACTTAAGTTTTAATGCTTCAGTGATCTTATACATTTTTAAAAAGAGAATTATTCATTTAATTTTATTTGTTATTATTTAAAAAAATTGCTATAGGGCATGTACATTCACCAGAGAGAGAGAAAGAGAGAGAGAGAGAGAGAGAGAGAGAGAGAGAATGAATGAATGAATGAATGAATGAAAGTGAGAAAGCAACCCATAGGTCCAGGACTGGAACCACCATGGTCAGCTATGTGGGAGCCCAGAGCTCCTATTACCATGCCACCTGCTGGCCCTGATGCTATGAATTTTTTATGAATAAGGATCACTTTTTACTTTTTGTTTGTATCTCTCCAAATTACAAGTCATAACAGATGAACTGCTGTGAGCTAAACTGATGGAAAGATTTCTGAAGGATTCTATACTTGAGTGATATCTTAGAGTGAGGTTTCCACCTATGGTTACTGGCTTATAGTTATTTGGCCCTTTGTTCTGTGTTCCCCCAAAGAGGTCATAAAATTGATCATGAAGAAATTAAGACCCTTATTCTGGAGGGGTTCAGCCCTATAAACCAGGAGGAAGGAATTCTGCATAGAGAGACAGTGAAAAATCTGAAGAATCTAAATAGACTTTACTGGTTTTTCCAACTCAGTCTATTAGCAATAGATCACTTCCTTTTCATCCAATCACATTTCCACATATTGTCTGTTCTTTAATCATGCCTTGCTACAGTGAAGTCTCCATAAAAACACTCATAAGGTTAGGGTTCTGGACAGCTGGACTTGTGGAGGTTTACAGGAAGGTGAATAGGAACTTATCCACATGCTGGGAAGGTAATGTACCACAACTCAACAGGGACAGACGTTTCTAAGCTCATGGCCCTTCCAGACTTTATCCTATGTTCTTTTCCATCTAGCTGTTTATTTCTATTCTCTAAAATATCCTTTAAGGAGTTCTGAGTGGCCCCTCCCAGGGATTCGGACCACAGAAGACCTTCTGCCCAGACTTCACCCATCTGCCCCCCAGATCTAGCCAGGAAGCCAGGTCACCTCCTCCTGCATGCCTCTGAATGCTCATGTTTAACTCCAAAAACTAGGAAAAAATGTATAATTCATCAGGTAACCAGAAACCACCACAGAGGCACAAGAAATATGAGAAACCCAGAAAATACCTCTCCTCTAAGTGAAAAAAAAATTCCTCATCCTCCACAGACAATACAAGGGAACAAGTAGAAATATCAGAGAAAGAATTTAGAATATTCATAGTGACAAAGCTAACAAGAGAAGAGAGACAACGAACTCGAGAAGATGCAGGAGAAGAGATGAGTTCCAGGAGGTGAGGAAGTTCTTGCATGATCTGAAAGAGGACATACACATCATAAAAAAGAATCAAACAGAATTGTTAGAGATGAGGGACCAGCAGTTAGCGTAATGGCTATATTGCTGGACTCCCATGTAGTCAACTGGGGTTCAAGGCCCAGACCCAGTGGCTTAAACTCACGCTGGGCACGTATGTGTGCGTGCCCAAGATCCTGAGAGAAGATTGGAAGAGAGTGATTTCTCACTTTCTGTCCCTCTGTGTCTTTTTGTTGAGTGCATGTTCCCTATAGCAAAAAGCTCCCCCCCCCCAAAAAAAAAAAACAAGGAAAAAAATTGTTAGAGATGAAGGCTGTAATATAGGAAATCAAAACTTCCGTTGAAAGTATCAAAAGCAGATTAGACCATGCAGGAGATCGAATCTCAGATGTAGAAGATAGAACCTCTGACCTAGAGAAATTCACAAAAAAGACTGAGAAAATAACCCAAGAAATGAGAATAACATACAAGTAATACTAGATACCATTAAATGCCCAAACATCTGGATCATCGGTATTGCTGAATGTGAAGATACTAATAAGGGCATAGATAATCTATTCCATGAAATCCTGGAAAAAGACTTTCCAAACCTAGACAGGCACTCATAAATCCACACCCAAGAAATACAAACGACCCCACATAGAATCGACCCAAGAAGGTCTTCCCTGAGGCACATCATAGCCACATTGTCCAAAACTACAGAGATAAGATACTAAATTTCAAAGGATATCCCATAAGATTAACATCAGACCTCTCATCAGAAATAATGCAAGCAAGGAAAGAATGGAAAAATATATTAAAAGTGTTAAGTGAAAAACAATTTCAACCAAGAATACTGTATCCAACAAGATTATCTTTCATATGGGAAAAAAGGACAAAAGCATTCTCAGATAAAACCTGAAACAATTTACCAACACTGGAGCAGCTCTCCAAAAAGTTCTGAAGGGAGTGGTATACCAGGAAAACTAAAGTTGGACACAAATAAGAATACAAGAAACAACCAAAAGAATGTCCAACCTAATGGGAGGGACAAGTCTGGAGTTGAATGTTAACTTCCAGAGTTTAAATGGAAATATCAGACTACATTAACAATGCAAATTCAATAGAAGAGAGAGTCTGAACTAGTGAAATAGTTTTTTTGACTTTAGACTAAACATTACTGATTTTTGTTGATGCTTTGATTTCCAGATTTAAGGATTTTTGTCTTCACTTGAACTGTTTATAGGTTCATCTACCTACTATTTGAACGGAATCCTAACCTGTTTTCTGGCTTTAAGTTTTTTTTTTTAAATTTTTTATTATCATCATATTGGCTTTAAGTTTTAAGCAAATTTCTCTTAACATATTTAGATTTTGATCTATTAAAACTAAAACTTTTTTGGAAATTAAAATATGCATTAAAAATACCTATTAACATCTCTCCTTCATAGCCTAGCTTGCTTCACTCAGCAGCAAATCCTCCATAATCTTCCACTTTCTGTCAAAAGCCAGGTTTTATTTTTTATGGCTGAATAATATTCCATAGAGTACATGTGCCACAGTTTTTCAATCCATTCATCTGTTCGTGGGCATTTGGGTTGATTCCATGTCTTAGCAACTGCGAATAGTGCCGCAATAAACATCGATGTGCAAGCACTTTTCCGATTACGAATTCTTCTGTCCTTTGAGTAGATACCAAGGAGTGGGATTGCTGGATCATATGGTAGTTCTATTTGTAGACTTTTGAGGAATCTCCAAATTGTTCTCCACAGTGGCTGGACCAATTTACGTTCCCATCAGCAGTTACTGCTGAGTGAAGCAAGCCAGGCTATGAAGGAGAGACATTGTATATCCCCACTTAATATATACCAAATGTCTGCACTCTATGACTGAAACTGATTGACTAAAGGATATAGAAACACAGTAAATGGATGTAAATACTAGATACAGTGTGTGTGTGGAAGAGTAGGGTCTGAGGAAGGACATTTAGAAGAAAAATAGGGAGGCAAAGCATTAATGGGACAAAGAAATGTGGTATTATCTGTTGAAGATATTTTATAGTTTTATCAACTGGACTAGGGAGAAATGTTCACCTGTTGAAATATTCACTTCGTAAGCTAAATAATGTGATTGAATGTATAAAAGGAAATGAAATAAAAAGTAAATAAAAAATACCTATTCGTACCTATTTAATTACTGCAGTAAACTATATTGCCTCAGAGAGGTGCTACTTTATAGTATGTTCACTTTACTCACTGAGGTTTATGCCTGAAGTCAGACATGCATTCTTAGATAAGTATATATCAGCTGTGCTTGATATTGAAAGTCTTTGGTTAAGATTAAGGTCTTTAGTGAACCAATAATATGTGAAAAAAAAATGGCACAGAAAACAGCTACCAGAGAAGTATCTACCAGAGAAGTGTGGGAGAAGGGGGGGAGTTGGCAGAGGGTGAGAGGTATGGAATCAAGGAGAGGGGGAAAGTAAAATATGTAAGAAACAAGAAATAGAAAATTATTTGTTGATGATAGCATGTATGGTGATATCCTTGATCACGCCAATATACAGTGTATGCTGGATGGAAAATCTCATTTAAAAAAGTATTAAAAGCAGATTAGATCATGCAGAAGATTGAATCTCAGTTGTAGAAGATAGAACCTCTGATATAGAAAAATTTACCACAGAGACTGAGAACCCACAAAATGAGAATAACATATGAGTAATACTAGATACCTTTAAATGCGATTCAAGTTCTGGACCCAGCGGCTTAAAACTCATGCCTGGTGCATGTGCGTGCGTGCCCAGAATCCCAAGAGAAGAATGGAGGAATAAGTATTGTGGTCTGGCCATCCCCCCTGAGGAGTTATTTCTAGCTTTCTGTCTTTCTGCGAGTGTACATGCCCCATAGCAAAACTCTCTCTCTTAAAAAAAGGGGGGGGGCGAGGGAACCTCTGTTTGTAGCTGGTCAGTTACAAGTTCTGGAGCAAAGGGCCAGTAGGTGTGAGGAGGTTAAGGTGCTGGATCCCGCATGGCCAATGGCTTAGTTTCGGTCCCAGACCCGGTGGCTTGGAAATCATGCCAGGCACATGTGCAATCATGTGGGCATGTGTGTGACCATGCCTAAGTTTCTGAGAGTAGATTGGAGGATGGGATTGTGGCATGGCCATCCCCTCCAGGGAAATGACTTCCTTCTCTCCTTTTTTTTTTTTTTTTTTGGAGAGGTTTTTGCTATAGGGCGCATGCGCTCGCCAGACAGACAGAGACAGACAGAGAGACAGAAAGCGAGAAATCACCCCCCAGGGGGGATGGCCATGCCGCAATCCCCTCTCCTCCATTCTCCTCTCGGGATCTTGGGCACGCACGCACACGCGCCCGGCGTGAGTTTAAGCCACCGGGTCCGGGACTCGAACCGTGGTCGACTACGTGGGAGTCCAGCGACATAGCCATTACGCTAACTGCTGGTCCCACTTCCTTCTCTCTCATGCACACATGTGCCCTATAGCAGGAGATAAAAAGTTCTGGAGGCATAGACTTGTGACTGGGAGAGGCCTGAAGTAAGGACATTCTTGTGAGACTGAACCCTCAACCAGTGGATCTGACGCTATCTCCAGGTGTCAGAGCATGATTATTTAATTCAATCAGAGGATACTCAACCAGTGTCTGAGAATATTGTAAGAGAAACTGAGTTGGAATTTATTTTTTCCTACACACTAAGAACACACACTCTGTGTGTTGGGGGGAAACTTTTACTGAAAGTGAACCATGCCAGTGTGCTGGCTCGGGCGATACTTTTTTCCTTCTAGTTCTCATTTCTGGCGGTCTTTAATATCTTTATTTCCTGGTTAAAGGTAATTTTTGAGTGTTGTCTGGTTTACACATTTCTGTTGTGAGGACTAGCATTCCTCCTTCTGCTTCCTCTAAAGGGGTTGAAATTTATCTGCTGTCTGCCTGCTAGTTTGGATATGAAATGAAAGTGGTGAGTAGACTGTATCCTGTCCATCCTCACTCTGACATTTGGGTTTATTAGGATTAAAAATCTCTTAAGGTTTTGGAAATGTGTCATGTTTCAGCTGGCATGGCTATGGAATACAGATTTTATATATTTTCCTACAGAAAAGTTGTAACATTTTCTTTGTCCTGTTGAGGCAGCGGGCAAATCTGTGGGACTGAAATTTAAAACTCTTAGTAGGCAAATCACTGTCATCCTATATTCAGTGCATAAGCACAGGGTGTTTAATGCTGCCAGAGATGCTGTGAGTAAGGGCCCTTTATACCTGTATCTGAGATACACTTAGCTGATTTGCTGGAGTGATGCCTCCCATCTGTTATATCAGAACACTTGACAGTGGCCAAATTCGGATTTGTTTGACTTAAGCACTGAATAATTTTTACTCTGAGGAGCTGAAGGAGGCAGGATGGCATTACTCACAAATTATATTTTGGTTTTGTTTTGTTTAAGTTTTAAACAGCACTTTATTCCCCACCCCGTCACTCATGATGGCAATCGTTTCTTTCTTTATTGCTATTATTATTATTATTATTTTCTATACATTTGATTGCTATACATCATTTGGCTTGGAAAGAGAATTTACCCAACATGAAATACACTTCAGACCAGTCCAGTTAAAATTGAAACCATACTGCTTCTGTTGTTATAGAGTTATAAAATTATAAGACATATTTTGAACATTATCTTTAAAATTCAGTATTTTGAAATTTTGAAAGTTGTTTGTAAACTGTCAAGAATTATGGAGTATGAGCTAAAATTTTTTGCTATGTAAAGTAAATGTTTGTGGAAAAATGTAAAAATAGATAAATGAAAGAAAAAAACTATATACATTATCATCAACAGGTAATAACCATTACACTCACAAATTATATTAAGACTCTCTTTCAGAAGGGTGGCCAGGTTAGATCTTGTGCCTACATTAGCTCTCCGTGATGTGTACATTTCCACTGTCGCCTTGGAAACACCGCTTTCTCTTGGTTCCCACTGCTTTCTCCTTCCAAACTTCCTTACCAAAATGGCTACAAAATCCCTCTGGTTCTTTCTGACTACCTCCCTCCAATATTGTTCTATGTAGCATATCCCTGCACATTCACCTCTCTTGAACACCTTTATTCCTCAGGTTGGTGATTGCGGTTTATAAAGAAAGGCAGAATTGTTGGCTACTAGAATATGAGATAGAAAGAGAGCCTACTCTCTTACCCTGAGTCGGCCCTGGGTGAATATGGTGGGCCTGAGACTGGGAAACCCAAGTTCTGGGAAGGGACAATAAAGCAAGAGGCCTGTAGTATCCAGGTAATTACTTTCTCCTAAATTCTACTAGCCCTCCCTATATTGCCTCCATGAGGGAGTTTAGAAATCATCTGCCCTATGCTTTCTTCTCCACACTTTTTCATTTCATAGATGAGTGAGTTCAACTCCAGAGCGTATAGATAGTGACCCACACTTACTTACTCAGCTATTAATGACAAAATGTCTTGACCCCAATCTATCATTGCTCCTCTCATTACTCTCCTGGGCTATAAAGGCCCTTCATAACCTGATCTCTCCTGCTAATCTTTGGTTCTTTCAGCTCTCCAGCTTGGCCTGCCATTCTGATCAGGGTGGGCTTTGACTGTCATGTGAAAATGAAAATCCTACCTCTGTGACTATGTTAATAACTCTTCTTTTGGCTGTAATACTATCTTTTCTCTTCTTCTCAGTTATCTAAGTTTTATTTATTTGTGCCATGTATTAGAAATTACATGAATTTTAGGACCGGGTATTTAACCAACTACTACTTTAGTGATCATAGATAAGTTAATGAGTTTTTTCCTTCATAGGATGATTGGATTAGCTGAGCCAACAGGTATAAAGGAGTTGTTCAGTTTCTGGCACATAGTAGGCCGTCAATGAGCATCAATTTTCTTTCTTCCTATTTCAATGTTCACATTGTCCGTGGTGTTTTTCTTGACCATCCTGTCTTCCCTTTTCAGATTCCCACAAACTTTCAATTCAGTTATATTTTCTGATATTTGCTCTTTGTGGCTGCAATTTACTCCTCTTTCCCTATAAGAGGATTATTTATCTCCATATCACTCATTGATTTTGGATTTGATCAGATGACTTGCTCTGTCCAATAAAATGTGAACAAATGTAACTTATACCATGTTCTTAGAGAAATTGTGAATTTTTGCCAGCTCTCTCTCATCCCTTCTGCCACAAGAATGGCATATTGCCAACAAGGGCTGCTTCTTCAATGTGCGCCTTAGATGAGAAAACACATGGTCCTGAGGTTTGGACCTGTGAGATTATGGGGATTGTTCCCTCTGAAGATTTACCAATACACTTTTGTTTTCTCTGTGTTACTCTTGTTTCCTAATGTACACTTAAAACTCCTTTAGTTTATGAACTCAGGTGTTCGAGAAAGGTAACAGGCTTTATTTCAAAAACAGCTCTGCCATCCAGTTCTCTATGCTACTGGATAAGTGGAAAAAAATTTTAGTTGTTCTTGGGATCATCTCTCCAAATACTGCCCTGAGATTGTGTTACAGTTATTATTGGAACCCGAGATCCTGGAGTAGTGGGTTTTGTTCAAATGGTCAACATCCCTGTTGACAGGACACTCCAGGTCTGGCTCCCTACACCTGTGCTTGACCATGGGAGTCTTCAGCATGGTTGCCCATGATCCAGACACAATCCATGGTGGCTACTCTCTTTCCTACTTAGGTTCCCCTTGTACTTGGGACACACAGACCCTTTCCCTCCCTCCACTCTCCCCAATCCAGAAGTACCTTATTCCAGTTTTAGGGAAATTTTTCTTTTTTAAGTTTCTGTGAGAAATTGGCCTATACTCTCAAATTCTCTTTTGTTAAAAGTTGTAAAGCTTTCTAGGCTTCTGTTTTCATGTTATGCACCTGTTTGCTTTGAGACAAGTGCTATAGAGCTAAAAGGAATAAAAATAAGTTGGTGCTTCATATCCTTATCTAACCACATTTCTTTTTTTATTTGCTAAAGGGTGCATGTGCTTGTGAGAGAGGGAGAGAGGGAGGAAGGGAGGGACAGAGAGAGAGAGAGAGAGAGAGGGAGAGAGAGAGAGAGAGAGAAGAAAGTACCCTTCAGGGGGCATGATCACACTATAATGCATGATTCTTCCTCTCTCTAGATTTTAGGTACACACACACACACACACACACACATGCCTGCCATGTTTCTTTTCTTTTCTTTTTTTTTAAAATTTATTTTTATTTATTTACATTCATTCACTGTACATCATTATAGCATACAAAATGAGATTTTTTCCATTCACAGTGCACTGTATATTGGCTCAATCAAGCACATCAAGATGTGTGTTATTGTCAACACATAATTTTCCATTTCTTGTTTTCTGTATATTTTGCCTTTTTTTCCCATCCTTGATTCCCTATCTCACCCTCTGCCATCTCCCACCCACCTCCCACATTGTGTCTGGTATCTATTGTTGCTTTCTCTGCCTCCCCCATTTTATTGTTTGACTAAATATCTTAATAAATCTAGATATTTTCAATAGTAAGCACAGCCGAAATATACATATCCATGAACACAAGTCTGACTTTACGCATAAACCTCAGTGAATAGAATGAACATACTATAAAGTAGCACCTACCTAGGGCTATATAGCTTACTGCAGTCATCAGATAGGTATTTTTAATGCCTTTTTTTCCTTCTGAAAATTTTTTTTTTATTAATTTACATTCATTCCCTGAGCATCATCACAACATACAAAATGTGGTTTCCCATCTAGAATAAACTGGATAGTGGCTTAATCATGCATGTTATCATCCATAAAATTCCATTACTACTTTCATATATATGTTTTTTAACCCATGTCTGACCCTCTGCCCTATTCCACTCTCTTATTACACTATCTCTGCTGTCTAAAGTTATCGTCAATTCCTTTTCCCCCCGACATCGTTGATCACACAGTATCATAAGTAATCTAACTACTTAAAATAGCAAGTTCAGCTGATGGTTTTAAGAAAAGCAGTTTTGAACTGGTAAGGATATTTCCTTGAAACTTAAGGCCTAGAAACAGGTTAGTATTCTGTTCAAATAGTAGGTACATGAATCCATTGACAGCTCAAGACAGGAAAAAAATCTTTAAAACCAGACAACAAAGCTTAGAAGAAAAGCAGCAATATTTTAGTCAAGTCATAGAATGCTGTTTCATCAGTTCAGTCTCATGTACTTAATTTTCTTCTGTTTCTGTTGAGGTTTGATCTTCCAGATTGAACTCTGGGATATAATACTCAACTCCAGACTTTGTCCCTACAATTAAGTTGCCCATTTTCTTAGTTTCTGAACTCTTATTTCTGTGTGTCTGCATTTAATTTTACTGACATAGCACTCCCTTAAGAACTTCTTGGAGATCTGGTCTGGTGCTGGTAAATTCTTTCAGGTCTTGTTTATCTAGGAATGTTCATGTCTTTTCTTCCCAAATGAACGATAATCTTGCTGGGTACAGAATTCTCGGTTGAAATTGCTTTTCCCTTAATGCTTTGAATATATTCTCCCATTCTCTCCTCGCTCGCATTGTTTCCGATGAGAGATCTGCCGTTAGTCTGATGGGATATCGTTTGTAGGTAACTTGCCGTTTTTCTCTTGCCAGTCTTAGTATCTTGTCTTTGTCTGTGGTTTTGGTCAATCTGGCTATAATGTGTCTTGGAGAAGATCTTCTTGGGTTGATTCTATTTGGGGTCCTTTGTACTTCTTGGGAATGGATCTCTGAGTGCCTCTCCAGGTTTGGAAAGTTTTCTTGCAGGATTTCATGGAATAGATTATCAATGCCCTTATGAGTTTCTTCGCCTTCTGGGATGCCTATTATCCAGATGTTCGGACGTTTAATTGTATCTACTATTTCTCGTATATTATTCTCAAATTTTTGGGCCATTTTCTCAGTCTTCATGGTGGATTTTTCTAGGCCAGCAATTTTCTCTTCTACATCTAAGATTCTATTTTCTGTATGATCTAGTCTGCTTTTAATACTTTCAAGGGAGATTTTGACTTCTTGTATTATAGCCTTCATCTCTAACAGTTCCATCCGATTCTTTTGTAATGTGTGAAATTCCTCTTTTAGATCTTGCATGAATTTCCTCACCTCCTGGAACTCTTCAACTCCTTTCTCCTTCCTCTTCAGTAGTTCCTTGTCTCTCTTCTCATCCATCTCTGTAAGCTTTGCCATTATGAATGTTCTGAATTCTTTATCAGACATTTCCAAGACTTCCATTGAACTGTGTGTGGATGAAGAGGAGTTATCCTTTTCCCTTAGAGGAGAGGTATTTTCCTGCTTCCCCATATTTCTTGTGGTCCTGCAGCGATTTCTAGTCATCTCAAGGATGGTCGATTTCGTCCCAAACTTGGAAGTTCAATCTGAGGGTCAAGGACTGTGTAGAAAAGGAAACAGAGAGAGGGAAACAAAAGCAACAAAAGAAAAAAAAAAAAGGACAACAAACAAAAAGCGAAAAAAATGAAGAGAAAAACTTAAAAAAAACTAAAAAAAAGAAAAATTAATATTCAAAAAAATGTCAAAAAAACCCAAAAATTAGAAAACCGCACATCACAGGAGCCATGGAGCTGGTTCTTGAAGAAGGGCTCTTCTGTTCCCTCTGCCTCTCCTGGGTGGGGAGTGGGAGAGGGAATTATTAACAAGATAAAGGGCTAGGCCAACAGGCCCAGAAAGATGCCTCACCTTAAGCAAAATTCTAAAAAGCAAAAATTAAAAAAAAAAAAAAAAGAGAGAGGAGTCAGAGACAGAGATAGAGAGAGAGACAAAGACAGATACAGAGAGAGGAGGCCTGAGTCTTCCTACCACATGAGTTGTCTATACTGGAGGCTGAATTATCAGTGGGATCTCTTCATTCCTCCGTTTCCTCCAAAATGGCTAGATCGCAGGAGCCATGGAGCTGGTTCTTGAAGAAGGGCTGTTCTGTTCCCTCTGCTTCTCCACGCGAGTTGTCTATACTGGAGGCTGAATTATCAGTGGAATCTCTTCGTTCCTCCATTTCCCCCAAAATGGCTAGATCGCAGGAGCCATGGAGCTGGTTCTTGAAGAAGGGCTGTTCTCACGCCTGCCATGTTTCTTAAGTGCCCAGGTCTGGGACTCAAACCGTGGGATCCAGCTGCTTCTAACTATCAGGCTATGGAGTCAGCCCAGTGCATTTCTAATATAGGGTAGGGTTTCTTAACTTTGCTGATTTTTTATTTATTTTTTTTTAATTACCATAGGGCTTGCGCATTTGTCAGAGAGAAGCAGAGTGACACAGAGAGAGAGAAGGGAGAAAGCACTTCCCCAATGGAGCATGGTCATGCCACAATCCCTTCTCCTTCATTTCTCTATCTTGTCATGCACAAATATGTGCCCAGCATGTTTTCAAATTTGTGGGACTAGGATTTGGACTGTTTGACCATATGGGATCCAATTTCCTTCACTGTTGGGCTGTGGGGCTGGTCTTTGACTTTGGCATTATTGACATTTGGGGCTGGGTAAATCATTGTTGTGGGAGACTGTCCTGTGCATCATAGGCTGTTTAGCAGCTCCCCTGGTCTTACCTACTAGATGCCAGTAGTGTTCTTGCCAGTTGTGACAATTCAACCTGTCTTCAGACACTGCTAAGTGTCCCTGGCAGGGGTGGAGGCAAAGTTAGATCTCATTTAGCAAATGGACTGAGCTATAATTTTCGCTATCCCTAAGACTTTCAGCAGAATATTTAACCCATAGTAGGGACATATTAGATCCTTTCTTTTTTTTTTTTGGAGAGGTTTTTTCGTTATAGGGTGCGTGCGCTCACCAGACAGACAGAGACATAGAGACAGAAAGCGAGAAATCACCCCCCAGGGGGGATGGTCACGCCACAATCCCTTCTCCTCCATTCTCCTCTCGGGATCTTGGGCATGCACGCACACGCACCCAGCGTGAGTTTTAAGCCACCTGGTCCGGGACATGAACCGCGGTTGACTACGTGGGAGTCCAGCGACATAGCCATTACGCTAACTGCTGGTTCCCGATCCTTTCTGATGGAAGGAATTGAAGTAGTGAATTTTACTTATATTTTGACTTGAGGCTGAAGTTCATCTTGAAAGAGGAAGTGAAGGGAATCAAATTAGTTTTTCTTAAAAACATTTTCTCCTTCCCTGCCCTTTTATAGGTATGCAACATATATGGGTGAATGCTCAAACTAATTACTGTTACTGAGGGATTCTAATGAATTTCTGAATTTGGTTACTCAAGCAGTGTGGTGATTAACAAAACGTTGGTTGGGGAAGAACACTTATGAAAAGGAACAACAAAATAAAAAATTTTCATGCCAAAGGATATATTTCCTAGGAGGGTAGGAGTAGAGTTCTGCCAGTGTCTCACTGCCAGGGTTTGGTACTTGAGGGATTTGTAAGGGTGGGAAAGGATGAAGGGTAAATTGAAATCCCTCCTCCCCCCTGCTAATAAAGCTGCAAATGCTGCCCTAAATCCAGTGCTTTAAAGACCTTTCTACAATGAAAAGAACATTTCTCTTGAAGGATGAGGGCTTCCAACATGAAGTTTCCTTAGCAGGAGTGAAAATTCCACTTTGGGCAAGAGAAGAGATTAAATATTCTTTGAGTAGGAGAGGTGAGTCTTGTATGTGTGCATGTTAGAGTTGAGGAAGGAATTACAGAAAAAGTTCTTATTTATGTCTTTTAGAAATTAATCCTACCTCTTTTCTTGGGCATAATGGCAACCCAATTATGCAAGGCAGAACAGCTAGCTGGGGATTAGCATCACTCATGTTCCATGCTGTTTATTGCCTGGTTATGAGGGATGGAGGTGCTTTTATCTTCAGATACACAACAGATAGTCTGTCATCTCAGGTTTTTAGAAATTTAAATATGCAAGCACTAGGCAGAGCAGGTATCTTTGCAACTTTTCTTAATAATAACAGACTGCTGTTCAGTGCCTGGGGTACAATTTAGTGGTACATCTCATTTTGGCATATATGTGAAAGGGAAAACCCTGTGTGGTAGGATTACTTTACCAATATGATGTTTCAGAAACAGCTGAGATTTAAATTACCATGAGGCTGTATTATTAAAGTGAGAGATTTATTCAGTTTACACTACACATCCCTGGAGAGATAAATGTGCTTATGATAGGTAAAATCGGGAAGGTAAATAGCAAGTCTAGATACCATTTTCTTTTAAGTAGTATTTCAGTTGTATGATAATTTCTAAAGGGCAAGAACAGATAGAGAAGAGCTTAATCAGAATATGCAAAATTAGACTCACAGGGAACCAGAATTTAAAAACTATATTTTAAAAACAATAAGCTATAACAAGCTAATTCTAGAACAGGCTTTTTTTTTTTTTTTTTACCTTAGAAAAAATATTTTTAAGAAGGACTCTACCAGGTGCGGTATGTTGCTGCTTTGGTGACTTACTTGTTCCTCTCCTTCTTGATTGTCACTGGCAGTGGGCGTCCCACTCATGAGTACTTAACTGTACTTGTGGATACAACATATACCAGAAGAGTCTCCTCCTTTCCAACTTTCAATGCTTCTTGAACAAGTTTCAGACTTAAATTTTGTAATCTTACCACATTGAATATAGCCTTTGTTTTCTTCCAGCTGAGGTGCGTTGCTTTTTTGAGATCAAGGATGACTCCCCTTGTTCACAATGTCTTCCTTAACTTACACTGATCAGTATATGGGTCACTCCCTTGTTGGTTTGGCCTCCACACTTAATTTCAGAATTTTCCATATATATAATATATACATATATATGATACATTAATACATTAATAATATATATTATTATATATATTATATATTATATTATATATATATACATATATATATATTAATTATATATATAATTAATGTATTCCAGTGTGTTGTAGGGAATAAAGCAGTGTAGGATGTTAATAGAGATTACACAGCAGAGGGTTCCATGTTGAAATAAGTTTGGAAATTGTATGTAGACAAAGTATTGCCATCTTTCACCCCAACCCTCTGTAGTAACGCTTCTTAATAATATGAATCTCTAAGATGGAAAAAATAACATATGGTGTTTCTACATATTACTGTTCACAGATTATTTTCTTTAACAGGTATTAACATCCTACTGAATTAGCCTGCTGTAGAACAAGACAGACTTTGCAATGCTGTTAGGTTATATGACTAGAGGAAGCCAGCTGTGTGTGTGCTGTGAGTGGAGGGTACAGCAGAGTTTAGAGGTGGAGAATAAAAGCCATAGTAAGAAGCCAGTAAGGGAGCGTTCCCAGGAAGGTACCGGCCATGGATGTCAAGAGCAAATGGGTAGCAGATCTGGTTAAGTTCCAGTTAGGCAGGGAAACAGATCTGGCAGGAATGGGATGAAATAGTAAAAGTGCTGCTAAACTGTCAAAAAACCAAGATGGGAAAGAGGTTTGGAAATGGGCATAATTTTTTATAAATTAAAAAAATTTAATAAAAATTTGCCACAGGGTATATGTGCTTGCTGGACAGAGAGAGAATGAGAAAGAGTGTGCAAAAAGTACCTCCCCATGGAAGATGGTCATGCTGTCATCCCTTTTCTTCCACTTGTACATCCTGTCAGAATTTTGGGTGTGTACACACATGTACCTATCATATTTTTCAAGCTGATTTGACCAGGACTCAAATTCTGCAGTCAGTCATGTGGAATTTAGCCAACTTAACCACCACACTGCCCCTGGTCCAATTCAACAAATATTTATTGAACATTTGCTATCTAGTAGAGAAAGGGTTTATGGGTATATGACTATATACCAGGCAGGATCAGCCAACTATCTGAAATTTAGAGTTTGGAGAGGAAGAGGGTGGAAAAACCATATCTCAAGATATTTGTGGAGATGCTGAGAAGGATGGGGGTGGCTTGCCAGAGTGTCAGTGCTCAGGAGCAGCCTGCTGCTTCTGTCCCAGAGCCAGAAGCATTCTCCTTAATTTACACACCTGATTGCTTAGCAGTGTGGGCTGTCAATATGTTGCCTGGCAATTCAGCCAAAGCACAAACAGCTGGAGTTGGTCAGAAGCCGATGATATTGTCCATGCCATGATGGAAATAAGGAGCCAACTTCTTGCTGCTAATGGCTTCTTGAGTTTCCACAACAGAGAGCCCTGTCATGGTAGAAGAACTCCTCTTCCATTTCTTTTTATTTTAGAAGTATTATCATATTTCTTCAATCATTTTCTTCCTTTGCCTCCTCATTGAATTAACTCCTACTCACATTCTTTTATTTCTAGTCACTCTTCAAAGACAGGCATATTGAAGAACTTTAAAGAAAAAGCAATCTGAGCCCTCTGGAACATATCCTTTTCCTTCCTGCCAAGAATGTCCTATGTCCACAGCAGGAAGATCAATTAGCAAATCTATGAATCAGGATTTTAATTATACATTTATCTGGAAGGAAAATGGTAGCTTCACTTCTTCCCTATAACTTACTTGTGGGAATCACAGCATGACGTTGTCTGAACCTGGGTCTGTGTGAAATGTGAGATGGTGGAATGCAAACAGATTGGTGAAAACTCATTCACATTTGTTCGTGGATATTTCTGTATTTAATAATTAGCAAGAATTCATGGTTGTATGACAAAAATTAGAATTAATTCTAGAAGGTGAGGTATATTAATTAATTGTCATTCCCTGCTGTGTCTATAGTACTGTATTTGGTTTTATGTTATGACTAAGCATCTGAACAAAATCTTTTTCTTGAACATGCCCTTTACCGTTATCTTGCTTTCCAAGCTAGACTATATGCTCTTTAAGGCTGAGGCCATTTTTTTTTTCTTTCTCTTCTTGCTCCTCTTATTCTTCTTTATCTGCTTTCTTCAGTATTTTTCACTGCAACCCTTGAAGCTAGAGTTCCAAAATTGTCATTGAGTTTCTTATGATAGCATTGCTTCCTCTAGCTCGATGATTAGTTGTACTTTAATCTGAATTGGAGCATGTAGAAGAACTGGGTATTGGTATAACCAAGCCCATCCTCTCTGTAGACTACAGCTCATGTTGTTCTGGGAGATTAGAGAGAAACGTCACTTGTTAGATAGGATCTTATGAGGCTTTGTTGTCCACGCACATATCAAGACATAGGATATAGCCCCAAAAGTCAACATGTGCATTCTTATAAGGTTGCTGAAATATAGTAACTGTCCTTGTGACAGGATAATAGATGGCAACTTTGACTGCTGGTCCTTTGAGGTCTAATTAAAAAAAATTATTTTTTTCAGAGAGAGATTTTTGCTGTAGGGCGCATGTGCTTGTGAGAGAGACAGAGAGAGACAGATAAACAGAAAGTGAGACATCACCCCCCCCCCCCCCAGGGGAGATGGCCATACCGCAATCTCTTCTCTATTTTCCTCTTGGGATTTTGGGCAGGCATGCACATGCACTTGACATAAGTTTTTTAAATTGCTGGATCCAGGACTTGAACCACTGTCGACTACGTGGAAGTCCAGTGATGTAACCATCGCACCATCTGCTGGTCCCTTAATATTGTTTTTTTAAAAAATAATTATTTTATTTAATTTTATTTATTTTAATTTGACCAGGGAGGGGTAGAGTGAGTGAGTGAGTGAGTGAGTGAGTGAGTGAGTGAGAAGCCAAGCCGCTAGGTCCAGGGCTTGAACCATTATTGGTCATGTGGAAGTCCAGTGCCCTAAACCACCACACCACCAGCTGGCTCCACTAGTCTTGTTTTTCAAAGAGTTCAAATCTATCACCAGATTCCTTGGCTCAGAATGCCAAATTAAAAAATCTAAAATTATTGATTTTATATATCAGATGGGGAAAGCTGACATTTTTTTGTCCCTCTTATCTCTTAACTGGGCTTGAGGTTTACTGGCATGATTGTTTGACCCCAGGAGGAAAAGGAGCAAAGGAAAGCTATAAAGGGATGTCTGTCACACTAAGTCATCCTGCCTCACGATGTTCACTAGCAGTGAATGGGGAGGAAATCAAAGAGTGAAAGCTTTCTGTTCTGTCTAGGTTCTTGTCAGTGGGACCAGAGCTTTGAAGACTTCTTGCTCCTCAGTGGCACCTCTCCTGGAAGGACCTCATGACTGCAGGTGCTCAGACCGTCAGTGGTGGCAGAACCAGTGCCTTGTGGGGCCCACTTGCTGGTTGACAGTGTTTTTCTCCTGCACAGGGGAAGGCGACTTTGGCATTCTTACAAACTTCCCTCAGCCTCTCTCATTCCTGTCTTCCACAGCCTCTCGTGTCTTCTCCATCTGCATTTATTATTTAAGCATCATGTCTGGTCCATGGGAGCACCTTGGGCTCACGACGACAGCGTTGGTTCCCGTCAGGGTTAAGCTAGGCTGATGCATGCCACTGGGTTCTCTAGGTTCTGCAAATCATGACAGCCTTTATCAAGTGCAATGTTTGCAGGGTAATTCTTAAACTTTCCATCAAAGGAACACAGTAACTCCCTTCCTTTTCTTGAAAAAATAGAGGACGTTACCAAAATGTCCGAGATAGAGTTTAGAACATTCATGTTGAACAAGTACTATGAGCTAGAACAGAAAAGAGACAATGAACTATAGGAGATGAGAAAGTCCTTCAATGATATGAAAGAAGAAATGCTGAGGAAGAATAAGACGGAACTATTGGAGGTGAAGTCTGAAATACAGGAAATCAAAAACTCTCTCGAAAGTATTAAAAGTCGATTAGACCATGCTGAAGGTCGAATCTCTGATGTAGAAGATAAAACTTCTGACCTAGAGAAAACCACCAAAAAGATAGAGAAAATAACAAAAAAACATGAAGATAACATACGAGAATTACTAGATTCCATTAGACGTCCTAACATCCGAATAATTGGTATCCCAGAAGGTGAAGAAACTAATAAGAGCATGGAAAACCTATTCCATGAAATCTTGGAAGAAAATTTCCCAAGCATAGAGAGGCACTCAAACATCCAGACCCAAGAAATACAAAGGACACCAAATAGAATCAACCCAAGAAGATCTTTCCCACGGCATATCATAGCCAGACTGGCTAAGACCACAGATAAAGATAAGATACTAAAACTGGCAAGAGAGAAACGACAAGTGACTTACAAAGGTCACCCCATCAGGCTAACACTGGACTTCTCAATGGAAACAATGCAAGCAAGGAAAGAATGGGAAGATGTACTGAAAGTGTTAGGAGAGAAACAATTTCAACCAAGATTATTGTATCCTGCAAGATTATCCTTCGTATGGGAAAAAAAGATTAAAATCTTCTCAGACAGACAAAACCTGAAAGAATTTGCCAGCACCAGGCCAGCTCTCCATGAAACCCTGAAGAAAGTACTGTTCCAGGAAAACTAAAGAAGTAACAGCCAGAAACAAAAGAGTAAAAGGCAACTAAGACAATGGCCAACTTAAACGTCGGGACAGATCCATTAACATCGATAATAACATTGAATGTTAATGGATTAAATTCTCCAATCAAGAGATACAGACTGGCTGAATGGGTTAAAAAACAAAAACCCTCTATCTGTTGCCTACAGGAAACCCACTTCATGGATAAAGATATACATAGACTGAAAGTGAAGGGTTGGAAAAAGATTTTCCATGCAAATGGGAACCAAAAAAGAGCTGGAGTCGCAATACTAATCTCTGACAAAATAGGTTTTAAAACAAAAACTGTTCGAAGAGACAAAGAAGGGCACTATATTGTAGTAAAAGGATCAATCGATCAAGAAGATATAATATAACGCTTATTAATATCTATGCGCCTAACACAGGAGCACCCAAATATGTGAAGGAAAGACTGCTAGATCTAAAAAGGGAGATAGACTGCAACACACTAATTGTTGGAGACCTCAACACTGCACTATCCCCCCTGGATAGATCATCTAGACAAAAAATAGGTAAAGAGATAAAAGATCTAAATGATATCATAAATCAAATGGACTTAACAGACATCTATAGAACTTTCCATCCCAAAATCTCGAGATACACTTTTTTCTCGCTGCCACATGGAACATTCTCAAAGATTGACCACATCATTGGGCACAAAGCAAGCCTCTACAGATTCAAAAGCATAGAAACTATACCCAGCATCTTCACCGACCATGATGGAATTAAACTTGAGTTTAATTTCAAGAGAAATCCTCAAAAATACTCAAATACATGGAAACTTAATAACCTCCACCTGAATGATTCCACAACTACTGAAGAAATAAAGACTGACATCAAAAGTTTCATGGAAGCCAATGACAATGAGGACACGAGTTTCCATAATCTTTGGGACACTGCTAAAGCAGTCATAAGAGGGAAGTTCATAGCAATTAGTGCACATAAGAGGAGCATGGAAAGAAGGCAAATGGATCACCTAACATCGTGCCTCACAGAATTGGAAAAGCAACAGCAAAAAGATCCAAAAAACTCCAGGAGAAAGGAAATAATAAAGATACGAGCAGAAATAAATGAAATTGAAAATAAACGAACTATACAGAAAATAAATGAAAGTAAAAGCTGGTTCTTTGAAAAGATAAACAAAATTGATACACCATTAGTGAGATTTATTAAGAAGAAGAGAGAAAAGAACCAGGTGAATCAGATCTGCAATGAAGCAGGCAAAATAACAACAGACATAGTAGAAATAAAAAACATTATTAGAGGATACTATGAACATCTGTATGCCAAGAAACAAGGTAATATGGATGAGATGGACAAATTCCTGGACATGTATAATCTACCTAGATTGAGCCAGGAGGATATAGAAAGTCTGAATAGGTCCATAACAAACCAGGAGATCAAATCGGTTATAAATAACTCCCAACAAAGAAAAGCCCTGGCCCTGATGGATTCACCTCTGAATTCTACAAAACTTTCAAAGAAGAGTTAACCCCCATTCTGCTCAAGTTATTTCTAAATATCCAAAAGGGTGAATCTCTCCCTAATTCATTCTATGAAGCCTCTATCACCCTTATCCTTAAAACAGATAAGGACAGGACAAGGAAGGAAAACTATAGACCAATATCCCTGATGAATATAGACACGAAGATTCTCAACAAGGTACTAGCAAATCGTATACAACAACTTATAAAAAAGATTATACATCACGATCAGGTAGGCTTTATCCCAGGAATGCAAGGTTGGTTCAACATACGCAAAACCATAAATGTAATACACCATATTAATAGGAAGAAAGATAAAAACCATATGGTCATATCAATTGATGCAGAAAAAGCATTTGATAAGATACAACATCCCTTCATGATCAAGACTCTCGGCAAAATCGGCATAGAAGGGTCATTTCTCAACACAATAAAAGCTATCTATGAAAAACCCATAGCGAACATCATTCTCAATGGAGAAAAGCTGAAAGCTTTTCCACTAAAAACGGGTACAAGACAAGGATGTCCACTTTCTCCACTCCTCTTCAATATAGTACTAGAAGTCTTGGCCATTGCAATCAGAAAAGAGGAAAAAATAAAAGGCATTCAAATAGGAAAAGAAGAGGTGAAACTCTCTCTATTGGCAGATGACATGATTGTATACATAGAAGACCCAATGGTTTCCATAAAAAAATTTCTGGAAGTAATACATGAATACAGTAACATTGCAGGATACAAAATTAATATCCAGAAATCTATAGCATTTCTGTATACGAACAACAGGCAGACTGAGATAGAACTGAAGAAAGTTGTTCCATTTACCATAGCCACAAAAAGTATAAGATACTTAGGGATAAATCTAACTAAAGAAGTTAAAGACCTCCACAAGGAAAATTATGAGAAGATAAAAAAGGAAACTTTTTAAATTTCTTAACACTGACAAATCTTGCTCATAAATGAATAAATGGATATTTTTGTTATTTCATTGCCAGTCAGTTCTTTGGACTCCTTTCAAGTTAGATGCCAACAAGTCACCTAGTATTCTTTGATTAGAACAGGATAAAAAATATTTAAAAAAATGAGTGGATTGTCTGACTCATTTTATTGATTTTAACTTAGTTTAAAAAAATTGGAAACCACCTGACTTATAAAAGGATATATAAACCTGTCACTTGCTTTCTCAACAACAAGGCTAACAGCAGTGTTTTGAAGTGCCCCTTTGTCTCCCCTAAGGTTTCTAGTTTGCAGGGTTAATACAGCAATGTGAGGTCCAGCATGGGTGAGGTCTAGCTTTCTTTCATAAAATAGGAAAAGGGTTATTGTGATAGGGAAGTAGGAAATAGAGAACCAGCATGATGCCCTGAATGCATTTGTTCTCAGGAAGATCATGTTTAGGGAAGAAAATATGCAATGGCATTGGAGGGTCTGGATGTTGACTCCCCCTGGAGAGCCCAAGGGAATGTTTTTGTTTGTTTGTTTGTTTGTTTGATTATTTTCATACACAGTCCTGGTTAGAAGAGCACTCATTTGGGAAAGATGAGTGGATATGCTTGCACTATTGGAATGAGCCTTTTGAATAAAATCTCAAAGATTTAGAATTATTTAACTTGTGAAAAAAGTAGGAAAAGGGAAGGGAATAGAAAAGGATATAGTCTTGTGGTTTAGGAGTAGTTACTGGAACCAACCCAAATGCCCACGAACAGATGAATATAGAAAAACTGTGGCACATATACTGTATGGAATACTAGTCAGCCGTAAAAAAACAACAAAACCATGGCTTTTGACAGGAAGTGGATGAATATGGAAGATTTACTGCTGAGTGACGCAAGCCAGGCTATGAAGGAGAGACATTGTATGTCCCCACTTAATATATACTGAGTGTCCGCACTCTATGACTGAAACTGATTGACTAAAGGATATAGAAACACAGTACATGGATGTAAATACCAGGTATAGTGTGTGTGAAAGAGTAGGAAGGACATTTAGAAGAAAAATAGGGAGGCAAAGCATTAATGGGACAAAGAAATGTGGTATTATCTGTTGAAGATATTTTATAGTTTTATCAACTGGACTAGGGAGAGATGGTCACCTGCTGAAATGTTCATTTTATAAGCTGAATAATGTGATTGAGTGTATAAAAGAAAATGAAATTAAAAAATGAAAAACAAATATGAAATTTTACATTATATGTATATAAACATAGAGCATATTCTTTTACCTTAAAACATACAAATATTCTTTTACTTGCTAGTCTTTTGATTAATATTATAGACTTGTTCCTTAGGTAAGAAACTAGGTGGAAATTAGTTAATAGAGGGTTTGCTTGTTTGTTTTTTGCTTAATTTTCCCATCCTTGCAATATGACTCTTATTTCTTAATTTTGGGTCAATGGTTTTGAATTCCCTATGCCTATGCTTTGATTATAAGTTGCCTCAAAACTGTTTGAAATAGGTGCATTGAAGTTATCATTCATAACTAAGAAAAAAAACGTAATAGGAGTCAATGTAATGATTCTGAAGAGTTCACTCATAGATATATCATCAGTTCTTTATTTTGAGTAATTTTTTTTTTTTAGAGAAGTCATAATGTGGTTTCATGATAACATTTTCAGGCATTGGGAGTTACTTTTTTTGTTTGTTTGATAAAGGATAGACCTGGATAAAAGGCACAAATAGGGTAAAAATTATTTTCAATACATTTTACTTGATTATTGGTGGAAGGAAGAGCTGCTTAATGGTGTTAGTGAACTCTGTTTTCACATAAAGTTCTATGGCCATTAATAGGCTCTTTCATACTAGGAAGTTTATTGGTCTTAATGGCTCAGTTTCCTTATCTTTAAACAAGATGTACTTCATAGGAGAGTGAGGAGTAAGTGAAAAATATGAAATAATTAAATGTAAAGCTTTGCATTTTACTAGCATATACTAACTCTTCAGTAAATATTAATTATTAGGCCAAGGCTAGAGGGAGTTTTAATGAAAGAACCTTAGTCACTAGAGCTTACATGAAGACTAGAAAATTTAGAGGCTGTCAAAGGCCAGTTTGTATTCAACTGTCAACTATCTGGCAGCATTTTTGTATATAGGAGAAAGTATCAGTGTCCCTAACATAAGAAGCACCGGTGCAATGTGTAGTACTGATTCAGGGAATCTTTCTGTCCCTCAAATGTGGCTAAGGGTATGGCACAGTGCAGAGAATAGTGGCTTGGTGTTTGAGAGTCTTTGGTTCTAGCTCGTGGTACTACTACCAACCAGAAATGGGCCATGGGCAGAGTCGTGGTCTCTCTAGACTTATGTACCATTTGCTGAGAAATTAGACTATTGGTCAAACCCACCTGTGTGTGAGGGGCATGTGGTTAATGTAAATGGGTGAGGTTGTGTGAGTGTAATATGATAGGTACAAAATTGCCTGGATTCTGGGTAAGGATGGTACTTTCTCAAGGACGTATCCTCTAAAAACCTTGGGCCAGCTTGGCACAGCAGCCCAATACAAGTCTCCCTGGGGGATGCATTCTGAGCAATACTTCCAGTATGTGCTTTCAGATGTAGAAGGATCTTGAAGCTCCTCTTCAGCTCTATAAATCTGATTCCTTGGATACATTTCATCCTTAAAAATATTAAAAAAATAAATTGAATTTGATGTCCTCCTGAATTTTCTGTTATCAGTACTTGAAAAGAGATTCTTTTATATAATAGACTGAATCATGCTAAAAAGAAAAAAAATGCAAATATAAAAACATAAAAAGACATGTCATAAAAAGGATTAAAATTATGTTGACAGGTTTCTTTTTCCTTTTAGGAACAGATATGACTTTTCTGAAAGATGAAATAGTCGGTGATATGAAGTCAACATTTAATATAACGAATATAGGCAGAAGGCACTTGCAGTGCTATCAGAGTCTGATGAAAATATATTTAAGAATAGATGTGATTTTTTTCAGCTCTCAAATTTATATCATCAAAGAAGCACTTCTATAAGGATTCCAGAGGTGCTCTGGTCCTATCGGTCTTCTTTGTCTTTTTATAGCTTAAGCCCTCAAACTGAAGTAGGAACTGCTAATTAGCACAGGCACAAATCTTCACCTTGTAACTCTGCTTAAATCTTTAGAAGAATAAACTGCATTTGGAAAGGCTGCAGAGAAAAGATAATTGCTCATTTTTCTTAAATAAAAAAAGTGAATAGTGACAAGATTCTCTATTTCCTGGGAAATTCCTAAGTAGGAATCTAAAGGCAGCTGCATTCCATTTGAACTGAGCTTTGGATAAGATCGATGGTCTAGTTATTTTGGATGTTCCATTTTTTAATTCAGAAAACTGCAAAAGCATCATAGCTCATCTAAATACCACTTTAGAAATCTCCAGTTTCCCTTGTGAGGGCCAGGGAGGCAAAGACGTGCTCATTATCACTATACATGGCTTCTGACAATTAACCACACTCCAGAAGCACCACCAGAAGTCAGGGTAAGCCTTTCCTCAGGGAGAATTGGGGGTTCCACATGCCTAATTAACCAGGATTAAATTATTCAGCATCAAATAGGAAACCAGTCAGGACTTCCAATTATAATTCAGAAATGTTTTCTGTTTTACACTGCAATAAAAATAACACTCTGGGGTGAAAGAATCAGATAAGGCACAGTTACAGGAAAAGCTGAAGGAACAATTACCGAGAAGCTAAATTAGAAAGTTTTAAATGGATAGGCAAAACCTGACTGGAATAAACATAGTCCTTCCTCCCGATAAATTGCTGGTGAATGGTCCTCATGAAGACAAGGACACCTTTAGCCGCATAAGACAAACATTTCAGGAATGGTCCATTTTTTATAAGACTGGTTTAATCATGAATAGGGTAGAGGAGGGCATTAAATTCTCACTTAATTATAGTATTACAGGAAATAAACTCTCAACCATTATTACTGTAGCAAAAATCTTCCTTTAGGGTTTGACCGCATATAATAAAAGCTGATGCCTTAGGACCTCTGATACAAATGAAATATTACACGCTTGAGTTTTTTTATATGCTTGATTTTCTTTTCGATAATTCTGATGAAAAAGGAAAAGGGATCATCCCTATTGCTGAAAATGACAGGATTTCATTATTTTATTTGGCTGAATAATATTCCACTGTGTATGTGTACCACATTTTCTTTCTTCATTCATTGATGGATACTTAGGTTGATTTCATATCTTGGCTATTGTGAATAGTGCTGTAATAAACATGGGAGTGCTAATGTCTCTGGCGTACTAATTTCTTTTTCTTTGTGTATATACCCAGTAGTGGGATTGCTAGATCATGTGTTCTGTAGCCTAATAGGATGACTATACTTAATAATAATTTATTGTATATCTCCGTGTAGCTAGAAAAGAAAATTTAGAATGTTTCCAACAAAAGAAAATGGGGGACCAGCAGTTAGCATAATGGCTATGTTGCTGGACTCCCATGTAGTCAACTGCGGTTCGAGTCCCGGACCTGGTGGCTTAAGACTCATGGCGGGTGTGTTTGCATGTGTGCCCAAGAACCCGAGAGGAGAATGGAAGAGAAGGGACTGAGGCATGGCTATCCCCCCTGGGGAGTGATTTCTCGCTTTCTGTCTGTCTGTGTCTGTCTGGCGAGTGCACACGCCCTATAGCAAAAACCTCTCAAAAAAAAAATCGTAAGTGTTTGAGATGGTGATATGCTAATTACCCTGATTCAATCATTACCTATTGGATAGATGTATCAAAATATCACCTGTACCATAAAAATGTAAATTATGTGTAAATTTTAAAAATGAGATATGAAAAAATAGAAAAAGGGAAATAGCAGTTTGGTCATATGGGTTGAAATTTTGAGCAACATTCACAAACTAAATATTCTCTCTGAGGATAATTCATTTTACTACAAAATATTTCTCTGTGACTGTATGTGGGGTAGATGAGGAGGCAGACCGACCAGAGATAGTAAGATAAGTACTGGTAATGATGTGGGATGGGAAGAAGTTTTGACTAATAGAATGGCTAAAAATTCAAGATGCTGGCAGGGCTGGTTTCTTCTGGAGGCTCTAGGAGAGGATCCTTCCCCTCCCCCCTTTTTCCAGCTTCTAGAGGCTGCCTGCTTCTCTTGGTTCATGTCTTCCATGTTCAAAACCAGTGACTGGTTTAGTCTTTCTCACAGTGTATCAACTTGATACTGACTCTTGTTTATATCATCCAAATTTAAGGACCCATGTGATCACATCGGGCTCACTCAGATAATCCAGGATAATCCATTTTCTTGTCAGCTGATTAGAAACTTTAATTCCATTTGCAACCTTATGTTTGATTCTCAGGATTAGAATGTGAACATATTTCAGGGGTAGTTCTTTTGCCTACCACAGTATTATTATTACCTCATTTAACAGGTGATAAAACAGGTATTAAGTAATGTGCACAAAGTCACATGACTAGGAAGAATCTGGTGTAGGATTTGAACCTGGCTTCCTGAGTCTCTAGTATCCACAGTTGCTCTTCATGCTTTTATACCTTCCAATCTTTCAGTTTCTGCCGTAGAGTGCAGGCATTTGGTATATATTAAGTAGTGACACACAATGCCTCTCTTTTATAGTCTGACTTGCTTTGCTTGGCATCAGATCTTCCATATTCATCCGCTTTCTGTCAAATGCCTGAATCTGTTCTTTTAATTACTACCCTATTCTACTACTACTGATGTTTTAGAAGCAGGAACTTGGGTGATCCAAGCTTAATAGTATTAACTTGTCTCTTAGCTAGAATCTGCACATGCTTCCCACAGTGGTCCTGGGGTTCCTTACTCTTAAGGAGTGATGATGCGGACTTCATCTTGTTCAGGATAGCACCTGCCTACTTTGCTCTTTAACAGTTCTGTCCTAGACAAGACAACACAGAACAAGTAGTTGATCCCTCCAGAGTTGATCACGTCTTTTCTACTTCCTTAACATGTATTATCAAATGCTTATAGAGAGGGGCCAGCAGGTAGTATAGTGGCTAAGGTGCTGGACTCCCATGTGGTCAGCCACTGAGTCCTGAACCTGGTGGCTTGAAACTCATGCCAGGTGTGTGTACATGCGTGCCCCAAAATCCTGAGAGGACAATGGAGAAGAGGGGATTGTGGTGTGGCCATTTCCCCTGAGGGGTGATTTTTCACTTTCTGCTTCTCTGTCTTTCCAGCAAGCTCATGTACCCTATAGCAAACATCTCTTAAAAAATTGCTTAGGGAGAATTTACCAGGCACTATGCTTGACTTTAAGAAGACATGGATTAGTAAAATATTGCTCTTGCACGCATAGAGATTACTGTTAGTGGCAAAAAGAGACAGTTATGAAAAATATAGTAACTCTATTATAGAATTGCATGAAAGGTGGAACTTAATTAATTCCATCTCCAAGTTGTATCATGATGTTTTCTTCCTAGTGGCCAGCCCATAGCCCAAATCGCCACTATGTTACCTGTTTACTAGTTACCTAACTTGTCTCCCTACTTTAGAAACCTCTACAATCCATTCTCCAAAGGTCCATTGGAGTAATTTTTAAAAATTGCAAATCAGATCTTGCTACTTAATTGCTTAAAACTCTTCAAGAATTTCCACTGTATTTGAAATACAACTCTATTAAGTTCTGAAACCTCCTACATCATATGCTATGGTTCATCTGTTTAAACTTATCCTGTGATACCCTCCCTCTTACTGTTTTTTTTTTTGTTGTTGTTGTTTTAAATTTTTATTTATTTATTTATTTATTTATTTATTTATTTATTTATACCAATTCACCACCTTCTTCACCTGCAATTACATAAAGTTCTTTCTAGTCTCAGGGCTTTGCATGTGCTGTGTCCTCTGTGTGAAATGATCCCTTTGTTCTTCACATGGTTTGTTCTTTCTCATCTTTCAGATTTCTGCCAATGTGACCACTTAAATAGCTTTCTCCTTCCCTCATTGTTTTCACCAAAGCCTTATATACATATGTATATGTGCACGTGTATATATGTATATATATGTGTGTGTGTGTATGTATATGTATTTAAAGCCTTCTTTTTACACACACACACACACACACACACACATATATATATATAAAATGACATAATAATTGTATATATTTGTGGGGAACAATGTAGTTTTCAGTATGAGAATACAGTATATAATGATTTTTTTTTTTAATTTGGAGAGGTTTTTTGCTGTAGGGCACATGTGCTTCAACAGAAAGACAGAGACACAGAGAGACAGAAAGCGAGAAATCACCCCCCAGGTGGATGGCCACACCACAGTCCCTTCTCCTCCCTTCTTCTCTCGGGATCTGGGACACACACGCACGCACCTGACGTGAGTTTAATCCACCAGGCCTGGGACTTGAACCGCAGTCGAATACATGGGAGTCCAGCGACATAGCCATTGTGCCAACTGCTGGTCCCTACAGCATATAATGATTAAATCAGGATAATTAGTATGCCCATTATTTCAACCATTTGTCATTATTTTGTGTTAAACATTCAAAATCCTCTTTTTTAGCTACTTTGAGATATACAGTAGTTAACTATAGTCATGCTAATGTATTTTACAATAGTAGAAGTGTTATCTATCTGTAATTTTGTTAACTAGCATCTCTCAGTTCCCCTTCCTGCCCTCTTTTCCTAGCCTCTAGTAGTCGTGCTTCAGCTCTCTGCTTCTATGAGGTGTAGTTTTGCTGTTGTTTTGTTTTCTTATTTGTACTGTCTATATATTTCCCGAGGGCAAGGATCATACCCAGAGCTAGCACAGTGCCTTCTGCACAGGAAATGCACAATAAATATGTTTTAAAAATACCAAATAACAGGAAAGGGACCAATAAATTCAGTCAAAGGAGATAATACCAATACTTTCCCTGGGGTTTAATATGGACCAAAGGATGGATTTACAGCCCAATTACTATGACACCTGGTAGAAATGAAATGTTGTTGTGATATAATTCTTTCATAAATGCATCAGGTGGTGTTTACATGTAAAATTCTACACTTCTTTTTGTCATATACATCTTATTTATTTATTTTTTAGTTTGTTATAAGCCTTGTGTGCTCACTGGAGAGAGTCATAGAAAGAAAGTGAGAAATCTGCACCCCTCCCCCTGTGGGGGCAGAGCACGGCCATGCCACAGTCTCTTCTCCTCCATTCTTCTCTTGAGGATTTTGGGCACACACACACGTGCCTGGCATGATTTTCAAGCGCAGGGTCTGACACTCGAACCACGTAGCCAGCCTTGTGGAATCCAGGCATCTTAACCTCCATGTCACCTTCTGGCCCCAATACATTTTAATTCTTTTTAATTTTTTTGTGAGAGGTTTTTGCTATAGGGTGCATGTGCTCGCCAGACAGAGAGACAGAGACAGAGAGACAGAAAGCGAGAAATCACTCCCCAGGGGGGATGGCCACGCCGCAATCCCTTCTCCTCCATTCTCCTCTCGGGATCTTGGGCACGCACACACACGTGCCCGGCGTGAGTTTTAAGCCACCGGGTCCAGGACGCGAACCACGGTCGACTACGTGGGAGTCCAGCAACATAGCCATTACGCTAACTGCTGGTCCCAATACATTTTAATTCTTAAGAGAGCAAGTGGAACATTTGGCTCACATAAATTCATGTTTAATCTCATTTTCAGTTTTTTATGTTGAACTACTCTGCCAAGGGACTCTTCCTTCTGACTTTGAGGGCAGCTGTTCCTCTGGTTCCTGCTTCCATCTTTTCTTAGAGAGTTGTCACCCTAACTGGATACAGACCATTGTTTAACTTTCATAGCAGTTCTGCTTGTTAATAAACAATTGATCTTGATTAAGCCAGTTTATTAAAATACTCTTCTAGCTCCGCAGTGGGACTTGTTTCCTTAGGCCTTTATACTTCTAAATTTACTTTTTTCCTTTCAAAGGGCATTTTATTTCTTACCTCACCCCCCAGAGTAAATGTTTAAAGTATTACAGCAGGTTATGGAAAGAAAGAAATGGAAGGCAAAGTTCTCCTGAATTTATTCTCTTGAATGTAACTGGTTTTGTTTCCTTTTGCTTGTCAGTTTAACTAAGAGATGTATTCATAGTAAAGGCAGACTTATTTCATTGACTTGGAGGAAAAGATCTTGTTGGTTTGTTTTTTATTGACATACGGCCCTGGCTAACCAACCTATCCTCAAAAGATGACTTGTAGGTCACAAATTCCCTATTGGAGTCAATGGGGATCAATTTTGCAGCTTCTGGAAACATCTTGCGCAAATATTTTAGAGTACTTCCCTGAAAAAAAGTTCTCTGGGCTTATCTAATCCTCTTGCTTCCAAATCTTTTATCTGTCTCGACACCTGAGGATGCTCTTATTTATAGACTTTGCTGCTCTGGCTAGCCCGCTGCCTGGAGGATATTCCCTGGAGATGTTCTTTCACCAGGGAGAACTGGAAGATGCTTATTCTGTTCATATTCCGTCTTCCAGCTGTCTCCATACAATAAAATGTGTGGCTCCAACAAGCATATAGTCTGAGGTTACTAGGAAAGTTTTTCCGTTGGCACATTGATCCACATAGGATTTAGCCTCAAGGCATTGCTCTTATTAAGACTGACACTTAAAATACAGTTACTGTTGGATAAGGAGCTATAACTGTGGGTTACCCATTCTTTCGAGGAGTCCTTCATTCTGTTATCATATTTGTTATAATTATTTTTTTCTTATTTAAAAAATTTACATTTAATCACATGTCTTTACAGTGTACATTTCTTTTGCCAGCACAAATACCATGCATGTCAGTTAAGGTAAAGATATTACTATATACATTATCATCAGCAAGTAGCTTCTCATTTTTTGTCAATTAAGCATCCTTTTACTTGTTTTTTTCCTTCCCCTTTCCCCTTCTTCCCTTCCATACTAAACTTTTTTTTTTTTTGAGAGATTTTTGCTATAGGGTGCGTGTGCTCGCCAGACAGAGACAGAGAGACAGAAAGCGAGAAATCACCCACCAGGGGGGATGGTCACGCCGCAATCCCTTCTCCTCCATTCTCCTCTCGGGATCTTGGGCACGTACGCACATGCGCCTGGTGTGAGTTTAAGCCACCAGGTCTGGGACTTGAACCGCGGTCGACTATGTGGGAGTCCAGCGACATAGCCATTATGCTAACTGCTGGTCCCCTTACTAAACTTTTTTTTGGTTTGCATTTAATTGATTTAGAAAAGAACTTAAACTAAAAATATGGACAAAGCTTTAATTTATGACAAGTGCACTGTAATTTTCGTCTGAAACATCTTTTTCTCTCTCTAGTTCCCCCTTTACTAAAGAGAGGTATGAACTAACTCCCCCCCGCCAAATTAGATTAATCTCAATTTGGTCTGTTATTTGCACAAAGCCCCATAAGAATTCAATTTATGATGCAAGGCAATAGATTCTATTTGTATTATTGAACTTATGCAAATAACCATCCTGTCACAAAATAAGAATGCACACAAATATTTTCCAGTTGCAGAGGGATCAGGAAGGGAGAAAAGTTTATATTTCTATTAAAAATTATTTTTTTTAAACAAATTGCTGAACCTATCAATAACTCAAAAGAAAACCAAAATCCTTAGATCTGGAAGACAAAACATAGAAGAAAATCAGTAATGTTTTAGACAAAAGTCATAGAATTCTATTTCATCATTTCAGTCTCATGTAATCTCTCTTTTGTTGAATTTGCAGTGTTACTGTGGTCTGATCTTTCTATTTAAATCCTGGAAGTTAACAATTCAACATTATTATTGAAATTTCTGAACTTGTCCTTACCATTAATTTGGCCTTTTTCTTGGTCATTTTTGTTCTCTTATTTCTGTCTATTTTCCTGGTATAGCACTCCCTTCAGCACTTTTTGGAGAGCTGGTCTGGTGTTGGTAAATTCTTTCAGGTTTTGTTTATCTGGGAATGTTTCAGGCTTTTTTTCCCTTATGAAGGATAATCTCTCTCTCTCTTTTTTTTTTTTTTTTTTTTTTTTTTTTTTGAGAGGTTTTTGCTATAGGGCACGTGCGCTTGCCAGACAGAGAAAGACAGAGAGACAGAAAGCGAGAGATCACCCCCCAGGGGGGATGGCCATGTGCAATCCCCTCTCCTCCATTCTCCTCTCGGGGTCTTGGGCACGCACGCACTTGCGCCCGGCATGAGTTTTAAGCCACCGGGTCTGGGACACGAACCGCGGTCGACTACATGGGAGTCCAGTGACATAGCCATTACACTAACTGCTGATCCCATGAAGGATAATCTTGCTGAATATAGTATACTTGGTTGAAATTGTTTTTCACTTCACACCTTGAATATATTTTCCCATTCTTTCCTTGCTTGCATTGTTTCTGATGAGCAGTCCAATGTTAGCCTGATGGGATATCCTTTGAAAGTAACTTGATGTTTCTCCTTTGCCAGCATCAGTATCTTGTCTCTGTGGTTTTGTTGATCTGGCTATGATGTGCCTTGGAGAAGATCTTCTTGGGTTGATTCTGTGTGGGATTCTGTATTTCTTGGGTCTGAATATTTGAGTGCCTCTCCAGGTTTGGAAAGTTTCCTTCCAAGATTTCATGGAATAGATTATCAATGCCCTTATTAGTTTCTTCACCTTCTGGGATACCAATTATCTGGGTGTTTGGGCATCTAATGGTATCTAGTATTACATGTATATTATTCTCATTTTTGGGGGTTATTTTCTCAATTTTTTTGGTGAATTTCTCTAGGTCAGAGGTTCTGTCTTATACTTTGGAGATTCTATCTTCTGCTCGATCTAATCTGCTTTTACTATTTTTAAGGGAGGTTTTGATTTCCTATTTTATAGCCTTCATCGCTAACAATTCTATTTGATTATTTTTTATAGTGTGTATTTCCTCTTTCAAATCCTGTAAGAACTTTCTTACCGCCTGAAATTCATCTCTTTTCTCCTGCATTTTCTGGAGTTTGTTGTCTCTTATCTCTTGCATCTCTGTTAGCTTTGTCACTATGAATTTTCTAAATTCTTTATCTAACATTTCCTCGAGTTAGTTGTACTGCCTCAGATGCACATGGATTCTCAGATTCACTAGGTGTTGGGCAGGAAGGCTGTTTTGTTATCATTCTTAAAAGGAAGCATTATTTCCGGTGGAGTTTGTTGTGCATCATAGGTCTAATATAAACTCTTCATCCTCATTTAACTCTTCTCAACCAAGCATCCACAAAATAATTTCAAGCCCTAATGTCCTAAGGCAGGGGTCCCCAACCCCCAGGCTATTGACCTGTACTGATCTGTGGTCTATTAGAAACTGCCTGCAGGGCAGGAAATGAGCTGCAGGGTAAGGGAGCAAAGCTTCATTGGTACTTAACAGCTGCTCCCTGTCACTCACATGACCTGGCTCAGCCTCCTGTCCAATCAGCATAGGCATTAGATTCTCAGGAATGTGAACCCTATTGTGAACTGCACATATGAGGGATCTAGGTTGTGTACTTCTTATGAGAGTCTAATGCCTGATGTCCTCACACCGAACAGAGGTGGTGATGCTAGTGCTAGGGAGTGGCTGCAAATATTGCATTATGGTGAGTTGTATAATTATTTCATTATATATTACAGTGTAATAATAATAGAAATAACTTTATTTACAATAAATAACTTTATTTACAATAACTTTATTATGCCATAAATGTAATGCACTTGAATCATCCCCAGACTATCCCTCACTGTGCATGGGAAAATTATCTTCCACGAAACCAGTCCCTGCTGCCAAAAAATGTTGGGGACCATTGTCCCAAGGCATCTTCTGTATTTAATTAACTTCGTGCCTATGCATCTAGAATGGTACTAGCTTTGTGCTGTTCCTGGAAGAATTGAGAAAATCGTCACTTGATCTTTTTTTTTGTTTTTTTAAATAATTTTTCTATAGGGTGTGTATACTCAGTAGAAAGAGACAGAAAGAAAGAGGGAAAGTGTGAAAGCTCCTCACAGGGGGAGTTGGTCACACCATAATCTCTTCTCCTTCCATTCTCCTCTCAGGATTTAGGGCATGCACTCACACACATACCTGGCATGTTTTTCAAGCTGCTGGGTCTGGGAGTTAAACTGTGCAGTTGGTCCTGTGGGATCTGGTCTTCCTACCCACCTCACCACTGGGTGGCTCATAACTCCATTTTCTGCAGGGCTCAGTTCTCTAGTGGAATGCCAATTGAGAAAGACTCTAGGGTATGTAATCTCTACTATAAAATTAAGATTTTCCAAAATCAACACTTTGAGAATTACTCAAAGGCCAGAGATAAAGCCTCCAATGTTTATACTCAAGGCACTTCCTAATTCCTTAAGAAGTCCACCCTTCACATCAGCAGATCTGGTTGTCTGCTCACCTTAAGCTTGTTTCTCTTGGATTCAGAATGGTCTTAGGTCTTCACTTCCTCTTAGTGTCAACATGACACACTCACATTTTAAATTCTTGTTCTAGTTTTGATGACCTTTTCTTATTTCTCCTGGTCCATATCAGGAATAATAACTGTCCTTATCATAGTAGGATCAAATAAATAAATGTTCTTGAAAGCACTTTGTAAAATCTAAAACTATGTGCTATCTGCTATGATTCAGCAATTATAATTTTAAGCATGGGGCAGTTGATCTAGATGGATTCACATGAATGAGAAGTTCAAGTCTACTGACATAATAGGTCACACACCCAGTTCAGGAAGCCAGGAAAGTTGGCATAAGGCATCAATGATTAGAATATTTGATACTGAAGAATGAAGAATGGGGCTCCATGAGCCACATCAAGCAGTAGTGCACAGAGCAGAGGGTTTGCCCCTGAGAGAGGGTGGGGGACAACCTCCAATGGGAAGAAGAGTTAACCACAATGAGGGGAAGATTCTCTCAGCCTGAGGTAAACAATATGGGAACTCCTTTATCCACTGTGTGTTACATTAGTAGAATTCACTTATGGAACAAGCTCAAAAGTAGAGCATTTAAGTTAGCATATGTCTAGTGCCAGCCATGTAGTACAGTGGATAAGCAGTATGTATAGGGAGCTGGATTTCACATAGCCAACAGCTGTTTGAATCCTGGCCACAGCAGCTTAAAGGACACATTAAGGGCGTATATGTGTGCATACTAAAAATCCTTATGGGATGGATAAATGGAGGAAAAAGGATTTTGCAGCATGACTATACTGTGTGTGTGCTTTCCTCTTTCTCCATCTCCCTCTCTCAAGAAAGCACACACATTCTGGCGATGAAAATTTAGCATGTGTCTAAGCATACTAGGATCCAAAGAAAATAGCATGCTTAATTCAACTCATGTTTATGTAATTAATGTATGAGGAAGCACTATGAGTCTGAAAAAGATGAACCAGTTGTTGGTCTCCATGGAAAAACTACTGGAAGTAATACATGAATTCAGTAAAGTTGCAGGATATAAAATCAATATACAGAAATCGATAGCATTTCTATATACGAATAACAGGCAGACTGAGATAGAACTGAAAAAACTTATTCCGTTTACCATAGCCACTAAAAGTATAAGATATTTAGGAATAAATCTAACCAAAGAAGTTAAAGACCTCCACAAGGAAAACTACGAGAAGGTAAAAAAAGAAATTGAAAATGACACAAAAAAATGGAAGGACATCCCATGTTCATGGATTGGAAGAGTTAATATAATCAAAATGGCAATTCTACCCAAATTAATCTACCTATTTAATGCAATGCCAATCAAAGTACCAGACACATTCTTCACAGATCTAGAAAAGACAATCTTAAAATTTGTCTGGAATCATAAAAGACCCCGTATTGCCAAAGCACTTCTACACAAGAAGAATGGAGTGGGTGGCATCTCAATCCCCGATCCAAAAATATATTACAAAGCTGTGGTAATAAAGACAGCATGGTATTGGCACAGAAACAGACATGTGGACCAATGGAACAGAATAGAGTCCCCAGAAATAAGTGCCCAAGCATACAGTCAACTGATCTTTGACAAGGGGTACCAGTCAATCCAGTGGGAAAATGAAAGCCTCTTCAGCAAGTGGTGCTGGAGAAACTGGACTTCCACTTGCAGAAAGATGAGTCTGAACCCCTACCTCTCTCCTTTGACAAGAATCAAGTCAAGGTGGATCAAGGATCTAAATCTAAGACCTCAAACTATAAAGCTGCTCCTGGAGAATGCTGGGGAAACTCTGGGAGACATTGGTGTAGGGAAAGACTTCCTAAAGAAGACCTTCAAAGCAGAGTCCATCGTCCACAAAATAGACAAGTGGGATTACATCAGACTAAGAAGTTTCTGCATGGCCAAAGACACAGTAGTTAGTGTGAATCGACAGCCCTCAGAATGGGAAAATATTTTTGTAAATGTTGCATCAGATAAGGGACTGATAACCAGAATACACAAGGAACTAAAAAAGGTGTTTGGAAAAAAGATGATCAACCCGATTAAAAGATGGGAGAAGGAGATGAAGAAAACACTCTCTAAAGATGACATACGAATGGCCAAAAGGCATATGAAAAAATGTTCAACCTCCCTCATCGTAAGGGAAATGCAGATAAAAACAACAATGAGGTACCACCTAACCCCAGTCAGATTGTCTAATATTAAAAAAACAAAAAATGATAAGTGTTGGCGGGGGTGTGGTGAAAGGGGAACTCTTTTACACTGCTGGTGGGAATGTAGATTGGTCCAACCACTGTGGAGAATAATTTGGAGATTCCTCAAAAATCTACAGATAGATCTGCCATATGATCCAGAGATCCCACTCCTCGGTATCTACCCAAAGGACAGAAGAATTCTTCATTGGAAAAGTGCTTGCACATCGATGTTTATTGCGGCACTATTCACAATTGCTAAGTCATGGAACCAACCCAGATGCCCCCGTATGGAGGAATGGATTGAAAAACTGTGGCACATATACTCTATGGAATACTACTCAGCCATAAAAACCAACAGAGCCCTGGCTTTTGACAGAAAGTGGAAGAATATGGAAGATGTACTGCTGAGTGAGGCAAGCCAGGCTATGAAGGAGAGACATTGTATGTCCCCACTTAACATATACCGTTTGTCTGCATTCTATGTCTGAAACTGATCGACTAACAGTTGAACAAACACAAGAGATGGGTGTGAATGTCAGATGAGGTGTATGTGGAGGAGTGGGGCCCAACGAAAGACATTTGGAGAAGGGATACAGAGGTAGAGCATTGACGGGATGGGGAGGTGTGGTGTTATCTGTTGAAGATATTTCGATCAACGGGTCTGGGGAGAAATGTTCACATATCGAAATGGTCTCATTGTAAGCCAAACAATATGATTGAAAGTATATACAAAATAAATAAATTAATTAAAAAAAAAATTCACACTTGGCATGTGTGCGTGTGTGTGTGCCCAAAATCCCAAGAGGAGAATAGAGGAGAAGGGACTGTGCATGGCCATCCCCTCAGGGGTTGATTTCTCACTTTCTGTCAATCTGTCTGTCCAGCGTACACACACACCCCCTATAGAAAAAGTCTCTCTAAAAAAAAAGTAAAAATAATTGGGGACATTCTTTACAAAGTTTACAACCTGTGTGTCTGTAAAGATAATAGGATGTGATAGGAATGAATAAAAGAGGAAAAGAATGAGTAAGAAGAAAATCAAGAAACCTTTAAATAAGAATAAATACAAAGAGAGAAGACTCCTTCACTAGAGCTGTGAACTATTGCTTTCAGGGACTAAGACTAATGATTTTCTGTTAAGACGTCACCCTCCAGACCCCATTCTAGAGAGGTAGGGCACCCGTGGTACTCTTCTGTCTCTTAATTTTTTTGACTTTTGTTGAGGTAAAGTATTTGCTTTCGTGTAGTGCACTCATGTGGTTTTCATGTTTCGCTTTATTAAAAAAAAAAAAAAGAATAAATACAGATTTACTGTATCAACTAAAAAAAAAAAAAAAGATGAACCAGTTGTTGATTGACTTAAAGAAATTTTCTGTAAAAGAGAACAAATAGCAAATGTATATAAAACTTATATATAAGTTGAAAATAGCAATAATAATAGTAGTAGTAACAGTAATAACTTAAAGTACTGAGTACCTGTTGTGTGCTAGGCAGCATTTTAGGTACTTCCCTGCAACAATGTCATAAGACATAATTATAGGTACTATTATTATCATCATCATATTACAGTAAGAACATTGAGCCCTAGAAAGTGTGATTTGCCCAAGGTGACACAAGTGGTGATTGGCATAGCGATAGTTTGACTCCACAGCAAATATCTCCATTCGTTATTGTAGGCTGCTTTATAGAAAATAATGATAAAGTGCTTATCAGTAGACTGACCTTAAAAGCTGAGATGGCAATACCAGATAAGGCCATGAGAAATACCAGAATTTAATTGAATATCATTTTAATGTATTTGAGTTATTAGGTCCTATCAGATATGAAGAATATGAAAGAAATGCAGGGATCTGTCATATTCTAAGATATTTAGAGCTATGGATGAAAGGACATTTAAAATCCGAAGAGTCAAATTCAAATCCAAACAGGTAATGTAACAGCCTAAGGGGTTAGAAGGCACTCAAGATTCACTTCTCTTTTGCTCTGAAGCCTCCACTATGGACTGTAAGTAAAATTCAGTGAGTCTCATCAGGAATTCAGTGGGACTATAAAATAACAAAGTTGAAGATAAAAGGAAAGAAGGAAATGGAGAATTAGAGATGAGTTGAATAAATGTTAAAGAGGTTATAACTTGGAGTTATCTGGTGACTTTAACATTCTATTTTAGGGACTGGAGTGTAATAAACTAAATGCTTTGAAAAGTATGAGTACAGATGGTTCCCAACTTATGATGGTTTGACTTATGAATTTCTGACTTTACTGGGGTGACAGTGATATAAATTGGTTGGAAACTACTTTGAATTTTCATATTTGATCTTTTCTTGGTCTAGTCATATTCTGTATGATACTCTCTTGTGATGCTGGACAGTGGCAGTGAGCACATGTGATCACAGGGTAATGTTCTTCAGTGTAGCATATTGCCAGCCTTTTGGATATTGAGTTTTGTCTTTTTAGACATGCCTCATGTCTACCAATGCCCATGTCATGTTACAAAATTTTCACCTTATCGTGGATTTATCATGACATAATCTCAAATTGAGGAGCATCTGTAGTTTGTTCTAATCTTAATTTAGTCATATTTTCTTTTTGGATGATAAAAGGAACTAATGTTTATAGTAATGATTGATGTTCAATTCAGCAAACTAAATGTATGGTAAATATGTGGGTCAAATGCTATTAATAGAACCTATTGTCTGAGCCCATATATTTAAAATATTTTGGTGAATAGTTGTGCATTTCTTATTTAATATAATCTTATGTCCAATGAACTACTAGTATCCCCATTTTACATATGAAGAGTGAGGTATGTGGAATTTAAGTAATGTATTCAAGTTCAGCTGTTTCTTAGTAAGTGAAAGAGTTTGGATTGGACTGATGTCCATTTGATGCTGAGGCCACCATGGGATATGCCTTAGTAGCAGAATATGCCAAGGTGACAGGACTATGGAGTGGTTTCTCCTAAAAGGACTATTTTATCACTGATTTTGTTCAAAATTATTGTTGGCAATAGAAAGCAGATTGACTTTAATTTGATTTTGTTAGTGTTTTAAAATTCTCTACATACAATGTACCATCTTATTTCCTGCACCCAGGTCATTCAGAAAGTGGGAAAATAAGTAAAAACAGAGTTGATTTTCTTAAGGCAAAAGTCTCTTGTAGGCAGCATATTGTTGGATTTAAAAAAATCCATTTAATGACTCTGTCTCTTGACTGGAGAAGTAAACCATTTATAATTAAAGTAACTATTGATAGGTGGAAAAAATAGTATGAAAAGTATTAACACTCAGGTCTAAGAGGCAAAAACACCAGAAGCATGAAGAAAACTATAAAACAAAAACTTTTTTTCTTTTTAAACCCCAGATTTTTAAAAAACAAAAAGAGAATTTAATAAAAACGCCAGAGGAAGAAAACATGCACTTCATAAAAAGGAACAAGACTAAGAATTACAGCAGATTTCTTGCAGGAAACAATGAAGGCCAGAAGATGGTGGAGCAGCCTTTACACTGAGGAAAGATAAAAAATTAACAAAATGAAACTACCAAAATCTGTCAAACTAGAATTTCCTAAGAAACAACCTTTCAAAAGTTAAATTTAAGATTTTCAGAAATATAAAGGTTGAATCACCAGCAAACCTGCACTAAAAGAAATGCTAAACAAAGTTCTTCAAGTAGAAGAAAAACAATACAAAATAGAAATCTCAATCTACACAAAAAAATGAATAGCACTAGAAATTGTAACTAGTTAGATATAATATAATTTGCACAGAAAAATATGTCATGACTTTCCTGGTGACGCAATACATTTGAAAATATTATTTGATTCTTTTAAAAAGATATTTGGTTATTTAAAACAAAGCTAATAAGAGTATTTTCTGAGATTTATAACACATAGAGGTAAAATATATGTCGACAACAGTGCAATGATTTCAACACTTCATAGCTTCCATCTTTTCCCATGGAATTTAGAGAAATAAGACGTGACTATTTAGACTGTTTTGGAAATCCTTTTGGATAACCAAACACTATTTAACATTTTATGAAATTGAAAATGCCATTTATTTATTAGAATATTTGCCATGAGCAGTAATATATAATAGGTGAAATTTTATCACCTTAAAATATATCATATTTGAAACCAGCAAGAAAAGGTGGAAATATCAATAATATGGGAACTTTGGGTTTGGATTTCAGTCACTCCCAAGTGAATTGGAGAATTTATATCAATAACTTCTTATGTTTTGAGCCAGAGAATTGTTTTACGTTCTGTATATTCTATATATTTACTGTTTATTCTTCTAAAATATAAAATTATCTGAGAACAGGGGTTTGGTTTTATTCACAGATATTTTCAAATTTTAAAAGTGAATTTGCATGTAGTGGGTACTCAATAAGTATTTGGTGAATGGATGGATGCATAACGTGAGTACACATTGTTGGGTGAATATGTAATGCTAGGAGAATATTGTTCCAAGATGTTCATCTTACCTAGTGTGAGGTATTCATCATACAGCATAGACCGTTTTCCTTACACCTGGCTTCCCTCCACCCTGGCTTCCAGGGAGTAGCCTCTGGCCAAGGCTCATCTCTGAAGAATATACACCTCCCAGCCCTGAGTCATAAAATGCAGGCAGCCAAGCTGAGTTGATCTGTGCTATGGATATCCAGTCCTTGACTTACTCTTTTTTTAAAAAAACAAACAAACAAAACCAAAACACTTATTTATTTACATTTAATCACTATACATCTTTACAGCATACAAAATGAATTTTGCCATCTTGAATACACTGCATATCAGTTCAGTCAAAGATATCATACACATTATTATCAGCAGTTTTCCATTTTAGTGTCCATTAAATGCTTTGCCTTTTTTCAACCTTGATCCTTCCCCCCATTACCCACCCTTCTCCTGTACTGTCTTTAGTTTGCTATTATTATTATTTTTAGATTTGAAGAAAAGCAGTTTTAGCTTTAATGAATCAAAATAAAAAAAATACTAAAAAAAATTTGCTTAAGATTTAAAACCAGGAAAAATGTTAGGATTCTGTGTAAACAGTAGGTAGATACTAAAAACAAAAACCAAATATGGATAGAGCTGAAATCTAGTAACCAGTGTGCTATAGTTTTCTTCTGAAACATTTTTATTTCTTTCTCTATCCTCTCTTTTACCAGAGAAGCATAAACTAACTTATTTGTCAAATAAATAAATAAATAAGTTTATTTTCAATTTGGTCTGTTTTGCACAAAGCCCAATAAGAATACTTATTGATTTAGTTGGCTTTGCTGGAACGTTTTATAAGGAACTTCAGATTAGACTCTTTAAAAAGTTTCCCAAGGCTGGGGCCGGCAGGGTGGTGTGGTGGTTAAGGACGCTGGACTCCCACATGGCTGACTATGGTTCAAGTCTCGGACCTGGTGGCTTGCTTTCTCACTTTCTCTCTCACTTCACTCTCACTCTGACTCTGACCCTCTCTGGTCAAATTAAAATAAATAAATAAATAAATTTCAATAAAATAATTCTTAAAAAAAAAAAAAAAAGTTTCCCAAGACTATTGAGCCAGGTCAGGAATTCACCATCTGCCTGTGCCTTTAAGCACCTGTGCTTGTAAGTTTTCCTTAAGAGAGGTTTTTGCTGTAGGGCGCATGTGCTCCCCAGCAAGACAGAGACAGAGAGACAGAAAGTGAGAAATCATCCCCCGGGGGGATAGCCATGCTGCAGTCCCTTCTCCATTCTCTTCCCAGGATCTTGGGCATGCACACACACGTGCCCAGCGTGAGTTTAAGCCACTGGATCCGGGACTCGAACCACAGTCGACTACATGGGAGTTCAGCGACGTAGCCATTACGCTAACTGCTGGTCACAGGACGTGACATTTTTTACTTGCCTGCCAGGAAGAACTATTTATGGTACCAGGCAATCTTTCCAAGAGCTTCTGTTGTCTTTCTTCAGACAACTTTAGTTCCTTAGCTTTCTCTTAAACCAATATAGTTATCTACCTAAGCTTGCTTTGCTCTGAATGAGGCAGTACTACTTGCTATATAATGTACTGCACTGGGCGAGGTCTCTTCACCAATTGGCCTCAGTACCTCACTTACGTTTAATAAACTAATGTGTTTACCTGCTGAAGTTCCAGGTGACTTCTTTGGAGTAGGTAAACATTACATGTAAAGCCTGTCAGATGTGAGGTTACCACATTATAACTATTTTTTGTGTCAGAGATCTTTTTGAGAAAATAATGAAAGTTATGATGTATTCTCTTACCAGGAAAATCAGTCTGTCTCTCTCATGTGTTCTCTCTTTCCTTCTCTCTCTTACACACACACACACACACACACACACACACACACGGTATGTCGCCTACAACAGGAAGAGATTGATGGATGCAAGCTTGATCATGAACTCCCCAGTTAATAATTTTTGTTACACAGGTAATTTATGACTCTAGTTAGTTTAGGAAGCAGTTTTTTTTTAAGGAATTGTTTAATTTTATTTATCATCATCATTATTTTAAAAAATTTTACCACGGAGAACTAGAAGGAAAGTGAGAAAACAAGCCGCCAGGTCCGGGTTACGAACCATTCTTGGCCATGTGGGAGTCCAGTGACTTAACCACTATGACACCTGCTGGCCCCAGGAAGTAGTTCTTAAAATATGGGTGATCATCAGAATCATGATAATCAGTACAGTGCCTGGCACTTGATATACACTCAGTAATTATAATTCTCGTTATTACCTGTGCAGCTTCTGAAGTAAAGTGGCCAGAAACTATCTTATTTAGAGTTAAAAGATACAGGTCAGTGTCCCAGGCTTGTGTATTTTTTCAGAGAGCTACCAATAACAATATGTGACTTTGTATAAGAAATACTGGTCTAAGTGAATACTGAATAGGATCACTTGGCAGGTCTTTTTTTTTTTATTTTTTTAAAGAGATTTTTGCTATAGGGTGTGTATGCTCACTGGACAGACAGAAGGCAAGAAATCAGCCTTCAGGGGGATGGCCACATCGCAATCCCTTCTCTTCCATTCTCCTCTTGGGATTTTGGGCACAAGCACACGCACCTGGCATGAGTTTTAAGCTGCTGGATCTGGGACTCACACTGCGCTCTACTACTTGAGAGTCCAGCAACGTAACTATTATACCATCTGCTCTCCCTAGCAGTTATTCTTAAGGGTCATGTCAAAGGAAGGAAAAGGAGTACTATACTTTTAAATTTGAATGTATGCCTAATAGAGTATGTTCTGTTGCTAAGGATAGCAAATATCTGAAAGTAGGTGATATATAAAAACAGAGGATTTTTAAAATTTTTTTCCAAATCATGCATTGGAGGTCCAAAGTCCAGGGGCTGCAGCTGGTGAAGGTCTTGCTGGTGGGTTCCATGGTAAGACAGCAGAGCAGGAATACATGAGTGCACTTGTGACTCTGTGTCTCTGTCTTGTTCCCCCTCCTTGTAAACCCACCAGGCTTCCATTATGGAGGCCGCTTTCCCAATAACGTAATCCTTTTCTCCTCCCGAAGGCCCTATCTTTAAACACCATAGTGGGATTACATAAATTTCACCGTCTTAATTCTGTCATGTTCAAACCAGAGCATTAGTGTTTTTGGAGTAGTATTGGGTCGTTGAAAAAGTCATGACTTATTTTTGCATAGAAAAATACAGAAAAATACATCATAACTATGACTGATAAACAATTAGGCAAAAAAAAAAAAAAAAAAAAAAAAAAAGAAAGTGGAGAGGAAAAAAAGTGGAGGACCAAAATACACCCTGAATAAAAGACCATTTTTAGTGCACAGTTCAGTAGTAGTGAATATGACACATTCGTGGTCCTCTGCAGCCATCACCACCATCCATCTCCACGCCTCTCTTATCTTACAAACCTGGAGCTGCACCAGTAAGCAATAACTTCCCACTTCTCCTTCCCCAACCCCTTGCAACCACCATTCTACTGTCTCTAATATTTTGACTACTCTAAGTACTTCATATAAGTAGAATAATACTTGCTTTTTTGTGACTGGCTTATTTCACTTAATGTCCTCAAGCTTTATCTGTTTTGTAGCATATGTCAGAATTTATTTCCTTTGGAAAGTTGAATAATATTCCATTGTACTTCAAGTACATTTTGCTTATATAGTGATTTTATGCTTTAAGTTTGATTTCTACCATTACTGTGAGCATTGATGAACAATAATGTGTGAGTTTGGGCCTTCTAAGATTTTTTTTTTTTTTAAGAATTGTTTTATTTGACTCTACTGGTTTATTTATTTTATTTTGACCAGAGAGGGAGAGAACGTGCGTTTGTGAGAAAGTGAGAAAGCAAGCTGCCAGGTCCAGGACTCAAACAGCAGTCAGACATGTGGGAGTCCAGTGTCCTTAACCACCATGCCACCTGCTAGTCGCAGGTATTTTAAGTTTGAAGAGAGAATTGCCATGTTAATGAGATGCTCTGAAAATTAGTAAATACCCTGATACACTGGTTCCTCAGAAAATGAGAACCCATGAGAAAATGTGTAGACGCTGAAATTATTTAAGATAAGAAATAGTCTGTTACCTATTGCTTAAGTCCACAACAAAGTTGTTGTATAAAAAAATTAGGGCAGACATAAGAAAGAAACTTCTAGTAGTTTTAAAACACTGGATTAAGACTTAAGAGTAGATTAGATAAGGCTCACTTATCTGCCAGTAAAATAAAGAAATGTTTCCCACAAAGGTTTCAATTTTGTTTTAGGCAGATTAAAGTTCCTGTCAGAGGCCTTAGGTGGGCAGGTAAAGCTATGGTGACTGCTTGTTTTACAGGTAAAGTGAAAGGGTTTTTGCTCTGTAATCCTCCCATGATGGAACTGGTGATAGGACTGTTTTCAGATGATCAGAGGCACTGTGTCAGAGTAACCAGTTTTCTAATGAGACTATCTTAGCTATAAGTTCAAATGTTCATGTTACCCTGCTCATGTAATATGATTATGGACAGAGAAAATCATCCTGGTGTTTTATTTAGAGGGTCATGCTTTGACTAAGCCACTCTAAAAAATAATTCAAGTGGCTACACTCCCTTCGACTCTCAAATAGAAAGTGTACCACTTCTTATTTCAATATTTAATGCATTCTAGTTTTATTAGTTAGGAAACAATACAATGAAATTGTGAAACAGTAGTGAGTGAATTTTATTTTTTACAGCATCAATTCAGTAAGGTAGTTTTAGATTGAATTCTCTAAAAATAGTACTTGAGGCAGGGCCTTAGTTAAGTCAAATGATTTATTGGGAGAATGCTCTCAATAGAAGGGAATAGAGAAAAGTAGGCTAAGGCAGGGGTGGGGTGGGGTGGGGAAAATAAACAAGAATGTGCTCCTAGCTATAGACCAGCTCACTGATCTCAGGAGTAAGCCTCAGAGTATAAATTGTGTAGTTGGTTCCATCTCGAGACCAATTCTGATCTCAGGGGTAAGCCCCAGAGTGTACTGTGTAGTTGGTTCCATCTTGAAGCAAACTCTGTATATTCACCCATGAAGATTTGCCTCCTAGTGGTGGTGGGTAAGGCTAAATGGGAAAGACACCTCCCATTTGACCAAAACCTATTCTCCTAGAAGGGGCAACTTTGAGTTGTGTTCAGTCAATGTGAAGTGAAGGGGAGGTATCAGAACATAGCTAGAGATATAAGAGCTAGCTTTTAAGGGGGATTTAGGTGGTGCCCCTAGAGCATCACTAAAGTATACCCCATACTCTGCTTGGCTATTCTCACATTGAGTTCACCCCAACCAGATACATCTCCAAGATTCTGATAGTCACAATTTCTGGGGGAAAACTTCCCAAAGGAAGGCTAATGGGATAAACTATAGCTCCCTACTGCTTTAGGGACCCAAGAATAGCCTCTAGTTCTGCTAAGGTGGCCACCCTGCTCATGAGAACATTGCATAACTACAGGGATGGCTGCAGACAGAGACTGGCTAATATCTGTTAGTAATCATCTTGTCTACTGGTTGTTCAGTGCCTTTTCTGAAGTTTGTTCTAGCTGGTAGATACTCAAAGACCTTCAGGCTTTATTCTCACCCTTATTAGTTCGTTGACTTTCCTCTTGCCTAGATCTCCTTGTCCCATTCCAGGTCCCCAACCTATGACTCTACATGTATTCTTACATCAGGCTCTTTTTCTCCACATTAATTGGACTAGATTTTCTGTCCATTGGGAAAATTTCCCCTTCCTACTGTCTTTCAGGTGCACTTGGAGGGAGCAGCAGTGCAACAGTCCCTGTCTGCTTGACCCCCTCCCCCCCACACACACCATTGATTCACCTGTCTTTCAGACTTGGGGATGTTCATCCTTTGTCTTCTGGTCAGAGGGAACCCTTTGAGGTGAGGGAAGGCATCAGAATAACAGCAGTGAGTGACATAGAGTGGCATCTAGAGCACCTGTTAGTGCAGCGGGCTGTGACTTGTGGCTCAGTTGAGGCCTGAGCTTAAATATGCACTTCCTTTGATTATGAATTGTTATTAGGCCCATTGGTAAGTAAATAGAGACTTCAAGAAAGTGATGGAGTAAGTCATATGGGTACAAAGGAGAAATTCGATGCAAGTGTAAGAAAAAAAAATGGAACAAAGAGAGACTATATTGATACTGGAAAGACCTGCAAGAGACATTGTTAAAAAACAATAAAAAAGGGAATAAATAGAAACTGTTTAAAACTGATAAATGAGGACATAGGCATATTTTACCATTTAGCTACATGGTGGTGACCACCGAAGGAACTAAAAGCAAGAATCAATAAAAACAAGCAAGTTTATCTGAGAAGAGGGATTGGTAAGTCAGAAAACGAACCGTTATTTTTCACTTAGTACCTTTCTTTCTGTATCTTTCTTTTCTTTTCTTTTTTTTTTTTTAAACTGTAGACAGGGAGTAAGATGAACATGTAATAGGGACTGAGGGGAAAGAGCAGCAGGATTTAAGATACTTTAGGGGAACATGCCAGATCAGAAGCCTGGAGGGCTTCTCTGATGCTCATGCTAGAGTTACCGGCCTTGACCCTGTATTACAAATAAGCTGTTCTTCCAACATCCTATCAGCAGTTAGGATCGAGGGTAGCTCTTGGTGCCTCCTCCCCAGTCCAGTCCATTCTCCACACAGGTGCCTCTACTGATTGCTCTGTTGGAAGGAGAAGCAGTCATGGTGCCTGGGATAGTATGGAAGACTACACAGTACAGCATATTGGTGGGAATGTCGAAGAGGCACCTTTAGTTACTCAGGTAAAGCCCCCTCTCTGTGAGAGTGTTTGAACCTTTGCCTGGGCTGTCTTTTCCTGTAGTGTTTATTGGGCCAGCTCCATCTCATCCTTTAAGCCTCGATTCTCCATGATCACTGACCTGACGTTGGTTTGTCAGGTCCCTCTTGCGCCTGCACTAATATTCATTTCAATTTCTTATTTCTTCATTGTGTCTCCATTCATATTTTTTTGTCTACTTCTTTCAGTGGCCTCTAAACTTCACTTACAGTTTTTTCATTTACTTAATAAATATTTGTTGAGGAGTCGGCAGTTGGCGTGGTGGTTAAGGGTGCTGGACTCCCACATGGCTGACCTTGATTCGAGTCCTGGACCTGACAGCTTGCTTTCTCACTTCCCATGTCCCTCTCTGGTCAAATTAAAAATAAATAAAGTTAAATAAAATGATTCTTTAAAAAATAAATATTTGTTGAATGTGAATTTGAGCAAATCATCTGTTTTTGTGCTGCCTTTACTCATTAGTGAAATGCAAGAATTTTAAAGCATTGGAAACATTTGTGTTATGCAACTGATTTAATACTGAATTTATTTTGTATTACTTGTACATGTATTTGGTAAAATTCATTTATAACAACTAATGCTTAGAACAATCCACAATGAATGCATTCTAAAAATACATAGATTTGAAACAGTGAAACTCAAGGTAAAGGGTTGTTAGAAGGAACAAACTTCTCACATGGTTGAAAATGTATCCATGTGCTTGCATTAAGGTTAGATTTGTCTGAAAATAACAGCAAACCTCAAATAACATTGTCTTAAACAGAATAGACTTTTATTTTTTCATGCTAAAGCCTACAGCTAAGTGGTTCAGGGATTGTGTCCCATGGCTTCTGATATCCAGTCTCCTTACACCAATTTCTCTGCTATGCATTTGGCCTCTTTTCTAAGACAGTGGTCCTGCCGTCACATTTGTCCTCCAGCCAACAGAGAGAAGAAAGGGAAAGTGGTAGGTCATGACTACTTCATGTAAGGACATTTCCTGAAAGTTTGGTCTAATACTTCGTTACATCTTCTTGTTCAGGACTTATGTAATACAGATACATCTCTTTTCACTGGTAACAGGAATCTTTATTCTGAGCTGCCATGTACCCACTTAAAAGTAGGGGCATTGGCCCAGCCTTGTTGCATAGTCAATTGCAAACTAAACTGCAGTGTTGGAAGCCACATGGCCGATTGTGAGTTCAGATCCCTGGGACAGCTTGAAAACATGTTAGGGGTGTGTGTGCATGCATGCCCAAGGTCTGAATGAGCTGGAGGGCCAGGGAAAGGTGATTGTGGTGTGATGGAGCCCTGTCTAAGGTACTTCTCTCTCTCTCATGTGCATGCAGTGTTCTCTCATGAATAAAAGAAAATTAAAAATAGGGATTCTATTACTATAAAAGAAGCAGTTGGTAGTATGTGTCATACTGCCTGTTTGCAATCCTTATTTTAGCAGTTTCTTTTTTTAAAAAGTAATTATTTTATTTTTTCTTTATTCATTCATTTATTTTTAAATTTGACCAGAGTGAGAGAGAGGGTGAGAGTGAGAGAGAGAGGAAGTGAGAAAGCAAGCCACCAGATTCAGGACTTGAACCCTGGTCGGCCATGTGGGAGTGTCCAGCGCCTTAACCATCACGCCACCTGCTGGTCCCCATCAGTTTCTTTTGTTTTCTATGCAAACAGTTTGGGGTACATCAGAAAATTTTTATGACTACTCTACTAAAAAAGTAATGTCTTGGCCCACCCGCAGTGATGTACAGGTTTGGTTCTTGGACCAACCTAAATATGCTGGGTGAGTTTGTGTATCTGTCATCCTAGCTAATTGGAACACTGTGACGGCAGAATTGTGACACTTTGAGGCTCTGAAAAAATTGACCCTCTTTTTCTTCACTCTGCTACATATACTATCATGAAAAGGGGGGACCTTCAAACAAAAAGTAATGTGTAGAAGAATACTGAAATTCCTATGTGTACCTTCTCGTCTTTTCTTGTTTGTGATTATATTTTCTAGGCTTTTTTTTTTTTTCCTTTTTAGAGTGAAATTTTTGCTAAGGGGTACATGTACTCACCAGAGAGACAGAGGCAGGAGACACAAAGAGAGAAATCACCCCCCCGGGGGGATGATCATGCTACAATCCCTTCTCCTCTATCCTCTTGGGATTTTGGGCATGCATGCACACGCACCCGGCATGAGTTTAAGCCACAGATCTGGGACTCGAACCGTGGTCATCTACATGAGAGTACGGTGACATAACCTTTATGCCATATGTTGGTCCCTAGGCTGTTTTACCTTTTGTTTGGCAATACATACTGAAGATGTATTACCTGTCAAAGTACAGGTGAACCATTTTTAGTCTTGGAGCTTAACACTTTATAAAGATTTTTTTCCCCCTGCATGTTTGCAAGGTTAGGAATGCTAATCAGGATAGGCTTGCATTGCTCCTGTATCAAATTTTTTTATTATGAAAATCATATCACTTTCTACAAATGACAAACTACAGACCTGCCATGTTACCTCAAACTCATTCTTCTCATGTTATTAAAATAAGAATGAAAATAACTCAATTGTATTCCTCTACCATTTGTCTTTTATTGTAGCCAGTTAACTATGATTTTTAACTGCTTTCACTATCATTGAGAAAAATTTAAACCGTCTGAAGTAATTATAGCTTGTCCATGTAGGGCGCAGTGCATAATGTCTTAGTTACTGAGAGCTGCTTCTACCTTTCATAGTGGTAAGATAGACAATAATTTCCAACTCAAGGAACATGACTCCCTAAGGGATGTGTCTTAAGGAATCTCCAACATGGAGAGTGGGGTTTGTAAAAGCACATTCAGCAGAATGTAATTTCAAATGTGTGTGTGTGTAGGGAACCCTGTTTTATAAATATAAACAATGAGAGATAAAGCACAATAAAATATTTTTTTAGGGGCTGGTGAGGATACTTGGGAGATAGGGTTGTTTTTTGTTTTTCCCTGTTAGCGATTCTTACTGAGAAATTTGAGATTTATATTATATGAAGGAAGAATAAGCTAAGGACTTAAAAGGGGACTAACACAGTCTTATTATATTGCTGGTAACTCAAAAGTTACTTATCTTTGTTAAAGTTTTCTTGTGTTATAGCAAAAATATTTTTGAAGCATTTTTTTATATCAGTGTTGTCGAGAGTGATATATTTTTTGTAGTTGTCTGCCTATGTGTTCCCAGCATTTGGAGTGAACAGTATTAAAGGTGTTACTTACCTTCTGCAGGAGAGTGTCACCTCTGTAAGGGGCTATTCCCCAGGATGGTGACCTCAAAATGTGTCTTGCATGCCCTCTTCATAAGGTTCCTGTTTCCTGAACTATAACATTATTTACTACAATTTTTCTTTAAATATACTCTTCCCTTTTTAAACTTAAAATTCTTCTAAAAAGGAAAGATTACAAGTAAGAGCCAGTTTCTAATCACAAATAGAATTTAACTAATAATAAAATGAAAAACTCATGCTGTTACTTAAGTTCAAAGAGGCGTAATATCAAATTCTAAAAGTTACTGGTTTACAACATATATATTTAAAAATAAATACCTTGAAGAGCAGAATGAAATTGAGCAGTTAATAAAGGGATGGGGTCTAGCACATAGCGAGTGGTTATGGTGCAAGATTCTCACATGGCCAACTGTGTGGTTCTAGTCCCAGACCCGGTGGCTTGAACATCACACTGGGTGTGTGCGTGGGTGTGCCTCAGATCCTGAGAGGAGACTGGAGGAGAAAGGATTGCATCATGGTCATCTACCCTAGGGGGGGGTGATTCCTCACTTTCCCTGTCTTTGTCTGTCTCTCTGTGTCTGTGGCAAGTGCATGTGCCCTATGGCAAAAACCTAAACAAAAAGGGGGGGGGGTGTTAAGTTTAATATCGTCTAGTTTAAGACAAAGAAGAAGGTTTACTTCAATGGTTTCTCTATTTTCATATTTTTAGATTTTTGTTAGTTCAAATTTGTTGGTTTGTTTTGCCACAGGTCATGTGCAGTCACTGGAGAAAGACAGAGAGAAAGAGAGAGAGGGAGGGAGGGAGAGAGAGAGAGAGAGAGAGAGAAAGTGAGAAATCACCCCCTAGGGGAATGGCCATGCTATAATCCCTTCTCTTCCATTCTCCTCTCAGGATTTTGAGCATGCATGCACACATGCCCAGTGTGATTTTCAAGCTCTTGTGCCCAGGACTTGAACTGAAGTCAGCTATATGTGAGTGAAGTGCCTTAGCCACCATGTCACCTGCTAGCCCCACTTTATATTGTTATTTAATTTAGAGCATATACTATCAATGGTTTATTTTCGATTTTGTTGTTACTTAGTGCCAAGAATCTCACTCATGTGTATATGGTGGGAAAATGCCAAGAACAATTAGTTACCTTCTCTGTAATAACATTATGTATGCTTGTAAATACATAAAAAACACTTTAGGGTGTGTGTGGAATATGCCGCATGAGGACCTATGTTAGAGCTTTGTGCCAGCATTATTAGTAATGCTTCCAAATAGGTAAGAAGTTCATGAAGTCTTTGTTGGGATTGCTTCTGTCTTGCTCTCTCTCTCTGACTCATGACTACAGAAAGAAATAAACTTTAAAAAGAAGACCTTCCAATTTGCAGCTCATTTTGCTTTTTGTATAAAAGCAGAGGCTTTAAAACTCTACTGTAAAGGTTGGAATGGTAAAAGCCTCTTGAGCATTTTGAATCTTGTAAGAAATCACTTGGCTTTGTCATTTCTACCAGTAATTGACCTTCTAATAAATATTTAAACACAGAATCAAAAACCTTTTTTGAGATTTTTTTTGCTATAAGGTGTGTGTGCTTGCTAGAGAGACAGACAGAAAGTGAGAAATCACACCCCAGGGGTGATGGCCATGCCACAATCCCTTCTCCTTCATTCTCCTCTTGGGATTTTTTTTTTTTTTTTTTTTTTTTGCAGAGGTTTTCACTATAGGGCATGTGCGCTCGCCAGACAGACAGAGAGAGACAGAGAGACAGAAAGCGAGAAATCACCCCCCAGGGGGGATGGTCACGCCGCATTCCCTTCTCCTCCATTCTCCTCTCGGGATCTTGGGCACGCACGCACACACGCCCGGCATGAGTTTTAAGCCACTGGGTCCGGGACACGAACCACGGTCGACTACGTGGGAGTCCAGCGACATAGCCATTACGCTAACTGCTGGTTCTCCTCTCCTCTTGGGATTTTAAGCATGCACACATAACGCACTTGGTGTGAATTTTAAGCCTCTAGGTCCAGGACTAGAACTGTGGTTGAGTATGTGAGAGTCCAGCAATGTAACCATTACTCCATTTGATGGTTCCCATAAAAGTCACAATTTAAAAGGTAAAAGTCAGTGACTCGATAGATTTCATGTTTGGAAGCATTTTATCTGGAAAAAGCCTCATTTTTTTTTTCCACCAGTACAAAATTTATTGAACCCAATCTCCAAAGTTTGCCTTGAGCTGTCTAATTCTTATAATGCTAGGACTTAGAGATCTAGGCTATTTCCCTGCTACTTTGCCCAATGGATGAAGGGACAGAAATGATTAATGATGCTTATCTTTAATTTACCAGTTAGCAATTTAAAAATGTTTTCTCAAATGAATTCAGCAATCACTTACTGGAGATGATACTAGTGTCACTTGGCCTTTGGTCGAAAGTTGCTCACTGTCCCGTGAGGGAGGCAGCCATATACACAATGAAAAGCAACTTGTGAGAAATGATCTAGAGCCATCAAAAGTGGGAGAATGTGGAAACGAGGAGGAAGTGGTTAGTTTTTGGTAAGAGTAAGCTTTACAGGAGTAATACTTTAGTGGATCTTAGAAAAATAAGGAGTTTATCTGATGGTAAGTGAGAATAAGACATCTTAGATAGAAGCATGGCAGCTTAATTAGAGATAGCTGAGGTAGCTTAGGGGGTCAGAAGTGAATGGTATTAGAAGTCAGGGGAAGAGAAATCTAGGGTACATTGGGGTTTCATGTCTTTGAATTCTACATTACAGACTTTGGACATTATTCTATAGTAAGTGATGAGCCATTAGGAACTTGAATAGTGGAATGATACCATTCACTTGGTTTAAAAAAAAAAAAACATAATGAAGCAATTTGGGTGGAATGTTGGACACATTTTTTTTTTAAACTATAAAGCTAATAAGGAGCTTAAATACTCATCTGGGTGAAATTTGATGAACTAGTGTGGGGAAATGAGAGACAGACTTAAGAGACAGACTGAATACAGATGAATAGGGCTTAGCTATTGAGGGACATGTAAATAATTGTAATGCAGTGTTTTGTAAAAAAAAAAAAAGGCATGACAGATCAAAGAAAGCATCACAGATGAAGGGACAGTGAAAGAAAATATGAGGGAACTTTGAAAATGTTTGTGGAAAAATTGAATTAAAGTATGGCTGTATTTCAGTGCAAAAAGTTTTTTGAAATACACATTTCACCTGAACTTTTTGAAGACCCCTAGTAGGATTTCACCAGGCATTAAGTCCTTATAAGCTGATGAAACTGAATAAAATGATATGATTGCTCTGGTAATATCAGTGGTTTTAATTTGGGTTTCATGTTAGAGTCACCTATGTGTGTGCTGAAGGCTCACCCCAGAGAATCTGATTTAATTAGTTTGATATCGAGCCTGATCACAGATGTCTAACAAAGCTTTTGGAATGATTTTAATATGTACCTAGTGCTGAGGTCCACTGTCATACTCAGTTTGTGTGTTTGAGGTATGGTTTGTGCAGAAGAGCAATGGTAGGTGGGGTTAGAGGTTAGCCCTTAGATATCATACTGAGGCGTCATTATCTTCTCAACTGGGACACCTCAAGAGTAAAAGGAAGCTGTTAATAATAATTAATATGAGACAATAGGCATAAACCAGGACTGTCTTGGGAATTCTTGGATGTATGTTCACACTCTCAGATGAACTATGTGGAAACTTCGAAGGGTTTTAAGTAGGGGTAGTATATGATCAAATCTCAGTTTTGGACTGTTTTCATTCCAACAGTGTAGGGAAGTGATTGGGAGGAAGGAAGACCAAAATTAGTGATGTTGGTTAGAAAATGATGTAACCAGATAAGTGAGATGATAGACCAAATTAAAGTGTTGGTTCTGGAATGAGAAAGGAAGGAAAGAATGAAGAGTTATGGAATTTGGTTGGGTAAGGACGTAGCAAAAATGGCACCAAAGTTACATAGGCAAGGAAGACTTTATTCAAGGCTATTATAATAGAGAAGAGAGCAGGACTCTCTAGTGAACTCAACTTTCCTGAAAGAAATAGTGAGATAACTTGAAACAGCTAGAGTGAAAGAAACCGTAAGTCATTTGTATTTGCTAATTGGCTTTACCCAAATGAAATTTAGAGTTTTATCTTGTGACAAGAGGTAGTGTTACAACTTGGAAAGGAAAAGTAAAATTTCATCTTGTGTAAGAGGTAGTTTACAGCTTGGAGCAAGGTATTAGTTGAAGTTAGGCTCTTATCCTCCCACAGAGCCTGGGAGATAAGGGCACTATCATCCTCCATATTTATAGGGCAAAGAGATGGTTTCCTAGTTCTTGAGAAGGACAGTCCTTGAGTTGTAAAACTGACTACAGACTTTAAAAACAAGGTAGACACCAGAGACTATATGGGAAGGGGGTGGATAGTAGAGGATAGGTAGAAGGGACTCGGGAAAGAAAAACTTAACAGACGTAAGAAGGCAAAGTTCTCCATTAAAAATGATGTATATGATAATATCCTTGATTTGATTGTCGCATACTTTGGAAAGCATGTTGTGTGTTGTAGAAATGTACAATAATTAAATATGAAAAAAATCATGGACTAAAAATAATTTATACACATCTTAAAAGGGTGGAGAAAAAAATTCATGTATTTTTAAAACTAAATGTTCTAGAAAGGGAGGTCAGGGTCTAGAGTCAGGAGTCCTGTCTTAACTTTAGTCAAGCTGAGGAGAATGTCAAGATGGTCAGTCCATAGACTCTGGAGTGAGGTTGTGAGGGAGGGAAGATTTAGAATGATTCTTTGCTTTCTGGCTTTGGTCCTGGGCAGTGGTTGATATCACTTACCACCACCATAGAGAACACAGGAGGAAATAAAAAATAGGTAAAAAAGAAATTGAATCCTGAAAAACTGAGTTTATCCACATTGAGTTGGATAAATGGGTCTGTGACCTAGGAAAGATGTGGGTTGAAAGAAGTTTTGGGAGTGGTCAACATAGAGAACAAGGAGCAGTTTCTGTCATAGCTCATTGAATGACTACACTTAGTTGGAACCAGTAATGCACTTGTCCACCTCCACGTGAGGGAGAATTTACATGGATGAAATGCAATTGTGTGAAACAGTAAGATAGATCTAATCACTGTCTATACATTTGGCTTGTTCTATTATGGTTAGTAAAAAGGTAAGGTAACAGAATAGGTGGATCTGGCGAATGTTACTGGTCAACAGGTATTACTATAAAACTTTAATTTTCATTGTGCTCAGTGGCTGTGACTTCTCAGTGACAAGTGGTTGTTTACTAGAAATTCATTTTCCTTAAAATGAGGAACCAAAACCAAACAAACTAGCAACAAAAAAAGGCAGAGTTCTTTAGAGATCACATTTTTAATTTTTACAAGATAATGTAATCCATCAAGGGCAAAAAAATCTCCTGAAATGTCAAAAAAGAAAAAACACAAACAAAAAATGGTTTATTTTCAAACTTCTACCAAACGTTTAAAAAATGGGAAACTGTACCAGTTATTCTGTTTTCTTTGACCTAGTTTCTGCCTACTTTTCCTAGGTTCTAAGGTCTGTATCTTTGCTGGAAAAAAATATAAAGCAAGCAAACGGAATAAAGAATGCAAATCTTGATTATATATTCCTCCTGTGTTTATGAAACTTCATACACATATGGGATACCAGAGCAGGGTCTGGATCTTTTAGGTTTTTACATAGTGCAAATGTGCGCTCCAGAGAGAGAGAGAGAGAGTAGGAAAATGAGAAATCCCTCACTCCGGGAATGGCCATGCCACAATCCCTTCTCTATTGTCCTCTAGGGATTTTAGGCATGCATGTACATGCTCATAGCATGATTTTCAACCACAAGGTCTAGGACTCAAACTGTGGTAGACTGTGGAGGCGAGTGCCTCAACCACTATGCCAGCTGCTGGCCCCAACTGCAGGAATCTTTTTGAAAGATGAGGAGCATGGATATTTCTGTACTTATGTGTTATGATTGGACAGCAGCAGTAGAGGCCACCTGACAGTACCCTTTATCCAGTAGTAGCTGTTTCTGACCTTTAAGTGGTGAGAGATAAAAGCGCTTGAAAGGTCGAACTCCAACCTGCTCTTGACTTCAAGAACCAGTGACATCAGTTCTTACTATGGAGAATTCAGCACTGGAGTTTGTTTGCAGCTAATGAAACTTCCTTGCTATTAAGATTGGTGTTCTTGGAATTCTCCAAAGGTAGTTCACATACATTTTGAAGAGCCCTTTGAATATCAAATGGCACTCACAAAAGACTTTAATCAACTGAATGTGAAGGGGGACATGATTCAAAGGGAAAAAAAAATTCCACCATAGGGTATTTATTTATTTATTTATATTTTTATTATCATCATAATCTTTATATTACATTGGATTACATATAACTTTACAGTGTATTACATTGCTTTTTCAAAGGGGAATGCCATGCATGTCAGTCAATACAGAGACATTAATCTCCTCGCTTCAACATTCAATATCTTTTCTATGATTTTCCCAATTATTATTATTATTATTTGAATTATTTTTAAAACAGTCAATCACTATTTCTCATTTTGCTTGTAAAAAGACTTTACCCATCATGAAATACTTCTCAGACCAATCCAGTTGAGAATACTATACATGTCATCAACAGGTAATAAGCCATATCTGTTTCTCACTAACGTCCTGCCTCTCTATTGTTCACTTGTTATCTTTCTCTATCCTCTTCTCTTCACCTCCCCCATTCCACACTGTCCTATTCTCGTTAAGTACCTTCACTGCTTTTAAAAATATGGAACGCTTCACGAATTTGCGTGTCATCCTTGCGCAGGGGCCATGCTAATCTTCTCTGTATCGTTCCAATTTTTAGTATATGTGCTGCCGAAGCGAGCACCCACCGTAGGGTTTTTCTGAGGTAAACCAGGAAAGAGTTCTAGTTGGAAAGTTGCTTTTTCTCAAGCTTAGTATGGAGCCAAGACTGTAGGGTTCTTGTCTTCTCCACTGAATGTGCTAGGATCCTTAAAAAAAGGTAGTTTTCCCCCTGGTTCTGGAACATTTTTAATGTCTTTTGAATTTTTGCTGGATTATTGTGGCTGTGCCTTTCTGAAGCAAATGGTTAGTGACCTGGGGTTTATTTTCTTGAGTGTCAGTGAGCACACAAATCAAAGCAAAGAGGCTGAGTTCCTCTCCAGAGGCTACTTTCTAAATTTTGTAAGCCAGCGCTGAATCAGCTGGGGAACGTTGTATCTCCTGGAAACATTAAAGACTAGAAAAAAACAAAAATAAAATCCTAAACAAAGCTAAACGTCTGCTGTGTGGGGGATGCTGCCTGATTTCAGTGGACAGGAGTAACAGCTGGAGTCTAGCTGAGAGGGAAAGCAGACTGGGCGGATTTGCACTGCTGGGGTCTCAGTTGGAGGGAAGCTGTCGGATATCCACATGATGTATTATCTTTTGCAGACAAAAACAATACATGTAAAAGGAAATAGCAATCAAGTTAAGATCTGTTCTGGAGGAACCCCAAGTCTGAGGGGACTTGCCTGTATTGTTTACCAATTCCAAAGAACACACTCGGAGGTCCAGCAGGAGAAGACATGAGTTTACTTATTACACAGGATGGAGTGCTCCTCTGATTGCTGGGTGGATAATGGTCAGTGCTGTCATGAATGTAGGTTCAAGTTTTATATGATAAGAACAGCACAATCATAAATCAATCAAAGATCAATTCAGATTCCCTGTCACTAAAACAAGGGTCTGATTTATACATACTTTGCTTGAGGGTTATAGTGAAAGATTAGCTTATGGATTAGCAGAATCAGAGTATGTGTTGGGTTTAGTGTCCCTAATCTAGTGATATTAATGTGGAAGTGGGTGTGTATACCTCTGGAATGGCCTCAGCCATAGGCCAACTCAATGAGGTGAAGATAATGATCTAAGATGTTCAAGATGCCTTGTTGGACCAGCAGCTGGGTCTCAGGGAGGTTGAGCTCTCCTCCCCCACCGTCTATTCTTTGGATGGAACCTACTCTCTACATCCCATAAAGTAAGTTGACATGCAAGTGCAAAGCTTGTAAATGCGTTAATCTGCCATGCTTCCCTGTCTCATGTGAGGATGAGGGGGAGGTATGAAGAGATGTTACTCTTCAGTCACTCTCAGTGTTCTTGATGCAGATGTGGTGTATGAAGAGACTAATAGCCAATTCTGTTATCAAGCATTTTTGGAAGGTAGAGTCTATTTTAAAACAATCAACTCAAGGGATATTGTTTTGTAGTTGAAATGGAGTGCCTAAGATTGACATGGCACTCCAGTAACTGTTTTCTTTTAAAATGGTATAGTTTATTTTTACCATGACATTGAGCCGAAGTCCTGTTAACTGAGGTCTAAGTAAAATGTTAAAAAAAAGCAAAGCCATTTTCAGGCAGTCTTTCATTTTTGCCCTATGGCTGACCCCCACTGATTTCAGTTCAGTATCATTTTGCTATTAGACTCAAAAATCTGACCTCAAAGGACCCTTTAATGTGTGGATTTTCAAGACACACCTTATTGTGAATGGCTGGGTTAATCCTAGGTAGTGAGAGCCAGTTCTTTGCTCCTCGAGTTTGTAAATACTAGAAATAAATCTGTTTTCTTCTTTAAAATATGTTTAGACTGTAATTTGTAAATTTACTGCAGATGATCAACTATGTGGAATAGATTTTTTTTTTTGGTCCTGCATTATCACTTATATTTACTGCCTAAGATGGGAAGCAGTGATGTTAGATTCTAGTGTATGTTTTAGAAAGTGATTACAGCTAAATGAAACTAAACTGGGAACTCCAGTTTAAATGATGCATTGCCAGTCAGCCTCTGCAGGGATTGCAGAATCTATGAAAGGGTAAGAAGGTTCCAGAAGGGTGATATTTCCCAAACAAGGCAAAGCTTACCTTGACCTGTGAGTGCAAAATGAACCCTTTCTCACTGTTGATTCTACAGTTTTCACAATAATTCCCTGCAAGTCTCAATATCATAACAGTGGATTTCAAACATTTCAGACCATTGAATACAGTAAGAAATGTTGTTATCCAGTGAACACACACAGTTACTCACAGACATACAAATGTTTTGTCACTTAAAATATAGACAATACACTTCGAACTCCTACCCTGCCCCAGCTACTCACCCTACCCCAAATACTAGCATGGCATGGATATATAACCTATTAAAAGTTATAATCTGCTGCTTGAAACCCCTGAGCTATTGCCTATGCTTTAGCTTGCCAATCACACCATGTGTAGAATATGTATTTTAACTTTTTGTCCTATGGCAACTAGAGGAAAGAAGGGCTCACTCCTTGGAGAGGGGACTGTCACCTAGAAGTTAGTAACCAAATTCAGAGCCTGCAGGACTCAGCACCATTCGTCTAAGTTGCCACCTCTGCTGAGGCCTCACAAGGTTCTACTACTTTAATACCATCTTCAAAAATGCTTAGATTCACTTAGCAAATTTTCTAGTCACTAGAGTTGCTAGATTTAGCAAAACAGAAAATAGGGTACCAGTTCAAATTGAACCTCAGGCAAACAATTTTTTAGTATAACACAAACTGGACTTCAGTTGTTTCTTCTCTGTTTTTGATGCTAAGTTTTCTATTTGTGTTCTATAGAATGCGAATGTGTATGGATAGTCATAGATACAGCATAAAAAAGTTTGTGGACAAATAAGTTTGAGATTCTGGCTAAACAAAGCCACCTGGCTTTGTGCAGGCATGTGTGCGCAAGCACATGTGTATATGTGTATGTGTATGCTTCAACTGCAGGATATTTCAGAGACTATCCTGTCAAGATGCACTGGACTCCAGGACCAGCAGTTATCATAACGGCTATGTCGCTGGACTCCCACATAGTCAACCGCGGTTAGAGTCCTGGACCCGGTGACTTAAACTCGCACCAGGCGTGTGTGCGTGTGTGCCCAAGATCCCGAGAGGAGAATGGAAGAGAAGGGATTGCGGCATGGCCATCCCCTCTGGGGGGTGATTTCTCACTTTCTATCTCTCTGTCTGTCTCTGTCTGTCTGATGAGCGCACATGCCCTATAGCAAAAACCTCTCCAAAAAAAAAGATGCATTGGACTCCAGAAAAGTTAAGGATGTAGAGCTTTCCAAACTGATTTGACCATTGGGATTCCAAGGAACTGATTTTGGGAAACAGCATCATAGATCGAGGGATCAATTTTCCTAATGAAAGGTTTCTGCAGAAAAACTACTTTATAACAATTTTCTATAACCTTAGTCTGCTTACATTTGTAATATTGCCAGTATTTTAGAATAAAAGGAAAGAATTAGTAAAAATGTCAGGGAAGATTATTTTTTCAGGTAGTTCCAAGGATGTGAAGGAAATACACTAATTTTCTAGCACTTTCTGTAGATGTTATGTTTCATGTCTACACTAGGTTAGGTTGGTTTAGGCTTTGTCTTTATTTCTAACCTAAATCCTTAAATTCTAACTTTTTGTCTTCTGTTTTCAATGGCAATGGTAAGGCAACGATTGAACTCTTGAAAATTCAAACAGAATGAATTTTATATTAAAATGATTTATTTTTACTGTAGGAAATATAGTAAAGCATAAAAAATAAAAGACACAAAAATTACCCGAAATCTTGATGTCAGAGATAACCACGATTGACTTCTGCATAACTCAGTGCTTCAAACATATTATGAATGTGTTTTACTTGTGTAGTGTTTATATATTTTGTATTAGAATGTCAACATTTAAAAATTGAGTGGTTTCTCATAAACACACATAATTCTATCTTCTCCTGAAATATTGATGATTGGCATCATGCAAACTGCACTCCAGCATCACAGGGCTCAAGGCTGAGTAGGACCTACTCTCCTTAGGAAAGATACACCCCCTCATTTTAGGTATTTTGGTATTTTGGCAAAATATCTAACTGAGGTATTTTGGTTTGCCACCCCAATTTTTAAGTAAATAAAGTAAGACTTTTTAATCTTGGGTAATATCTAGTATTAAAAGGGGAGTTATCCTTTCACATTCAGTCATAAACTTTTTCCTCGTACTATTTTGCAAACATTTCCCCATGCCTTCCAGTGTCCTATATTGTGTTTCATCTGCGTAATAATCTAGTCTATGAATATGCCATACTTTATACTAATCCCTTACTATTGGGCTGTTACGCAATCCCTTATTTACTCTAGTGAGTGTATAACACATGGCATAGACCTCCCATAGCGCAGTTTGTGCACATGACTATGAGTTTTCTTTTGTAAGATAAAGCTTTATATTTGAAATTGCCTGGTCAGAGAATATTAATATTTTAAAGGATTTTGAGACCCTTTGTTAAACATGCTCAACTATCCTTTCAAATACTTGGACAATGAAGTAATTTCTTCTGAGTGAGCATTTAACAGGCTCATGTGTCTTTTTAGGAATGTGGCTATTGTAGACAGTATTTCTCACACTTTAACACAGAACTCTTTTCTCACAATCCTCTAAATAGCTTACAACATAGTAGTGTTCTGTGTAAGAGAGTGCGAGAAATTGCGAACTGAATTGGTGGCTGTGAGGAAGTGCTAAAAGGTGGAGGGGATTTGAAATAAACTGTATTTACATCACAATTCTGTTTCGCTGCCAGCTAGGCTTAATGCTTAACTATCAATTTTTACATTATGAATTTCTATCCAGAGATTTTCTTTCTTTTTTTTTGGTGAGGTTTTTCGCTATAGGGTGTGTGTGCTTGCCAGAAAAACAGAGAGACAGAGAGAAAGCGAGAAATCACCCCCCAGAGGGGATGGTCACGCCGCAATCCCTTCTCCTCCATTCTCCTCTCGGGGTCTTGGCCACACACGCACACGCACCCGGCGTGAGTTTTAAGCCACCGGGTCCGGGATGCGAACCGCGGTCGACTACGTGGGAGTCCAGCGACATAGCCATTACGCTAACTGCTGGTTCCCTCCAGAGATTTTCTTATAAAGCCTGCAAGAAACTCTACTCTTAAAAAAAATAATAATAACATTAAACTTAAATGTTTGTTTGTTTATTGAATAAATGAATGAAAAAGAAAAAAAAAATACCGCTCAGGCTATTACTATGCTATGATCCCTTCTTCCTCCACCACTATGCTGTAACTCCCCCTCACCCCCCAATCCAGCCAGCCAGGATAACCAAGCACACTTGTTCTATCAGGTTGATCCAGAATTCAAATCGGAGGCCTCCTATATGGCTCCACAATTGCGAAGTGGCATCCTGCCACCTGTGCCAATGTTGCTTGGCCAGGGACTTTTTTTTAATAATTATTTAATTTTATTTATCATTATTTTAAAATTTGATACAGGCTCTCACCAGAGAGAGAGAGAGAGAGAGAGAGAGAGAGAGAGCGAGCGCGCGCGTGAGCGAGCTGCCCGGTTTGGGACTTGCACCATGGTTGGCCATGTGGGAATCCAGCGCTGCAACCACCATGCCACCTGTGACCTTGGGACTCTATTCTTATATTTTCTTACCGTCACCAACTTTTCCCTTTTTACCTCCTCCTTTCTTCCTTCTTTCTCACCAGTGCTGTCCTCATCACTCCTAATTTTTTCTGATTATGAATAAGGAAAAAAGTACTCACCTTAAGTACTTTTTAGAAAGCAGATTTAAAATGGACAAACCAGTAGACCCACTGTAGAACTTGGGAGAAACAGCATGCTTTGCATTGTGAAATTATAAGCAGATCAGTGTCTTAAGAGTATTGAGGGTGAAATTGGAGACATCATTGAAGAGCTGTGACCTGTGACCTTATGAGGAATAGATACGAGGGAGGCAAAAGTGAAGGGAAGAGGAGTTAGAAGATTTTGGAGTCCGACAGCTGAGGGCAGCTCTTGGGTACTCTGTTGCCAAAACACATGTCACCTGGAAAAATAAATGCCTTGTTCAAGAAGGGATTTAACTGGTGCATGAGAACACCCATCACATTTTACCTTCTGTTCTACCTGAGTCCACTTGCTTCATATAATAAATGTATGCCTTCTGGGAGCAGCTCTTCCACGATTCTCTTTGGTTCCCTTTTCTTGAAACTTAAAAGAAGAATGTTAGTGATGTGAACTGCATTCTCTGCTGCAGCTGGACTCTAGGACTGCTGCTAAACTCACTGTCTTCCTCTCCTAGGTTATGCCTATCCTCAGCACTTCTGCTGGTCTAGGTGGCTTTCTTGGTGGACCCAGACCTTCATTCCTAAGGATTTGAGCCCCTGGTTACCATGCTCTTTTCTGGTTATGGGACCATACTTGTCTATTTACTGTTAAATGAAGCAAGAGAGTACCAGAACACCCCAGGGGATCACCAGGGTGTGGGTTATGTTCCTTGTGCCTATACCTGACTGTGTTCCACATTTTGTCCTGCTGATCAAGGTGAGTCTCCCCTGTCAGGATGAAGATTCCTTTCCTTGACTGTCAGTCTTTTGGCATAAAGAACCAAGAAAATTAATAGTAGATATAGCTTAAAGGTTAAACATTATTTTTTTGTGTGTTCCCCTGGTGGTAGTATTTTTTCCTTTAAACTTTAGGAATAGAGTTCCAGGACTAGGAAGCACAGATTTCACAAGGGATTTAAGGGTTAACTTTATGTATCAACTTGGCTGGGCCATGGTATCCAGATATGTGGTCACACTTAATCCTGGATGTTCTTGTGAGGGTGTTTTTGGATGAGATGCACATTTACATTGTTGGATTTTGAGCGAAGCAGGTTTTCCTTCATAATGTCTGGTGGGCCTCACTAGTCAGTTGAAGGCTTGCAAAGAACAAATGACTGACTTCCTCTGAGGAAGGAAATATTCATCCAGTTTGGATTGGGATGCTCAGAGCTTCCATTTGGCCATCCGCTCTAAGACAGCTCTTATCCCAGAGTCCAAGAAACCAAATGTAGGACTTTAAACAAAATATAAACAGAAGTTTATATTTTGGTGGGACTAAGAAAATTACCACTGGATGAGTTCCTAGACTTAATGCACTCATTGTGAGGTGGACTTAGACTGGAACTATTTATTATTTGACTTCTTTATATGCCTACTCTAATAGTGGGACCAATATGGCATTTTAGGTCTCCCAGTATCAATGTTAGTTTGGAGGCTGTGTCCAGCAGTCCTTATAATGTCTTGGTATTTCCCTTTCCCCAGTGTGTGATTACCTGAACAGATGATCATAGATCACTTGGCAGAGGATGTGGGTAATTATTATCATTTACACTTGCCTTAGTGTTTCAGGGTCCCTTTTCCTGGAGACCTGGCTTCTCATTCATTTAATGGGTTCTGGGTTCAAAAATAGACCCAACCCAGAAGTTGGACAAGGGATCATAACTTTTTAATAGTGCATTTTATTACATCCTCTTGACTATCCATTCTTGATTCCTTTCCATTTGACATGCTGAAAACTATCCTTGCTAGCTGCTTATCTATCTTTTGCCTGTGACCTCTGTGCTCTGTTAACCATCTTCATCATTCTCTGTAGGTGAACTTCCTCTGGATCCCATTCTGACCAGTTCACATACTTTATCTGATGGTTAAATGTGCCTCTTGGGCTTGATTATTCTGATAGTCTATCATCCTCTATGCTGTTAGGGAGCCAAGTTCCATAATGACATCTGTTTATGTTACCCCTGATTTATGAAGGACAGTATGAGCTTTTCAGTAATATTGGTTCTTCTCTCACCAACATTGTTCTTGCTTTTCTTATTGCTTTAATTAGAGCATCCTAGTGCTCAAGACCCTGGCTGACTGATTTCCTGGTCTTGATAATATATCCACTGTCACATGTTCATGTCTTTGAGTCTGTTGATTTCTTTGTCTATCATCTACCATGATGATTATGACATTTCTGTAACTTAGTGCGGGCCATCAATTTTTCCAGGCATCGAAGCTAGCTAAGCAGCATTTTTATCTGATCTCCTTGGGTCCTTGCAAGGGTGTTAAATCCTATATCCCTTTTACAAATTTTTATTTTATTCCCCAATTTTGCCCAATCTAGCTTCCTCTGGAATCTGCTCTATATATGTGCTCCTGGGTCTTGCTGGTAAATGTAGGACCTGTAGCACCTTCAGGATATGATGCTTTTCCTTCATACATTCTGGGAAGGTTATGTTTTGGCTTCATTATCCATCTTAGTTACTTCTGAAGGCCTACCCCTTGTCTCTCCACTCAAGACTGGGGACTGGAGGCTGACTTATCAGTAGACTCTTTGTTTCTCTTATTCCCTGAAAGCACTAGTTCCCCATCTTAGTTACTGATTAGGAAGGAAAAGTGCTGGGATGAATCCTTGCTGGGAGGGGGAATCATGTTGTCAGGCAAGGTAGAAATATGCATTATTTGTAAGCAAAAAGGGAATGTTGGCCTTTAACATAGGAGCATGGGACATTTTTTATTTATTTTATTATTATGTTTTAAGAGGTTTATGCCTTAGGGCATGTGCACTTGCTGGAGAGAGAGAGATGGACAGTAAGAGGGACAGTGAGAAATCACCCCTCAGGGAGGATGGCCAACACAACAATCCCTTCTCTTCCATTCTCCTCCTGGGATCTTGGGCATGCATGCACATATGCCCAGTGTGGTTTTCAAGTCACCGGGTCCAGGACTCAAACCATGGTCAGCCATGTGGTGGAGTCTAGCAATGTAACCATTATACCATCCTCTGGCTCCCGTGGAACATTTTTCTAAGAAAATCTGAGAATACAAGATTTTATTATACATCAAGATTAAAATTCCATCTTCTCTTGAGCTCCACTATCCTTCCAATGAAGTTCTGAACTTGATTCTTAGCTTTTCTTATCATTAGCTTCATAATATGAATATTTTTTTGATTATAAACTAGGTCCTTCGATTTTCATAGTTTACTTTGAATTAGTAATGAATCACCCTCAGCTTTTCACTGTCTTTCTTCATTATAAGTGAGAGAACTCAGCAATACCCATCTTGATTTTATTGCCCTTATGATTATTACTTCCCAAATACCTGAGATAAAATGTCTGTCAATGCATTCCCTTTCACCAGTATCTTATTCCAGCTCAATACCAGAGAAGTATTTAACAACTGTACTACCAAATGCCAGGGGTTTTAGCATCACACCCACCACCAGTGATGAGCTCTTTATTACCAGCCAGTCAGCAGGTGGACCAGCTTCAAGATTCCATTCTAGAGTTTGCTTGCTTTCTCAGTCGCTCCTACATAGGCACTCATTGCAGTGTGTGTGTGTGTGTGTGTGTGTGTGTGTACACACAAATAGCATTAGGCATTTTGTGAAAATATTTGTTGATTGACTACTTTTTTTTTTTTTTTTCCCAAGAGATTTTTGCTGTAAGGTGTGTACATTTGCTGGAGACAGAGAGACAGAAAATGAGAAACTACCCCCTAGGGGGGATGGCCACACTGCAATCCTTTCTCCTCCATTCTCCTCTTGGGATTTTGGGCACGCACATGCACCTAGCATGTGGTTTAAGCCAGCAGGTCCTGGATTCAAACCGCAGTTCACTATGTGGGAGTCCAGAGACGTTACCATTATGCCATCTTATGGTTCCTGAGTGACTACTTTTTTTTATAACCTTTCTCTCTCCACTAGAGAGTGTGTTTTTATGAGAGTGGGGACGTGGTTTGCTTCATTCAGTATATTCACCTCTGGTACCTAGTCTAGAACCTGGCATTCAATAGATGCTAATGAATGTTTGTTGACTTACTGAACAAACACCACCACAAATAAGGTATACTGGCCATTTTCTTAACCTGTTTGAGCTTCATACTCTTTTTAATTTGAAAATAGGGATCAAATGGGACCAGCAAATGTCACTGGACTCCCACATTGTTGACTGCAGTTTGAGGCCCGGACCTGGTGGCTTAAAACTCACGCTGGGTGCATGTGTGTGCATATCCAAGATCCTGAGAGGAGAATGGAAGAGAAGGGATTGTGGTGTGGCCATCTCCCTTTGGGGATTGGTGATTTTTCGCTTTCTGTCTCTCTCTCTGGTAAGTGCATGCATCCTGTAGCAAAAATCTCTCATAAATAATAAATAAATAAATAAGGATCAAGTTAATACCATTTGAGAGCCAGCAGATGGACTAATGGTTACATTGCTGGACTCCCATGTAGTTGACTGTGGTTCAGGTCTTGGACTTGGTGGCTTAAAACTTACACCGGATGTGTGTGCATGTATGCCCAAGATCCCAGGAGGAGAATGGAGGAGAAGAGGTTGACAGCATGGCCATCCTCTCTGAGGGGTGATTTTTCACTTTGTCTTTTTGTCTCTCTGGCAAGTGCACATGTCCTATAGCAAAAATCCCTCTTGGAATAAAAAAAAAAAAAAAAAAAAAGGAAACCATTTGGATGTACCACGCAGTGCTGTGAGGGTCAAATGGGATAATACATGGAGTGCCTGAGAACATAGAAAGCCCTGGACGATGCAAGTTCTGAGATTGTGGAGTGATAACTGACCTTTTTTATTTCTGAGTGTTGGTGGTTTAGACATTGCAAATTTCCCTTTTATTAGACTCTTGTATATGCAGAAGAGAGTTATGAGCTTAGGAGCCTGGGAAAACAAAATCAAATGACTTGATTGCAGTGTTTATTGCAGCAGGCACCTGGGAGCACTCTGGTTGCTATGTTTGAATGTGGCATTACTTGGTCTGGGGACTGTAGAGTGAATGAGTCTGAATTTAGTGTATCAAGGGTGAAGTCAGTATATAGGCTGTTGCTAACAGAGTGGAATGATAAAGGCATGAACACCTGAGCAAAGCGACTAGGGGTTTAAAAATCAGACTCATCATAATAAAGTCAGAAATTTGGATTTATCAAAAGAATAGGGAAAAAAACAGCGTTAGGGAAAATGTCATTTAATTGGTAGAAACAAGTATTTAGAAGTTATTTTTGGCTGCTGTTTACAGAAGTGATAGGGAAAAATTATTTTAAGAAAACGAGGTTAATTCTTGAAAAATTTGAAAACAGAAGTAGACTAGACAACATCTCTCTCAATTGCTCTTAATAATATAAAAGAGCTTAACAAGAAGAACAGAGATTTAATTATTAGCCCAGCTATGAACTGATAGAAAGATGGAAGAAGTAGACAAAATAATTTTGAAGAAGGTTCTACTCTGATAATCATCTTCATTTATTAGAAAGTTGTTTTACAGTAGAAAGAGCACTGGACTCAGACTCAGAACTGCATCTGAGTAGTGATTAGTTTATTCATGAAACAATATTGATTAGTTATTTTCCATATGTAAACATTGTTAGGGACCGAGAATACGTTGTCTCTATTGGCAAGCAATTTTAACAGAGTGTGATATTGCCCTAGTAAAGGAGAAGAGGGAGCTTAGAGAACAGAGAATCCAACCATGTATGTGTGTGTGTGTGGGGGGGGGGAGAGTGAGCGAGCAAGCATGTGTATAGATGGTTGGGAATATGCACTGGAGGAAGGGATGTCTAAGCTAAGACTGCAAACATGCCAAGCTGGTTTGTGCTTCAGGCCTTTCACACCACCTATTTCTTTTCTCTGGAATGTTCTTCCATCTAATCTCTCCATTGCTGATTACCTTCTCAGAAAAATTTTTCCTGACCAGCCAATATAAGGAAATTTCACAGACAATCTCTATCAAATCACTCTTTATTTATTTATTTATTTATTTTTTTAATTTATTTTAGAGCACTCTCATTATCTGATAGTTTTTGATAGGTTTATAGTTTGCCTCCCCATTAGAATATTTGCTCCATAAGGGCCTGGATCTTGGCTGCCTTGTTTATCACTGTAATTCCTGTGCCTAGAACAGTTATGGCTTAGAAGAGATATGCAATGAATATTTGTTGAATAAACAAACAAACAAACAAATATAGTATTTGGGGGAGAGATAAAGGGGACCGAAGCAGAGAAGAGGAAAATGTCCTGTGAGAGGATCCAACAGTTGTGGGTTCTACTTGACTGCTGAGCTCCTATCAGGGAAGGCTGGCTTCTTCCACACTGATGGACTTTTATATTATCCTATTCTGCATATTAGAAATTCCACTTCTACTCTGTGTTGGCACCCTTCCCTGCATTCTAGCCCTGCTACAGAGGTCTTAGTTTTTAGATTTCTTTGGCCCCTTCAGTGGAATTTAGGGGAGACAGGTCAATCTGTGGGTTCAAGTTGCCATCTTAACCTGAGAGTCTGAAGAAAAAGGTTATCCTTAGGTTTGAATCTAAGTTACTTTCCCCATAGATCTGCTGGGGTGTGTCCAGAAAATGAAACACATTTCAAATCACCCTAAAGAAAGCAGTTTTAGGAAGAAAAGCTTGCTGTAAAAGCAGTGACAAGTCACTTAACACAAACTTTGATGCCCTTGACCAAACTGATTAGCACTTCCCTCTATGACTGTGGGTGATGAAATCCAAAATTGTGCTCACATTAGGTCCCTTCACACGGGTGCCACTGTAGTGCTGGCCTGGTGGTGATTGCTGCCAGCAGGCTTCAGACCTCGTGCTCCTGGAGGAGTTTATAGTTGGAAATACTAGCCACTGCAGTATGACAAGGTAAGATGGAAGCTGTTCATGGAAGGATCACATGGGGCAGCTGCACCTTAGTGGACTTACCATACTCTAGAACTGGATTTTTAGGTTCAGAAAAGACATTTTGCTGCTCTTTTCTTGGGTGATAGCCAAAATTGCACAGTTCTGATTTGTTCACCTGAATGTGCTGGGTTATGTTGTTTGTTCAGGGCCTTCTCTTCTGTAAAACAGGCCCACTCAGGAGACTAAATGTTTAATAAACATAAAAAAGAGAGTAAAGTAGAATATAAATTTCCTTTAGAATGATTTTGTATAGGGACCAGCAGTTGGTGTAATAGCTATGTCGCTGGAATCCCATGTAGTTGACTGCGGTTTCAGTCCCAGACCCAGTGGCTTAAACGCATGCTGGGCACGTGTGCGTACGTGCCCAAGATCCCAAGAGGAGAATGGAGGAGAAGGGATCGTGTGGCCATCACCCCTTGCGGGGATGATTTCTCTCTTTCTCTCTGTCTCTCTCTGTCTTTCTGGGAGTGCACGTGCCCTATAGCAAAAACCTCTCAAAATTTTTTTTTTTTTTTTTTTTTTTTTTTTTTTGTATGGAAGAGTAAGTGAAAGTCCACTAAAAGCTAAGTCAACTTTGAAAAGAAGGGCAGAGTTGAAGGAGGTTTTCCCCATCAGAAGTTAAAGGATATTGCAGTGCTTCTAATAATAAAAACATAAGTAAGGTTCTGGTACAAGAATAGAGAAGTAGACCCACTGAACAGGACAGAAAAGTCCAAGGAGATCTAGGTGTTTATGAAGGCTAGGCTTCTGATGATGTTGGCATCACAAGTAAATGAGGAAATGGAAGATGTGAAGTTTAACCTAACTTCCTTCCATATTTCCAACCTTTCTCCCTCCATCCTGCTCACCTTTCTTCCTTCTCCCCGCCCCTTTTCTCTTCCTCTACTTTCATTTGAATTACCTTATTTTGTTCTTTTCACTCTTCCCATTCATGCAGTGAGAAAGGTGGGCCCATGCTCTGGAGAAGGAGCCTCACTCCACTTTCTTGCTTTAGGAGGCAAAATAAAAATGAAGTGAAAAAAGCAGTGTTTAGAGAACCAGCAGTTAGCGTAATGGCTATGTCACTGGACTCCCACGTAGTCGACCGTGGTTCGCATCCCGGACCCGGTGGCTTAAAACTCACGCCGGGCGTGTGTGTGTACGTGCCCAAGATCCCGAGAGGAGAATGGAGGAGAAGGGACTGCGGCGTGACCATCCCCCCTGGGGGTGATTTCTCTCTTTCTGTCTCTTTGTCTCTGTCTGTCTGGCGAGTGCATGCACCCTATAGCGAAAAAACCTCTCAAAAAAAAAAAAAATAAAAAAAGAAAGCAGTGTTTAGATGATTGGGTCTTATTTCTGATCTAGAGACTAATCCAAACATAAAGGAGACTAGAGAGAGATTTATGGGTAGAACCCTAATTAGTACAAGCCAAAAGTAATCAAGCCCCTTTGGACAGCCTGTACCCTTGCTTCATACCCTTCTTGAAGCATTTCAATCAAAAAATCCAAATCCAGTACATAAAGCATCATAAAGTAAGGTAGATTTGCTAATGGCTTTGAGAGGAGACAGGCGAGAGGATTCACTCAATCTTATCTCCATCAGATACATCTGTTCTCAGTTCTGCCTTGTCTTATCTCTCTATTCCCACCCCTCATCCAGAATCTTTCTATTACCCTGACCACTTCCCCTCCCCCTTTCACCATGCACAACTTTTTCTTTTTTTTCTTTTTTTGGAGAGGTTTTTGCTATAGGGCGCTTGCGCTCACCAGAGAGACAGAGACAGACAGAAAGCGAGAAATCACCCCCCATGGGCAATGGCCACGCCGCCATCCCTCCTCCTCCATTCTCCTCTCGGGATCTTGGGCACACACACACACACACACACACACACAGGCGCGCGCGCGCGCGTGCGCGTGCGCCTGGCGTGAGTTTAAGCCACAGGGTTTGGGACTCAAACTGCGGTTGACTACATGGGAGTCCAGCAACATAGCCATTACGCTAACTGCTGGTCCCACCATGCACAACTTCTTAGAAAAGCTAAAGAAAGCTCCCTCCTGAAGTGATTGCAGCCTGGCCATCCCCTGCGGGGTGGGGATGGGGGGTGGTGGTAGTGATGGTAATTTCTTGCTTTCTGTCTGTCTCTCTGGCCAGCTTTTGCCCACAATTTACTCTATGGGTATATCATATTTTTTTTGCATTAGGAAAATTATAAGTGGCTTATGTCAATATTGTTGTCCCCAGATCTAGGCTAGCACAGCAGGACTCTTTTCTCCCCTTAGGTTTTTTCCATAGGATGTGCGTACTCACTGGAGAGAGACAGAGAAAGTGAGAAATCACCCTTCAGGTGGATGGCCACACCACAATCCCTTCTACTTCATTCTCCTCTTGGGATTTTGAGTACACGCTTATACGTACCTAGCCTGAATTTCAAGCCATTGGGTCCAGGACTGAAACCGCAGTCTGACAAATGTGAGTCCAGTGCCTTAAGGACCACACCACCTGCTGACCCCCAGGCTTAAGAGGCACAACTACAGTTCCTTTTTGTTATAAACAGTGGTGTTGGTCTTTCCTAGATTTTAGTAAATGACTCCTATTTGGGGATTTAATCTTACTGTGTGCATTCTTCGGAGACTATTTCTAATGTTAATTACCTCCAGTGGTAGTTCTGTCACTTCTGGGGAGAATGGCTTATTGTTTGAAACCTTGGTGTAAAAATAGACTAGGATAATGACTTTTTCTTGCTTCATGAACTTTCAAGTATTAATTTCATGTTTTTTTTTTTTTAAATGGAGATGGCAGATAAAATCTTTGTGTGCCAAAGATAGAAAACAAAAGTATGATTAGGAAAAAGATACTTCATTTCGAAAGTAAAGAAATGAGTAGAAATAAGTTTTTGATTCCAAGTCTTACTACCTGGCTAAAATAATACATATGACCTTTTATATGAATCAAATAGATGTTCTTCTGTGGAAGAAATCTCTACTTCAGTCTTTTCTTTTTACATATTTTTCTTTTTAAAATATATTTTATTTTCTTTTATACATCCAATCACTATACATCACTTAGCTTGTAAAGTGAATTTTCCAATATGAATACATTTCACACCAGTCCTTGTTGGAGGTACTATACACATTATCATCAACAGATAATCCATTTCTGTGTCCCATAAATGTGATCCTTTCTCTTCTTGGCTGTCACTGACATGAGAGTCATTATGCTTCAAAATAGTCTGTGGTCCCTAAAGTGAGAGTGAAATGGGTAAAAGTTGTAAGCTGATCAGAGGAGGTGACTCTTTTTCTTTCTAGGCTAGCTCCCAGGTAGGAATGGTCTATCCTCCAGCCCCTGTCATCTTGAATTTTTAATTCATCCTGAAATCGTACCAGTAAGAAACATATTTGAGTGAATAAAACCTATTAAAAACATACAATTATCTGTGGAAAGCATATGCAATGTTCTCATAGGTTGACTTAATCTCTTCATCCACTATGCTTCTGGATTAGTTACCTCTTGCTGTATTACAACCACCCAAAATTTAGAGGTTAAACAACAGCAACTACTCATGCTATTTGTTCATGGTTCTGTGTGTCGACAGTTCGAGTTGGTATCAGACATGTGGTTATTAGCTCATCTTGCTTGGGGGTCAATCACGTCTCTTCTAATCTGGAGGACTTAAGTTACAATGGCTTGTCTCTGCCACTTGTGGATTTATCCTCTAGCAAGTCAGCATGAGCTTCCTCGCATGGAGTACCACCTTCCCAGAGGATGAGAGCAGACTCTGCAAGGCTCTTGATACCATGGCTCACGTGTCACAAAAATGCCATTTCTATTGCATTTGTTGGTCAAAGTAAGTCACAGATCCGTGGAAACTCAAGGGGTGGAAAAATAGGTTCCACCTCAAAATGAGAGGATCTACAAGGTCTCATTTCAAATGAGGCCTGCCTACAGAGATGGGGGGAATAGTTTTGGTCTTCTTTGCAAATAATCTACCACAATTTGTGTACCAACACAAGGGAACTAGCCTTTTTTTTTTTTTTTTTGAGAGGGTTTTGCTACAGGGCACGTGCACTTGCCAGAGATAGACAGGAGGCGAGAAATCACCCCGGGGGGGGGGGGGGTGGCCACGCCGCAGTCCCTTCTCCTCCATTCTCCTCTCAGGATCTTGGGCATGCACGCACACACGCCTGGCGTGAGTTTAAGCCACCGGGTCCAAGGACTTGAACCACAGTTGACTACATGGGAGTTCAGCGACATAGCCATTATGCTAACTGCTGGTCCCAAGGGGACTAGCACTTTTTATAAAGCGAATGTTTGATATAGTCATTGGTTGAACTGAATTCACATGTAGAGGGATGGGGTTATTACCAAGAGTCCCATAGAAAGTCAACATTGGGTATTTGAATATTGCCAAATTAGGGGACTTGGAATAATTTCCAAGACTAGGGACTTAAGCTATATTGAGGCATCTGCTGAAATGACAACCTCTGAGCATCCATTAGGGAGGATCAGGTAGAGTAAGGATCAGAGGTGAAGCCTAGTACTAGGGTATAGGAGCAGAGTTCAGTACACAAGTCCAAGAAAGAGTTTCCAGATTGGGGATGGGTTTATAGGTGTTTTCCCTCAATAGTGCCATCTGAGTGTGCCTATGGAGCTCAAGTTTGTAGATCCTTGGAGTCCTCAGCTTTGGCTTGAAGAGAGATGGGAAGATAAAACCTGACTGTGTTGCTGTTTCCCAGAATGGGGCAAGAGTCTGCCCCATTAGAGGTGAGGCTCTCTAAAGAGCCCCACAGTTCTGCCATTTACCTTGTATGTCCTTCCTTCTTTACCTTACCATGCCTTTTGGCTTCAACAGTTAAAATAATTCTTTCTCTATTGAGTCCTTTTGACCTCCCTTTTGTCTTCTACTTTTTTTAAAGCATCTGATGCCTATTCAACTCACATGATTCTTTTATCTCTGCTATGTATTATTAGTTTTCTTTTAAATATTTTTGTAAATCTAAATTACTAAATGATTTCTGTTCTTAAGAAATTTATATTTTTGTTCTTCTCTAAAAACAGTGATGACTCAGGAAGAATTTATTTGGTGTATAACAACCCCGTAAAATTTGTTGCATAACAACCCCCTAAAATTAGTGTTTTAAAACCCCACATTTACTAGCTCACAGACAGAGGATTAACATAGCGACTGAGCTCAGCCAGGTGGTTCTTTTGTAGTCAGCTGGTAGGATGGCTGGTGGCTAACCATCTTACAACATGGCTTCACTCCTATACCTGCTGGTTGGAAGGCTATCAGCTGGGGATGGCTGACTGTGATTCTTCTCCATGGAGTTTCTAATCTTCCCAAAGGCTTGCTTAGGTTGGTTCACATAGTCTTAGCATTCTAAGAACAGCAAGAAAAAGGAAAGGTCCCAATATCCAAGTGTTTTCCAAATCTTTGGTCTGTCACATTGATGTCTTGTTTGCCAAAGTAAATCACATGGCTAAGCACAGACTCTAGGGGTGGAGAAGTGTTGGGTCATAGGGAAAGTCATGACACCATTTTACATAGAAAACCAGAAAAATATGTCCTGATTTTCCCAAGGATCTGATGGATTCCACCATTTAATTAGAGTAGTTGCAAAGTCTACATAGTGCAAAGAAGCACACATACTTGATGGAAAGAACTAGTGGCCATTATTGCAGTCAACCCACAGCGTATATACATTATTCACATTTCTCTCACATGTAAAATATTTCCAACTCAGGACACCCAAAATCTCATCCTAATTATGACATTTAATGTTAATGTCTAGGATCTTATGATTTGTGTTAGGTCCCCTTTGGTGGGGATCCTCTTATTCCAAATTCCTATGAATTAAAAAGGCAAGTTATATGGTCCCCTGGTGAGATGGGACCAGGATAACCACAAGAGAAATTTCTGTTCGAAGCAGAAAGGAAAAATAGCAGGAATCGCATAGCATTTACTAGTCTATAGCAGTTCTGAAATCCTACTGGATTCATGCTGCCAGGGAGAAATTCCTCTTGAAATCAGGGAGTAATCTTTAAGAAGGGCTAAGTTCCACCTCCTGGGAGTGGTTTAGTCTATTATACTTCAGGAATCTTAGCTCTACTTTCTAAAATACCTTTCTATAAGAAATGACTGGTGTTTGTAACTGAATAAATTTCTTAGCCTGTTTTTTTTATTTTTTATTTTTATTTTTATTATCATCATAATCTTCTTTATATTACATTGGATTACATATAACTTTACAGTGTATTACATTGCTTTTTCAAAAGGGAATGCCATGCACGTCAGTCAATACAGAGACATTAATCTCCCCGCTTCAACATTCAATATCTTTTCTATGATTTTCCCAATTATTATTATTATTCTAATTATTTTTTAAAACAGTCAATCACTATTTCTCATTTTGCTTGTAAAAAGACTTTACCCATCATGAAATACTTCTCAGACCAATCCAGTTGAGAATACTATACATGTCATCATCAACAGGTAATAAGCCATATCTGTTTCTCACTAACGTCCTGCCTCTCTATTGTTCTCTTGCCATCTTTCCCTATCCTCTTCTCTTCACCTCCCCCATTCCACACTGTCCTATTCTCGTTAAGTACCTTCACTGCTTTTACGTCCTCCAATTTTTTGCTCTCTACCATAGAGTGCGGATAGTCAGTATATATTGAGTGGATACATACAGTTTCTTTCTTTCATAGCCTGGCTTACTTCACTCAGCAATAGATCCTCCATATCTGACCACTTTGTATCAAATTCCAGGGTCTTGTTATTTTTTATGGCTTTTTATACCACACTTTTCCAATCCATTCATCAGTTTGTGGACATTTAGGTTGGCTCCATGTCTTAGCAATTGTGAATAATGCTGCAATAAACATTGATGTGCAAGCACTTTTCCGACTGAGCGTTCTCCTGTCTTTTGGGTAAATACCCAGAAGTGGGATTGCTGGATCAAATGGTAGTTCTATTTGTAGATCTTTGAGGAACCTCCATATTGTTCTCCACAGTGGTTGAACTAGTTTACATTCCCACCAACAGTGTAGGAGGGTTCCCTTTTCACCACATCCCTGCCAACACTTACCACTTTTTATATTCTTTATCTTTGCCATTCTGACTTTTTTTTTTTTTAGAAAGTAGGGTGCCCAGAGGCTTCTCTTCATTTTTAAGTGTCTTAGTCCATTGTAGTTGAAGTTGCTTCCTATCTCTTTCATCTGTACAACTCTTAAAATCTCTGCAGATTTCTCTAAGACTCTGATTTGGATCTACTCCATTTAATAATAATCCCAGGTATAATTCCAGACAGGCCTCTCTCTTCGATGAGAACCATGTCAGGCAGCTGTGGGGCAAAAGCCTTAATCAAAGCACTTTGTATACCTGAGATGGCTCATTCGTTGCCTCCTTAAATCTTTCAAGATTAACACATGGGCTTGCAGGGTCACCTTGATTTGATCTTTATCCTAAAACTGTTTATTACTTTGAGGGTCTTTTAGTGACTTGAGAGATTAGAAATAAAACACAGTTGTGTTGTCCAATCTGGTAAGTTCTGGCTCCTTACTGTATCCTCTCAATTCGGCTTTCAAACTGTGCAGTTCTTCCACTAGCTCTTCTCTCTCTTCCCACGTCGTCTCGTAACTAGCTAAACTAAGCCAATTGATACTTTCAACATTCTACCTGGAAGTCATCTTGCCAAGACCCACAGTTTCATTAGATTATATTCTGTCTTCCAAGTTTACTATAGGAGGTAGTTTTGCCACTTGTTTTCTTATTACATAATTTGGTGGTGCTTTTTTTTTTTTTTTTTTTTTTTTTCCTGGTAAAACAGGTTCTTCATTGTTTTTCTAGTATTTGCTATTTGTTTGCATGCACCTATGATGCTGGCTGGCTAGAAGGCTAAGAGGAGGACCTTGTTTTGATAGGACCATGTCAAGGTGCCTGTGTCTATCTTTCATAAAACAATAAATAAACTTTAAAACTAAAAAGAGCCATATTAAAAAACCAGCCTTAGGCTAGATGATTAATTGGAAAGAAAAGAAAAAAACTGAAAAGACATACTTACCTGGCAGGGGAGATACCATGATCATAAAGGTGATTTTTCTGGGTCAAGCCTTATCCGTTGCACTCCGGTTGTGTTGACCCTCGCAAACTCCCTAGATGTGGGAAACTCAACTGCACAATTTGTGGTAGTGGGGGACTGCATTTCTGCTTTTTTCTGGAAAAAAAAACTGAAAAGAAATTTTAGTTTACAATTAAGATTATCTTTTAATGGAGAAATTAGCAAATGCTATGTTAGAGAGACAGTACTGACTTTCACCTCACCCAAGGTTCTTCTACCCATGAACTGTAGACAGGGGGATGAGAATTTCTGTAGTCTGAGTGTTTTTGTCCTCCCAAAATTTCTATGTTGAAATGTAATCACCAATGTGATGGTATTAGGAAGTGGAGCTTTGGGGAGGTGATTAGGTTATGAAGGCAGAATGCCAGGAAGCTGCCTTTCCATTTTCACAGTGTGAGGACACAGCTAGAAGGGGCTGCCTAAGAACACCAAATCTGCTGGCACCTTGGTCCCGGACTTCTCAGCCTTCAGAGCTGTGAGAAATAAGTTTGAGTTGTTTATAAGCCATTCAGTTTATGGTATTTCATTATAGCAACCTGATCAGACTAAGACAAGAATGAAGCTATGTATTAGCTGACATTTGTTCCACTGTTTTCTTTCCTTTTTAAAAATTTTTGCTCGAGGGTGTGTGTGATTTGCAGAAAAGGGGGAGGGATGGAGGGAGGAAGAAAGCACCCACCCCCCCAAAAGGGTGAGATGGTTACACTGCAATCCCTTTTCCTCCATTTTTCCTTTTGGGATTTTGGGCACACACGTATGCACATGTGCCTGGTGTGTTTTTAGAGCTGCTGGGTCTGGGACTCAAACTGCACAGTTGGCTATGTGGGATCCTGACACCTTAACCACTGTGCCATTGGCCTGGCTCACTATTTTCTTTCTTTCTTTCTTTCTTTCTTTCTTTCTTTCTTTCTTTCTTTCTTTCTTTCTTTTTTTTTTTGAGAGGTTTTTTCTATACAGCACGTGCGCTCACCAGAGAGACAGAGAGAGACAGAGAGACAGAGAAACAGAAAGTGAGAAATCACCCCCCAGAGGGGATGGCCATGCTGCAATCCCTTCTCCTCCATTCTCCTCTCAGGATTTTGGGCACACACGCACACGTGCCCGGCGTGAGTTTAAGCCACTGGGTCTGGGACTCAAACCACGGTCGACTACATTTGAGTTCAGTGACATAGCCATTACGCTAAATGCTGGTCCCCTGGCTCACTATTTTCTATGTCAATAAGTGATAGAGGCTGGGGACCAGCAGTTAGTGTAATGGCTATGTCGCTGGACTCCCACGTAGTCGACTGCGGTTCGAGTCCCGGACCCGGCGGCTTAAACTCACGCCGGGCGCGTGTGCGTGCGTGCCCAAGATCCCGAGAGGAGAATGGAGGAGAAGGGATTGCGGCGTGGCCATCCCCCCTGGGGGGTGATTTCCTGCTTTCTATCTCTCTGTCTCTCTCTGTCTGTCTGGCGAGCGCACGCGCCCTATAGCAAAAACCTCTCCAAAAAAAAGAAAAAAAAAAAAATAAGTGATAGAGGCTGGACATGGCAGAAGAAAGCAGATGACAGGCTAATTTGAATGTGTTTGGCAGCACCTCATACCAGCGGGGAAAAGGCATGTGATAGCAGCATCAGGTTAGGTGGGAGGGAGATAGCTAGCTGCAGGGTAGGTGAACACATTATATGCAGAATCTGCCTCTGCTTAAATGGGAGTTTGGCATATTTCAAACAAAATATTAAGTTCTCTGGAAGCCAGACTAACTCTTAGACTTGAAGAAATTAGGAGATAAAGAGAGAGTAGAATTAGGAGCTCCCTTTAAAAGGTGCGTTAGGAGTGAATGATAGCTCAGAAATAGTAGCTTAAGTGTTTCACTGTCACTAATGTACAAATTAGAAAGTTCTTTGAAAAATAGGAAATAATTACAAAGTTCATTAGAATTTTACAGTGGTTGTGGGAAAAATAGAAATAGCTTCTCCAGATTTAATGAAGGAATATTTAAAGGCAAATTTTGATACAGTGAGCATGCATTTATGATAGAAGGATATTTTGTTTAATTAGCCTGTTCATGGAGCGTGTTATTCATGTCTCATATATAAGATGAAAATAGGTTAGTGACACAGGTTATCTCCTTTTACAGGATGTTAAAGTTAGAAGACAATGATCATGAGAAGTTTTAAAAAAGGATTTATATAAAAAGGAGTTTCAAATTTGTATACTTAAATAGTTACATGAGAAATTTATTTGCATTATAGAAGATTTAGAAACTTGGGGGAAAAAAATCACCAAAAGCTCCAAGATCTCAATCACTATTATATTTTGGTGTTTTCTTTCTTGTATCAAAATGAATTGGGTTGTTGGGAAAGTCATGACACGTTTCTGCTTAGAAAAACAGAAAAATATGTCATGACTTTGCTGATGACCTAATGTTCTAAAATAGAGTTTTAGTTGCAATCAGCACATATTTTTCAGCTGGCTTTTGTCGTTTGACATTCTGTAACAAAGATCATACTTTAGAAATGTTTACCATCTGTTTTGATTTTTTGGGGGGTTTGTTTTCTTTGGTTTAGTGGTTTTCCAATGTTTGTGCCTAGCTTTCCCAGGCACAGAAAAGTGCCAGACATGGAGTAAATACCAAGACTGAAATCAGAAGGCCATGCACTTGCTGTTTACTCATCCCATATCTGTGTTTCCAGTCGTCTTTGCCTACAGAGCCCCAATTTTGTCTGGATATTTTCCTCCTTTACATGAATAGGGCTGGTGTCCCTGTCTGTGGATTAGGGGTTGTCCCTTGGTCTGGCTGATAAAATGAGAAGGTGGAACATCTTCCCTTGCTCTTATGAAGATACCGGAAGAAGTCCTTTTGTAACATGTCTAGGGTTGTGCCTGTGGATGGGAGAGCAAATTACAAAAGAAACTTAGAATGATATTAATGAGCCACTAAGTTCTGTATTCTTGGATGAAAGATCCAAACTGAAAGAACAGGGTTATATTTTGTTTTGACATCAAATAGGATGCTGAAGGAAGTGTTGCAAGTCAGGCTTGAGAAAAGATTTACTTAACTCTCTAAACTTTCTTGCATGTTACCTCCTGGTCACATACCCAAGAGTATTGACAATGGAGTGTTGGAAGATTTAGTTTACTTTGTTCTGATTGTGTAGTGGAAATACTCTAGTTAGTTCTTAAGAAAACCAGGATCTGGAAGAAAGATGTTTTAGGACAATAAAGAAAATGCTCAACCTATTTGGTTCTGGGGATTAGGGGGTTGTGGAAATGAGGAAGAGAGATGAAGAGACAAAGGGAGGGAAGGGGAGAGAGAGGAGAGAGAGAGAGAGAATGAATGAATAAGAGGAGAACATGGATCAGCAGATGGTGTAATGGTTACATTGCTGGACTCCCATGTAACCCATTGCAGTTCGAGTCCTGGACCTGGTGGCTTGACACTCAACGCTGGTCGCATGTACATGCAAAATCCCAAGAGAAGAATGGAGGAGAAGGGATTGTGGCATGACCATCCCTCCTGGGGGGTGATTTCTTGCTTTCTGTCTCCCTGTCTCTTGGGTGAGCACATGGGCCCTGTAGCAAAACAAAACAAAACAAAACAAACAAACAAAAAAACAAAAAAACTCTCTAAAATAAACAAACAAACAAACAAACAAATAAATAAAATAGGAGAACAAAGCACTCTAATAGGAGCTTCTTGAGTTCCTTTTTCTGGTCTAAACGCAGTGTAGTTGAGGTATATTAGGGTAGTCTTGAACAGAAAGAAGGGAATTATTACCTCTTTCCCCCTTAACTGTAGCCAGAGAAAAGTAGTGTAAAATGATCAGGCAAAGAGCAGGGGTCTGAGATTAGCTTAGCTTTGTTTGATGTTGAGTACTCCCTATGCAGTGCAAATGCTAAAATACTAGCCAGTAGATGTGCTGCAGGCCCACTTGAGGCAGAGGCAGAGAGGCAGGGGTAGAGGCAGAGAGGCAGGGGCAGGGATGGCTGGATGCTGGGGAATGTGCTGAATGGGGACTTGAGGTTAGTTGCAAGCTCCAAGATAGGGCTGAGTTAGTTAGGGCGTCTTATTTCATCTGAACAAGAGAGACCAGCCCCCTGTAGCCTATTAGCTATAGATTTCATCCATGAGAGACAGTGGGACACATTAGAGATGAGGGGATGCCAGCCAGGTTAAGCCAGTTAAACTCCAGCCAAAGCTGCTCAATGCAACCATACACCCCTGGATGTCCTCTTATAAAGAGAAGCAGGCTATTGAAAGAATGGGTAAATTTTATCCAAGAAAGCCTGAATTGAATCCGAAGGGAATATTACTTCTATTATTAAATTATTGAACTAAATCTCCAGATGGACAGAACTGAAGCTTTTTTTTTCTTTTGGCCATTTAATTAAGAGGTCTCAGTAGGATGACCAAATTAATTGTAGAGAAAAAAGGGATGCATTTTCTTTGTATTTCCAAAATAAGCATGAATTAAATTATACATATTTTTGTGTCTCAGAATAGTCTTCCTAATTATAGTTTATAACAATGGTACAGTGGTCCATTGATGTTATATTTTATGATTTAGTTTAATGGCTCCCAAACAAATGTGTCATTTAAGTTAATATAAATAATTATATGAGAAACAGATTTTCCTGCATTTTGGATTCTTTATTTTTTACGAGTTTATTTATCTTTTATGAGAGAGGGAGAGAAAGGGACAGAGAGTCAGAGAGATGAGTATCCTCAACAGGGTCTTCACACCATGAAGCATCCACACTTTCAGTGAAATCCCTCATCATGGGCTTATGCACACATGTCCAGTATCCTCAGAGAGGTTCTGGGATATGAACTCATGACCTTTTCCATGGGGACGCAGTTGTGTTAGCACTGCAACACCAAAACTACTGATATTTCTTTTTTTTTTTTAAAAAGTATTTAACTTTATTTTTAATTTGATCAGAGAGACAGAGACAGAAACACACAGAGAGAAAGTGAGAAAGCAAGGTGCCAGGTCCAGGACTTTAACAGTGTTTGACCATGTGGGAGTCCTTAACCACCATGCCACCTACAGGCCCAAACTACTGATATTTCTTGAATTAGATTTTTGTGATAGGTTTACTAATTTTAACACAATGATCATTTTTTTCTTTACTAAATTACTGTCCATAAAAGGTGATTGTAGTTTATATGACCACTAATACCACAGTATTATTTTAGTTTCACTTCTTCTCTGGTCTTTAATATTGTTAAATTTTTTTCTAATGTAATAACTGGAAAGCATTCTGTTTTTTTTTTTTCTTTCTTTTTTAAAAAGGTTTTTGCCACAGAGTGTGTACACTCACTTGAGAGAGATGGAGAGAGAGAAAATGAGAAATCACTCCCTGGGGGAGATGGCCACGTGAGAATCCCTTCTCCTCCATTCTCCTCTTGTGATTTTGGGCATGTATGCACACATGCCTGCCATGATTTTCCAGCTACCAGCTCTGGGACTCGAACTATGGTCTGCCATGTGGGAGTCAAGTGCCTTAAACACTACACCACCTAGTGGCCCCCATTCTGTATTTTTTTTAAGAATTATTTTATTTAACTTTATTTACTTATTTATTTAAATTTGACCAGAGTGAGAAAGCAAGCCACCAGGTCTGGGACTTGAACCACGACTGGCCATATGGGAGTCCAGCATCTTTAACCACCATGCTATCTGCTGGCCCTCATTCTGTATTGTTTTAATTCATATAACTTTGATTGTTAGATTGGTGGAATTTAAGAGTATTTTTTACTTGCCATTTATAATGATTACTTAATGTTTATGGTTTATTTTTTAATATGATATGAAATTTTTCTTACCTTCAGAAAGTCAAAAATGGAGATACAAAGTAAATTAGTTCAATCCTCAGTATTCTGTGCCTATTGGAGGGAATTAAGAAGAATGGCAAACAGATGAAGCTTCCCAGAAGTCCGTGGCACTCTCTTTGGGAGTGCTCACTTGGGAATAAGTCCCATCCATAAATCTCAGAAAGTGTCTGTCCTGTGCTGTATTAATAGGCTTCCAGCCTGTCTTCATATAGAAGTTTCCTGGCCACAACCTATAACAAGGAGGTTTTACAAAACACATAAACAATATAACCTCCCATCCCTAAAAATGATCCAACAGCCAGTATTACAAAGTTTCCACTGGTTTTGGTCTCTCTTCCTTTGCTCGTTTGCTCTCGGTAAATGTACTGCAGCAGGCATGGTCTACTGACTTGGACAGCTTCATGGGAGTTCATGTTCCTGTTCTCATGACATCATACACACTGTGGGTGAGCATCTGCCAGGTGTTACCACCCTGCTTTGAAAGTCAGTCTCTGTGGAACCTATGAAAGAGCCAGGCAGATGACTAAGACCTCGCCCAACCCTGCCAGCTTTCCCAACTTTCCTCAAATAGTATATGTCTCCACTTACCTCAGCAACCCTCAGTTGGACATTGTTAAGAAAAGTGAGACTGCTATGCATGCGTACTACCTGGGAAGGCTGTCTCCAGTGGCTCCTAGAGTAGATTGGCTCTGGGGAGTGGTATCCTAAAGGGGGAGATCAGAGGTCAAAGTCTTTTATCTTAAATGGGGCTACCTATATGAATATTAAAGTTCATCTGATTTAAAAAAAAGTTGAAAACAGTCTGATAGTATTAAGGAAGAAATTAACAACAGAAGAAAAAGAGCTTTTATTCTACCAAAGAAGTCCATTTTATGTATATATTCCATTTTTTTCCTTTTGTGCAAACATTTTACCAAATCCAACTGTAAAGTATGCATAACTTTGCAGTTGCATTTTTATTTACATGTCTATTTAAACATGCTACCAGGTCACTATGTAGTGTTACAGAGATGTTGGTGACTTCATAAAAGTAGACATGGTGACTCTATTTCCCCTTGCTGGTGGTTGGTCCATAAGTGGACGAGTAACCCAGAAGAACCAGTTCTTCTTTGATTGGATATTGCGGTTTGTAAGTGATGCTAGTGTTACATAGCTACCAGGTTGTTATGATGAGGTCAACTGCAAAGTCAATAAACACACCGAGAATGGCACCTGCCATTTATGAAGAATTGCTATAGGTACTAAGTGCAGCTCTGACTGAAATGAACACACCATAGTCCCTGTTCTCTAAATGTTGCAATCCACTGGGGAAGACAAATAGTTTCAAATATTTGTGCTACAAAGCCAATGTGGTACATTCTTTAGTGGTGTTTTACTAAGTCCCATGCATGCAATACAACTCTCCAGTGCTTTATCAATAGCAGTCCTAGGTTCAAGCCTTCTGTCTATGAGCCTGTCTGTTTCTCTCTTTTTAATTTTGCCAGAAGGTATGTGTGCTGGTTAGAGCCAGAGAGGCAAAGTGACAAAATACTCCCCTGGGGAATGGTCAGGCTGCAATCCCTTCTCCTTTATTTCTCTCCCCTTTTGGGATATTGAGCACACATGCACATGTGCCTGGCCTGTCTCTCAAGCTGCCAAGTGCAGATTCCATCAGCACAGTCAGCCATATGTGATCCAGCCACCTTAACCACTACAACATGTTCTGGCCTCTCTTAGTGTGCTCTGAGCAGGTTCCCATATTGCACTGAGCTTACTTGTTTTCTCATTTGTAGAATTAGAGGGTTAGACTTTTTGAGATTTAAGTTCCTTCTTATTAATTAAATTATATATTACTCTTAGACTGAGTACCATCCTTGTACCTTAACAATTGAATGAGTAGCTTTCCAAAAGTTTTCACTGGTTTCTTTGTTTTTGAGAGTCTTCAGAAATGATAGAAATGTTACAATAGAATTTTAGGGAAAAAAGGAAAATGCTCAGATGTTTGGTAGGCAGGAGAAAGGTGGAAATGAATAGTAGTGGATTAGAGACTCTCTGTGAATTGATAAAACAAAACCCAACGAATTTTATTTTGGACTTCAATGATAAAATGGACAGTGTGTCCCAGAACAGAAACTTATGAATCCAGGAATAGATATGGATTGGAGGGTGGCCTGACTGACAAATGTAAGATGGTGAAGGGCACAGAGCTAATTGATCATTTTTCTTTTTGTGCTGTGTTCCCTCACATCAGTTCAGTAGGTCAGTGGTGCCGATTGCATGGTGTGTCAGAACAAATGAAAGGAAACCTCCTTTTACTCTGGGTTTTCAGTGCATAGATTCACTGCCCTTGTATTTCAGCAACAGATTTAGAACCCAGACTCAAAATGACAAGTTTACAAGAAAACAGGATCTGTAGTTGAACACATACCACAGAATAATGAAATTTTCTCCTTGGAAAGCAGCTGTTGCCCTAGAGGTTAAGAAAGAAAAATTCCCTGTGCGGCATTGTTCAATTGGCTAGATCCTTGCTTTAGATGTATACACACGGCTAATATTAACTTTGGCCTACTATAGTGTCAGATCTTTAGATTTATCAGCTTTTGTAAGACTATCCCAAATTGTCTGACCCTGATTTGAAAACATTGCATTCCTTTAACTACTTATTGGTAATTTATTAGAAAAAAGAAATAAAGCTAATCAATTGCTCACCATAAAAGCAGACAGTGTGATATAAACTTAATATACAGAATAATATAAACCATATATATAATATAAACAGATAATTTATATATTTGCAACTAGTCTTCCATCCATGGCATTTCTTTTTTTTTTTTTTTTTTTTTTTTGAGAGGTTTTCGCTATAGGGCGCGTGCGCTCGCCAGACAGACAGAGAGAGACAGAGAGAGAGAAAGCGAGAAATCGCCCCCCAGGGGGGATGGTCACGCCGCAATCCCTTCTCCTCCATTCTCCTCTCGGGATCTTGGGCACGCACGCACATGCGCCCGGCGTGAGTTCCAAGCCACCGGGTCCGGGACGCGAACCGCGGTCGACTACGTGGGAGTCCAGCGACATAGCCATTACACTAACTGCTGGTTCCCCATCCATGGCATTTCTTAAAGTCAGATTCTCCTTTGCACTAAAGAATATTTCTTAATGAAAAGTTTGTAAGCTTATGATTGACTTTTGAAAGATTAACCTTACGTAGTATTTTATAATGAGTCCTAACCAAAAGCCTGCTTCCCTCTTGCAAACAAGACAGATCTTTCCCTCTGCAGAACTGTTAGGATGCTTAAGCCTTTTTAAGCCATACTTTATAGGCCAATTAAATTTGAGCTCCTGTCATGATTGGGTTAAAAAACCTTTTTTTTGATACAGTGTTTGGTTTGGTCCTTGTATTCATTAAAGATCATTTTTTCTAATTATAAAAACAATTCATGCCTGCACTAGTCCCATAGCCTAGTGATTAAAGCAGCCAGATAACACATGGCCAACCATGGTTTGAATCCTGGCTCTGGGCACATATGTATATGTGAGCCTAAAATCCTGATAAGGTCAAGAAACAGAGGAGAAGGGATTGTGACATGACCGTATATCTCAGTAGGGTGTGCTTCCCCTGTCCTCTAGTATCTCTGGTGAGTGTATATGCCCTCTGGCAATTAAAAAAAATTATGCCTGTTTAAAATTTGTATTATACTAAACACATAATACAAGAAATTAAAATGCTTTTTAATACCACCTTTGGAAGTAATCACTGTTAACAATTTGCTATGTATTTCTTCATAACTTAGTAGTATCATTCCCTCAACATTTATTGTTTTCAACATGAGGGAGTTCTTCAAAAAGTTTATGAAAAAATGGAATTAAAGTATGTTTTTGGTGCAAAAACTTGATATCCATGCATAGCTTTTCCATAATACTCACTTTCAATTGAATGTTTTGAAGACTTCTGAGATGTTAATTTTCATCTTTTTCAACCTTCAATTTTTTCCACTTAACTATAAATCTTGTTCATCTTTCCATCTTACTATGTATATATCTATGTGTGTGTGTGTGTGGATATGTACTTTATTCTTTTCAATAGTCAAAACTGTTCCATTTGTAAGTAGTTTAATTTTTGTGGCAAATACAAAAATGGTTTTATTGCTTATTTTTAAGGATAAAATAGGTGAGAGAACATATAGGAATGATGAAAGAATAAATATACTTTTCTCTCTGCCCTTTGTATTCTTGTTTCTGCTAGAATTGTGAGTCTAAGTCAGTGACTTACTCTCGCCAAATCCAGTGAAACATTTTCTGTTTTCTTCTTATCTGACCTCACCCTAGTTACTTGTTCCTTCCCTCTGGTAGTACTCTCCTCATTTGCTTTCTGTGACATCACCATCCTTACCTGCTTTTCATCTTTCTGGCTCTTTGCTAGTCCCTTCATATTGGAGTTCCTCAGGTCTGGATTCTGGACCCTCTTCATATTTTTATTCTTTCCTTTGATGATCTGATTCTAAGATTTTAGGTGTCATATTTATGCTAATGACTCCAAGATTTTTTTCTCCCTATCTATAGTTAGTCATTTCTTCTGTGCCCAGGATTGACATCTATAATAACTACTTTTTTGACATCTCCTTTTGGATATATCACACATATCTTAAAGTTGGCATCAAAATTGAACTCTGGCTTTTCCTCTACAAACCTGGCTTTATGCAGTCCTTCTTAGGCTTCATAAAGTCTTTCCTATCCTGTCAAGTGGTTTTCCTGTCTACTTGAAGGAAAAAATTTGGTATTCATCCTTGACACCTCTCTCTAAACTGTCTTGAACCCATCTACTTCTCTCTTTCCTTATCAAATCCACACTAGTCCAAGCCACCACCATCTTTCTCCTGGATCATTGTTGTAGTACCCTACTTCTCCTTTATATGCCATTCTAATGCTCTTTTGTGGTAAAGGTACTGGAGTTAAAGGACACATCAAGTCACTGTGCTGCTAACAGTCCATCAGAAGCTTCCCATTTTTACCAGAAATATAGTCTAACTCTTCACCATGGCAGGATTCTGAGTTACCTGGTCCTTGCTTTCGTCTTCATCCTTGTGTCACAGTACTCTCTGCCTTGCTCACTCCATTTTTGATGAATAGGAATCTCTGAAGCTCTTCTCATTCCGAAGGGTTTTAAAATCATTCATAACTCATTCATTCCTATAATCATCCATTTATTCAACAAATATTTATCAAGTCCTAACCAAGAGCACCAACCACCGAGGTGACTTTGTCCAGACAGATTGTGCAAATGTCTTTCTAGCATGTCCTTTATACTCACTTTTTCAAGATAGGACTTTGGTTCCACTTGCCTTCCATACCAGTCAAGACCAAAGTTTTCCTGGAGGTTGCTGCTGGGTGAGTGGTATTATTAGTCACCCATTCATCTTGCTTCATTCAAGCAGTTTTAACTTAAAATTTTTTTGCTATTATTGCATTTTTCCACTCAAAAGTTTCAGAAGTGAAGAGTAGGTGCTCAAAATGTAATTTAGGTCACATGTTGATAATTTTTTTTTTTTTGAGAGGTTTTTGCTATAGGGCGTGTGTGCTCGCCAGACAGACAGAGAGAGACAGAGAGACAGAAAGCAGGAAATCACCCCCCAGGGGGGATGGCCACGCCGCAATCCCTTCTCCTCCATTCTCCTCTCGGGATCCTGGCCACGCACGCACACGCGCCCGGTGTGAGTTTAAGCCGCCGGGTCCGGGACTCGAACCGCGGTCGACTACGTGGGAGTCCAGCGACATAGCCATTACGCTAACTGCTGGTCCCACATGTTGATAATTTTCACATTAAAGTAGTCATTAATTTGTTTCTATGCTGTACCTGAGAAGCACATTTCCTTTTTCTATCCCCCTCCCCTCAAAGATTTTAATCTCACTGACACTATACCAATTGTAATTAAATTGGGTACTACTCTAGGCAGAGTGGTCAGGAACTGGTGTCATCCCACCACCAGTGTGGATGCGACTCTTAATACAGCATAAACCCACTGCTTGACAACGCTTTTCTGCGTGAATGAGGGCAGAGATACATGTGTTTGCTTCTTCTGTCTCTAGGCCCATGATGAGGAAACTAGGTTCTGTTTTCATACTTCCTACTTCCGTGTATCACTTTGCACTGGCTAAAGAAAACATGTGAAGAATATTTCCCAAATCCTGGCATTCTTTTTTTAAAAATATTTTTAAAATTTCATTTTCTTTTATACATTCAATCACATTATTTAGCTTATAAAGTGAATATTCCAACTTGTAAATATTTCTCCCTTGTCTAGTTGATAAAACTATAAAATTAAAGTGATTCCATTTCTAGCACTCCTGAAGCAGAATGGTGTTTTACTGTGGCAGAATAATTTATCGAATTATTGATTGTGTGTGTTCTTCCTATGTTGTCTGCTTCCCCTTTTCTTCCAGGTAGCTTCCTTCCACTTGCCATCAAGGAGGATTTATTGATGCTTGGAGAATGAATGTGCAATTTATCTTTGTGGAATTTCTTCTCCTTGAAACCTAAGTTCCTCCTCTCTCCTTGAGGAGAGAGAAAAGGAAGATGTATCCCAGAGTGCCAGAGATCATGGCTCTCAGTTATACCCAGTGGAGGTGTTCAGATCTGAGGGAGGAGGGTCACACAGAACAATAGGGAAGCTGATGTAGACCCAGGATTCTCAGACATGCTAGTGCTCTAAGCAAACCTCAGAAGCAGAAGTCCCCAGACCTCAAGCTAGGCAAACTTGGAACATGGACCCTCAGTGGTAACTGCTACAGACTGAAGATGAGAGGGTTCCTCTAAACATGCTCTCCTTTTTGTCATAAAACCTCAAGATCTTTTCATGATCCTGATAGTTGGGGTATGTAGCAAGCTCCAATAAGATTACAGTTGACTCTCTTTCTAAAGGAACTAGAAGGACTCTTGGTATAAATACATTCATTTTAGAGGGGCTGGCAGGTAGCATGGTGGTTAGGGGTGCTGGACTCCCACATGGCTGACTGTGGTTTGAGTCCTGGCCCTGGCATCTTGGTTTCTCTCTGTCCCTCTCTGCTCAAATTAAAATAAAATAAATTAATAAATAAATAAAGTTAAATAAATTATTTAAAAATAAATACATTCATTTTAAGACAATCAGTGTTTTTTTTCACACTTGATACACTTAATAACTGTAATTTATGAAAAAAAATTGCTTTAGCTCAAACCATGAGGCCAAGAGGTCACCTCTCTCTGTGTCACTTCTGTGCTTTATGTATCATACCTATATCAGCATAGCTCATGTTCTCAGTTCTCAGTTTTTGAGAACAGTGCCTTGAGGTAGGGGTGCATCTTCTGTTTATCTTCCAAGGGACATCTTGACCCAGTACTTCACAATCAACAACTTCAAGTCATTAAACTAGAAAAGCAGATGGACCCAGGCCTAAAGAACAGGTCAAAAAATCATACACAACAGACAATATTTTACAATGTAGAACTTAGAGCAGAAGAATATAAATACAATAATTACACATTCGAATCTCATCGGCTACTGAGGTATCATCTAATAATGTCCAACAATTGGCTCCCAGCAGGTGCACTCCAAATATAATGATGTTCTTGAAGATTCTCTTTACAGAATCATTTCTCAAATGTGTACAAATTGCTTTGTGCCAGCATGGAGAGCCCTTTTAGCATCTCAGCTTAGATTTCAGAGGAAGACTCATTAATTAGGACCTTTTTGAGACAAATTCTCACTGATGGGGAAAACTGCAGACACATTACTGAGATGATATTAAAGTTCAAGCTTTGCATGTCTGCCTGATCCCTTTGACACCCCTTGAAGTCAATATTTTTGTTCCCAAATTTACATTTTACTTTTGTTGATTTTATGTCTTTTGTCTCCAGCTAGGTTGAAAAGTCTTTAGGATAGGACAGTATTATTGTATGCCTTTTTTTCCCCTCTTTTTATTCTCTGTATCTCCCCAACTAACTACACTCATGATTTTTTAAATGTCCTAGGGCAGATGCTCAATGTCATTTTCCCTGCTAGACAATGACCTCAAGAGGAGGAATTATTTATCTTGTTTGTCACTATATCCTTAGTGCCTAGTGTCTAGATCACAGTAGGTACTTATTAAGTCTTCTGAATAAATAACTGAATTTTGTTGGTCCATTGACAGATTCACTAGTTATCATCAATTCTATTGAAAAGACTTTTAAAAATGTTCTTACTAGAAGCTTCAGAGAACTCCCAAAGCAGTGAATGCTGCATGTATAAATAGCTGGCTTTATTTATATTTCTGGCTTGGTGAACAGTTTAATCAATTCATTTGTGCATAACATTACTATTTATATGGAACTTTCCTAGAGAGAGCCAGAAGCACCATCCTATAGGATATAGTTGAGAATGGAGAACTTTTACCCTGACATCCTTCTAGGTTCTAGCCTTGAAACTACCTGTGCTGAGACTCTCCTTTATATCCGTCCTCTTGGCAATGATCTTGCAGTGCTGGTCTCTGTGTTTCCTGGGATATACAGATCTGGTGTAAAAATGGAGCATTGGTGGGATCATCCTTACAAGGATATGCCTTCTAAGTACCAAATGGAGTTATGTTCTGATAGTATGGCTTTCATAGTATTAGTACATTTCTGGTTATCTCTCTGAGGTCATTTGCATTTCTGACAAAAGTTAGCTGAGTTATATATCAAACTATTTTTAAGAGTCTCATGCTCTATTGACTGAGCTAGCTGGTCATCTCAAACTATTTTTAAACCCTATCGTTTGGTGAACTCGATGAGATTGTGGTATTATAACCATCTGTGTGGATTTGAAAGGCTGTTCAACATGTGTTGGTGTCTAGTTTATCAGAGTTTTGAAAAGCTTTTTGAGGTTCTTTTTAAAATCACTAAAGCCTTTTTTATATATAGTAATATTTATGTATGTATTTATCTTAAAATAATATTTGTTAGAAGTAAAAAAGAAAACAATGAAAAACCTGGAAAAGTCTCTTAAAGATCTCTTATGGATAAACAGAAGTCACTTAAATAAGCTTTAATTAAGTTTATTACTTGTCATCATGCCTGTTTATTTTTGTTTGTTTTGCTGTAATTGACAAAATCCATATACATTTACAGTGTTCAATGTGATGTTTTATATGTGTATATATCATGAAATAATTTAAAAAATTTAAATTTGTTTTACATTCATTCACTGAATATCATCACGGCATACAGAGTGAAATTTCCCATCCAGAATACACTATATATTGGCTCAATTAAGGAGCCAATACCAGACCAGCTCTTCAAGAAGCTCTCTCAATCAACACCATATGTGTTATTGTCAACAAATCATTTTTCATTCCTTATTTCTTATATATTTTGCTTTTTGTTTTAATTAACTAATTAATTCTTCACCTTGATTTACTACTTCTCACCCTCTGCCTCTTCCCACCCTCCTCTCACCCTCCTCTGAGAATGTTTTTGTCTCTCACACTGTCTGTCCTTTTTTTTCACATTTTATTGACTTATAAAAGATCCTAAATTAATCTAAATACTTTTAATAGCAAGTGCAGCTGATATTGTATATATGTGTGTATACACACATACATACATACATATATATATACACACACATATATATCAATAAATACATGTCTGACTTTAGGCATAAAACTAAGTGAGTTGAATGAACATGCTATAAAGTAGCACCTAGCTGAGGCTATATAGCTTACTGCAGTCATTAAATAGGTATTTTTAAATGTATTTTTAATTAAAAAAAGTGGTTTTTAGCTTTAATAAATCAACATCAAAAAATGTTAAGAGAAATTTGCTCAAGACTTAAAGCCAGGAAAAAGGTTAGGATTCTGTTCAAACAGTAGGTAGATGAACCTATCAACAGCTCAAGAGAAGACAAAAATCCTTATATTTGGAAAAGAAAATAGAAGAAAATCAGTAATGTTTTAGTCAAAAGTCATAAAGTTATATTTCACCAGTTGAATCTTATGTAATTAAACTCTCTTCTGTTGGATTGGCAGTGTAACTGTGGTCTAAGTTTTCCATTTAAATCCTGGACCAGTTAACATTCACCTCTGGACTTTTCCCTACCATTAAGTGGGCCATTTTCTTGGTTGTTTTTTGTACTCTTGTTTCTGTATATCTGACTTTAGTTTTCCTGGTATAGCACTCCTTTCAGAACTTCTTGGAGAGCTGGTCTGGTGTTGGTAAATTCTTTCAGGTTTTGTTTATCTGAGAATGTTTTTGTCTTTTCTTCCCATATGAAGTATTCTTGGTCGAAATTGTTTTTCACTTAACACTTTGAATATATTTTCCCAATCTTTCCTTGCTTGCAATGTTTCTGATGAGAGGTCTAATGTTAGCCCGATGGGATATCTTTTGAAAGTAACTTGACATAAAAACTACAATGAGATACCACCTAACCCCTGTCAGAATGGCAAAGATTAAGAATATAAAAAGTGATAAGTGTTGGCGGGGATGTGGTGAAAAGGGAACCCTCCTACACTGTTGGTGGGAATGTAAACTAGTTCAACCACTGTGGAGAACAATATGGAGGTTCCTCAAAGATCTACAAATAGAACTACCATTTGATCCAGCAATCCCACTTCTGGGTATTTACCCAAAAGACAGGAGAACGCTCAGTCAGAAAAGTGCTTGCACATCAATGTTTATTGCAGCATTATTCACAATTGCCAAGACATGGAACCAACCTAAATGTCCACAAACTGATGAATGGATTGGAAAAGTGTGGTATATATACTCTATGGAATACTACTCAGCCATAAAAAATAACAAGACCCTGGAATTTGATAGAAAGTGGTCAGATACGGAGGATATATTGCTGAGTGAAGTAAGCCAGGCTATGAAAGAAAGATATTGTATGTATCCACTCAATATATACCGACTATCAGCACTCTATAATAGAGAGCAAAAAATTGGAGGACGTAAAAGCAGTGAAGGTACTTAACGAGAATAGGACAGTGTGGAATGGGGGAAGTGGAGAGAAGAGAATAGAGAAAGATAACAAGTGAACAATAGATAGGCAGGACATTAGTGAGAAAAAGATATGGCTTATTAACTGTTGATGTTGACATGTATAGTATTCTCAACTGGATTTGTCTGAGAAGTATTTCATGATAGGCAAAGTATTTGTACAAGCAACATGAGAAATAGCGATGGACTGTCTTAAAAAATAATTAGAATAATAATAATGATTGGGGAAAACATAGAAAAGATATTGAATGTTAAAGTGGGGAGATTAATGTCTCTGTACTGACTGACATGCATGGCATTCCCTTTTGGAAAAGCAATGTAATACACTGTAAAGTTATATGTAATTCAATGTAATATAAAGAAGAATATGATGATAATAAAAAATATATATATAAAAAAATAAATAAAAAAAAAAGAAAGTAACTTGACATTTCTTTCTTGCCAATTTTAGTATCTTTTCTCTGTATATGGTTTTGGTCAATCTGACTATGATGTGCCTTGGAGAAGATCTTCTTGGGTTGATTCTATGTGGGGTCCTTTGTATTTCTTGGGTCTGGATCTTTGAGTGCCTCTCTAGGTTTGCAAAGTTTTCTTCCAGGATTTCATGGAATAGATTATCAATGCCCATATTAGTCTCTTCACCTTCTGGGATACTGATTATCTAGATGTTTGGGCATTTAATGGTATCTAATATGTCTCGTATATTATTCTAATTTTGGGGGGTTATTTCTCAGACTTTTTGGTAAATTTTTGGTAAACATAGAGGTTCTGTCTTCTATATCTGAGATTCTGTCTTCTGTATGATCTAATCTTCTTTTAGTAATTTCAAGGGAGGTTTTGATTTCCTGTATTATAGCCTTCATCTCTAACAGTTCCATGTGATTCTTATTCATGGTCTGTAGTTCTCTTTCAAATCCTGCAAGAACTTCCTCACTTCCTGGAACTCATTGTGTCTTTTGTGCCACATCTTCTGGAGTTCATTGTCTCTCTTGCATATTGGGTCTCTGTTAGCTTTTTCACTATGAATATTCTAAATTCTTTATCTGACATTTCCATGAGTTCCATTACTGGCTGTGGATGATGAGTTATTCCGTTCCCTTGGGATTTTCTTAGTTTCTCTTATTTCTTGTGCCTCTGTGGTGATTTCTAGTCATCTGATGGATTACACATTTTTTCCCTAATTTCTTGGAGTTAAATTGGAGTGTTCAGAGGTGTGCAGAAGGAGGTGATCTACTGTCTCCCTGAAGTTCTGTTTTTTTTTCCTTTCTGCAGTAGATTAAGTGGGAATTGAGGACTACACTGACCCTAAAAGTATTCAGATGTTTGGAAACTGTGCACATAGACCTGTCTAGATGTAGTGTGTGGAACCTGAGCAGCAAAATGAGAAAGGTAAAAGAAAAAGAAAAAATGAAGAGAAAACAGAGATGGATACTTGTGTTGTTTCCATGGTTTAGCTATTTGTTGGACCTGCCAACGGCGAACAGTTCCTGAGTTGGGGGCGAGGATTAAAGAAAGACAAGAAGACAGAATAGAAACGGGAGGACTGCCAGTCAATACCAGTCAGCCTAGAATGTACTTTACTACCAGTATTTATATACACTCCAGGGACTTCCGTAATGTAAGGTTTTAAGTCCTTACTGAATTTATCAGGTTGTTATAACAATACTTTGTAAAATTCAGTTCAAAACAATCCCAAGACATTCTTCTCATAACAATCCAGTCACCCAAGGCCATTTCCAGATAAAGACCCTGGTCTTATTTTGGTGGTCACGTCCTACACATTCCTCACGTCTCCTCTTTGGCTCCCCACAGCTATTGTAAACAAGGCTGTTATGAACATGTGTGTACAAATATCTATTTGAGACACCACTTTTATTTCTTTCATGTATGTACCCAGAAGTGGAATAGCTGAATCATATGGTAATTATATTTTTAATTTTTTGAGGAACTATTATATTGACATTCCCACCAATGGTGCACAAGTGTTTAATTTCTTCACATCCTTGCCAATACATTATTTTTCATTTTTTGATAGTAGACATCCTAATGGATGTGAGGTGGTCTTTCATTGTATTTTTAAATTTTTATCATTTCTCTAATGATTAATGATGTTAAGCACCGTTTCATATGCTTATGGAGTACTTACATATGTTATCTGGGGAAATAATCTGTTTAAGTCTTTTTTAGAGATATTTTTGCCTTAGGGCTTGTGTGTGTGTTGTGGGGGGAGCAGAGACAGCGAGAGGGAAAGTGAGAAGTTACCCCTCAGGGGGAATGGCCCTCCCCACAATCCCTTTTGCTCTGTTGTTCTTCTGGGATCTTGGGTATACACAAACATGTGCCTAGTGTGATTCTGAAGCCATGGAGTCTGGGACTCAAACCTTGGTTGGCCATGTAGGAGTCCAGCAATGTAACTGCTATGCCATCTGCTGGTCCCCTGTTCAAGTCTTGTATTTATTTTTTCAGCTGTGTCTTGTGTCTTTTGATTGTTTAGTAGTAAGAGTTTTAAAAAATATACTATGTAGGGAACCAGCAGTTAGCGTAATGGCTATGTCGCTGGACTCCCACGTAGTCGACCGCGGTTCGCGTCTCGGACCCGGTGGCTTACAACTCACGCCGGGCACGTGTGCGTGCGTGCCCAAGATCCTGAGAGGAGAATGGAGGAGAAGGGATTGCGGCGTGACCATACCCCCTGGGGGGTGATTTCTCGCTTTCTGTCTCTATGTCTCTCTCTGTCTGTCTGGCGAGCGCACGCGCCCTATAGCGAAAAACCTCTCCAAAAAAAAAAAAAAATACTATGTATATTAAGTCCTTATCATATATATGATTTGCAAATATTTTCTCTCATTTCATATGTTGTTATTTCTGTTGATATAGTCTTTTGATCGGAGAATTTAAAATTTTTTATAAAATCTAGTTTATGTATTTCTTTCTTTTGTGGCTTATGCCTTTGGTGTCATGCCCAATGTTGTGAAGGTTTTGCCCTGTATTTTCTTGTAAGAGTTTTATAGATTTAGACCTTTAGTTGATTTTGAGTTAGTTTTTGTATATGATATCAGGTAAAGGTTCAGCTTCATTCTTTTGTTGGTGAATATCCAATTTCCCAACAACATTTGTTAAAGGGACTGTGCTTTCCCTATTCAATGATCTTGGCATCTTTATCAAAAATCATTTGACCATAGTATGAGGGTTTATCTCTGGGCTCTTTTCTATTTCATTAGTGTATATATTTGTCTTTATGATAATACCATAGGGCTTTTATTACTGTAGTTTGTAATAAGTTTTAAAATGAGGAAGCTTGAGTCCTCTTTGTTCTTTTTCAAGATTGTTTTGGCCATATAAGCTACCTTGAAATTTTCACCTAAAATTTATCCTGCGTTAGTGAAACTTTGTATTCTTTGACCAACATCTTAGTTACCGTCTTCTGTGAGCCTTTTTTAAGTGAACATATATAAGATATGCTTAGGAACATACTTTTCTTTCTTTCTTTTTTTTTTTTTTTCTATAGGGAGCGTGTGCTTTCCAGAGAGACATAGTGACAGAAAGTGAGAAATCACCCCCCAGGGGGGATGGCCATGCCACAATCCCTTTTCCTCTATTATCCTCTTGGGATTCTGGGCACACAGGTACAAATGTCTGGCATGAGTTTCAAGCTGCTGGGTCCGGGACTAGAACTGCAGTCTAGTGGGAGCCCAGCAACGTAACCGTTATACCATCTGCTGGTCCAGCAACATGGAATGTTAAGTTCAGTTCCTTAGTCATGGTCCATAGAATAATATCCAATTTTCATTTTAGGCAAAACCTTTATTCTTTGTAAGTATGTCTTAGATTATGTTATTTACTCTGCCTGGAGCTTTGTTGTTCTCATCTTTTCCTTATTCCTAGATTTGGATACAGTCCTACCTTTTCTATCTTCTTTTTTGCTTATCTAGACATCCTGGAATCCAGCACAACATCCTGCACTTAGCAGATTCTCACTCATTGTTTGTAAGTAGAATAAACTTGTAAATAGTTGGAATTTTGTCATGTGTAGGAAGAATCCAGGGAGCAGCTGAGCCTGAGGAATCTGGGAAAAAACAATACAAGTTCAAAGACTCCCAATATACAAATCCCAAGCTATAGTCAGTTCTGAAATAGATATTTTTAGTCACTGACCAATTCCCTCTTTGAATGAGATATTTGGTATATAGATAGAGATCAGAAAGATGTAGATTAACCTCATGTCCTTGTGAAATTTTCTGCAACCTCACTCCTCTCATTCAAAAAATGGGAAAATAGTAGTTCCCAGCTGATGTAATTGTTGTCAGCACTTGATGAATAAGTACAGACTTTCAGTGTCTGGAATGGTAGATACTCAATTAGTCAGGACTTGGAGTAGTTCAGTCTGACCTGGAGAGACACCAGAATCTTTAGGGCCTCCATGTCAGAGTCTGACCATTAACTAGAAGCTTCATCAATAAAATTCAGAGCTCTATGGACTCGTTTACCTTACTTGGGGCTGGGTATCAGTCTGATGACCAGTTCTACTTCTCACTTTGAAGGTACCTTTTATCCTCTGTTTAGGTTCAAACCCCAGGAAAAGAATGCGGTCTATCTCACCAAGCAAATGTATCTCTCTAGCCTGCTCATTCTCCCTACCCTATTCAGAATAACTCAGTAGATGGGGGAACTGTTCTGAAAAAGGTTCATACTTTGTTTCTCTGGGGGTGCTGAAATGTGTGTATGTTTGTTAACTTTGATGCAGCATTGTTGTCTAACAACACACCTTCGTAAGAAAGTTGGAGGGGCAGCAGTAAAACAGGATGCTCTGTGAGGCAATCCCACATGAGAAAGTTCCCACTTCAGGTCTAGAGACTTCCCTGAGCTTGCTGGGCATGTGCTTATGCATGTTCAGGAGCTGATTGAGGGATGGGGTAGACTGTGGTGTTGAGACTCTTTTGGAGTGCTATTCTCTACCTCTTGAAGAAATAAATTAATTAAAAAGAAGAAACAACTGTAAATTCTGATGTATGATTCCTATGGGCAAAAAAGTCTTATTTTAGTTATTTCCTAATTTATAATGTTATTTTTAAGCTAGCTAAATGTACTTTATTGTAGTTTGTATGTATTTTAGATAAATAATATTAATTCTAATATTTATATAAGTTATTCTTTTCAAGATGAAATGAATTCATAGTAGTGAGATAATTTTTTATATGAGAGAAACTTCTTATGAAAGGATTATAACTATGAGATTTCTCAGTTGAAGGATCATATGGTTACCCAAATGCCCAACCCCTCTTTCGTTTTGATAAACTAGGCCTTGAACATGGACAAGAGGCTGTTATTACTGTAGAATACAAGAGACAATTCTAACTTTAAGTGACATTTACTTCTTATGCACTTAACATTTTCATAACAACTTCTCCAAACTCTACAGAAAAAAGTGCTGAAATGTGGATGCTTTGAATGAGTCATGTTGCACTCAAGGGAATTAAGTTATCCTTATTTCTATGGGCTATTGAACCTAAGCATTTATTTCTTGTCATCTGTTTTGTGGACTGAATATTGGAGGATGCAAGCGGGTGAGAGAATTTTCATTATACTCTAGAATTTTCATGACAGTCTAATGTGTTTCATAACACATTAGGGATAGTCCCCCATACAAGAAGCCACCTCATACTGTTTCTGACAGATTGACCTGAATGTTCATTTTGCACATTCTCAAAGATGATTAATCACCACTTTGGCCTATTCAGTTTTTAAATAGTTTGAATTGTTACAAGGTTCTTTTCTTTCTTTTACTCCTTATCTTTCTCTACTTTTCTTCCTTTTCCTTCCCCTGTTGTAAGTGATTTATTTATAATTCATCTGCTGGTCCTCTAAAGTTATAGAGAATGATCCAGATCTTTCTTCCACACATTAGTTCTTTTTTGTGATTGATACCAACTCACATACTAGCCCCCAAACATGCCCTTTCTGTCTCCCAATTGTCCATAAAAATACTTGTACACATCCCAGTTTCATCAGTCCTTCCTCAACAACTGGTTGCTTAGCCATTTACCCTCCTAGGAATATTTAGGAATATGAGCTTTAGTTTATCAATGTCACTCTTAATACTTGGAGCCCAGACTGGAAGGAAGGGTCTGGATGTGACATAACTAGTGTTGTAGACAATGAAATATGCTTTCTAAGTTCTGAACACTACATCTATCTATCTATCTATCTATCTATCTATCTATTTATCTATCTAAATAAATAAATAAATAAATAAATAAAAAATAATTTCCCCCGAGGATGTGTGCACTCATAGGGGACAGAGAGAAAGCAAGTGTGTGTGTGTGCATACAATCAAGCACTTCTCTCCTCCCCTCAATGGGAGTGGTCATGTTGTAATCCCTTCTCCATCTCTCCCTCCTGTAGGGATTTTGGGCAGACATGCACACACTCAAGCTCCAGCCACCAGGTCTGGGGACTTGATCCACATAGTAGGCTATGTGCGATCCAGTCGCCTTAACCACTACGTTATAGGCTGGCCCTACACTTCTATCAACTAATAACAGAATTATCATATACTATACTTTTATGACATTTATATTTATATTAGTTATGTCATATTATTGGTTCACATTGTTACAACTGAAAGCCATAGATCGCTTTCTTTATAAAAACAACAAAAAACTTTTTTCCTTTAACAGAAATAGAATATTGTTATTATAGAAACGTTAGAAAATACAGATAAGAAAGTAGAAAAAAATCACTTAGGGAATACTTCCTACTTTAAAAAAAATTTATATATTTATTTACACATGTACATATATTTGTATGTTTTACGAAAGTGAGTAATACTAGGCATACTACTTTATAGTCTGCTTTTTAAATAAAAAAATTTTTGCATGCTAGTAAATAAGAACTGACTTTATTATATCTTATGCTTTTATAGTATTTCATTGTGTGATATAGTATGGCTTGTTTAATCATCTCTATTGATGTATTTAGGTGGTTAAAATTTTTTTTTATAATGTTGTATTGAATATTCATGTACATACATATTTATATTCGTACATGTTTGCATACTTATCTGGCAGATTCCTGGTAGGAACTTATATCAGAATATGCCCAGCTCCAGAAGGTGTTCAGTATTTCCATTCCTCTAGTAGCATTGAGATCACCTGCATTAAGGGCCTTTTACACACAAACAGCTTTTAAACCAGGTCTCTTCCATCTGTGGCTTATAGTTAATGTTTTATACTTTGTTTGTCAATTTATTTATATAATATTTCATGCTTTTAGTTTCAGCCCATCTTTCCAACCTACCGAAATCGTGTGTGTGTGTGGGGGGGGGGGGGCGTATTTTTTTTTTTTTTCAAATAGAGTCTCAATGTGTTTTTCCACCTGCCTCAGCATCCCAAGTGACTGGGATTACAGCATGTGTCACCATGACCAGCTTTTTAGGGTGGGCCCAGAAACAAACATGGTCCTCCCATGTGGCTCCAGCCTCACAACAGCAGCATCCAGCATGCGCTACAATAGCTGGGCTTCTTTTTGAATCATTATTATTTTTTTGGAGAGGTTTTTGCTATAGGATGTGTGTGCTCGCCAGAAAGACAGAGAGAGACAGAAAGACAGAGAGACAGAAAGCAAGAAATCACCTCCCAGGGGGGATAGCCATGCCGCAATCCCTTCTCTTCCATTCTCCTCTCGGGATCTTGGGCACACACGCAAACACACTCGCCATGAGTCTTAAGCCACCGGGTCCGGGACTCGAACCGCAGTTGACTACATGGGAGTCCAGCGACATAGCCATTATGCTAACTGCTGGTCCCTCATTATTATTTTTTAAAATCTCGGTTCATCTTTTTTTTTTTTTTTCCATAGATAAATCGATCAAACATGCTCTGTCTTCAAACTGTTGATGAAAATGTCTTTAGGACAATGGTAAGAGCTTCATGACTATCTTAGTCTGGTTCTGCACAAGCAGAGCTGACTCAAGGGCTTGATCATACATAGTTTATCTGGAAAGTGATCCCTGGAGGCAGGAATGAGGGAGTGAGGAGAGTGAGTAGAGTGAGTCAGAGATGGAGGAAAAGCCACTTGGGCCAGCAGGTGGCATAGTGGTTGGGGTGCTGAACTGCCACATGGTTGACTCTGGTTTAAATTCCAGACCCAGTGGCTTGAAATGCACACTGGGCATAAGTGAGTGCATGGCAAAAATCCCAAGAGGAGAATGGGGGAGAAGGAATTGCAATGTGGCCAGCCCTCTGGGGGCGATTTCTCTCTTTCTCTCTGTCTTTTGGTTGAGCACACATACCCTATAGCAAAAGTTTCTCTAAAAAAAACCCATAAAAGTCACTTGAGTGTATTATACGTAGTGGGGGCTCGGCTTTAAAAAGACCTCTTGAGACTTGTACAGAAGGCTTCCCAGAATTGTCTGGGGTATGAAAATATGTGTTACATATCCTCTGGTGTCCATCTCCAGTTGGTTATATGCTATGCTCGGGGTCATTGACACTCGTACCTTTCCAGGCTGTTCTTGTGTGTGGGGCCAGTAGGCTCCTTCAGCTCCAGGGAAGTCAACCAAGAAATTAAAAAAAAAAATACTTACAGGCCACCAACCTAAGGTAGGATGCTGTCATAGTGAAACGGAGCTTGCCCAAAGTAAACACCTACAGCTGTGACCAAGATAAGAGGTGGGCCAAAGGGTGCTACTGCTGTGCCACTCTACAAAATCTCCTATCAATAGTTGGCATTAGCATAATAATATTTATTTGGTTTTTAAATTTGTTAGAAAGTGTGCTCACTGGAGGAGGGAGGGAGAAAGGAAGGAAGGTGGGCGACGAGAGAGGGAGAGCAAGAGAGAGGCGAGAGAGCGAGAGAGAGAGGGGAGAGAGCGAGAGAGAGTGGGGGAGAGACGGTGAGTGAGCAAGCAAGCAAGCAAGCTTCCCCAGGCAAATGGTCACTGTTCCTCTCCTCCATTCTCCCTTGGAATTTTGGGCATGCATGCACGTGTGCCTGATGTGTTTTTCAAGCTGTTGGGTCCAGGATTTGAACCATGCAGTTGGTCATGTGGGAACCAGCTGGCTTAACCAGCACACCACCTGCTGGCCTTCAATATTTAATTGGCTCATATTTCTATATCTTTTCTATGAGAACCTTATAGGAGATTTTGATGTGTAAATGCATTGTAAAAACCAAACCCACAACTAATAACCTTTGCTCCACCATCAGTTTAGTAGCCATTAAAAACAGTGCAAGATGAGGTTTATATGACTTATTCATAGTGGATTCAGGTAGGTTCCTAAGAACAGTATTTTCATTAAGTGTTTATAACCAGCTACTCACCAATGTGTTTTAGAATTTTGCTAGAGATTGGGACCAGCAATGGTATAATGGTTACATCACTGGACTCCCATGATTTGAGTCCCGGACCCTGTGACTTAAAAACTCATGCCAGGCGCATGTACGTGTGTGCCCAAAATCCTGAGAGGAGAATGGAAGAGGAAGACATTGCAGTGTGGCCATCCACCCAGGGAAGGAGGGCAGTGTTTTCTCACTTTCTGTCTCCTGTCTCTCTGGTGAGTGCATGTGCCTTGTAGCAAAAAAATCTCTATCCGGAAAAAAAAAAAAAAAAAAAAAAGAATTTTGCCAGAGTTCAATGTCCATGGTCAAAAGCACAAGTGTGTGGAGATAGGATCTCACTTTCCTCTCCTTCAATCTGAGATTGACACCAGTATTTGACCTCTTCTGATCTCCGAAGTATTCATTATGATTCTTCCGAGATTACTAACAGTAGTTTGTGATGATAACTGAAAATGTGTTCAGCAGCCTGGGACCTAATTTGCCTGAGCTTGGAGTTTATTTAACCAGCTTCTTTCTCATAGTGGGTACTTGTTTGGCTTTTTGTCTCTAAAGTCTCTGATCCTCACAGCTGGGCCACTTGACCTTCCCTTACAGGGTACATAATATTATACTGACTCTAGCATCATTTCCTGAGGTATTGAAGGAAATTCGTAGATGCAGCACAGTCAGTTTTGATGACATTCTTGCTCTGACCTGGCACCCTAGTGTCTCATTTCCTGCTTCTTGTCTCATTTCCTTGCACTTGATTTCCTGCTTTAATAACCAGTCTGGCACCTTAATTCATCAGTTATTTGGGCTCTATTTTGCTTTGATCCTATCCTCTAAGAATTGGAGCCCTGCTTCTCAACCCCAGTAGTGCTGGGGTGTGGATGCCTGCTGTCAGAGACTACTCACTTGTCCTGCTCTCTCTGTATCCTTATTTTATGTATTTGCCATAGTCAGGTGTCATCTGTCTGTAGGATGTTAATCCATGGTGTGGGAAATGAGGAAGCAAAACTTTTATTTTACATTTAATCACATTTATCTTTATAGGGTGCGACATTGCTTTTTCCAGCACGAATACCATACGTATCAGTCAAGATAAAAACATTACTGTGCACATTATTATCAGCACATACCTTTTCATCTTTTTTGTGAGTTAAACATACTTTTTTTTTTCTTCTCCTGTTCCCCTCCCTCCTTTTATTATCCACTGCTGTATTACCCCTATCCTTTCTCTAGTATCTACCTTTACTCTCCCTGCCTCTATACCTTCCAAACTTTTAGTTTCTGCTATGGAGTGGGGACAATTGGTATATATTGAGTGGGGACGTACAAAGTCGGTCTTTCATAGTCTGACTTGTTATGCTTAGCATTAAGTTTTCCATATTTGTCCACTTTGTATCAAATGTCAAGGTCTTTTTTTTTTTTTTTTTTGAGAGGTTTTTCGCTATAGGGCGCGTGCGCTCGCCAGACAGAGAGAGACATAGAGACAGAAAGCGAGAAATCACCCCCCGGGGGGATGGTCACGCCGCAATCCCTTCTCCTGCATTCTCCTCTCGGGATCTTGGGCACGCACACACACGCGCCTGGCGTGAGTTGTAAGCCACCGGGTCCGAGACGCGAACCGCGGTCGACTACGTGGGAGTCCAGCGACATAGCCATTACGCTAACTGCTGGTTCCCAAGGTCTTTTATTTTTTATGGCTGAGTAGTAGTCTATAGCGTACATATGCCACATTTTTTCAATCTAATCATCTATTTTTAGACATTTGGGTTAATTCCATGTCCTAGTGATTATAAATAATGATGCCGTAAATGTGGATGTGCAAGTGTTTTTCTGACTGAGGGTTTTTCTGTCCTTTGGATAAATAAATAGCTAAGAGTGGAATTATTGGGTCGTATGGTGGTTCTATTTGTAGGTTTCTGAGGAATCTCCATATCATTCTACAAAGTGGTTGTACTAAGGTGCATTCCCACCAACAGTGTAGGAGAGTTCCCTTTTCACCAGAGCCTTGCCAGCACTTACCATTAGTTTTTAAATTTTAGCCATTCTGACTAGGGTTAAGTAGTATATCACTATAGTTTTGATTTGGATTTCCCTTATGATAAGAGATGTCAAGCATGTTTTCATATGCTTTTGGGCCATTCATATGTTGTCTTTGGAGAATTATCTGTTCAGTTAATTTTCCCATCTTTTAATTAGTTTATTTTTTGTGGGTAAGCTGCTTAAATTCCCTGTATATCCTGGTTATCAGTCCCTTATGTGAGGTATAGTTTGCAAATATATTCTCCTACTCTGAGGGTTGTCTTCTCACTCTACTTATTGTTTCTTTTGCTGTGCAGAAGTTGTCAGCCTAATATAGTCTCATTTGTCTACTTTTGAGACTGCTGCCTGTACTTTGGAGGTCTTTAAGAAGTCTTTCCCGCTGGGACCAGCAGTTAGCGTAATGGCTATGTCGCTGGACTCCCACATAGTCGACCGCGGTTCGAGTCCCGGACCCGGCGGCTTAAACTCACGCCGGGCGCGTGTGCGTGCGTGCCCAAGATCCCGAGAGGAGAATGGAGGAGAAGGGATTGCGGCGTGGCCATCCCCCCTGGGGGGTGATTTCCTGCTTTCTATCTCTCTGTGTCTCTCTGTCTGTCTGGCGAGCGCACGCGCCCTATAGCAAAAACCTCTCCAAAAAAAGAAAAAAAAAAAAAAAAAAAAAAAAAAAAAAAGAAGTCTTTCCCTATTACAAAGTCTCCAACAGTTTTTTCTTGTGTTTTCCACCAGTACTTTTATAGTTTGAGGTTTTATATTTAGATCCTCAATCTATTTTGAGTTAATTTTTGTTAATGGTGAGGGATAAGGATCCGTTTTCATTCTTCTGTAGTGGATATCCAGTTTTCCCAGCTTCATTTTCTGAAGAGAGTTTCTTTTTGTCACCAGATTGTCTTGTGCCCTTTGTCAAGGATCAGTTGGCTGTATGTTTTGGGGTTTATTTGGAGGTTCTCAATTCTATTCCTTTGGTCTGCCTGTTTTTGTGACAATACCATGCCGTATTTTTTTGAGAGAGATTTTTGCTCTAGGGCACATGCACTCACAGGAGAGAAGAGAGACAGAGAGATGCAAAGTGAGAAATAATCCCCGGGGAGATGGCTACACTAAATCCCTTCTCCTCCATTCTCTTCTCAGGATTTTGGACTCACATGCACACACACTCAGTGTGAGTTTTAAGGTGCTGGGTCCGGGACTCAAACTGTGGTCAACTATGTGGGAATCCAGTGATGTAATCATTATGTCATCTGCTGGTCCCAATACCATGCAGTTTTAATTATCACAGCTTTGTAATATGTTTTGAGATTGGGAAGGGAGACACCTCCTACTTCATTCCTCTTGCACAGTCTTGCTTTGGTGATAGGGGGCTTTTTATGCTTCCAGACAAATTTTGTGATTTTTTTTCTATTTCTGTGAGGAATACCTCTGGTAGTTTGAGATTGCATTAAATTTATAGATTAATTTGGGTAGGATTAACATTTGGATTATATTAATTCTTCCAAACCTGAAATATGGGATGTTTTTCCACCTTTTTTGGTATAATTTTTAATTTCTTTTTCTAGTGTTTCATAGTTTTCCTTGTAGAGTTCTTTGACATCTTTGGTAAGGTTTGTTCCTAGGTATCTTATTGATTTTTTGGCTATTATAAATGGGATTTCTTTCTTCAATTCTGTAGCAGCTTGTCCATTGTTGGTGTATAAAAATACTATAGAGTTTTGTATGTTGATTTTGTATCCTGCCACTTTTCATTGATCACTTCCAGGAGTCTTTTTGTGGATTATTTTAGATTTTCTATGTACAGTATCATATCATCTGCAAATAGAAATAATTTCACTTCTTTTCCTATTTGGATGCCTTTTATTTAACCCTCTTGTCTAATTGTGTTGGCTAAAACTTCCAGTACTATGTAAAAAAAGGAATGGAGGGAACCAGCAGTTAGCGTAATGGCTATGTCGCTGGACTCCCACGTAGTCGACCGCGGTTCGCGTCTCGGACCCGGTGGCTTACAACTCACGCCGGGCGCGTGTGCGTGCGTGCCCAAGATCCCGAGAGGAGAATGGAGGAGAAGGGATTGCAGCGTGACCATCCCCCCTGGGGGGTGATTTCTCGCTTTCTGTCTCTATGTCTCTCTCTGTCTGTCTGGCGAGCGCACGCGCCCTATAGCAAAAAACCTCTCCAAAAAAAAAAAAAAAAAAAAAAAAAAAAAAAAGGAATGGAGAAAGTGGACAGCCTTGTTTTGTTGCAGTTTTGAGTGGAAGAAAATTTCAGCTTTTCCCCATTCAGTATGATGATAGCTATGAGTTTTTCATAGATGGCTTTTATTGTGTTGAGGAATGTCCCTTCTGTGCTGATTTTGCTGAATCTTAAGCATAAAAGGATGTGTATTTTATTGAATGCCTTTTTCACATCTGTTGATATGATAATGTGGTTTTTATCTTTCCTTTTGTTAATGCAATGTATTACATTTATTGTTTTGTGTATGTTGAACTATCCTTGCATCCCTGTAGTAAAACCTGCTTGGTCATGGTATATAATCTTTATAATATATTGTTGAGTACAATTTGCTAGTATCTTTTCAGAATTTTTGTATTGGTAGTCATCCGAGATATGGACCTGAAGTTTTCTTTCTTTGGTCATGCTTTTTTCTTATGGGCACTAATTATTATGTACTTCCCCCTTAATGACTGTTTTTGCTGTGTCCCATAGGTTATAAACACTTGTTTGTTTATTATCATTGGTTTCTATGAACCTTTTGATTTCAGTCTTAATTTCTTCCTTAGTTGTAAAGTCATTCAGGATTAGGTTGTTCCATTTCCATGTGTTTGTGAATTTTCTAGGGCTCTTTCTGTAGTTCAAATTTGATTCCATCATGGTCAGAAAAGATGCTAGGTATTGTTTTTATATCTTTGAATTTGTAAAGGCTTGTTTTGTGTCCTATCATGTGGTTAGTCTTTGAAAATGTCCCATGTGGGGGTGAGAAAAATGTATATTTTCTAGTATACATTTCTGGGTGAAATACTCTGTAGATGTCTGTCAAATCCATTTTATGTTGGTATCATTTAGATCATATGTCTCTTTGTTTATTCTTTTATCTAGATGATCTGTCTAGAGGAGTCAGTGGGGTATTAGATCCCCTACAGTTACTATGTTGCGGTCTCTCTCTCCCTTGAGATCTGACAGTCTCTCTTTGATGCATTTAGGTGCTCCAGTGTTCAGTGCAGAGATATTTACAAGTGTTATATCTTCTTGGTGAACAAGTCCTTTTAGCACTGTATAATGTCCTTTGTTTCTTCTTATATCTTTATCTTAAAGTCTGTTTTTTCTGACACTAGTATCACTACTCCAGCCTTTCTTTGGTTTTCATTTGCATGGAATATCTTTTTCCAACCTTTCAGTTTCAGTCTATGTATCCTTATCAGTGAGGTGTGTTTCTTGTAAGCAGCATATAGATGGGTTCTGTTTTTGTAGCCATTCTGCCAGCTGTATTTTTCTTGCAGAGATTTTTGCTATAGGGCACGTGCACTTGCCAGAAAGACAGAGAGAGACAGAGAGACAGAAAATGAGAAATCACCCCCCCCCCCCGGGGGGATGGCCACACCGCAATCCCTTCTCCTCTTGGGATCTTGGGTACACACGCACAAGCGCCCAGCGTGAGTTTAAGCCACTGGGTCTGGGACTCAAATCACAGTCGATTACATGGGAGTCCAGTGACACAGCTGTTACACCAACTGCTGGTCCTGCAGTTGTGTCTTTCAATGGGAGAATTTATCCATTAAAATTCAATGTTGTTATTGATATTTGCAGATTTCTCCCTGTCGTTTTCTTAGCCATTTTTTCAGTTGTATTTTGTTCTCCTGTTTCCGTTTGTCTCTTATTAATTATCCTGATATAAAGCTCCCCTCAGTACTTCCTGTAGAGCTGGTTTATTGTTGGCGAATCTTTCAATTTTTGTTTATCTGAAAATACTTTGATTTGTTCTTCCCATTTGAAGGATAATATTGATGGATATAGTATTCTTGGTTGCAGTTGTTTTTCTTTTAATGTTTTGAATAAATCTTCCCATTCTTTTCGTACCTGCATTGTTTCACTTGAGAGGTCTGATGTTAGCATAATGGGATAACCTTCATAAGTAACTAGACAGTTCTCCCTTGCCATTTTTAGAATATTGTCTTTGTCTTTAATTTTTACCAATTTGGCTATGATGTCCCAGGGGGAGGGAGGATCGTTTTGTGTTGACTGTTTGGGGTTCTTTTTATTTCTTGGGTCTGAATTTCTCCATTTTTCTCTATACTGAAAATTTTCAGATTGTATTTCATGAAGGAGGTTTTCCATGTCTTTAGCAGATTCTTCACCTTCTGGAGTACCTAGTATGAAAATATTTGGATGTTTCATGATGTATAGAATTTCCTGTCTTTTATTTTTTTCTTCCCTTTCTTTGTTTTTGGTGATTTGGTCTATGTTGGATACTTTGTCTTCCAGGTCAGAAATTCTTTCTTCTGCATGGTCCTATCTGATATTAATGCTTTCTAGATAGACTTTAATTTCTTGTATTGTATTCTTCATTTCCAGAAGTTCTGTTTGATTCTTTTTTTTTTTTTTTTTTTTTGGAGAGGTTTTTGCTATAGGGAGCGTGCGCTCGCCAGACAGACAGAGAGAGGCAGAGAGACAGAAAGCAGGAAATAACCCCCCGGGGGGATGGCCACACCGCAATCCCTTCTCCTCCATTCTCCTCTCGGGATCTTGGGCACGCACACACACGCCCCCGCCGTGAGTTTAAGCCACTGAGTCTGGGACTCGAACCGCGGTCGACTACGTGAGAGTCCAGCGACATAGCCATTACGCTAACTGCTGGTCCCTGTTTGATTCTTTTTTAAGGTATCTATTTCTTTATTAAATTCCTCTTTCATGTCCTGAAATGATTTTCTCATTTCCTGGAACTTATTGTTTTCTCTTGCATCTCATTGAGTTTTGTCACCATGAATATTTGGAATTCTTTTTTCTGATATTTCTGTGTATTTCTCTGTACTACCCACTGTTGGTGAGGGGCTACTGCGCTCATCTGCAGTAGAGTTACTACGGTATTTTCTCATGTTTGAGATCGGTGCTGGTTTCTAGTCATCTGATGCAGTATTCACTTTTTTCTCTTTATTGGAATAGATCCTGTAGTACTAGTAGAGGAAATTTCACCCTTAGTTCTCAGGTATGTTCCTAGTGGAGGACTCTTTCTCCAAGGTCAGAGCTGTTATGGGTAACTTCAGGTGCTTGGCTCCTCGGCCAACCGTTCCGCTCTTGATGAGATTGTAGCAAGCTAAGGAGACATAACTTAGATAAGAGGGTCAAGTTGTGCGTTGTGCTGTGTGGGTTGGTGTACCAAAAGTCCCAACATAGTTCCCAGGCCCCGAGCGTGACTCACCCAAGGAGGCCTCCCCAGACCAGGCTTAAGTATTCTGGCAGGTGGGTGACAGTGTGGCAAAATTCCCCAAGTTTCCCCCAGTCCCCAAGAGTGGGCTCACCCAAGGAGGCCTGCTTAGCCAGGCTGAAATATCCTGGTGGGTGGCAGGTGGGGCAAGCCTCAACCACCAGAGCAGTGGGTAATGGTGTGGCGAAAGCCCCAAAGTTGCTCCCAGGCCCCAAATGCCAGCTCACTTCAAAAATTTTCATGAAAGAAATGTTGGATCCATTGAGAGAAAAGAGGAAGGTGTTATGGAATTGTTTTTACACTTATGTTGCACTGTCTCGACTTATGTTTGACTTGACATGCTGAGAGGTTGCAAATTGCTTAACAGTTAAAAAAAACTTACCAGCATGAGATTTGTAACCAGATGAGTAACAAGGGTGGTCAGGAGTCAAGTGTATTATAGGAACTTGTAAATGTGAAATGGTGACATGTTTGACAAATGCTCAGGTACATTGTTGCTGGTGTGTGTGTGTGTGTGTGTATGTATGTATCTGGCAGACTTCCATGCATATGAATGTAGACAAACGCTCACTTGAGCATGTGCAGTTGAGAGAAGGTTATATACCAGGGCTTTATGAGAGGACAGGAGAGGTAGGACAGAGTTGGTGCCATGAGAAGATCGTGGATGAAAACCACATTGAATGGATACTTTCAAATACAGGCAAGAATTCTGTGGGTTCTAGTTTATGCAGCTGGACCCCTTGTTCCTACCTTCATTCCTACAAATGTAGACAATGGGGGAAAAAGCTTTTCTGAAATACTAACACCTCCATTCACCTCCTCAAGTTGTTTCCATAGCACTGGAAGCCACAGCTCCTGGAGACCCACTTGCCACTCCTTGTTGAATCTCTTAGGTACCATCTACTAGTAAGTCTGAGGTCCTGTCTTCAGTTCCATGTTCTGACTTGCATCCTGTGGATAACCTTATCATCCTGATGTACATTTTACTCCAGTGTCCTTTTAAAAATTAGATTTATATCCCTTGGAATAAGAGCTGTCTTTCTATTGTCATATTCTAGAAATTTATGTGGTGTCACACTGTATCATAGATTTTTCTGGGGTTATATTTAATTTAAGAAAAGAATAATTAGATATATCTTATTAAAAAATTTTGGTAAATATTTGTGGATCGGCTGATTAAAAACATTGTAAAAATCCCTCTTCAGCCTTTCCAACAGGTAGCTCTTTGCCAAGTTAAGCAAAGCACAAATCAAAACATGTCATTCTCTAGTTTCTCTGTAGTGGTATCCCATCACTTCCAGGTTAGAGCGCACATTGCTTGGGGCTCTCTACAGTCCTGTGTTCCAGCAAGCCTGACTTGGTGTTACTCCACACTCCCCTTACCTTGGATATATCCTTATCATTCTTCTTTCTCTTTCTCTCTGTTTCTTTCTTCTATCTGGATGCTCTGCTCTACTTTTTCCACCTGATAATTCCTACTTCATCTTCAGAATTAGGTTCAGGCATCACCTCCTCCAGGAGTGCTTCCCTGGTTTCTCCCTTACTCTAGACTAAATCAGCCAAATGGACTAGGACATCTAGTGCAACTGAAGTGAGCACACCCCGCTCCGAGTTGCCTTGGCTGCATTATCTCTGTCTTTCTACCACAATGACGAAATCATTGTAAGAAAAGCCATAAATAAATAGTCAGCAAAAGAGAAGCAACCCGTAGGTTAGCTAATTCCATCTAGAAGCCCAACTGGAAAGAATTTTGGAAGGGTCTGAGAAACAGTCACATGACATCAAGAGGGAAAGAATATTGTTTGTATGTATAAAAAGGACAAAACAATCTGTCACTTTTGGTTGTGGTCAGTGTAGATGATAAACTGAGTTTGTGTGTCTATGTTGTCTCACATGTCCTGCCCGATACTATTGCAGCCTGGTAGGGAATCTGGAGGGAACGTGTTGTGAGTCAGCAATACCACCAAGGTCTGGCTGTGACGTTTGGTAGACTCTCCTGGAGGATGGCGTGCTGAAGAGCCACCTCAGAACAGAGTGAAAAGCTATATCAGATTGTTTTTAACTGTCTCCATTTGAAATGCAAGGGGTATTCAAAGAGTTCATGGAAAATGTTATAATGAAAAGAGTGCATGGATTAAAAATATTTTTTTGCATCAAAAACATCTTGTATTTTACCTTTTTTCACAAACTCTTTGAAGTCCCCCTATATGTTACTATCCCCCCAACCACAGCCACTCTTTCTGCCAAGTGCTTGCTTGAGCTCTGCCATGGTCCTGGATCGCCCCTCTCATCTGATGCCAATTTTCTCCTTTCTTGTCCTTGAAATTGGCATTTCATATCCTCTTACCCTTCTGAGCTCACTAGTGAAAAGCTAAAAAATTCTTTCACTTGTAGCTCAGAATAGAATTTATCTTTGTGTAACCAGAAAGATCATTAATGATGGGCCAGTCCTGTGGCACAGTGGTGAAGTACATCGGGAACTGGATTCCACATGCCCAGCCAAAATTCAAATTCTGTCCGGCAGCTTGAAAATCATGCCAGACACATGTGAATGCATGCATGCCCTAAATCTTGATGAGATGGAGCAGTGGAAGGATAGGCTTGTGATGTGATCTTGCCTCATTAGAGGGTACTTTCTTCTCTCTCTCTCTGGTGAATGAACAAGCCCTCTGGCAATTAAAAAAATAAATAAATAAAAAGATTAATGAGTTTTCCTGAACAAAAATTTTGATTTTACAGTTAACTTATGCAGTAAGCAATTTCCAAAAGCAAATTTTCTTAACTGAGCCTACTAGATTATTTCCAGGGGGTGGTGGTGGGGTGTATGGAAAAATGGGAGAGGACTCTGATGTTGTGGAAAGAACTTTGGTCTCTGAGCCAGAGAATAGTGTGTGCAGATAGACATTGCTGCTTGGCAGACTGGGACCACATGGGATACCCTAGTTCAATTCTGGCCAACCTTAAAAAGCTGGTTGCAGTACTTGGCCTCAGATCTGTTACACATCCATGGGGGCATTGGAAAGCATGCGTTTTTATTAATAATTTCTTTGGAGCTTTCAATGTCAGTTGATATGATTTACTTTATTTTCCTCTCTGTAATTTAGGTATACTGCAGTGATTAACATAATGTTTTAAAGGCTTAGTTGTTAGTATTGAAAAGAAAAAACTCCTAGGAGTCCGATTATTTTCTACTGTGAGAATATTGTCACCACTGGTTATTACTCTTATTTCATAGTCACTTGTTAATTTAAATTTTATATCTAATGAATATTTTTAAAGAAATGTAGAGCTTTCAGTACCTAGATATTTTTAATGGAGTGCAAACATATCTAGCTTAAAAAAATTCATTGTATGATTTCCAAAACAATATTTAGAACATGATAGAATAAAAATCATAGATTAGTGCTGTGTTTATCAAGCCAGGGATGGTGGGGCTTCACCTAGACTCCTATAGCTGCAGAATGAATATGCTACATTTTCACACACTGTCAATTTACTCAGAGATGTGAGGAAATAGCATTTTTATACTAAAACACAAATTTATTTTGGAATAAATTCTTACAAAGTTTTAAGAGCAAGTTTTTTTTTTTTTATTGACAGGAAATTTCCTACTTTCTTATTTGGGCATTCTTCAGATCACCCTTTTTACCCCACTACTCAGTGAAAGGTACTTTCAGATGCATTATATTAATGGAGAGTAATGGCAAAGTATTGTAGAGGTACCAATATTAGCCAGTATATTTTGGAGTGTTTTCAGATTGACAGTTGATATTCATGTGCTCAAAACTCAGGGTCAGGTTTTAACAAAAATAAATAGTCACGCTTAATAGTAAGATAATATTTCCATCTTAGAGGGCCAAAGTAAATCACACTAATCTAATTTCTGAAAGTCCAAAGGTGAGCTTAGATAGTCTACAATTAATAGGAATAAAATAATAACTTTTGTGATCAGCTTCTGGTTTGCAGAGAATATCAGATACCAAGGATTTTTATATAAAAGATCATTTCTACTTGCTGTTCATTATGGCCAATTGAGCTGATGAAGATGGATGATAAAGATTCTCCAAAATAAGAATTCGATTGGATGTAAGTAACACATGGAGGAAATTTTATAACTTAGATGTCCATTTAGATTTGTTTGAAAAGAAATGTGGGCTGATGGGTGAGTTGTGTGTTACTAATTTGGCCCTAACTGGTCTTGCAATCACTGCTTTCATTCTTTTGCAAAATATAGTAATGAGAGCCTCATAAATTTAAATTGTTTAGTTTCTTGCTTTCTTGGTATTACAGGATTTCAAAATTCAGTCAGAACCATTTTTACTTTGGAATGTTTCCTAAACATAAATTTATCTTCCTAATTGTATTTACTTAAGCAAATACTCAAAATTGTTTGGATTTCTTGAGAATGTAGTTTACTTGAAAATGAAAACAATCCAGATGTATATCTTTTTTTTTTTTTTTTTTGGAGAGGTTTTTGCTATAGGGCGCATGCGCTCACCAGACAGAGAGAGACAGAGAGACAGAAAGCAGGAAATCACCCCCCAGGGGGGATGGCCACGCTGCAATCCCCTCTCCTCCATTCTCCTCTCGGGATCTTGGGCACGCACGCACACATGCCCGGCGTGAGTTTAAGCCACCAGGTCCGGGACTCGAACCGCGGTCGACTACGTGGGAGTCCAGCGACATAGCCATTACGCTAACTGCTGGTCCCAGTCCAGATGTGTATCTAAATATTAGGCAGAGACAAGTCTATGATTTTAAAATCTTCTTGGATAATCTATAAAAGGAATAACTGAAATACAGGTAAATGAGAATTAGCAGTATGTTGGTGATAATTTTGTTATTTTCAGGAAAAAAATTAAAGCAAACTCCTGTCACCTTTTTTCTTCTATTATCATGACCGCCTTTTGGTATATCATTGTTACTGAGATCTATTTTCAGAATAAAATTTGTTTTTCAAATGAGGGGGGGGGGAAGCTGGAATGATGGGGCATGTTTGTGGTTCCAGCTGTTTGGAAGGCTGAAGCAGCAGAATAGCAGAAAGGTCCTGCCTAAAAATACTGCATGCGGATGGACATGCCATACCCACCTCCCTATATACAAGGAAGACATTATATTAAATACCCATTTAACTGTTGCAGCTGTATGACTGTAGGTACCCTTTGTTCTCTTCTGATATTTTCATTAAGCTTTGATTTCCCTATACTAATTATAAAATGGGGGTAATAATATCTGTTATAAGGATTAGAGAAAATAATGCATGTTAAGGTCTAGGACAGAAACTGGTTCAGAATAGGTACTAAAAATGTAGTTCAAAAAATAATGCTGCCATTTTGATATTTTTAGTCATTGTGGCAATGGTCTTTTTTTTCTTTCTTTTGAGTTTGACAGTCTCATACTCTAGCCAACACTTAGCATTATCCAACTTTCTAAATTTTGACAATCGAATTGAAAGTTGTATTTTGTTGTTTTCATTGTTTTTATTTTATTTTTCTGATTACTCATAAATTTGAGGGTCTGTTCATATACTTGTTTTTCAGAATTTCTTTCACTGTAAATTGCATTTTGTAATCATTTGCCTTTTTTTGAGATTGCTATTTTCAAATTTGGATTTAGGACTTTTCTTAGACATTCTAGATATTAATTTGAAATGGGTAAGGCATTATAAATATTTTCTCCCACTGTCAGTGCTTGATTAAATTTGTCCATAGTATCCTTTGTTGAACAGACAAGCTTAATTTTGATGAACATTTTGCTTTTTTGTATATGTGCTTTTGCAATTTAAGATCTTCCCCATTCCTTATGTCACATAGGTATTTTACATTTTCTTCTACTAGCTTTAAAGTTTATGCCTTTTGCATTTAGGTTATTGATCAGGTAGTCTGTATGGGCTTTGCATGACAGGGGTAGAGATCCAGTTTTTGTATTTACAGAAATAAGCTGGCATACAGTGGTATTGAGTAGTCAACTGAATGAAGAAATTGAGATTTTTCTGAGTTATAGAAAATGTGTCTGTATGTATATAATTTCTTTGAAGGCTATTTCCCTGTGACTGAGGAGAAGTGTGGTTATAAATGGTGGGCAGGATTCCTCCTGTCTGCCCCAACCCGGTATATATGTATGTGTCTGTGTAAGGGTGATGGAAGGGGGATAGATTTAATAAGATAGTTACTTACTGATGAAAAGTTACTCAAATATTTTCTTTTTAATTCAGTAGTATTGAATTGGGATATAATAAACTCAAGGGTAATATTTGAAATACCTAACAGCTGGTACCAAAAAGGCATGCACCAATCAGAATGAATGTTTTACATATGTAATACTGGTGTATTCCGCCTGGATATTAACCATAGGAATGATAGTTGTTATATAATACTAAATGCTGATATATATATGAATGGGCTTTATAAACTAGAGATTTACAAAATGCTATGCATTACTATAATTAACTCTCCTTGGCCACATAGAAATACAGTAAAAAAAAAGTCCTTTATTTTTCTATACTTTGACTCTGGTTGTTGTTATATGACTCTATGAATCAGTGGTTGAAAAAAGTACATTCATTAGGAATTTCCTTGGTCTTTCCTAAAACATTCCTTGCCTCTCACTGTGACCTGAAATTGGAGGGTCAGCCAGCTTCTAAGAATGTTACCTGTTGTTTGACCTATTACCCTACTGAAGTTTTAGTTCAGAGAAGTTTGAGGCCTACTTTGTAGTTCTTGGGTCTGAGGTATGTTTTCCTATTTTTAGCTGGATGGAGAGGAACAGATTCCAGTAGGTGGAGCTCTTTCTCAATATTTGTTTAGTTTTTTTTTTTTTTTTTTTTTTTTTTTTTTTTTACCAAGGTGGGGACTCATTTCTCTTTCACCTTTCTTTTCTACAATGGCTTAGTCATAACTTAATACAGATACTTACAACAGCATCTGAAATTAGCATCAAATATAGGTTATGTGTTTCTGTAAAATGAAAATTTCCCCCAAGATATTTAATGGAACAGCCATGGTTAATTTCTTTCTGAGATCTGATCAAACACCATAGATTTTTTCCCCCCTCCTTTGATTATCTGCATCAAAGACCCCAAATACTTACCTTTTACTATGAAACTCTGTCCAGGTCCAAGATCAAATACTGTATCTTTTGATCTCAGGTCTAGTCCTGCATACCAATGACCTGGCTCTGCTGCTGCATGTCTGTGTTGCTGTACTTTTCCTGTGTGTTAACCATTTTAAGTGTGGGGCTTAGAGATGCAAATGGATTTGATTATAAATATGCAGATAGTGAGAGAATTCTTTCTGGATATTTCACTTAATGGCATGTCTATGGGCTTCTCTGTCAACCTAGAAACAGAATTAAAAGGAAGAAGTGTCCAGAGAGGGTCACTTTAGAGGCAGTAGTCTGAATTGTAAAATGGACATCCGTAAAATACTGAGCCATTTCCAGAGCTTAGCAGGATTTTAATTACTTGAAAAAGTTAGTAGTATATGTACTTGACACTGCCATACTTTATAGTCTAGTTTGTACTAATTCATTAATAAACATTTAAGTATCTCAAAATGCTACATATGAAAATCTGTAGAAAAGGTATGATATTGTGCTTTCAGAGAACCTACAGTTTTGTGCAGGAATAAAAAAAAAAATTCTAACCGAAGTCTCTAGCAGCTGTGCTCACAGGTGTGATAGGAGAAAAAACAGTATGCCCCTTTCTCATTTGCCTTGCTTTATTCTTCCCTCCCCTTTGCTTCCGTTTGACTTGTGGGTAGTACAGAAAGCACATAAGCACATCTAATTAGCCTAGAAGCATGGTGAGTAGACAGTAGCAATGCAAAATCAGATTATGGTGGACCACACATTAGGCTGTCTGCTAATGTCAAAGAGATGTTTAAGGAGATAGAAGACAATGAGGAGTAGCTACTGCTTTAATCCACTGATGTTTTTAGGTATTAGGCAGAAAGACTGGAGACTACCATAACTGTGTTGCCTTGTCCACTCAACATGCTTTAAGTGCAATAGTAGCAAAATATGAATATACTTAATTCAACAGATAGTCTCTAAACACACAGCATAGTAATAATGTTAGGAGTAGGACACAGGGGTTTATTTGGATCAATGTGGAATTTTTTCTTTATGGAGGAAACATGCACATAGATAATTATATAATATATAATTGTTAAGTATTGTAATGTGTGTTGTTGTAAAGGCATATATAAACAAGTCATTAATTTCCCTCACCTCATTTCCTCATATGCTCTTCCCTACTTAATAAGCACCTACTATCTTCCAACCAATATGCCACAGGCTTTTTTTTTTTTCTTTTTTTTTTGGGAGAGGTTTTTGCCATAGGGCGCGTGCGCTCGCCAGACAGACAGAGACAGACAGAGAGACAGAAGGCGAGAAATCACCCCCCAGGGGGGATGGTCACGCCGCAATCCCTTCTCCTCCATTCTCCTCTTGGGATCTTGGGCACGCACGCACACGCGCCCGGCGTGAGTTTTAAGCCACCGGGTCCGGGACGCGAACCGCGGTCGACTACGTGGGAGTCCAGCGACATAGCCATTACGCTAACTGCTGGTCCCTATGCCACAGGCTTTTAAAACATATTTTTAAAATAATTTAATCTTCAAAACTAACTATATGAGGAGGCCATTATTATGCATAGTGTATATGTGCATTTCGGAGCAGTGAGAGAAGCAATGGCTTGTTGATCACATCTTGTTATCTGCATGTTCTTTTTCACTATTACATACTAGGTCCCAAGAAGTCAGAGAATTGAATTTTAATCATTCTAAATATAATAGAGCTTGTCAAAGTTTTGGTGTCTCTAATCTTAGTAAAATCATTTAATGTGAAATTGTCCTTCCTTCAGTGAATTTATCAGAAGGTTTTCAAAAAGCCTATAAGAAGACCAGCAATCTCCCTTTTCATTTTGGGTATTACAAGTATCTCATTGCACTGGTGTGGCAAGAACTGCAAAAATCCCTCAGGAATAAATTCTGCCTGCTCCTCCTGCTTAACCTGAAGCCACTGCTTCCAGGGAGAGTCCTGCCAGTGAGGGTCTTGCCTACTGACTCACTGGCATTTATTCTCAGAGCAGCTCAGGGCACGTGGTGGTAGTACTCTCTGGTCATAACTTCTTTTAGAAACCTCTGTGGACTCTAACAATAATCACTCCTCAAGGTCTCTCGACATCTCTTCGTCATTGCCTTGTCGTCTTGGTAGACAACGTTCATATTTCAGCACCGCCAGTGGAGGACAGCTCACACAGTACCTTCCCTGTAGCATTCAAGGGGCTGGTCTGTGAGGCAAGATAGGTTCACCAGGGAAGGGGACCTGGGAAGCAGATCTACTTTGAGGTTTTGCTCCTAGAAGTTTTGCATATCTGAGGCAGGGAATAGTCTCTAGACTTCTTAGCTCATATTCAGCTCACATGCTCCTTATGAGATATTACGAAGTACCTATAATTTTCTCCAGGCAATGTTTGAAGTAAAATTCCTCTTTATATGCTGCCTCAGTAGGTCAGAAAACCTGGGAGCAGAGTTAGGAATCTCATATTTTTCCAAACTTGGTACATAGAATTAAGCTTCTGTATAGTGTTTGGGGTAAGGAGATGGAAGTGGTCACTTTTTGATTCTTAGTGTGTGATTTCTAAGGAGTCTAATTACTCTCACTGATGTAGAGAACAAGAATAGAAACTGACTTTGTTTTTTTGAGAGATTTTTGCTATAGGGTATGTGTGCTCATCAGAGAGACAAAGATAGAGAGAGAGACACAGAAAGTGAGAAGTCACCCCCAAGGGTGATGGCCATGCCGCAATTCCTTTTCCTCCATTCTCCTCTCAGAATCTTGGGCACACACACACACATGCCTGGTGTGAGTTTAGTTTCACACAGTGAAAATTGTAGACCTCTATGTAATTATACTTTGAAAATCTCAAATAAACAGGGAGCTATGTGTGGTATTAAAAACGAATAGCATCGGGACCAGCAGTTAGCGTAATGGCTATGTCGCTGGACTCCCACGTAGTCGACCGCGGTTCGAGTCCCGGACCCGGCGGCTTAAACTCACGCCGGCGCGTGTGCGTGCGTGCCCAAGATCCCGAGAGGAGAATGGAGGAGAAGGGATTGCGGCGTGGCCATCCCCCCTGGGGGGTGATTTCCTGCTTTCTATCTCTCTGTCTCTCTCTGTCTGTCTGGCGAGCGCACGCGCCCTATAGCAAAAGACCTCTCCAAAAAAAAAAGAAAAAAAAAAAAAACAAAAAAACAAAAAACGAATAGCATCTTCCCTGGGGCAAATCCACTCTTCAGCTACAGGCCATTAGAGCAGGAAACTATTGGTGGGTGGAAGGATCATCTTCACAAACACCACTCTCACTGGGTCTTTCCAAGGGAATCATGAGCCTGAAGCTCTGTGGCTCTAGAACCTGCTTTACAAACCTTGGTTTTAAATGAATATTCAAATAGAAGAGGTATGTGCATCTGCCATGAGACGGAAACTAGATCACTGGAGATAAGAGGTTGTTTCCTTGAGTCTTGTCTCATGGTATCTCAGAGGTGACCTCAGTGGCTCATTTGTGTTCACACATTGGCCAGCCTCACGTTGAAACCCCCATAGTGGTTAAGTAAAGATTAGTGCCCCTAGGGAGCTTCAAGACAGGGTTGAATATAGAGTTGCCTTCTGATAGTGCCACCATTCTTAAAGCCTCTTATCATCTTAGAAATTAATGGGAATTTTGGATTCTGCTACAAAACAACTCTGAATTGTTTTAAAATAGAAATAGTCTTTAAATTACACACCTAGAATGATTGACACCCATGTCCCATGTTTATTTTGGGGTTTTGTACATTCTTTGGCACATAGGGCTTATTATAGACACATTTGAGAGCATAGCTCTGGGTCAGTCCTGGGCTGCATGCCTGGGTATAAGTCTCTGGGATGAGTAGCCAAGCTGCATAGTTCCTGTGAATACTCAGCTCACTCTCCTGCCCCACAGTTGGATCATGTGAAAGCACTTTTGGCCCATCTCAAACTGTACTCATTGACATGGTCTCCCTGCTGCTGGCTATTTTTGTGTTATTTGTTACCTCTCTCTTCTCTTCTGAGGTTAGAACTGCTTCCCAAGCTTAGTCTTTCCACTTTCTTCTTTCAGGCCTTACTTTGAATATGATTCCTTGGCCAGAGGGGTGGTTAATCCCTGCTCCAGGATACTCTTTTTCAGCAAGGCTCATTCCTTCCAGATCTGCTAATGCCCCATGAGAAGGGCTAAAGTTGGGTCCTGCTCTCTCAGCAAAGAGGTGAAGAGAGAAGCAAGAATGCCTGTGTGATTAGGTAATGCTTTTTAGCTACAGTTTCTTTCAATATGTCTTGGAGCATTAAGCTAGACTAACTTTTCTATCATTTTTCCAATTAGAATACTGTTCTCAACCAAACATTAGTCTGCAATAGTTTTAAATTACCATACATGATTCACAGTGATTTAATATTCAACAAAATTCCTGCCATCTTAATATGCTCTGGAATGGGAGGTTGATTGGGAGTCATTTCATGAGTGGGGAAGAGCAATTTAAAATTGTTAGAACATTTCACGTATTTTAGCACTTGGTTTAGAATGGTTTGGTGCCTGCTTAATATAGAAGAATCTGAAATTGCTGGGGAATGAAATTTCAATCAGGGGCTCTGTATCTGAGGGGAACTCTCCAACAAATAGGCAGTGAGTTTTTCATAACTCTCTCCCCTTGGGAAATCTCTGGCCCTCCCTTTTACCTTGTTTAGATATCTTGTGCACATTACCAGCCAACATTTAACTAGGCCTAGAATTCTAACAAGCTCTGCCGTGATCTAGTCTCTCAATTTCATACCTTCATTCCCTCTGTATGTTCTTCCAGAAACAAAAAAGGTCACAATCTATAATAGTTTTGACAAAAAAACCCAAATTATTTCCAAACTACTAAATTCTTACTTATTTCTTTGAAACTTGAAGGACAACCCTCCCTCCCCCCCACCCAGTATGTCAAGTATCAGTGGTCTAGATTTGTAAACATGGCAGCTGGAGATCTGGAGATCAGATTGTGGGCAAGTAGGTGAGGGGTTTTGTTTTTGGCTGACACATTACTTTGATTTCAGTTGTAAGTTTATCTCCAGTGAGTTTCAGTTTGCTCTTAACTCTGTGCTGTGTGAAAGGTACATTGCCATGTACTTGAAAACTAAGGGGTTCATTTCTATATGGCCTTTGAGACTTTTTAATCTCTGACTTAAAAAATGTTACCCCTTTGGCATTGTATCTCCATGTGATACGTTAAAACATTTGTTGGTCTCTGGTAGAGGTAGATGGAAATGCTTCTAAAGTGTTTCCATTTCTTCTTATTTTTGTTTGGGAAGAACAATTTAAAATTGTTAGAACATTCCTAATGAATTCCTAATGATCTGAATTCCTAATGATCTCTTTAATAAAGTTCGCCATACTCCAAAACAAACTCTTTTTTTCCCCCAAATTTAACCTCTCCATCTTCACTGCTCTGCAAGCTATCATCCGTCTTTTCTACACCCTTCTTCTGGAATGCGGATTCCTGATAACATATTGACAAGGACTATTGGTTGAGGCACAGCCTGTCCCAGCCCACATGTTTATTTTTAACAGCCCTTTGGAGGCACAAGTGAAGGCCAAGGAGTGATCCTGACCCTCGTAGTAGATAGTCCAGTTTCATAGCAGAGAATAGGTGTTTTTTTTTTTTTCCCCGTGCCTTCTAAAACCTTTGAGAAAGAGCTTTGCCTCCATTTGTCCTTCACTGTTGACTTCAAATAAGGCCTGTGGTGACCAGGGGCATTTCTCCTATGCCTATTGAAGGACAAATCTCAGAGTACAATTTACTTGTAAGAAACGTTGAAATACGGCAGGCATACATTGTTTATTAATTTGTTTCAAAGACCATTTAAGAAAACTCAAGTCTGAGTAAATGATACAGAAATGATGTATCTAGAGAAAAAGAATCTCAGCTCATTAATTTTTAAAATCTTTACCCCCTCCTCCATCTTTTAAGCTGTGATGCTTTTATTATCCTATTATTTATTTATTTTTCCAAAAAGCTGTTTTGAAGTCTCTAAATTTTCCTCTTGGGTGCATTTTACTCCTACTTTTGTCCCTCAACACTATTATTCAAATGTGCAGCATTTAGAAGTGCTAAATGTCTTTCTTAGGATTGCAACTTATTCTCGATTATCTAATGAATGAAAATCAAATATTTATCATATGATTGTGATTAAAATATATACTACCCAAAGCTATTTGCATTAACACACCTCTTCCTGAAAAATATACTTTTTTATTTTTTTGGAGAGGTTTTTGCTATAGGGCACGCGCGCTCACCAGACAGACAGAGAGAGACAGAGAGATAGAAAGCGAGAAATCACCCCCCAGGGGGGATGGTCACGCCGCAATCCCTTCTCCTCCATTCTCCTCTCGGGATCTTGGGCACGCATGCACATGCGCCTGGCGTGAGTTTTAAGCTACCGGGTCTGGGACGTGAACCACGGTCGACCACATGGGAGTCCAGCGATATAGCCATTATGCTAACTGCTGGTTCCCAAAAAATATACTTTTTTTTTTTTTTAAGAGAGAGTTTTGCTGTAGGGTACATGCACTGGCCAGAGAGACAGAAAATGAGAAATCAGCCCCCAGGAGAGATGGCCATGCCACAATCCCTTCCTCTCCCTTCTCTCGGGACTTTGGGCCTGCATGCACAGCACCTGTTGTGTCTTGTTACTTTAAGACAAAGTAACATGCCTGGCGTCTCACGATGAACTAGGAAGCATGCCATTAGGAGACACAACTCCTGTTATACCTCATTTTGAGCCACATGCAAAAACTACATTTAAAGGTCTAGAAATGAACTTCCATGGGTATCAATGGCGGCTATACAGTTGAAATAAAGTGGAATCTTCCTTTAAAAAATTCAATGAAGAATAATTTATGGTTGTATTTATCCAGATCAGTTATCACACATATATCTGGGTGTGCGAAGCTTCTGTGAGTGGGCATACCCACAAGTTCAGAGATTTAGAGATTGTGAGGCCAGATGCTACCTCAGCTTTCTGTGGGAGAGATAGACTTCTGGGGACTCTTTAAGGAAAGAAAGGTGAGTGCATGCAAGTTTAGGTGAAGCTGTGGAGGAGAACAAGGACAGTGGATTTGAAAGGAAGGCAGATAAGGGAGAGCTCGGTGCTTGCCTGCTTGGGAGAGGAAGTGGAGCTATGGGGTAGAGGAGCTTAGGCTTTGAGGTGCATCTAGGACCCATCTGTGAGCACTGGGCTAGGTATTCTGCATCGGACCACACTTTAATCCTCACAGCATCCCCATGAGGCCCAGTTTACACCAGGGAACCTGGGACATGAGGAGAGGTTACAGCCTGCTCAAGGGCTGCTGTGGAGGTGCAACAGTAGCAATACTCCACAGTGCTAAAGCCACATGGGGTTTGCATCCCAAGGTCTCCTTGCACACACACACATACACACATACACACACACATGCATGATTTACAGTGATTACCATGCATGATTAACAGTGATTTAATATTCAACAAAACTCCTGCCATCTTAATATGCTCTGGAATGGGAGTGTGTGTGTGTGTGTGTGTCTGGGATCTTGGCTGCCTTGGGCTGGGGGTGGGTTGCAGCATGAAGACTCTGGTGGGAAGGGACTAGCAGTTAGTGTAATGGCTATGTCGCTGGACTCCCACGTGGTCGACCGTGGTTCCTGTCCCGGACCCAGTGGCTTAAAACTCACGCTGGGCGCGTGTGCGTGCGTGCCCAAGATCCCGAGAGGAGAATGGAGGAGAAGGGATTGCGGCGTGGCCATCCCCCCTGGGGGGTGATTTCTCGCTTTCTATCTCTCTATGTCTGGCGAGCGCACGCGCCTATAGCAAAAACCTCTCCAAAAAAAAAAATAAATAAAAAAAGACTCTGGTGGGAATACCTCAATACCCTCCTCCCCAGGAGAAATAAATAAACTTCATACAGCTTCCCCCCAAAACAAAACCTGCTTGAAGTCACATAGTTAGAATGATTCAGTGTTAGAATCCTGACCCAGGTTTGTTTTTCTTTTCTTTCTTTCTTTTTTTTTTTTTTTTTTTTTGGCAATAAGGTGTACTTGTTCACCAGAGAGAGAGACAGGGTAAGGGGTGAGATATAACCCACAGAGGGATGGCCACACTGCAGTTCCTTCTCTTCCATCCTGCTTTTAAGATTTTGGGCACAAATGAACACACCCCAGGTGAGATTTTCAAGTGTTGGGTCCAGGACTCAAATGTGCAGCTGGCCATGTGAAATCCAGTGCCTTAACCTCCATGCCACCTGCTAGCCTGCTTTTTTTTCAATTAAAAACTAGAGGTTTATTGTTATTTTGTGATTAATAAATTGGTTATTGCACTCTCTTACACTATTTAAAAGCATTCACCAGTACAAGTTTTCTTTAAAAAGTTTGCTTATGGGCCCAGCAGGGGGCATGTAGTTAAAGCACTGGACTCTTACACAGCAGACCATGGTTTGAGTCCCACACCTGGTGACTTGAAAATAACACCAGGCATGTGTGCATGGGTGCCCAATATCCTGGGAGGTGAATGGAGGAAAAGGGATTGCAGTCTGGTCATTTTCCCATGGGGGGGATGATTTCTCACTTTCTCTCTCACTGTCTCTCTGTCTCTGTGGTGAGAGCACCCTATGGCAAAAAAAATCTTAAATAAAAATTAAGTTTTCTTATGATAAGTCATGTGTGTATGTGTGTGCATGCACATGAACGAGAGAGGAGAAAGAGGAGCACCCTCAACAGCGCTTGTCATGCCATGGTCCTCTCTTCCCAGCCTGGCAGCCTTTCAAAATCTTGGGCACTTGTGCATGCACTTGGTTTGTTTTAAGACTGACTATGAGGATTGGAATCTGTATTTAGCCACGCAGCTTCCAACGCTGCAGTTCATTTGCTATTCTGCACCACCACTAACACAGACATTAAATTTTTTTTTTTAAATTTGTTAGAGGACATGTGTGCTCACTAAAGAGAGGGAGAGGGAGAGAGTGCCTCCTATAGGAAATGTGTTTGGTTTTTATAAAAAATGCTTCTTTTTTTAAAAAATGTTTTTCTTTAATTATTTTATTTATCTTTATCCATTTATTTATTTATTTTTATTTGACCATAGAGGGATAGAGTGAAAGAGAAAGTGAGAAAGCAAGCCTTCAGGTCTGGGACTCGAACCGAGGTCAGCCATGTGGGAGTCCAGCACCTTTAACCACCACGCCACCTTCCAGCCCCCCAAAATGCTTCTTTTTTTTAAATTTTTTATTATCATCATGTTCTTCTATTATATTACATTGAATTACATATAACTTTACAGTGTATTACATTGCTTTTTCAAAAGGGAATGCCATGCATGTCAGTCAGTACAGAGACATTAATCTCCCCACTTTAACATTCAATATCTTTTCTATGTTTTCCCCAATCATTATTATTATTATTCTAATTATTTTTTAAAACAGTCAATTGCTATTTTTCATTTTGCTTGTACAAATACTTTGCCTATCATGAAATACTTCTCAGACAAATCCAGTTGAGAATACTATACATGTCAACATCAACAGGTAATAAGCCATATCTGTTTCTCACTAATGTCCTGCCTCTCTATTGTTCACTTGTTATCTTTCTCTATTCTCTTCTCTTCACTTCCCCCATTCCACACTGTCCTATTCTCGTTAAGTACCTTCACTGCTTTTATGTCCTCCAATTTTTTGCTCTCTTTTATAGAGTGCGATAGTCGGTATATATTGAGTGGATACATACAATATCTTTCTTTCATAGCCTGGCTTACTTCACTCAGCAATATATCCTCTGTATCTGACCACTTTCTATCAAATTCCAGGGTCTTGTTATTTTTCAAAATGCTTCTTTTTAAAACATTTTAAAATTATTATCATAATCTTGTTTATATTACATTGAACTACATATATCTTTACAGTGTATTACATTTCTTTTTCAAGAAGGAATACCTTGCATATTAATCAAGACAAAGACATTACTACCCACATCATTATCATCAAATAGCTTTTCATCATTGTTTTCCAGATTATTATTGTTCTCATTATTTTTTTTTAACATTCAATCACTATATATTATTTTGCTTGTGAAAAGAATTTACCCAGCATGAAATACTTCTCAGATCAGTCCAGTTGAGTCCTATGGGAAATGTTCATGTTGCAGTCCCTTTTCCATCTGTCCTTCCTTTTGGGATTTGGGGCATGCATGCATAGTATTTTATCAAGCAATCAGGTTGGGGACTTGAACCACGTGACTTACTATGTGGGATACAGTTATAGGCCAGCATGGATTGACAGGCACCAATACAGAAGAGGGTTTTTTTTTTTTTTTTTTTTTAGAGGATTTTGCTATAGGACACGTGCACTCCCCAAAAAGACAGAGAGAGAGAGAGACAGAAAGCGGGAAATCACCTTCCAGGGGGGATGGCCATGCTGAAATCCCTTCTCCTCCATTCTCCTCTTAGGATCTTGGGCACGCACGCATACGTGCCTGGTGTGAGTTTAAGCCACCGGGTCCAGGACTTGAACTGCAGTCGACTATGTGGCAGTCCAGTGACATAGCCATTACCCCAATTGCTGGTCTCCAGAAGAGGTTTTTAAAACATAAGGCAGAACGGTCAGAGACCCATGAATACCATCCTCTCCCCATGCCTCCACCCTGACCTTTGTATGTGTTTTCCTCCTGCGGAAGTTGTCAGAGCAGTGCACGGACTGGTGGGCAGCCTGGCCTCTTGACCTTTCTAATAGCAAGCAACTTACAGAAGTAATAGAACCAACTTGACTCTCCCTTGACTTTATTGGTCTAAACTCATTTTAGGTTATTAACATTTTAATTTCAGGCCTTGCTTTTTAACTCATGTTTGTAAATCCATGATCCTACTAATTCTAAATGTGAAAGATTATGGAGTTTTTTTTTTTTTTCCCTTCACTTGATTGCCTCTCTGAAGGATGCTTTTTTCTTTTAACTGTTTATCCCTTGAGATGGTCACACATGGTGACCAGGTCTCCTTATCTATGAACTATTCCTGGGGCATGTTTCTGATATTTTTGCATCATGATGCAGATTTCAACCTACCTGGCCCCTGTTGCTCCTCATTTAGATCTGAGAAGAGGAGTCACCTGGTTGTTGGTTGCTCCTACTTGGCAGATCCTCCGAGTGCCTTTTAGAGAGCAATGGCCTCAGAAACATCCGTCATTGCCTTGGAGGTGCCAGGGGTGCACTAGGAAGTCCAGCATGTGTCATCCTCTGCAGAATAGTGACTTCCTCTACAGGTGCTTTCTCCCTACATTGCTGCTTCCAGCATGAGCAGGTGCTGTGGAATGCCAGCTTGCACCTGCAGCTCTTGACAGGATGAGGCTCTCCATGTGGGCAGGCTCAGCCAATCTGGCTCCAGATCCACAGGCTGCAGCAGCTGGAAGCTCTTCACAGCCATGGCGTCCTGCTGGCAGAGCTGCCCAGAGAGGGGAGAGTAAGCCAGTGATGTCCTAACTCATTCTGGTATTGCCACTTCTCTGGGCAGGGTAGTGTTTGAAAAAGGCCACTGGGGATAACCATGATTAGAGATGTATTTGTTCCTCCCAGGTGAGGAGGTGCTGCTATTGCAGTCACCTCACCAAGGGCTTCTGCTTTCAACAAATGCCAGCTTTGTGGACTTTTGTCTTTGCAGTTGAAGGACCATCAGGTTTGAGCCTGAGACTTGTTTCTGTATCCCTAACGTCTAAGGTATTGTCAGGCACTTTCTCTCAGACTCACTATCAGAAAGAATAGTAAGTATTTGTTGAATGAATGAATGAATTAGTAATGAATGACAAACACCTTCATTAGGATTTATTAAGAAGTGTTTTTGGGAAGAAATCTGGTAAGAGAATAATGAAGTTGGATAGGGGATGGGGCGGAAGCCAAGCAAGAGTACCAAAGCAAGCAAAGTCCGACAGAAGAGCTCTTAAGATAGCTTTGATCACATGTCAGAGTTGTTCTGCTCAGGGGTCAGGTCACTGAGGTATTTATACCCTGAGCCATCCAGGCTTGATTAAGAGCTGCCCACAGGGTCATAAACCCCCCTGCTTTCAGTATCCAATGGTTGAGCTGTTCCTGGAGCCTGAGGGAGCCTGGTGATATAGAGACCCAGTGCTGGCTGTGGGTAGTGAGCTTCCAGTAGGGGTGGGCATGCACAAAAACCTTGACTCTTTTCATGGTCCAGGGGTTAGTAGCATTGCCACCACCTGGGAGTATGCTAGAAATGCAGAATTCAAACCCTACTCTGGAGTTAAATATCATAAGATACCATATAACAAGATTCCCCAGGCAATTTTTTTAAGAGAGATTTTTTGCTATAGGGTGCCTGCACTTGCCAGAGAAACACAGAGAGACAGAATGTGAGAAATCATCCCCCCAGGGGGATGCCACACCACAATCCCTTCTCCATTCTCCTCGTGGGATTTTGGGCACACATTCACAAGTGCCTGGTGTGAGTTTTAAACTGTCAGGTCTGGGACTCAAACTGTGGCCAGCAATATAACCATAGCTCCATCTGCTGGTCCTAACCCCAGGTAATTTTTTAAAAACCACAATGAGGATTGAGAAGTGCTATAGTAATAGGATCTAAGAGACTGGATGGAGCGCTAACGTCTGTTATGGGCAAGGCTTACCAATTCTCCAAACTTTGAGAAACTCCCTACAAACTTCTTCCTGTGGGGAGAAAATATGCTCAACATATGCCTCCTCCCTGGAGTACTGGCAGTAGAAGAGGAGTTGGTGCCTTAAAAACAACCAAACAAACAGTAATAACACAAATGCTGGGAACCAGCAGTTAGCGTAATGGCTATGTCGCTGGACTCCCACGTAGTCGACCGCGGTTCGCGTCTCGGACCCGGTGGCTTACAACTCACGCCGGGCGCGTGTGCGTGCGTGCCCAAGATCCCGAGAGGAGAATGGAGGAGAAGGGATTGCGGCGTGACCATCCCCCCTGGGGGGTGATTTCTCGCTTTCTGTCTCTATGTCTCTCTCTGTCTGTCTGGCGAGCGCACGCGCCCTATAGCGAAAAAACCTCTCCAAAAAAAAAAATAAAAAAAAAAAAATAACACAAATGCTCATCCTTGAATTGTAGCCAGCAGGAAGTCAGTATTTTGGTATTTAGGAAACAATACAAACACCCAAGTTCTACTTGTACCAAGACTGTAAGCTCTTTATAGACTCACCGATTCCAGCCTCAGAATAGCCTGGGGATGGGTATTTTTATAACCACTACTTCCATTTTGCAGATAAGAAAATAAAAGCACAGAGAAGTAACTTGTTCTAGTTATCCAGTATGCGGTGGAACTTAGAATCCAGTTTAGGTCTTCTGGTCCTAAGTGGTTCTTGTCCCATAGGCTATATTGCCTCTCAGAGGAGGACAAGGGAAGATAGAGACTGCTTCTAGGATCCTTAAAATCACATACACTATTACCTTGACTGCCCATGCACTTTCAGTCTTACAGTTTATTACTCTCCCTTTAAATGGCTAAATTTTAGGAGATACTGCTCCACCCTCAAATATTCTCATAAGTTTCTGAGATGGAAAATCATTTAAGGCTAAGGCAACTGTAATGCAATTGCAGCTGGAGTCACTTTGCACTGGACCTGGAGGCAGGTTCAGGGGTTCAGCTGCTCAAATGTTTGTGGCTGCCAATATGGGCAGAAATGACCTGGCTCTGAGCCCTGAAGTCCCTAAGGGATTCTGTGTGTGGAGATGTGCATTGCTTGCAGAAAGGAAGGCTCCCTCACCCTCACCCCTCTTGCCAGAGCCCAAACATAGCTCTCCCACCTTGTCCCCCCCAGAGGCATAGAATGCTGATGCAGATGTTCTTCAAACATCCAGGGAAAAAGCTCTCTGTGTCAGCATGAGCGATTTTCCCATGGGCCAGGACTTGCAGCTGGTCCATGTATCTGGGAGCCTAATGGAAAGTAAAGATAAGGGGAGCGAAGCACCGACGCTCACTGCACACACTGAAGTGCGCAGTGGGGGTGCCTCTCTTGTCACCGTGGTTTAATTAAAGGTGGCAGGAGGAGGACTTTCTTCAAGAAAATGCCATGAGTGTCTGAGGGATTTTTGAAGTAGGCAGTTCATTTGAAGCATAAGGAAGAATGATTTCATTCCATTGAGCAAATAGGCAGAGAGATGAAGAGCAGCGGTGACTTTTAATTTCTCTTTAAGGAGATTATGGAAAGCAATATGGTAATGATCCCCGAGAGGCAGCAGTGAGCCAGTGGGCTCATTCTTAATGTCAGGGACTGCTTATATTTAAATCTTACTTGACTCTGTTCTTCCACCGATGGTGATATGGTCTTGATCCCATTCTATTGCCTTAGTTCTTCCACGAGGAAGATGGGACTATTTAAATTCCTGGTGATTTGGTGATTTACAGGGCTTGTCGAGAGAGCCTTCCTTCATGGACATGTTCTGGGCCCTTGAAAAGATGGCAAGACATGGCTCTTGTTCCCAAGGCACACGTCAGCCCTGGCTTGCCCACCTGTTGGACTTTGAAGACACAGAGCCAGCTAATTTTAATCAGTATTTTCTTTTTTATCTTTTTTATTTTTTTTAACTGACAGATAAAATTAAATATGTGCATATTAAATTTTTTTCTTTCAGTTAGATGTTTGCTGCTTGGCTGAAGGGTCCACGCTGTTACTGAAATCTCTGTGTTCTTTTCTCACTGGGCTCTGCTGTGCTGTGTTCATTTCCTTTAGATTGTGTGAAAATCCAAGTGTTGCATCTTTGAAAGGGGTGGAGAGGTTCTGCTGCCCACTTGTGTTTATGTTAACCTGATAGCTATCTCTCTCAACTGTTTTCTCAAGTCTCCTGCAGAGGGGAAGGAAAGTTTAAGGGCCTTGATTTTACAGCTTTCTTATTTCCGAAGGGCCTGCCTGGAAAGGGTATTGCTCCTCATTCCCCTCAATTCCTAGGCTACTTGATGGAGCATGATACAGTGAATTCATGTATATCTGGTCACCTGGCTCTGCAGGCACTTTCTGTAATGAATCACCTCCTTCCCTGAATTTGATAGTAAGAGTGAGTCGGCCTGTCACACAGGCCTACTGAGTCATTCGAAATCCAACCAGGAAAATTAAAAGCACTCTAAGTATTTAAAACAAAGCAAATTTAATAAAACGAGTTGATCCCTATCAGTTAGGGAAGACCTGAACTGTCAAGGAGAGGACAGTGGGTACTTCATTGACTAGGATCATAGCAGTTTCTGTTGTTCCCAAAGAGAGAAGCTGGTGTTAGTCAAGCCCTCAGGATGGCCTAACCCGCAGCTGTTTGTCCAGTAGGAACTGGGCGAAGGAGGAGGCATAGCCTCTGCTGTAAATGCTTTCTAGGAGAGACAGAGTGGCAGAAATGATCTAAATTCTCCCTTCTTCCTGCCTTTCAATATCTTTTTAATGCTCCTGTTGCCCAAATACATCTGGAAACCAGTTGAGAGGGAGTTGGGGAGCCAACCTGTAATGGCCAGAGCCTCTGCATTACAGAATATAACAGGGGAAGGCTGGGAGAAATTTAGGAGCAAAGATACCCAGGGCACAACACATGGGCCTCCCCCAAAGGCCCCAAAGCCTCCGAATTATGTGCATGCTTGCTTCTATGTATTTGTGAACCTAACATAAATGACTGTGTGAGATGTTCTTGGTTGCTTGTTTGGAGAAGTTGCAGGGTCTGTCACCTTGACTGGTCACCTTGTATGAACCTGATGTTCTAGTTTCCATTTACTGTGATTTCCACACCACCTTCATGTCTTCCCGCTAACTCTGGTCACACATTTCTTACTGACTCAGATTTAATCTGCCAATCTACAGAAAGTTCCATTTCATCCCAACTAATTTGGGCCTGATTTCTATCTGCATTTCCTTATCCCCTCCTTGGTCATTAGGAATAATTTCCATTGATAAGGTAATTGAGACGCTGGGCATAATTTATCAGCTCACATGACTATATTAAGATTTCCTATTAGTGAAGACAGTGTTAAGGCTGTGATTCCAGTTCCTGTTAAATCCAAACTTATCCACTGCATTGACACTGAATGGCAGTAAACTACCATTCATTAAACTTACCAAGCTTATATTATTCTCTGTAGAGACAGCTGGAAAATTATTCTTGGGTGCCACAACACTAATTTTAATTTTAAAGAAATGAGCCATGAACTGCTGAAAATAATAATTCTCAATGATGACACCTGAGAGGCTGTTGTGGGTATCAACCAACATATTAATTTTATCTCTGGTTTTCGAACTGCAGAATTCCTTTTCCTGGTTACAGAGGAGATGTGTTAAGGCATGGCTCATACAGTTAGGTACACAACAATGACTCTCCCCTTAGCTGAATAGGACACTGCTGATCCTTTATACTGTCTTCCTGTTCGGAAAGGTAGGGAAGTGGCCAGGTGACCATCTGTTGGATAAGAGTATCATGATAACAGTACTAATATCCTTGTTTTAGGAAAATATTTCAAAAAGATGCCATTTTTATTTTGAAACTTTGTGGTTTTTTTGATGTTGATTTGAGCAGTTATGCTCTTGGAGATCGAAAGAATCGTTCTGCAACCAAAGCAAATATTCTGCAATACCTGATGACCAAGTAATATCCATGGCTGAAATACTTTGAGACATAAAAGGTAAAAAGAAAATCACTGCCGAATTCCAAAGCAAAATGAGTCAGAATTACATTTTAATTTCAAATCATCATCGGCATGACCATTGCAACCTGTTTATAAGTTTTATCGGAATGTACCTCTTTTCTCAGGTTCACTTAACATGGTGGAGAGGCCTCTTCAAATATCCTCATAGTGATAAACCCTGATTCCAATTCATAGCTCCCTGTTCAACTGTACCATAAACTACATGACAGGTCATAGAAGGGAATCTGTGCAAGGCCTGAACAGCAGGAGTCCGGTGTTAAATGGCTGCGGTTTTAGTGTGCACCATGTGGCTGCTTCAGAGTCAGGGAGGCTGAAAATCTTCTAATCACTCAAGTCCCTCGTGCTGAAGGAGAAGAGGCTTCAGTTGCTTATTCTCTTAATTATTTAAATTTCTCTCTTTCTGCATCTTGGAAGCACTCTCCATGGTGCTAACAGGCAAAACACTGAGGAAAGCAGATTTATTTCTCTTTATAAAGATCAGGTGGCTCACTCAGAAGCAAGTGGCCACTGGAGACTGAGATGAGTCTGGTAAGCAGCTCTCCTTTGAAATCAGTGCTGTGTTCCTCCTGCCTCCCTCCCCCACTCCCTGAGGTTGCTCTGCTGTCCTTGAGGAGATTAGATTTTGCATGGAAAGTTTGGTTTGCTTCAGAAATCACGACTTTGGAGGTATGGAGCCTCTTATAAAAATTCTTTTGATTGCCCTTTAGTCGGCCCTGCAAATAGTTCTAGAAGCATTACTAGTTTTCTTTTCTTTCTTTCTTTCTTTTTTTTTTTTTTAAAGGATTTTTTGCTATAGGGTGCATGGGCTCGCCAGAAAGACAGAGACAGAGACAGAAAGCAAGAAATCAGCCCCCAGGGGGAATGGCCACACCACAATCCCTTCTCCTCTATTCTCCTCTCAGGATCTTGGGCATGCACGCACACATGCCCAGCATGAGTTTAAGCCACTGGGTCTGGGACTTGAACCGTGGTTGACTACATCGGAGTCCAGCGACATAGCCATTATGCTAACTGCTGGTCCTCACTAATTTTCTTCCTGTATCAGGAGACCAAAATCTAAGCCAGTGCACAGGTAATCACTCTTAAAAATTTACTACCAAACAGTTTCTGTATCTTTGTTTGAAAATCCACTTAGTTTTAAAGGAACGAGACAGAAAAGGAAATATGCTATTAACATGTGAACTCAGTGCAAATCTCTCAGAGTCTCTTCTAGATTCTATAGGCCAGAGTTCTAAAAATTATTTTGTATGTTTCTGAGGGCACAAGGAGTCCAACAGTGATTAGTGCTCTCTGTAGCACTCAGGGTAAGTCTGAGTATAGAGTGACCAGTTGGAACATGTTGATTTTCTTTTTTTTTTTTTTTTTTTGAGAAGCTTTTGCTATAGGGTGTGTGTGTGCTTGCCAGAAGACAGAGAGAGACAGAGAGACAGAAAGCAAGAAATCACCCCCCAGGGGGGATAGCCACACCGCAATCCCTTCTCCTCCATTCTCTTCTCAGGATCTTGGGCACGCACGCATATGTGAGTTCAAGCCACTGGGTCAGGAACTTGAACCGCGATCGACTATATGGGAGTCCAGTTACATAGCCATTACACCAACAGCTGGTCCCAAGAACATGTCGATTTTCTTATTGGACCTTTTTTTTTTGAGGGGGAAAATAATTCAGATTGGTGGAAGTGCCTCATTGTTGGAAGTCAGGAGTCTAATGGTTAGATGAGTACTACATTTTGCAAATAAAAAGACGACTCAATACAAGCTAGCTTAGAGAATAATGAAGATCTTTTTAGCTCCTGTACCTGAAAAGGCTCAGTGAGGGCTTCAGCTTTGTGACTCTTTGCTCTGTTTCCAGTTGGCTTTAGATTTCTGCCAGCCTCAATTACTGAATAGAGTCCAAAGTTCACCCATGTGCTCACTTCCAGAGATTCAGTTTCAATTGACCTTAGATCTTAGATGAGGCTTGGAATTTGTATTCTTTAAAACATTTCCAGGGAATTTTGTTTGTTTTGTATTTTAAAGATAGGGTATCATCATGTTGAGATCTTCCTGTCTTAGCCTCCCAGCTTGGACTACGGGTTTATACCTCCACAATCAGTCCTGTTTTGGACAGTCTTGCTCTGTTGCCCAGGTTAGTGTTAAGTTTGTGATTTTCTTGCCTCAGCCTCTCTCAGTTGCTGGGATTACAGGTGTATGCTACCAGCCTAGCCTTTCGATTGGACCAGGATTTGAATCTGGGGTTCACATGTGGTCCCAGCCTGTGGAGCACAGCATTTAGTATCATGGTTAGGCCTCTACAGGAAATTTTAGCATGTAGACAGGGTTTAGAATAACTACTCTACAGGTATATACTTAGGCCAAAGTGGTCCAATAAGATTTTGTCTCCTTGGAATTTGAAATCTAGAATAGAAATACACAGAAACTTGATGTTGATGGAACTATAATGCTAATAATCATCTATAAAGCAGATCTCTAAATTCTCCTTTTTGAAGTCTTTGGTTTTATCATGGTCCCAATTCTTCTCATTGTTGAGTTATTCAGTGCTAGTGTTTATCCATCCATCTCTCCATCTCTCCAGCCATACAATCCTTCGGTACTTCCTAGTTTCTCTCTCTGGATGTCAGATAAGGAATCTGTGAAAGTGGTTTTAAAATTTGTCTTGAGGGAACCAGCAGTTAGCGTAATGGCTATGTCGCTGGACTCCCACGTAGTCGACTGCGGTTCGCGTCCCGGACCCAGTGGCTTAAAACTCACGCTGGGCGCGTGTGCATGTGTGCCCAAGATCCCGAGAGGAAAATGGAGGAGAAGGGATTGCGGCGTGACCATCCCCCCTGGGGGGTGATTTCTCACTTTTTATCTCTCTGTCTCTCTCTGTCTGTCTGGTGAGCGCACGCGCCCTATAGTGAAAAATCTCTGAAAAAAAAAAAAATTTGTCTTGATGAGACCAGCAGTTAGCGTAATGGCGATGTCGCTGGACTCCCATGTAGTCGACCACAGTTCGAGTCCCAGACCCGGTGGCTTAAACTCACGCCGGGCGCGTGTGCGTGCGTGCCCGAGATCCCGAGAGGAGAATGGAGGAGAAGGGATTGCGGCGTGACCATCCCCCCTGGGGGGTGATTCTCGCTTTCTATCTCTCTGTCTCTCTCTGTCTGTCTGGCGAGCGCACGCACCCTATAGCAAAAACCTCTCCAAAAAAAAAAAAATTTGTCTTGAGTAAAATTTCAAATTCTGCCATCTCAGTTCTTGTATTGATAACCCCAAATCTTTCTTATTCTTTGGTCCTACTTTCTTCAGCTTTTAAAAAAAGCACACACATAACATTATTTCGTCTTATACTATGTCTTTCTGTGGTTTAATTTCTTTTCTGCCAGAGAATAACATCCCCCAATCCAGAGCCAGTTCGGAGAACTGATAACCAGCATGATCTGTCAGGCTGGACGGTCTGGGTTTGACTTTTGGCTTCTCTTACAAGGTACTTAGTCTCTCACTTAAAATGATAATTCTTGGTCTTTTAGGCTGCTGTATCAGAATGCTATGTATCGGATGCCTTATAAACAACAGATATTTATTTGTCACATTTCTTGAGGCTGAACATTTCAATATTAAGATGCCAGTAGACTTGGTATCTGATGAAGGCCTGCTTCATTTCCCTGTTTATAGAGCAGTTTTATTTATTTATTTTTAAAATTTGTCTTCACATGTCAGAAAGTTCAAGGGAGTTCTCTTGGGTCTCTCTCTTGCTTGCCTTTTTTTTTTTTTTTTTTTTTTTTTTTTTTTTTTTTTAAGAGTTTTTTGCTATAGGGCACTTGCACTTGCCAGATAAAGAGACATCACCCTCCAGTGGCCATGGCCATGCTGCAGTCCTTTCTTTTCCATTCTCTACCTGGGATTTGGGGCATGCACGCACATGTGCCCAGCATGATTTTGAAGCCACCGGGTCAGGGACTCGAACTGCAGTTGGCCATATGGGAGTTGTAACCACTGTGCCATCTGCTGGCCCCAGGATCTCTTTCATAAGGACACTAATCTAATCCATAAGACTTTTTTTTTTTTTTTTTTTCCCCTTGAGGTTATTGCTGTAGGGTGCGTGTGCTTACCAGAAAGACAGAGAGTTACAGAGAGACAGAAAGCAAGAAATCACTTCCCGGGGGGATTGCCATGCCACAATTCCTTCTCCTCCATTCTCCTCTTGGGATCCTGGGCACGCATGCACACACGCCTAGCATGAGTTTAAGCCACCAGGTCTAGGACTTGAACAACTGTCTACTACATGGGAGTCCAGCAACATAGCCATTATGCTAACTGCTGGTCCCTAATCCATAAGACTTTTGATAGTTTTGGGTATCAACCTGAGTGAACTAAGGTATATGTAGAAAAATATTACTCTAGGTGTGTCCATGGGGCATTTCCAGTAAAAATTATGAGAGTTGTAATGTACTAGGTGTGGAAGATCTTTTTTAGACATGGGGGATAGGAAGATAGGGTGCAATGTAATCAACAGGAGACCCGGAGAAGTCAAATGGTTCACTTTTGAAACAGCAAGATAGCCTCTTTCTCTTGCCTTGCACATCAGAACTCAAGGTTCATCTGCCTTTTGGTGGTATGATTTGGATGATGGATTGTCTATCGAAGTTTTGTGTTTTGGAATTCGATCTTGGTGGATAGTGATTGGGTATCTCCCAGAAATTCATTTTTGGCACTTGATTATATTGTAAAGATGTTGAGTGAAAACCTAATTTCTTCCTGGCATCCCAGAGTGAAGCCTTTGGATGTGATAATGCCATTAGGGCTGCATGTCTGTGACTTGCGTTATGGTGACTATATAACCAGAGAGAATGAAACTGGAAGCAGAGAGAAGCAGAAACCACATGGATATAGACCATGCTCTACAAAAAACTCTGCCTTATGCCATTCTGTGATGCTCTAGACTTTCTAGCAACTAGAATTGTGAGTTATTAAACCTCTATATCTTATCATTTGCACAGTCTCAGGTATTTCTGTTAGTAATACAGTAATAGACTATGACAGGGCTCGACACTCATGACCTGATTATCTCCCAAAGGCCCCATCTCTTAATACCCTGGTATTGGGGGGTTAGGATTTCCACATAAACTTTTGAGGGGAACACAAATACTCAGCCTATAAATATTCAGTGATTATAAAAGAGTGCCTAGGGGCCATCAGCTGGTGTGATGGTTAAGGCGCTGGACTCCCACATTGCCAAATACTGTTCGAGTCTCAGACCTTGCAGCTTGAAAATGACATCAGGAACAGAGAGAGAGAGAGAGAGAGAGACAGACAGACAGACAGACAGAGATAGACAGATAGACCAGAATACTGACAGGAGAATGGAAGAGATGAAATTACGGTATGGTCATCCCTCCCGGGGGAGTGATTTCTCTCTCTCTTTCTCTCTGTCTCTCTCTGGCAAGCTCACGCACCCTATGGCAACAACCTTAAAAAAATACAGGGCCTAATACATAAAGTTGCTATTACAATTAATAATTTATATAAAGCACCAAAGACTTTCTCATGGTAAAGACTCAGTGATTGATAGCAATTGTTGGTATAATCATTGGATTTCTGTTGCTTAGAGGAAGTATAGAAATGTATCTATTGTTTCTGTAAAGAGTCATCTAGTCTCTGACAACCACTCAATTCTGTCACTGTGGTGTGAAAGAAGCCACAGACAATGTAAGCAAGTGGACATGGCTGTGTTACAGTAGAACTTGAACAAAGTCAGGTGGTAGGTTGGACGTGACACTGGGTTATAGTGTCAGTGTTTGGCTTAGAGCAACGGGAGCTATAAATATAAATTAGTACGTTTGTGGAGGGAAGCTCTTGAACTTACCATTTTCAGAACCAATAAAATTCTGGGAAAGAAGAGAAAGAATGGGTCAGGACTCTACTCTTGGCAGGACTGCAGGTCATCAAACACAGGTCCCATCTTACAATATATGTGGATTGCTTATGCCATGTTCGCCTCAGGGTATAGGAAGGTCCATGGAGCTTTGTTCTCACTGGGAAGCGCTCCTTATCTTTTCCTCTTGATATAGTTCTTATGATAAGTGTGGATTCTAATGTCTGTGGTGTAACTATGATTCCTGGGAAAGGTAGTTGTAGAGCCAAAGTTTTCTTGTGGGAAATCATTTTATGAGGATAAATATTCTTCCTCTGAAGCACTTGTTTAGTCGTGTAGAAGCCACTCAGGGGCTATGCCTAGGAAAGAATTCTTTAAGGACCTTCTAGCATGTAGTTATAGTTTCATTTTTCAGTGCAGTGGAGCAAGGCTGTGAAAGTTTACTCTGCATTTAGAGGGGAAAAATGTGACACCTCGCTGTTCCATTTATCAGGAGCTTGGCACTTTTGTGGGCAGCAGGGAGACTTGTAAAGAAGACAAATAAAACCTCTGGGAACAATAGTGATTCACTCCCAGAGAAGTTCTTACCCAGCTGTATTCTCTCATTTTCAGGAGTGTAAAATCAGTACTTTCTTCAGAAGAAAACCCAAATTGAAATACCAAAGTGAGACAGGGAGAGGGGGAGAGAGGCTTGAAAAAGAGATGCTGAGAGATAGAAACAGGGAAAGAGACTTGGAGAAGGAGACAGAAGTCAAAACATAGAATTTTTCCTCATTCCCTCAGTTTTTTCCTCCACTGATGGAGACAGAAAGAGAGAGAGAAAATTTACTCAGAAAAGCAAGAGGAAGAAGATGCTACTGGTCTTCAAGGGTGGGATAATATAGGACTTAATTCACTGTGACACTTGTAACTGATTTTCATGACTTGAGGCCTCATGTTATAGGATAGCAGTTTGTTCTGCCACCTGGTGTCTCAGAGGGAGATAGTCAGTCAGTGGTCATAGGATCACATCTCTAACGTGCCTGTACACTCATCCATTCTGTTTAAAAAGCCAGTTCATCAGTAAAATCCTGGTCCCCCAGAGGCGCTAAAGTTTATAAAATATTTATTTGCTATTCATAGCTAATTCTTCTCTCTAGTCAGTAGGTATTATTTCTTATTCTTTTTAAAAATTTGCTATAGGGCATGTCATGTATTCTTGCTGGAGAGAGAGAGAGAGAGAGAGAGAGAGAGAGAGAGAAGGGGAGGGGAGGGGAGGGGAGGGGAGGGGAGGGGGGAAGTGAGAAAGCACCCTTGCAGAGGGTGGGAGTGGAGGTGAGGGGTACAGTCACATTATGGTCCCTTTTCCATTCTGCTCTTGGGATCCCAGTCATGCACTCACATGCATCTAGTATGTTTCTCAAGCTACTTGATCCAGGCTGCAAACTGTGTGGTCGGCCCTGTGGATCCAGATGCTCCCACCGCTATGTCACAGACTGGCCCTCAGCAGGTATTATTTCTTTTTTGGAGAGGTTTTTTCGCTATAGGGCGCGTGCGCTCGCCAGGCAGACAGAGAGATACATAGAGACAGAAAGCGAGAAATCACTCCCCAGGGAGGATGGTCATGCCGCAATACCTTCTCCTCCATTCTCCTCTCGGGATCTTGGGCACACACGCACACGCGCCTGGCGTGAGTTTTAAGCCACCGGGTCCGGGACGCGAACCGCGGTCGACTACGTGGGAGTTCAGCGACATAGCCATTATGCTAACTGCTGGTCCCCAGGTATTATTTCTTAAGGCAAAACTACAAGATGAAAACTGAAAATACTTTGTGCTCTTCTGGCAGCAGATGAGAACTCTTGGTATGCACTGCTTATGAAGAGTGGACTGTCAACAAAACATTGATTGAGTGAAGGGTGGGGCTATTTTGTTTGGTTCAGGTTTTCTTTTGCCTTATAGAAGAAAGTTTTTGTGCTGCTTTCTTTTAGCCAATAGAAATTGAGTTTTTTTTGTTTTTCTTACAGACCTTAAAATTTAATATGAACCAGATTCTTGGCTTTTGCATGTGGAAAGGTTAGAGGATAGAGTTATGGGAAGGGAGAATTTGCTCCCAGACAAGTGTAGGGAAGTCTGAGAATATATATTACATTGTTTTTCAGATACACTGTGGGTGTTCCAAAAAGCTTTTGAAGGCTTTTGATGAAGACATTTTAAAGGTCAGAAATTTTTGTTTATCTGTGAAGAGTAGATCAGCATAAGAGTCTCACAATTTCACAAGCAAGAATACTTAAGAGACATTAGCTTAAACCCAAAAGAAGCTAGACTCCAGCTAATAAAGGATTTCAAGGAAAATTGACTGGAATATTACCTTGGGTTACAGACTTGACTTCTACACAGCTATGTTGCCATTTGATTCTGAACTTTGGATAGAGTCTGCTTTCAGAAGGGAATGAGTTATAAAAAGGGTACTGAACAACTCATTGGGTCTGTGTACTGCAGTTCCTATGGTCTGTGCCTTGGGATGTGTCAAGGCCATTGCTATAAGGTAGCAAGAAGATAAAGAGCATAAGAGTGGAAGCAAGTTTCCATGGACACTGGTTTGTGAACAGGAGCCAAAGTCAGATGCTCAAGGCAGGAATGACTTGTCCTGGTTGGAATTGCTGCTGTGCATTGAGTAACAAACACAATAGAGACAGAGTGGTAGGAGAGAGATACAGGACATTTTCCTATTTGGAGAAATAGTATAAAAGCTCTTGAAAATGAGAAATTCAGGTTTGAATCTCCTTTACTGTAGCGATTCAGAATATTTCAAATTTCCGCTGTGAGATGTGTTGTCTCATTAGACTGCTGCAGAATATCCATTCAGGATATTCACTTCATCGACAGCGAAATGAAGATCATATCTATCTTCTCTCTTCCATTATCCCCATAGACAGCTGGGGGAGATGTCTATCTCTTCCTTGAAATGAGATGCACACTATTTGCTTAATAATTAACCTCTGAGAATCATGTAAAACACATGAGGATTAAGCTCTGGACTCAAAAATCAGTTTGTCTAAAAGGACACCCTGAACTGAACAACAAAACTGTTTATTGATTCTGAATCAACAAATAAATACTTTCGGTTACAAAAAATGTTGGCAAACAAGATTAATTTTCTTTGAGCTGTGTAGGGGTCTGGATAGCAACTATCCCTGCCCTACTTTCGAAGGATAATTGTAGATAAGTGGCATTCATTACTGCTGTTAAAGATCCTTATCATTTAATCAAAGCAATACCCTAAGACATTTTTATTGATTTATGTATTCTAATTTCTTAAAATTATTCAAGCAGGAGATATTTTTTGTTTGATTAAAAGCTGTGGATATTCGTAACGGGAAGAGCTCCCTACCTTTGTTTTGTATTCTCATGCCGTATCAAACTTTTGTTTATGAATAAGATATTTGTGTGCAGGGTCTAATTTTCAGCCCTGTCTCTTTAATCAGTATGGAAATAATGCTGAAGTTCTTCATTCTTAGAATCCACTTATCATCCAATACCTACTTCTATTGTAGAGAAAATGATTCTTAGGACTTCCGAGAAGTCCTGTTTAAAAAAATGGTCTTTTTAAAAAAATCTTATTTATGATAGAAACCATATAGCTATGCATATGAGAGAGACAGACTGATTGACCCACCGACCCTAGTGGGTGACATCTGGTTCCATCACACCAGCATCCCCTCATCCCAGCCCTCCAGCCCGTAAGGATCTGGGCACAAGTGAATGTGCCTGGCATATTTTCAGTTGAGTAGGGGTTCTAAGCCCACAGTTGGCCATGTCGCTTCTAGCACTGCCATCCAGTATGCTAAGGACTGTGCCACCTAGGATGAAGCATGGAAAGTCATTTTCTGATGCCGTGTTTGATATTAACCATCAGCAACAGAGGACCCACTCCATTTATAACCTTAGGTGTCAGTGGGTTGCCAGCCCAATATCACCCTGTTGCCGGAAGGTCAAACATGTCCTAGTGGCTTAGAATATATTTTGCACTACTTTTTAAAGCAGAAATCTTTCTGTCCAGACACCTATTTTAGCCTAGCAACGAGTTTCAAGAGCTCTCAAATCTGGTCTTTTGGTGCCTCTGAACCAGCAGGTGCTGTGATCACAGATAGATAATAGTAGAATAAGATAAAAATGCTAGCAGGTATAAATCTGGCCATCCAGAGTTTGCATCTCTTCTTTCCATTTGGCATAAAAGGACTTGAAAACTCAGGGGGGAAAACCTGAAAGATGTCATGTCTGATGTCCTGATCCTTGAGGTGACGTTTGAATCAAAGATTAATAGAGGGTCATGGGACTTTGATTTTTTTCCCCTGTTATCTTCTTTAAGAGGTGAAGTGGTATAATAAGAAACATAAACCAGCCGAGACTATGGCATTTGCTGAAAGACAGTATTGGTGTTAACATAAATCGAATTGACCCAGTCATGGTAGGGTGTGGTGGATGCTACTGCTTGGTGAGCCAAGGCTACCTGTAGGCTTTTATTTTACTCTGGCTCATGCTAAAATAAGATAGGTGTGGTGACATGCACTGGTAGTTCCAGCTACTCAAGAAGACAAGGCAAGAGGATCTTGATAGAAGAGCCCCTGTCTAATAAAACAACCCTGACTCCCCCAAACAAACAAACAAACAAAAACAACTCTTGTTTTTCCTCATTCAGACAAGGGTGCATCCTAGTCCTTTTACTCACACTTCTCCTCCTCTGATGGGACAATGTCCTCTTTTTTTTTTTTTTTTTTTTTTTTTTTTTGATGGAGAGGTTTTTGCTATAAGGGCACATGAGCTCACCAGAAAGACAGAGACAGAAAGCGAGAAATCACCCCCCGGAGAGGATGGCCACACCGCAATCCCTTCTCCTCCATTCTCCTCTCGGGATCTTGGGCACGCACACACACACACACGCCCAGCGTGAGTTTAAGCCACCGGGTCCGGGACTCAAACCGCGGTCGACTACATGGGAGTTCAGTGACATAGCCATTTTGCTAACTGCTGATCCCACAATGTCCTCTTGTTATGGCAAACAAATTAGTTTGATTCTAAATTTAGGAGCCTCTGGTAAATAATATTTACAAAATTTATAAAGAACTCTAAGCTCCTTAGTGGCCAATAACTTTATAAATTCATTTTTTTAACCTCTCTGTGGCGGTCAGGAGAGGAAAAATTGAAAATAACCTTAGAGAAAGATAAATAATACTACATATTGTGTGACTTATTTACAGTTACAAATACTATTTTATCTTCAAGGGTCACTTCACTTTCTCCTGTGAAGTTATTCCTGATATTTCACTTCCCTGACTTTCCCTGTTTCATCAAACCGACATGGATTCTTTTTCTCCAGCACTCCCTTCGCTGGCAACCTTTCAAGGGTGCTTAACAGACATACCCCTTTGGGTATTACAATTATTTTTGTTTGTTTCTCCTATTGAATCATAAACTTCTTGAAGGAGTTTTATCTTTGTATTTCTTTAATCCAAAATAGTGCCTTATACATAGTAAAGGAGTAATTCATGGTGAATAAATTAATGGATATGGTTTCTCCTTGTATTTTTGAGTGTATTGGAACAATTCTATTGTTTTATTTTTAAGATGAATATATATGTATATTCAAAATATTTATGCTATGTGCTAGGTACTGTCATCGTGCTGGGATACAAGAGTGAGTAAATCACAAAATCTTCCATAGTAGTCAAATGAAAAAAAAAAAGGGAAATATATGATTTGAGATGGTGTTGGGAGTTAAGGAGAAAAATGAATAAGAGAAAGAGAGGCTGCAGGAAGGTGTTCAGGTGAGGTCTCCGTGCTATTGTGATAATTAAGGAGAGACCTTTGGGAGCTGAGTGAGAAATATCCTTGACTGAAAGTCTAGCAAGAGCCGCCTGAGGTGAGAATAGGCCTGGGATGTCCAAGAAAGAGCAAGGGGACCAGTGTGCAGTTGAAGCCCAGCTACCAAGGGTGAAAAGAATAGGAGCTGAGGCCAGAGAGGCAGTAGGAAGAGAGCTCAGGGAGGACATTGTGTGCACTCCTAAGAATTGGGTTTCCTTTTTTTTCTGAAATGTAATGCCCACTGGAGAGTGTTGAACATGAGAGTGACACATTTCCTAGAGTTAAGAAAAACTTTGTGATGAGAGTTGTGTTTTGAATATCAGAAATTTTGACATCATCCATGAATATAAAATTTCAATTGAAGGTGGAATTTGGTTGAATGGTTTTAGGAAGCTTTAACTTGAAGACATACTTCAGTCATATTCTCTCAGCATTTCTGAATGCTCGTGAGGCAGACTGCTAGAACCAGTATGGGCTTACTATTGAGATTCTGAGGTGGATATGATATTTAAAACTTATATTTTGTAGCCTACCTTTCAGTGCAATTTATTTTCTTAATTGGAGCTTTACTGATGCATTGAATATGTTTTTGTTGCTCCCTAACTTATTCATCAAGGAACTTCAAGCTATCTGGTATATACAGTAGCCCCATCATATATTAAATTCTCACCAAGCCAGAAGCTATGTAGAACAGTGGTCACAAAGCATTTCAGATTTTGTGCCTCTATCAGTAAAATATTTTTGAACATTCACCCATAAACTCTATGTATTTTTTATACCATATACTTTTACTATAATAGCCATATGTTTCTTATAAAAAACATTCACTTAAAAATAAAAAAATACAACATAAACATAAACACTTTAAAACATTTTATTTATGGTTACAAAATATTTGTTCCCATCAAAATATTGTACCTTTTTAGATGAGAACAATGTACTTTAATATGGTTTATTAGTTTTTAGACTTAATTTAAATTGTGATGAAGCAGTTGGAAGGTGTACTTATTTTTAATTCATGCTTGTTTTGAGATTTTCAGTTAGTATTTTACTTGAAAAATATTCCTCAAAAATAATTTGAGCAGGAGTGCATCATGGGCTTCTCTTAATCTGTAAGTCAATTTTCAATGTAAAATTTATCTTGCAATGATTTTTGCAGAAATATGACTAGCAAATTTCCATCTTCCATGATCTTAATCAGGTCTTACAAAACAAATTTGAAAATACTACATTTTAATGTTTATAACAAAGGTATTCAACCCCCTCTGAAATTCCCCACTTGGAAGATTTAAAAACAGTGTTCAGGCAGGAGAGTGTAATGTTTATAACAAAGGTATTCAACCCCCTCTGAAATTCCCCATTTGGAAGATTTAAAAACAGTGTTCAGACAGAGAGTGTGTATAGTGATATACTCAGTGTTTTCTCCAACAAAATCATAAAGCGAAGGAAACAATTCCAAAAGTTCATTTTTACAATATGTTTTCCATAGCATGAATTTCTTTAGAAAGGAAGTTGTTTTCCTGTTGATTGTTAAAACATTTAATTTACTGCGAAGGGACCAGTTAAATGTATACTGGCAGACACTTGTTCTGGCTGTTCTCTTCTTACTTTTTAATTTTACTTGCATTAGTAGTCTGTCAGTTTCTTAACAGAAATATCAGAGCCCTTGGTGAGGATTAGCTTGATTAGAACTAGATAATATGATTATGAATCTATTTAGTTGGGGAAATGCATGTTGCAATATAGAGCAAAATACAAAAAAAACAAACAACAATCAAGGATGGGCAGTCAGCCCCACTCAGTCTTGTAGGATACATCCAGATCAGTGATGTCAGACCACCTGGTGACTGGATGTATGCACTGAGCTGACACATAGATTAGATGTTAGGAAAGCACAGTTTATTTCTTTCTATAGATTAAAATATAAGTAAATATAAATGTCCTAATATTTTCACCAGCACCCCAAATGATAATCTTGCACAATCCTGTGGACTTGTATAGTTCACATGGATGTTACTGTATTAGATGCTGACTTTTTCAGCTGGGAGGGGGGGGGCTTCACAGTTCTAATGACCCATAGAAGATTAAAAACAAAAAACTTCCTGCTCTTTCATTTGTAAGATGTCATCAACAAATGATCAACCAAAAAAAAAAAAAAAACAAAAAAACAAAAAAAAGAGACAGATAATTAATTACATCATAGTAGTAATCGAATGCAAAGTTAATTAAATCTCTTTTGACTGCTCATTGCTTACTTTCAAATGCAAATGAATGCCTACAGCTGTCCAAGAAGTACCCAGTGACCTATGCTTTGTTTCCTTTTTTTTTTTTTTTTTTTAAAGATGTTTTTGCCTTAGGGTACATGTGTGGGGAGAGAGAGAGAGAGAGAGGGGGGGGGGGGGAGGGAGAGAAGGGGGAGGAGGAGGAGGAGGGGAAGAGGGGAGGAGGAGGAGGAGGAGGGAAGAGAGAGGAGAGAGGGGAGAGGAGAGGAAGAGAGAAATTATCCCCTGAGGGGAATAGCCACATTGCAGATGTCACAGTCCCTTCTCCTCCATTCTCCTCCTGGGATTTTAGGCATGCTCACACATGTGCCCCTCATGATTTTCAAGCCACCGAGTCTGGGACTCAAACTATGGTTGACCATATGGGAGTCCAGTGAAGTAACCACTATACCATCCTGTAACTTATGCTTTCTAATAGTTAGGCACAAAGGGGATGGTTTCCAGTAAGGCTTCTTCCTTTTATAAATTCCTCTTCCCAGATAATTTCTGGACTGCCTCTTTTGTTTTTCCCAGGTTGGGTATACTATTTCCCCCAAGAGAAGGTAAATTCATTTATTCTTTCTTTGCTATGGGTATCAAGTTATCAGTGTCATCTCAACAAGGAAAGTGGTTGGAACCCAATGTATCTCTCATCTTGAGTTAATGAAATATTTTTATGACAAATAATTCTGTGATGCCTTTTTTTTTTTTTAAAGTGGGCTCTGGGAAAGCAAAGTTTTTTTTGTTTGTTTACTTGCTAGCTTAATGGTGTGAATGCACCTCTCTGTTTAAAAATTCCCAGGGCTGCTGCAGAGCAAGATTTTCCTCAGCATTTTTTCTTTTGCCTTTCTTGCAAAATATCTTGGGAAAAGTGTAAACTGTTAAGATGTAGAGGAATTGCAAATAATGTGTGGCTGCAGTGTTGATGGGTGTTGCCACAGCTGAATAATATTGGCAGTCCAGGGACATGAAAAGGTAGTAGAAGAAAAAGTTCATGAGCATGTAGAGATGTATGATTAGAAAATGTTCCTGAATATATCCTTCTTCCCTCCCTACCTCCTCCATCCCTTTCCTATTTTTTTTTTTTTTTTTTCAAAGGAACATAGGAGCATTTACAGAAAATTCTTTAGGGAAACTTTAGGGAAACAGATAAAATATTCCAGATATGAGGAATTTAATAAAACACAGGAATCCAAGAGGCTTCTGATCCTGAATGAGGTGAGAGGGGTGACCCCATGACAGAGCAAGCCTATAGAAGCCAGAGAAAGTTTAAGTGGTCATTTTTTGCAGGTGGGGACTAGTGACCTGGCATGAATATTAGAGTCTGGTTTGAATCATAGCGCATGTGTATGAGCAGTCAGTCAAGGATGTCAGAGCTCAAGCAGGCTAAGGAAACTATCACATGGATGCAGTGTGACTGCCTCCTGAAAAAAAAACGATTTTCTACCTTTATGCTTTGTAAGGGACAGAAAACATTTCCTCACTTCTCTGAGCCAAGGGAAGCATTGTTAAATCAATGAAAGTTTGACCCACTGTACCTTCACTTTATACTGTTACAAAAAGGGATGTGAAAGATTAGGAGGAAAGCACTGAACACATAAAACATACTCCTGGGAAAGAAACAGAAAGCCAGTGTTTCAACTTGTTTGGTTAAAAACATGAATAGAAACCTATTGGTCAGGACTCACAGTAATTTTTCTGTTCATGTTTACAAAGTATGAACAAAAATAGAATCTTTTACCTTGAACATCACCTTCAGAATGGGAAGCAAGAAGCTGCCTTTTTTTTTCCTCCTTTTCCTCAGCATGACTTTTATGTGGGAAAGGGAAGGCTATGTGGTCAAATTTTGTGTTCAAGCCTCATGAAGAGCGTCATTGTGGGACTGTGGAAAAGGAAGACATTCTGGCCCATGAAACTAGGTAAGTTTTATATAAAAGCTATGAAGTCCCTCTTAGGGACCCTATATATGGGCTTCCCAACCCATCTACTTACATATACAATGATGTGGAGGAAGTAGAGGCAGGTGGAGACAGTGTGGGGTTCATTTCTCATGGAGCCTCCAGAATGCTAGCCTCTTTTGACATTATGATTTTTTGCCCCTTCTCTTTAAAGGTTAGTTTATTTTGAGCTAAGATACACAGTAGTTTTTTCATATTCTATAGAATATGAAAAAATTATATATTCTCTCTGTCCCTTTGGCTATTTCATTTGATGGTTATCATCAAGACTCTTTTTTTTCCTGCCCCAGAATTTCTCTTTTAATGAGGTTGTATCTGACTCTCTAACTCATTCAAGATGGGTGATGAGCTAGAATAAGTGGTACACCAGTAAGTGTTTAACAACCAGTTTCTATATTGCAAAGAAAACACTTAATAGAGTGAAGCAATAACCTACAGATTGGGTGAAAATATTTACAAAGCATGCATCTGATAAAGGATAAATATCCAAAATATATAAAGAACTCAAAGAATCCAATAGCAAGAAAATAAATAGTGAAAATAATAGTAAAGAAAAAATAAAGAAAAATAATGAAAAGATAGAGAAAATTTCGGAATAGACATTTCTGAAAAGTAGACATAAAGATAATAGATATATGAAAGGATGCTCATTATTAGTAATCATCATAGAAATTAAAATTAAAACCATAATGAGCTGTCATCTGTTAAAAGAACTATTATCAAAACATGAAAGAAAACAACTGTTGGTAAGGATGTGGAGAAAAAGGCACCCTGTATGTCATTGATAAAAATATAAATTGGTACAGTCATTATGAAAAATAGTATGGAGTTTTCTTAACTAAAAATGGAATTCCTGTATGATTCAACAATCATACTTCCGTGTATATTGCATTTATCCAAAGTACATATATCAGAAAAATATCTTTATTCCATGTACACATTGCAGTGTTACTCACAACAGCCAAGCTATGGAAGCAACCTAAGAATCCATCAATAAATGAGATTATGTCATTTGCAACAATATATATGAATTCAGAGCACATTATGCTAACTAAGTAAAATAAGCCATGCACAGAAAGTCATCCTTCCACTGTTCCCATGCCTTCTTTAATGTGCCTTGACTTATCAGTCTGCCATATTTGCTATTCTTTTTTTTTTTTTTTTAGCAGATTTTTTTTTTTTTTTGCTATAGGATGCATGAGCTTGCTGGAGAGACAGAGACAGAGAGACAGTGAGATATCCTCTTCACCTCTTGGGGTGGATGACCATGCCCCAGTCCCTTCTCTTCTACTCTCCTTTTGGGATTTTGGGCACACTTGTCCATGTGCCTGGCATGAGGTTTAAACCACTAGGTCTGAAACTCTAACCATGGTTGACTATGTGGGAGTCCAGCTTTTTGCTATTACATTTTGCTTTTGTTAAGTGAGTTATACAAAATAAGGTTATTGATAGCATAGTGAACATAAATTCCAAAACGAAGGTCAATTGCTAGTGAAATAGATTCCTTTAGCTCAGATGTATTCTCTGGGCTTTTGTTCATTGACTTTATCTCATTTACAGGTCGAAATCTGCAGAATTAGAGAGTAAGGTTTGCAGGTGGAGCAGGGGTTAAGGCACTGGACTCCCATGGCCGACAGTGGCCTGAGTCCCAGACCTGGTGACTTGAAACTCACATGGGGTGCATGTGCATGCATGTCCAAAATCTGGAGTAGAAGGTATTGCAGTGTGGCCATCCCTCCTGGGGTGGGGGTGGTGATTTCTTGCTTTTTGTCTCTCTTTGTCTCTCCAGTGAGCATACACTCCCTATGGCAAAAATCTCTCTCTCTACGAAAAAAAAAAGAGTACAGAGTAGAATGATGATTATCAGAGGCCGAGGTTGGGAAGAAGAGGAATTGGGGAGATGTTGGTACAGAATTCCAGTTAGATGGGAGGAATTAGTTTTTGACATCTACTATACAAAAAAATGAGTATATAAGATGATGGATACGTTAATTATCTTGGTTTAACCATCCTCTAATATATACATATCAAGGCATTACATTGTGCTCTATAAATATATACAATTATTTGTCAATTTTAAAAAGTTCCTCATTTTCAGTTGCTTTTGCCACTTTTTGTGGTGTAAACAGTCCTACCAAGGCTAATTTCAAACCACTAATGTGACATCGGAACTTCACAAAATTTAACAATCAGTCATTGCAAGTTGGCGCATGGCAGTTCTAGCACACTCTTGGAACCTTACCTAGAAATGCTTCCAATTTAAACTGAGCTAGTTTTAGAAATGATCAATCATGGAGCAACTACAACCTATGTGATTGGTAGTTTGTAGTTATGAAATAAAGCTGTAAGACCTTTACTTCATTTTTCTTTGATCAGTTTTTAAGTTTAAAAAAAAACCAGAGAGATAGAGCTTAACTGTTCTTAAACATCTTGAAGGTTGAAATAGTGATTAGTTATACTGTTTTTTTCCTGGAGTGAAATGAAATTAGGGGAAAAGGGAGTGCTATGTGGGCAATTTTCTGATTAAAAATTGAAATAGTAGAATTCTTCCCTGAAGAATTATAAACATAACAGACCTAAACATACTCCAAATTAACCATATAGAATCTGTCTTATGGCTTAGCATGTCTAGAATGGATGCTGACTCTTTCACGGTTTTTTTTTTTAATATTTGACTTTATTAAAAGTGTAGGCTACATTTTCTTGTAGTGTTCTGAGATAATCTTTTCACTGTTTTCATACCTTTTTTAATGTTCCTTGACTTATCAGTCTCCCATATGTGTTATTCTTACTTTTTGCTAAGTGAATTATATGAGAGGATTATTCATAATATAATGAATACAAATTCCAAAATGGAGGTCAATTACCAATGAAATAGATTCCTTTAGCGCACATGAACTCTGGGCTTTATAATATTCATTGACTTTAGATTTTCTAGGAGTTTTAAGTGGTTCTGAATCAGATTTTTATATTTTATATTTTACCATGATTTTTATATTTTAGAAATAAAACATTTTCTGAAGTTATACACACAGAAATATGCTTTAAAAATATTGTGCGGAAGTTCCTGTCTTCGTTCTTCCAGCATTAGCATTTTTGAGCAGATACGTGTTGTAATTTCCTATGAAGTTTATAGTATAAAATCTAAAAATTTATTCTCCTGAGCTACTTTTAAATCTAACCCTTGTTCTCTTTTTGTTTCCTTGGATCTGCCCCTTTTTTTCTCTTGGTCATTGTAGTGTTAGCCGATTATGAACATTCTGAATATGAGAATGTCTTCTTATTCTTAGATTCACAGAATTTGAAACTGTGCTTTGGCATACAGTAGGTTTTTCATAAATATTTATTGATACCCAGTTTTAACTTTTTTTTTTTTTTTTTTTTTTGGAGAGATTTTCACTATAGGGCACATGCGCTCGCCAGACAGACAGAGACATAGAGACAGAAAGCGAGAAATCACCCCCGAGGGGGGATGGCCACGCCGCAATCCCTTCCCCTCCATTCTCCTCTCGGGATCTTGGGCATGCACGCACACGCGCCCGGCGTGTGTTTTAAGTCACCGGGTCTGGGACACGAACCGCGGTCTACTACGTGGGAGTCCAGCAACATAGCCATTACGCTAACTGCTGGTTCCCCCCAGTTTTAACTTTTTAAGTAATTGTTTTTGCGTATTAGTCAATATCCCTTGGGTCTTAGACATTTTATCCTTGAGTTCTTTGGAAGAAAAGTGAGATACAGAATAAAGAATATTTATGCTGTAGGTGAGTAGTGGATTTTGATTTGAGATGGTTTCTCAATGAGAAGTGTAAGAATAATAAGAGCCTCTTTATTGAAAGGATTGAAATGTAATCATTAGGAAAAGTAGAATTTAATAGTAGGTTGGCCAACAGTCCAAGATTGCTTGAGACTAAAGGCGTGCATGGCATGTGGGACTTTCACTTTTTAGATTGATAAAGTCTTGGGCAAACTGTGACAAAACCACATACCGGGACGGAAAGATACTCTACGGTGGTAGCTCTCAACCTTGAGGACACTTTGAAATCACCTAGTAGACTGGAAAAGCAGTGATACATCCAAGAGAAGTTGTGGATTATACCTGTACATTTTCTTAGATAGCATGCTGCCTAGGCACATCTGGATTTTAAGAGCTCTCCAGGATGTATAAGCAGAGCTGAGAACCACTCATGTCAGGCAATGCTCAATGTAGGAAAGAGTTGTTCTTGTGGCTTTGACCACAAGGTAATGTAAAATTACTCGGTGAGTTAGACTCAATGACAAAATTTGGTTTGGCTTTGAAGATTTGTGAGAATAACAACTTAGACTATGTTAAAGCATGCTTTTCTTTCTTTTTTTTTCTTCTTTTTTTTCTCTTTTTTTTAAAAGTTTCTTTCTTCCATGAGAAAGAGAGACAGAGAAGTACTCCCAAAGGGTCTTCAAACCACAATCTATTTCCAGCTTCAGCCAGAGTTAGATTACATACATGCCTAGCATGCTCAGAAGGTCTCCAGATGCTAACCTATTACCTTCCCACGTCTGTCAGCCTTGTAGAGTGTTGCATTCCTACTGTGTCACTATCTGGCGCTCGCTTTTACTTTTGCTGTTGTTTGCTACTGAACTAACCAACAAGCAGTCAGAAGCTATACTCCAGGTTAGGAAACAGGTAAATGGATGCAGTTCATCAGCTTCTTACCCGTTTCCCATGAGAAGAATTTTAGCATGGTTCATGTGGCCATGATGGACTAGGAAATTTTTTTGATGAGAAGAGTTAGAGCTATGTGTTATATGCCTTGGGTACCATGAGCTGCATGTTAGCTCAACACTAGAAGTCCACCTACCATAGAAGGACATTATTGCTGTCCCTCAGTAGCGAATGTTTGCTTTGCTTTGCTCCCCGTGGGCCTTCCTCATCGTTGTCTTTACCATATTTGCTCACAGCCATAGTTAGAGTACAACAATACAGCTGTGGATTCTACTTGTACATTTTTCTTATATACACTAACATCACTAATCCTAACAAAGACTGGAAGACTGGTTATTATGGAAGGTGTCTCTGTTTTACACCTTTAGAAATTAAAGGTAAATTTACTAAACCCAGCCAGTTCTGACTAGTTTAGAATCTGTTTTCTCTGATGCTCTGGAAACTTCTATCCCCGCTCTTTCTTTATGAAAGCTTTCTATAAAGTTTAGCTGTTTTGTACTGTTTGTGAAGTGGCCAATCCCTTTCTAATGAGAGATGGATAGAGATAAACTCATTATCCATAGGATACCAGAGAATGGTTATGTAGAAATGACTTTCATTCACTTTTTTTTTCCAAAAAAATTATTTTAACTTTATTTATTTTATTTGACCAGAGAGGGACTGAGTGAGAGAGAGAGAGGGAAAGTGAGAAAGCAAGCCTCCAGGACCAGGACTTGAATCATGGTCGGCCATGTGGGAGTCCAGTGCCCTTAACCACCACATTACCTGCTGGCCCCTCACTTTTTCTTTTTTTTTTTTTTTTTTTTTGAGATTTTTTTGCTATAGGGTGCGTGTGCTCACCAGACAGACAGAGAAAGACAGAGAGACAGAAAGCGAGAAATCACCCCCTGAGGGGGGGCTGGCCATGCCGCAATCCCTTCTCCTCCATTCTCTTATCGGGATCTTGGGCACACATGCACATGTGCCTGGCGTGAATTTAAGCCACCAGGTCCAGGACTCAAACCGTGGTCGACCACATGGGAGTCCAGAGACATAGCCATTGCACTAACTGCTGATCTCATGGCCCCTCACTTTTGATCTGGGTGGTATGGGGACATATAAATATAGTAAAGAAAGGCCTTAGCTTTTGTGGATAAGCCCTGAGATGTGCAGTTCCTTAGGGACTTACCCTTTTAAATTAAATTAAAATTATCCTTTTATCATTTAGGCAGCAGCATTGCCTCTGGCCAAGCTCTGAGAATTCTTCTAGAGGTGTGGGGCATAAAGACTATCTAAAGTCTTCCCTCTTTCCATTTATTTGAAGACTGACAGAACAGCTAGAAGTTGAGAAGGTGCAGTAGTTATTTGCAACATTTTAAATTGTGCTGCTTTAGGTTCACTTCATGAAGAACAGGAAGGGAAAGGGGACATGGTTGTCTCTGTGCAGTTTGCCATCTTTCCACAAGACTGTCTTCTATCTAACATGACTTTGCTGCTTTAGTTTGTGTGAATGGGACTTTACTAATACAGCCATATGGATGTTGCTTTGGTGTATACATAATTATCTTGGACTCAATACATGACAGAAACTTGAACTTGAAAGCTACTTATGCTCTATCAATATTTTAAATCCTTTTAAGTACCCTTTTTAGTCTGTAATCTATTTTTTTTTCTTTTTTAGTTTCGCTATAGAGCATGTGCACTTGCCAGAATGAGTGAGTGAGTGAGAAAGAGAAAGTGAGAAATCACCCCCGGGTGGTGAGCCATGCTACAGTCCCTTCTCCTCCTGTCTCCTCTAGGGGTTTTGGGTGTGCACGCATGCTTGGTGTGATTTCCAAGCCTCTAGGTCCAGGACTCGAACTGTGCAGTTGGCTATATGGAACCCAGTGCTCCAGCCTGCATGCCACCTGCTGGCCTCATCTATTTTTTTTTTTTTAATTGAAAAACACAGATTACTCAAATTGTAGAATTTAATTGAAAATCATCCAATTGTTCCTGAACTTTGACCTTTCCACATTGGCCGCCTTTCCCTAGAATTTGCCCAGAAGCAGCAGCAGCAGCAGCAGCAGCAGCAGCAGCAGCAGCAGCAGGGCTCTCTCAACCTCCACCCCATTTTTAAGGAAAAATCTTAGGAGAGTTTCAAGCTGTCTCTCTTTGCATATCATTTGCCTTTAGACAGGCAGCTGAGGCTCTGCCTCTGATGTGGTGGAAGATGAGCTGTCAGAAAAATCCTGGAAAACGAGCTGATTGGCTGAGTACCTTCCAGAGAAGGGTACAGAGACCTCTCCTCTCTTAAAAGCATTAAGACAAAAATACAAACAAAAAAGGCAGGAAAGGGTTTTGTGACAGTAACCTTCAAAAGGGCTGGAGGAAAATGTGTCCCAGACAGGAAGAAAAATGTTCTCACAGGGTGTGTGGCATAGGTACAAACTGAGGAATGATTATAAATTGTGTCAGTCTTTGAGCTATTAAAATCCTGCCTTCCTTAGCGGGTGGTTTTTCAGGAGCTTCTCTTTAGATAAGGTCATGGAAAGCACCAACCATCCAAATAATGTACTGTGTGCTTCTGATGAGCTGGTGGGTGGCAGGCGATGTGCTTCATGACTTCCACATCTGTTATGCAGGAGGGAGGACTGTTCTCTCCCATGACGGAAATGTTTACTGTGCTGTCATAATAGAAATTTCAAAACCTAAGGGACCAGACTATAGACTGGAAAACAAATCTCCATTCCAATTGTAAATCCTGATAATAAAGTGTGGTTTCTAAGAGGATTGACTTCTCTGAGGGCTCATCTGTGTTTGGAACAAAAGCCATAATGAAAGCATCATGATGACTGGGAGGGAAACTAGGGTGTTTGGAAACTAATGAAAAGGACCTTGTCTTTGTCCATCCTTTCACACAGTCCTAGAGTTTTAGGCAAATTGGAAATGGCGAAATATGTGATTAATGATGTATTGCATTTGCTTAGATTTTTTCCAGAGATTATTGTTGAAGTTATTATTTTTAATAAATTATAACATTTAAACATGTTCTTTACAATCAAGAAATAGACAACCAGTAGGACAGATGGGTCATACCTCTACAAAGTATAGCTAAATTCAGGGTAGGCAGAGTCTAAGTGCTGTGGCTGTGGGGAGGAGAGAACTCATTTCTGAGGGTGTTGATCTAGAAATCTCATAGAGAAGGGGGCATTCGAATTGGTTTTTGAAGGATAGGAAGGTTTGAAAACGTGGAGAAGGAAGCCAGCTCAGACAAAGGTGTCCACATTAGCGAAGTGTACGATGAGAAAGAGTGAACAGTGTGTTTGGAAATGACTAGTAGCTAACAGCAACTAGAGATTAATGTTTACATGAGGGAGACGTGGAAGCTGAGATGGGCTAGACCTTGGGAAACTTTGACTTCAACCTTAGAATTTGTTCTTAATATAGTAATTATCACTGAGGAGTCTAACTGGACTGTGTTCTAACTGCATCTGGCTGGGTATTTTGGGAGTCAAAAGTAATTTGTAAAGAATATTGAGGGCTTAACTGATTCCCTCTAAAACAGTACATGAGGGTCAGCCATGGTGGCACGTGGTAGCACAACACTCGATGAAGTTGAGGCCATATGGAAGAGGTTTGGGGTTCATGTCCCAAGGGCTTCCTGTACATTCTGAGTGCATGTGCAAGTGTGTCTATGATCTGAGTGGGTTAGGGGTGGATGGCAGTGTGAAGACTCTTGAGGATGATGCTGTCTCACTCTCTGTCTGTCTCTGTAACCTAAAAAAAGAAAAAGAAAAAGTATATTAGGTTTTAACCCAGAAACGATATTCATCTCAATCACAGCATTTTACATACTATCTGTAAGGAGGGTGAAAGGCTTTCAAAATCTCAGATAAGCCTGCTGACTATTATGGATTTTGTGTGTGGGAGGCAAAAAGAAAGGAGGATGGGTACTGCTGTAGGAAATGTCTCCTTTAAATATCTGAGAGCTTTATTTCAATTTCAGAACATTTCAGCAGACCCTGAGATTTAGAGAAATGATCAGTAGCTCTAAATCTAGGATAATGTATAAGAAAGGACCAACGAGGCCTCCTAATCTCTAAATCATTGAATGAAATGAAAATTTGAAAAATGTTTCCTATAACGTAAAGTCTCCCCCACCCCCAACCCACTCATTTAACTGTGGCTCTGAAATTGGGCATGCATAAATGGAAAAATCCTATTGATCCTTCTCATGCTTCAAAGGACATTAACAGCAAAATCTTGTGTGTGAGTGCACCTCCTACACTAGGGAGTACTATAACTCATTCTCTTCTAGAAAGACTGAAGTGAGAGTGTCATGGGATGGGTCACTCATCTGTCAGATAATAATCACTGGTGTGTTTTCAGAATCTCTCTAACTCCTTCAGAATATACTGACACATTAATTTGCTTAACTATTATAAACTATACTTATTCCCTGATGCTTTGCACCTCCTGAATTTAACTATGTTTACATAAAGTTTAATTCATCTGCCCTACTGGTCTGTACGTTTCTTGATGGCATAGGTCATGCTTAAACACTGTAATAATTCTTGGATAATGTAAAGAAATGCATTAACTGTATTATTTCAAATTTTCACACAGGTTTTCTTTGCATTACATAGTAGCACACAGCACCTATTCATGCCATTTAATGCACATTTAAAGGGCACTTTGACCAAAGAGTCAAAAGGATCAGAAACCTCTTATGGGAAGAAATGAACTTTTTAAAAATGCCACACAGCCCAATGAGCACTTGCCATTTTTTTAAAAATGGAAAATAATTTTTTAATTTCAGTATTAAAGAATGGGTAGGGGGAATATGAACTAAAACATGTTACAAGTATATCATTTAATTGTCATAATTTTTTAAATGTTCATTTTAAGATAAAGTTTTTATTTGCAGATTCGCTTTCAATTTAAAAAAAACAGTTGAGTGATTTCATACACAATTTCTCCAAATAGTAACATCTTGCACAACTACAGTATAATATTATAACCAGGATATTCACACTGGGCATTGATACAGTTAAAATATAAAAATGTAAGGATCCTTCATGTTGTCCTTAGAGAGCCTCACCCACTTCTCTTTCACCCCTACTTGTTGAGTACTTTCTAACCTAAACACTATTCTATTTGATCTTCCCCACAAAACTATAAAGGAGATACTGTTAGGCCTTTTTTTCTTTTTTAAAATGAAGGCTCAGCCTGTGGAATTGATTCGTCCAATTTCGAAGAACAGTAGTAAGGACACCAAGACTTAAATCTGGGCAGGTCTGAGATCCACCTATTTTCCATTATGCTGTCTTGTGAGGTTTTGAAATCCATGAATACTGTATCTTTCCTGACCATAGACAGACCACTAGCAACCTTAGAAGTGTCGACAGGTTGTCCTTTGCCTATAGGAAATAAACTGTCGATTCAGTTTATTTCCATTTGTATTTCTCCATCATCTGCAACTCACTGGCCTTGCCATGGATGTTTTTCTCCCCAGTGGTTCTGAATGTAGGGAATATAGGGAGTAATGATGTTCACCACAGACCAGGCGTAGACGTCCATGTGTTCAGTGGTGTAGACTGGCAGGTCTTCAGTGACAGGAGAATGTCTTAGGAAAATTTCCTGACTCAGTACCATTTTTATTTTTCACTTGACAGTTCTTCAAAATGGAAGTATCTTTTGATGACAGTCACTTCATATGGTATTTGGACTTTATCCCTGCTGTGGGTATTATGTTTCTTTGGCTTTAACTATAGATCTACCTTTAATGTATAACTATAATTATGCATGTGTGAGAGCTGATTTTATAGTGAGTCAGACAATGACAGATAGAAGCTGGAGAATGGAGGTGAGGTTACTGTCCATATTCTCATCTTTCTGTCATAACTGGATTTTCAGAATTGTTCATATGCGTTATTTTCAACTTCCTGATTTGGTTGCCCCCACCAGTCCTTTGAAACTTCTCTTACAAAGCTGTCTTGTTTACAAGTTCAATAGATAATTCTTACTTCCTTTCTTGCTTGGCTTTTTTTTTTTTTTTTTTAATTTATTCATTCATTTCTTCAGGGAGAGAGAGGCCCTCCCAACAATGTCTCCATCTCCATTCTCAGCCAGTTCAGATCTCTCTCTCTCTCTCTCTCACACACACACACATACACACACACCCCTCACACACACACGTGTAAGCTGGACTCACTGTCTATAAGTGTGTTTACTGCACTTTGAAAGGATATTGGCTATGTGGTGTTAAAGAAAGTGTAATAATTAAAATTAATTTCACCTGTTTCTTCTTACCTTTTTAAATATGGCTCTGTAAAATTTAAATTTTATATGTGGCTTGCATTATATTTCTGTTGGACAGCTCTATTATGTAGTATACTTCGAAGTGATACTGAACATCAATGCTTTTAAGTTCCTTTGTATTAGAATGTTAAAAACCTTAATTAAAATCTTTCACAGTGTTCATATTGCAACTTCACCCTTTCTTTTTTCAGCGTGTATAGTTACTAGTCTTGTAGGGTCATCAGACTCCCAGTCTTGCATCTCCTGCTCAGTTGCTAATTTCTTTGGGGTTGCAAGGGTGCTTGAAAAAGACCTGTAATTAGTGGTCCCCTTAACACTGGGGGAAATTGCCCTTGGTACAGTGACAATGCCCACTTGTCAAGAGCTCTCTATAGTCACAAGCCTAAAAACTAAGTAATCGGTGTATGAGTGAGAAGTAAGAGTGGTGTTTGTACTTGAAACATTTCTTCCTCCCAGTCTGACTCCATATACCTCCTCCAACGAGCCCTGCAGGAATGGTTTGGAGTCTTATAACACGCACTCCTTATCTCTTTTCAGTTGCTCAGAATTTTAAAAAGATTTATTTGCAAATACCTGTTTTGTTTGCTCTACTTTCCCTTAAAAACATGAAATCTCTGTTGGGGTGCTTTAAATTTATTTAACAGAGCCTACTTGTTTTGGCCTTTGCTGCATCTGTGCTAATAATCTACTTTGAACATAGTAACTGTGTATTTTTGTCTTAATGAACCAGTCCAGTACATTCACTTAATTTGGAATTGCAGGGAAAAAGCACAATTTTCTAGTTGTTTGTTACCTCAAGTTTGTTATTTTATGTATTTGGACACTATGGATGCGATTTACTATTCACAAAATGAAAAAGAAATGCTTTGGTTTCTGGCTTTAGACTCTGATTCATTATACTTCTAGTCTTTGACATGGCATACAATGTTGGAATGACTTTGCCTGGCATGGGAGGTGTTACATGAGAGAAGTAAATCAGACAGTTGCTATCTGAATTTCATCTGGTTTTGTGTTTATGTCCAGCCATTTCTGATTAGGCTTATCATTAATGTTGGCATTTTTCTCTGACCATGTTCAGGAAAAGTCATCTTGTTCCCTACAATTGCCCTCTATTATAAGGGCTGCTTTTCTAATCTTCAGAAGATCAAAATCCAGGGCATAATCAAGTTCTCTCTTTCAAGTGACTCTTAAGCATGAGGGATTTGATTGTTGCACACTGTATGCATGCTTTGAAAAACCACACTGTACTCCACAAAGATGTACAACAATTAGGTTAATCAGAAATTACAAAGAAAGTTATTAAAATTAAGAAGAGAAAGGATTATGGTCAGTGTGGCTTCTGAGCCTCAAATGATATAAATGAGCTTTCTTTATAGGTCCCTTTTGTCTCTTGTAAGAATATCCATGAGAATCTATTTCAGTGGTTCTTAACTTTGTGGTGCTGTTCTGGACGGATGGGCTGTTTTCTTGGGAATCTTCCAGTCCAGGTAGGGCACAGGACAAGATTCAGATTTATTGTCTTTTCTTCTCATGCTCCAGACACACTAGCCCACCCAGGCTGTCACAATGTGCTGAGTCAATGAAAGAGGGATTTTGCAAGTCCTTCACCATTATCTCCTATTGCGGATTCAAGAAAATCAATGCCATTTGGTTTTAGGGAGCTCAGAATTCAGATGTAATTTCCAGAGCTCATTAATCCTTTGTGTTCCATGTGTCTGGGTAGAGAGGAATGCCCATAGCAGCCTTTTGTTGATCTAGGTATTTGAAGGTAGGTTGAACCCAGTTCTTGAGGAGAAAGAATGTTCTCAGAGAAAATAATTTAATTCATTAAAGTAAAAAATTTCTGACTTGTTATGAATCCTAATATTACTACTTCAAAGACACAGTCTTTTAAGTTACATATACACACACGTGTATGTTTTAAAGCTTTGACGTATATATCCTCTTTGATGATCTATGTAGTATTAAGTGGCGTTGTGGGACAATGATTGAACTACCACTTAGATATTATTAATGATGCAGAATCAATTCTACCAAATATATATGGAAATGTACATAATGAATTATTAAAAGTGAAGGTATAAAAAATCAATACAGGTATATTTAAGAACCTTGGAGAAATTTTCCTTTCCTAATATAGTCCCTGAGTAGTAGTAATATTGTAGTAGAGAATAAATCAAGGATTTCTAGTTGTAGAAAGTTTCCTTGTATATGTATTATTTAGTCCGCCTCAGAAGAGTAAGAGAACAAGTGTGACAGAGAATAACTTAAGTAAGCATAGAAGCCCACTGGTTTGTGGACTAGTTGGCTGTGGATTTTAAAACATCTGTTGACCCATTTTGCCTTACAACATCTTATCTAGAAAGATACTGACTTTAAAAAATCGTTTAATTGTGCTTTTCTTCTTCTGATGCTTTACTTGAATAAAATATGTCAGTTTCTAAAAGTACATTTGGTTCTTTTTTCCTCCTTGAAAATCAGATTTTCTACTATCTTAAAGCAGGAATTGTGATCTGAAGTAGGTCAAAATAGAACAAACTGTAAAAATGGTCAATTATTAATTTGATTAAACCTATATAATGAAGGACAGATTGAAGTCAAAGACTTGAAATCATGGCTAAGAAAATGAAAACAACAAGCAATTAAAAATACTATAAGGTGGGGACCAGCAGTTAGCGTAATGGCTATGTCGCTGGACTCCCATGTAGTCGACTGAGGTTCACGTCCAGGACCTGGTGGCTTAAAACTCGTGTTGGGAGCGTGTGCATGTGTCCCAAAATCCCGAGAGGAGAATGAAGGAGAAGGGATTGTGGCATGGCCATCCCCCCTGGGGGGTGATTTCTCGCTTTCTGTCTCTCTGTCTCTCTCTGTCTGGCAAGCGCATGCGCCCTATAGCAACCCCCCCCCCAAAAAAAAAAAAAAAAAGTACTATAAGGTGGATAAAAGTAATCTGAACTTTCTGGCAACAGATTTTTGATCTTTACTGCAGAGTGGAATGAGATTCTGCATTAGTGAACATGTATTTTTTTCTATTGTTATCGTTATTATCATTAGTATTATTTGTCACCTTCTCTTCCTTTGAGAGTTCCTCTTTTCTCAGTTTAGAATCATGTGGTAACTGAAGTGCTTTCAAAGTCCCTAGCTATGTCTTCCTTAGAGAGTTGAAAGACTCAAGAACATAAAAGTATTAAAAATTACAATGGACAATAGAGACAAAGTGGAAAGAGAGTGTGAGAGGGGAAGAGCATAGGTAGGAAATTTAGGGGGGAAATGGAGAAGTAAGACACTTGTGGGACACAGATAAGGTCTAGTATCTATTGACGAGGATGTGTATGGTGCTCTCAACTGGAATGGACTGAGGTGTGTATCATGCTGAGTAAAGTCTCTTTACAATCTAAATTATGTATAGTGATTTAATGTATGAATAGTAATAAAAAATATGTAAATAAAATAAAAAATAAATTTAAAAAAATCCCTAGCTAGAGTTGACTTCCTAATTTGACCTAAGTCATTTAGTTCCTTGTGGCATGTTTTTAAAAAAGTTTATTTAGAGAGAGAGAGTTTATTGAGAGAGAGTTGGGAAGCACTTTCATCAGGGTCTTCATACCATGATCTCTTAGATCTAGCCAGTCAGGACCATGGGCATGCATATATGCCTGGCAATTTTAGGGAGACCTGGGGATGAGAACCTGGGACCTTCCCATATGGCCTCAGCATTGCAGAGTCACAACATGAATGCATCACTGAAGGTGGCTCCTTCCTAGGAATTTTTAATTCGTAAATTGAGAGCCAGTCAAGTAATTTTTAGTAGTGCCAGACACAGGAAGTTGTAAAATGGAAACCAAGAGTGCTACTCAAAGCTAGCTTGCTGTTTGGAGAGTCAGCAGGTGTTGAGAAGAGATTAAATTAGAGACAGAGACAGACTGGAGGGAGTAGTCAAGCTGTTCTGTTTGGCTGTAGCCCTGCATATCATACTGTTTGGTTGAATGATCTCCTTAGATTTCATGAATTAGTCTACTTAACCTGTCTGTTTTTCTTTCCCTCTTGTAATGAAGAAAGCCCTGCATCATACACAGATTTTCAAGCTATTTTCAGAAGACTGTAGGGATTTGACAATATATCTTTCAAATTGCTTATACATCAATATAAAAGGTTTGCTAATTTAACTTTCTTTGGGGATAATTTTTGGTATTCGTATATGTCACCTTAACATGTGTACAGCGAAAACCCTCTTGTATATGTTTTGGTATGAGTAGTTGGGAAAATGTCTTTCATTTAAAGCCCAATTTTATGACTGGTCTTAATCATTTATTGGGTTCAGATTGGTTCCATCCTTTCTACGAAAATGAAAGTTTTTTTGGCCAGCAGGTGGCATGGCAGTTAAGGCACTAGACTCCTACATGGCTGACTGTGGTTTGAGTCTGGACCCAGGAACTTGAAAATCACACCAGGTGCACATACGTGCATGCCACATATCCCAAGAGGAGACTGGAAGAGGAGGGATTGTGGTGTGGCCATCCCCCATAGGAGATGATTTTTCACTTTCCTCTGTCTCTCTTCAGTGAGTGCATGCACCCTATGGCAAAAACCTAGGGGAAAAGAAGTGAAAACGTTTTTATTCATGAAGCTTTCTGTTGCAGTATGATGCAGGTAAGATGAAGAATGCTCTAGCTTTGGGTAATGGTAGGGTGTAATGTAAAGTAAATCCTCAGAGAAGAGAATCCTAGAAGAAGGTGCATTTCTGGGTCTCAAACCCTTGGGCTCAGCATCTTGGTGACCTAGGAGATGAGACTGTTCCCAGTCTTCTGATGGGGATCTCCTGATTCAGATGAATAAGCACCTGCAGTTGCTAATGGAGAACCAATGTCTGGTTTGTTTCTTGATTTATTCCTTCTGAAAGAAAATGGGTCTGATTACAAATTTAAAAAGATGTCTTTATTTCAAGTGAAGCAAACATGATCAATTTGACTTAAATCTGAATGAACAATATATAATTTATCACATCAGAAGCACAGTTTTATTCCTTGCAACTTCAAGAATAGAGATGACTGGCCTTATTTAAAGATAGCACATATTTTGTTAGCATTGAGACCCTTACCAGAAAATGAGTGTAAATACAATAGTTTTGTTATAGATCACTAACACATTAAACCAGTGTCAAAGATTTTTTTAAAAATATCACTAATATTATTGTCAAATTGTTAATTTTCAGTGTTAAATATTTCTGTACTTTAAAAAAATTACAACTAAATAACAAGCTGCTTTTCCATGTAAGTAATAGCACATTCAGTCAACATTTCACCCATTGAAGAATGTTCATTAAGGGTTCTCTTAGATTTTCCCTGCCTTGAGAGAGAATGTAATATAAGGAGATGTCAAATAATTCATAGAAGTGTATATTATGAAAACATTGTGTGTGAATTAAAAAAGTTTTTACCAAAATAACCTTGTATTTTAGTTCTAGTTTTCAGGGGACTTTTTGAAGTTCCCTCATAGTTATGCAGGGCCCATATACTATAAGACTCAGTGGATTCATGATATCTGGAAGAATTCTTAAATTAGCAGCTGATAAAACATTTTTAGAGATTGACTAAAGTAATGTAATCTATAAACTCTTTATTACACATTTATATGTGATACAGTATTAAGTGTATTTTTGGCACAAATTTCTAGCTCCTTCATGAAAAGGTGGTGATAATCCAAAATGATGCAGCTAAAAAGACAGTGTCTGTTATGTTGTTCAGATCTTTTTCTTTGTATCCTACTGCTTGTGTTCTGGGCTACCTGCCTCATTGCCCAACTCTGTCTGCAGGACCTAAATTATTATGGGCCCTGAACTTCTGAACTTTCCTTAAACAGTAATTCATTGCTTATTTATTAATTGGTTTCTGTGGAAGGTTTGTTTTAATAAGTAAAACTAATTTATGATTTTCTTTTATTAGATTACCTTTACTTTTAAAAAATTGAGATATAATTCACATACTGTGAAATTTATTGTTAAAATATTAAATGATTTTAGTATATTCACAAAGTCATGCTGTAATCACCACTGTCTAATTTTGTAACATTTTAATATTCCAAAGAGAATCTCTGAGCCCATTTGTTATATTTCGAGATTTCAAGTGTGTTTCCCAAAATTCATATCTTGAAACTTAATGGCCAATGTAATAGTATCTTTTTTTTTTTTTAAGGATTTTACCATAGGGCGCTTGTACTCACCAACGAGAGAGACAGAAGACAATGAGAGAGAGAAATCACACCCAGGGGAGATGGCAATGCTGCAATAGCTTCTCCTCCATTCTCCTTCTGGGATTTTGGGCTCACATGCACACACACCCAGCATGATTTTCAAGCCACCGGGTCTAGGACTCAAACTGTAGTCTGCCATGTGGAAGTCCAGTGCCTTAACCATCATGCCACCTGATGGCCCCTCCCACGCCCAGCTGATGTAATAATAATAATAAGAGGTGGGGACTTTAGGACGTAATATAGGAGAGCCCCATCCTCATAAATGGGATTGACATTGTAAAAAAGGAGTTTCTTAGCCCCTTTTCTGCCCTTCCATTCCTCTGCCATGGAGGACACAGAGAGGAGTCACCAGCTCTGAGGAACAGACATTCAGGAGACCTCAAATCTGCTGGTTCCTTGATCTTGGACTCCCTGGAAGGTTTTACTGCTGGCAAATTGGATATGGAAAGAACTAACTGCTTTGTATTTTAATGAAAATGATTTCACCAAGGTTCGTTGTGCTGTGTCTGCAGTCTCTCCAGAGTCTTTGTACTCCTTGAAGAAAAATAAAGAGTTTTCTGTGTTGAGGAGTTAAGCGAGACAATTACAAATCTTCATTGATGAGAAGAGTCATTTCCTTCCTCAAGTCTAGGCTGGAAGGAAATGATCAAACTCCAGAAAGCCTCCAAATAGTGGACCTGGAAGTTATTGTAATTACTTCATGTCCCTTATTAGCTACACTTTAAAAAATCATTTATTTTCTTGTTCTTTGTGGGGGGAAAAAAAAGGTAGTACCTAGTAGTTTTTCTATCTTAGTGTATGATATTTATTTCTTACTGGTATTTTTAGCTATACAAAGTTGCACTTTTTAAAAACTCATTAGGAGCCAGTTATGATTTTTGCTGGAGTTTGGCTTTGCCCATTCATAATTTTTTTGGTGATGGTGGTGGGGCACCTCGGGAAGTTTTCAGAAGGTTTGACTGAAGCGAGGCAATGTTACAGATGATCAAGGAGGTCTCATGACACTCTCCAGAAATGGCAGTGACCGCAGTGCAGGTTCAGCTGTTTCAAAGTTAGTGTCTGCAGGCACTGGCAGCACTCTGACTGCATTATGTGTGCAGACAGTGATGCGCAATCAATGATTCTTTCTGAGGCCAGTGGCGTGTGGCGATGCCCTCAGGGCACCGGAAAGAGATGTGAAGGTAAGACTGAGTGGCTTTCCCTGTCGTCTTGAATTTGTTTAAGCAGTTGAGGCATCCTGTCTGAGATGTCATGTAGACTGAAGGGTATGAGGGACTGAGGAAAACAGAGAAATTCAAAGGAGTTTGATGGATCTAAATTTAAATGGTAATAGGTGATTACTTTTGATGGGGTCTTTGTATTAGACCCGATAGCCAAAGACTTAGCGGGTAGGTAGAGAGCGAGCTTTGTTGGATAGTCTATTAGACTGATCTTGGATAGTGTTCCAACGTATACTAAGTTGGGATTTTGTTGGATGAGAAATAAGTTGGGATTCTGTTAGCTGAGAAACAAATTTTCTCAACGTTTATTGTTTGGGAAGAAGATGGAACTAATTGGAAAGAAGGCAGAAAGTGATGAAAGTAAATATTGACATGTAACTGAGGACAATACCATGGGTTATTACTGTTACCTATAGAATATTTCTTAAAAGTGTAAAGATTAGTTATTAGGATGATGGGCCCTTTGGAATGAACTAATAGGGGGGTTGTTTCTTACGTATTTAAGTGTTTTTGTTTTGTCATTTGGGTCTGAAGTAATATGACCGCCTTTTCCTGACATGGAACTTAGTATGAATTAGTGTGTGTATATATATATATATATATATATATAAATAAATTGATTAGTCTATTATATACATATATATAATATTTTAGAGAAATTAATTAGCCTTTACTAAAGTTTAATATATAAATTGGCACTGGCATCTTCCTTTAGTATATATGTCACATGTCATGTGTCTCAAAATGGACAAGATAAGAGCTGCTGGGACTCCACAGTTCAGGACCATCACTCTTGGGTTCACTCTCAGCTGTTGCAATATTTTACAATTCATATGCAGCTGGCTGAGTGGGTCTATGGATTATAATCTATATTTAAATAACATCCCTCACTACATTGAGAAGTACTTTGAAAACGTTCTGTTCAAAGAATTTTGGCTTCAAGATAATGTGAAAGTACTACAAGGAAATCGCAAATCTGACAATCCTAGTCCTAATTTTTTTTTTAAGAGAAAGTTTTGCTACAGGGCATGTATGCTCACTGGAGAGACAGAGAAAGCGCGCAACCACCCCCTAGGGGGACAGCCATGCTGCAATCCCTTCTCCTCCATTCTCCTCTCAGGATTTTGGGCATGTACGCACACGCACCTTGTGTGAGTTTCAAGCCTCCAGGTCTGGGACTGGAACTATGGTTGGCCATTTTAATTCTTCATCTATCACATCATGAACACATCAGTCACATCATAAAACACTTTGCAACCATCCAGAAGACTTTAAAAAATAAACTACTACTACAATTGTGAAGTATCAGTCTCATTCAAAGTATATATTGTCTCATGTAATAGTAGCTAAGGATGGTAGTACATATATAAATAAATACCCATCTGTGGAGTGAGTGCTCAAAATTTTTTACCTAGTGGATATGTGATTGAAAAATTTGGAGACTACAGCTCTGATTATTTCTGTTGCACTAACACTGCAAGCGTATTTTTAATCTTCACAGCTATTTAAACTTATTACGATATTAGTTATACAACTCTCAGTTCTATTAAAGAAGTTACACATATGTTACTAAGCCTTCACTACCGTGAAGCTAGGTGATTATCACTCCTGAGAGTTACTCGGTACTATATCACTTACGTTTCTCTTCTCTACTAGCTTAAACTGTTTAGATGTGTGTTTCTAGTCTTCCCAAGAGGCTTCCTTGCCAACAATTTATGTTCCCTATAACTAGGAAGACTATTTTTAGTCTAAAAAAGCAAGACAAGCTATGTAGCAATGGAACATTTAAAATCAGACGTGTTTTGAAAATTTGGGATGTAAGATCAACATGACAAAGGTGTTAATATATTATGAAAGTTAAGTAAATAAGTTCTAAATTATGTTGCTGATTGAGTAAGGCTAAGACTCCTCAAGTATTACTGTTTATGGAAGAATCAGATATCTGTGCTGCCTTTGTTGAATATTGCATGTACTCAGACTTCAGTGGAGCAATCACCCTGTTTTTCAGGGCTTGCGTATAGTCAGAACATGAGTCATAAAATGTAAATGAGGCAGTAATCATGGCTGTACGCTAAAAGGTGCTGGATCTGAGATCAAGACAGATTTGGCATGTTTTACATTCTATGTTCTTAATTATCTGATTAGAGTTGATTACTCTTCAGTCCCACTAGGAAATGTAATTGGGTAGGCATCTATAATTTGGCATTCTGTGTTTATTTTGGTGCATGTGTTTTTATGTGAATGTTTGTGTGTTTTCAGTTTTCCTCCCAATACTTAGTGTGTAAGCAGACTCTAAAAAAAAGATAACGTACATTCTACCATGAAGGCTCAGGGTATGGATATAAGTAGTTGCTACAAATAGGATTCTTCCTGTTTCTCAGCTGATTTATTGCAGTCCTTTCAGTAGCTTTTTGGTTGTTTATTTTATAGCCAGTTTTCCACATTCACTTTTTAAATAATGCTTTGCTGTTAGGGTGGCTTAGAAAGAATATTATTTTAAAAATGATTTTCTCCAGAGATTATATATTATAGCAGAAGTGTTTTTATTAAACAAATTTTGTATAACTTAATAAATTCTACAATAGAAAAATATAATGAATCATACCAGACAGGTAATAAGCCTAAGGCATATCTTTGAAAGAACTCAGAATCCACAGTTCAAAGAGTGGTGTCAATTTAAATTTAATGAGGGCTTTCTGTCTTATAACCAACAGATTGTAGCTTTCATTTTATTTGTTATGAATGATATCACAGGTTCACTAAATAACTTTCCTTTTTCACAAATGAAAATTGGTGAATTAACAAACGTCAATTGTAGTAGATTTAGTACAATCAGACACAGATTGCTTTTGGATAAGTCAGGCAAAGTTTATTTATCTAAAGGTTAAAAGCATTAAAAATTGTTATGGACACTAGAGACAAAGTGGAAGGAAAGTGTGGGAGGAGAGGAGTGCAGGAAAGGAAATTTGGGGAGAGAAATAGGTAAGATATTTGTGGGACACAGTATGATGTACTATATGTTGATGAGGATATGTATAGTATTCTCCAGTGGACTGAAGTGTATATCATGCTGAGTAAAGTCTCTTTACAATCTAACTGATGTATAGCAATAGAATGTATAAATAATAATAAAAATAAAAATAAAATAAAATAAAGGTTAGAGAAAGGGGTTATAACAACGATAGAGGTGTAGGTTTCCAGGTCCTAAAGGTCATCCCAAAAGGTCACCAGGGGTTTCGCTGTTGTGAATGGGAAATCTGAGGGGCTGCTGGCTATGTCAGAGTTCTAGAAGCTCAATCCTTCTCTCTGCCTAACTTTATATAATGAGGCTGGAGCAGTTCTACATGTTTATGTTGGGTATGAACTGGAAATAGTCTTCTGAGCCAGGTGTGTTACATTCATCATGCTGTTAAAAAAATATACAAAAGGTCTCTTGTGTATGATTCAGTAAAATACCCTTAGGCTTTAACTCAGTGTTCATTTATTACTCAGTCTGCCTAGGCCCTCACAGTCGATCCTCCTGCTTTTCTGAACTGAGATCAACAGAACAAGATAGTGGTCAGTAACCCAGACAACTCTGGGACTCAGGCTAATAGGCCTTGAAACAGGAGTAGAGTTGTCTTGCACATAAGAAATTGCTAAAACATAATCATTCTTGGATAGTATTTACTGATTTGTTTTTACCTTAATGAAATACTAGTCACCTTTTCATATTAATAAATATTGATCTATAATTATTTCAATGACTACATAGCATTCTATGATACGATTTTATGATTGCTTATTTAGCCATCAATTCTCGATTGGCATTTGTGTCATTTCTCTTAGTTATGAAAACATGCTGCATTGACTTGCCTTGCAGTTACACCTTTTAGATATGTTGTCAAATTACATTTTCTCCTTTCATCTCTCAGTTTTTCTAATGCATTTTGCTTGAAGACAACTCTTAATGTGATAACATTTTTAGGTGCTTCAAGAAGGGTGCATTTTATTTCTGGACAGTGTTAACTAATGGCTAGAAATTGGCTAAAGGTAATCTTAGAGTAACTAGGTAAAATGATGTATAAAGCAGGCACAGGTTTTTTTCCTTTTGATCAAGTTCATTGATGTATAATTTGCATGTAGGAACATTTACTCTTCTTAAGTATATGATTCTATGGATATCAATAAATATACATAGTCAGGTAACCTGTAGTAGAACCTTTCTCTCACCCCAAAATACTTCCCCATACCTCTCAGTAGTCAATCCTTTCTCCCAATCTCTAGGATCTGCCTGCTGTTAATGTATTTTCTGCTTGTATATTATAGCTTTTTCTTTTTTTCAGGATATCATATAAACAGAATCATACAGTATGTAGCATTTGGGTCTGGTTCCTTTTACTTAGCAGCTGCACTAGTATTACTGCTTGCACTAGTAGTTTGTTCTTTTCTGTTTTACTCATCTGAAGATGGACATGAGTTGTTTCCAGTTTTTGATGACTGTGAATAAGACTGTTATAAACAATTGCATACAAAACTTTAGATGAATATATGTTTTTATTTCTCTTGAGTAAATACTTAGGAGTAGAATTGCTGGGTTGTATAGTAAGGCTATGTTTAATTCTATAAGAAATGGTCATACTTTTAATGTGGGTCAAACTTTTTATTTATTTACACTTAACCACTGTACCTCTTTACAGTAAATACATAGCAAACTTTTGATTATAGCATTTAGTACAACCGCCAACAATGTATGTTCGAGAGTTCCAGTTGCTCTGCATCCTCATCTGCACTTAGCATTGTCAGTTTTTTCCCTAAATTTCAGATATTCTAGTAGATGTGTATAATACTGTTTCATTGTGGTTTAAATTTTCATTTACCTAATAGCTAAAAATGTTAAAAATTGGGGCCAACAGATGGTATGATGGTTAAGGTGCTGGATTCTCACATGGCTGACCACAGTTTGAATCTTGTACTTGGTGGCTTGAAAAATTATGCTGGGTATGACTGTGTGCGTGCCCAAAATTTCGAGAGGGAAATGGAGGAGAAGGGATTGCCGCATGGCCGTGCCCCAGGGAGATTTGTCACTTTCCCCCAACCAGCACTGTCTCTCTCCAGTGAGCACATGCGCTTTATGGCAAAAACCTAAAAAAACAAAAAAGTCTTTTCTTTTTTTCTTTTTCTTTTTCTTTTTTTTTTTTTTTTTGAGAGGTTTTTGCTATAGGGTGCGTGCGCTCACCAGACAGACACAGAGAGAGAGACAGAGAGACAGAAAGCGAGAAATCACCCCCAGGGGGGATAGCCACACCGCAATCCCTTCTCCTCCATTCTCCTCTCGGGATCTTGGGCACACACGCACACGCGCCCGGTGTGAGTTTTAAGCCACTGGGTCTGGGACGCAAACCCTGGTTGACTACGTGGGAGTCCAGCGACATAGCCATTACTCTAACTGCTGTTCCCAAAAGTCTTTTCATGTACTGTTTTTACCTTCCACCTTTCTTTCTAGCTAAGTGTCCAATTTTTTCTCCATTTTTAAAAATTGGATTTGTTTTTATTATTGAGTTGTGAGTTATTTATATATTTCAGATAGTCCTTTCAAGTACCACTTACTAAAATGACTACTAGAGAGAAATATATTGGGAATGGTACAATCAGACCTGTAAAACCTCTTTTCCATGAAAGTAGCAAAAACTTTGGGAAACATTATAAAAATAATCTTTTTAGAACTCTGGAAGTGAACCAAAAATTTTCAACAATTTGCAGTCATTTATATAGAGAAATGACTGAATCTCTGTAAGAACTGCAAGATTTATGGCATTTTATAAGAACTTACCCTGTTTCCACCCCATTTCCCAAACTCTGCAGTAACTTTGACAGCCAGCAGCCTTGCGAACATAGTCTTTTGAGAAACAAGCAGCCTAGTGGCCAATAAAGAAGAAGAACACAGTTGAAGCTCCCTGAAAAAGCCCATCCCCAGAGAACTGTCACTATTTGACATATCTGTCAGCTCCCTGGAAAAGACCACTTCACAGGGGTTGTTTCTATTTGACCTAACTTAGAAATTTCTTAGTGAGAAACAAGCCCAGGGTGTTTATCAAAAACAAAACAATCTTCATAGCATTAAAGATGTATAACAATTAAATGTGAAGAAGAAGTCATAAAAAATAGGAAAAATGCATTATTAAAACTAATTTTATCTGTTAAAAAAACACCAAAATAATCAATTACAATTGTTTAATGCTTAGCTGCTTGAGACAATAATACCAATGGAGAAAAACAAGAGGCTGGGCAAAACATTAATAGTAAAATCTGGGAATTGAAATGTACATAGTGGGTTTGGAAAGTTCTGACATATTCCTGGGGTTGTAGAAGTCTGTGTGTGTGTGTACAGAGCTGGGCAATGCCCAGAAAAGACTCATGGATATCCTAATCATTTACCTGTGCATGACCTTGACACAGGCAGTAAGTTAAGGCTGTTGTAGATTTTTAAACTTCTAGAGTGTTAAAATCATGACCCAGTATATACATTGAGCCCATCAGTAAAACTTGGAAGACTTATTGGTTCAAGGCATTCAAGGAAGTTTCTGTTCAATCAGTAGCTAACTACTTAGCTATCCAAACAGAGACTTTAGTGGCTATACATGACATAGAATATAGACTTTAAAGAGAAAAACAAGAAAAAAAAAGAATATAGACTTTATAGAATTAATCCAAAAAAGTCACAAAACAAATAGTACAACAACAACAGCAAAACCAAAATAATGGCTACCCAGTGTAGTGGATAGATCTTATTTCTAGAGTTGTTCCACTATATTATTTTAAATGTTTAACAAAAAATTATGACACGCAAGAATCAGAAAAACTATGGCCTATACACAGAATAAAAACTGTCAGTAGAAATTGTCCTAAGGAAAACTTGAACAACAACTTGATCAATTAGACCTAAAAATATACATAGTTGTCCCATGGTATTTGCAGATACCAAAATCCATGTATGCTCAAGTTCCTTATGTAAAATATCACAATGTATGCATATAACCTAGATATATGTTCCCCTACACATTCAATAATCACTAGTTTACTTAAAAAACTTAATTCAATGTTTACATTTATGTTATGTAAATAGTTGTTATACTGTATTATTTAGGAAATAATGACAAAGTATGTGCATGTTCCGTATAGACGCATCAGTTTCTTTTCTTACTCCATGGTTGAGTGAATCCATTGACACAAAGGCTAACTGTATACAGAATCCATGGACATAAGAGCTAACTGTATACAGAGTACTCCACCTAAAGCAGAATATGAATTCTTCTCAAGTGCACAAGAAGTTTTTCAGGATGGACCATATGTTTGGCCATAAATATGTCTCAGTAAATCCCAGAATAATTCACTGGTGAGTGCTACAAGTGTTAAAGAATTAATAGCAATCTTAAAAAAAATTAGAGAGAAAAGATCACTTCTTAGCTTATTCTAGGGGGCCAATGTTATCCGGGCATCAAAATCAAAGACATCACAAGAAAACATCAGATCAATATTTTTTATAGACATAGATGAAAAAAATCCTCAACAACATACTAGCAAACTGAATTTAACAACACATGAAAAAGATTATACATCATGACCAAGGAGGAAATATTTCAGGGACATAAAGATTGTTCAACTTTGGCAAAACAATAAATGTAATACATTAAATTAACAGAAGAAAAGATAAAAATCATATATCAGTTGACACAGAAAAGCATTTGATAAAATACATCCCTTCATGATTAAGATTCACCAAAATAGGTATAGAGCATACATTATTTAACACAATCAAGACAATATACAAAAGCTCACAGCTGATGTCATAATGAATGGAGAAAAATTGAAAGCTTTTTCTTTCATCTGGAATGAGACTAAAGTGTCATAATACTAGAAGTCCTAGCCAATGTAATCAGTCAAGAAAGTAAAACAAAGGCATTCAAATTGAGAAAAAAAGTTTATCTGTCTTTATTTGTAGATGGTACAATTGTATACAGAGTAAAACTTAAATAATCCACTCTTAGTTATGATAAATGAATTTAGTGAAGTTGTAGACTACAAATCAGCATTCAAAAATCTATAGCAATTTTGTACATGAACAATGAGCAGAGTGAGACAGAAATGAAGAAAGCAAACCCAGTTACTATAGCCCCCCCCAACACACACAAACCCTAGGCATAAATCTATTGAAAAAAGGTGAAAGATATTTACAAGGAAAACTATAAAAAAATGAAGAAAGAAATGGAAAAAAGATACAAAAATTTAGAAGATATTCTTGTTTTTGATTGGAAGAATCAATAAACTTAAAATGTCAGTACTACCCAAACTAATCTATAAATTCAATGCAACTCCTATCAGAATGCTATAAATAGAAAAATAATCATAGGATTTGTCTACAATCACAGACCCATATCACTAAAGTGATTATATGTAAAACTAATAAAGTTGGAGGCATCTCACTACCCAATCTTAATATAACAAAGCCATAATAATCAAAATGGTGTGGTACTGGCATAAAAACAGACACATACACCAATAGAACATAGTAGAAAGTCAAGAAATAAACTCAAAACATACAGACAAGGGATTTTTTTAACAAATGTAAAAAATCAGACAATCCAAGGGAAAAACAGTCTTTTCAATAAGTAGTGCTAGGGAAAACTTAATACCTGTAAAAATTAAACTAGATCTATATCTCTCATTACTTACAAAAAAATTAGCTCAAAATGGATCAAATATCTAAAAATAAGACCTCAAAACACAAAACTGCTTGTGGAAAACACAAGAATAATAAGACTTTGGAGTAGGCAAAGATTTCTTAAATAAGACCCCTAAAACTTGGACAACACCACCAAAAAGAGATAAGTGGGGTTACATCAAGCTAAAAAGTTTCTGCACAGCAAAGGAAGCAATAAATTAAAGAGACAACCCACAGAATGGGAGAACATATTTGAAAACTATACTTTTGATAAAGGATTAATAACCTGAATATAAAGGAATTCAGCTTAAATAAAGAAAAACTAACAACCTAAATTTATAAATAGGAAATAGATCTGAACAGATAACTCTCAATGAAAGACATACAAATGGCTAAAAACAATCTGAAAAAAAAAATGCTCCATATTTCTTATTGTAAGGGCAATGCAAATTAAAACTGCAATGAAATATAACCCAATCCAAGTCAGAATGGCTATTACCAAAAAAACAAATAAAACAAGTGCTGGCAAGGTTTAAGAGAAAGTGAGACCCTATTGCACCATTGGTTTAATGTAAATTAGTACAGCCACCGTGGAAAACAGCATAGAGCTTCCTTAAAAAATAAAAAATCTAAAAATAAAATTATTATTTGACTCAGTAATCCCACTACTGGGTATAAACACAAAGAATGGGAAATCATTATGTCAGAGACACTTGTTCATCTATGTTTATTACAGCATTATTTGCAATAACAAAGACATGTAATCAACCTAAAAGTCCAACAATGATGAATGGGTAAAGAAAATGTGAACATATATACAGCAGAATAGTGCTTGGCCACAAAGAACAAGGATCTCCTGTCAAATGACACAAAATACATGAACCTAGAAGATATAATGCTAAATGAAATAAGCCAGGCTATGAAAGACAATACTATGTGACCTCACTTAACAGATACTGAGCATCCTCAGTCTGTAATAGAAGCTAACTGACTTGATAGCATAAAAGAATAGTCATAGATATAGAAGTTGCATGGTAGAGTGTGTATGTGTGTGGCTAGGAGAAAATAATAGGCACAAGGTTGTATCTTTGATTATTACACATTGAATATATACTTTAAAAACCATGTTCCAAAACAAGTACAATTATATTAAACCAGAAATTATAATTTAAGAAATGAAATAAAGGCGTGAGGTAAAATAAATAATGTCTTGGGCAAGGAGGTGGCATGGTAGTTAAGGCACTGGATTCCACATGGCTGACTCCATGGTTCCAATCCCAGACCTGGTGGCTTAAAGAATACTAGGCATGTGTGTGTGCCCAAAATCCTGAGGGGAGAATGAAGAAGGGATTGTGGTGTGGCTATAGGCCTTGGTGGTTGATTTCTCACCTTTTCTGTCTCTTTCGGTCTCTGGTGAGCACACATGCCCGGTGGCAGGGAAAAAAAGACTCCTCCCCCCCAACAATGTCACAAAGCAGCAGCAGCAAGCTCATAGTAAGTAAAGACTTATAGTGTTTGGTTTCTTGAAGGAGTGGGGCTTGAGGCCAAATTTGAAAGCACATGTTCTCAACATCCCTGTGCAAAATACTCACTTGGAAGTGCTTATCAAAATGTAGTTCTTGGGCTCCATCTTTCAGAGATTACAATTCAGATCTAGCAATAAGCTGAGAACCTGCATTTTGACAGAATGACCCAGGTTACTCTGATTCAAGTGATGGGTAGCCCACATTTTGAGAGATGCTGTCTGGAAGATTGTATTGGACTTGATTAGCAAAAGGGGAAGCAAGAAGGGCATTCAGACAGGGGTAATGATGTAAGTGAAAGATATAACATGAGTAAGGGAAATAACGGACAGAGCAGTTTGCTCCAAGCAGTCAGTTCTGATTATTGTTTAAATTTCATATATTCATCTAAGCATTTTTGACCACCAACCATGTACCACTTACTATAACCTCTCTAAAAATACAAAGATAAATAACAGCATTCCTTAGGCTGTTATATCAGAGAAGAGAAGAACACACAGATAGAAATATAACAGAAAAAGCAACGGATGTATCCACTTGCTGTGGTGGTGCTACAAAAATAATTGTCATGAGGAAAGCTAAGATAAACTTTGAAGGGTGGACAGTGTTTCAACACAGAGAAGCATTGGTATGGGGACAGTTCAGGCTAAAGGTACTATGTGAACAAAACCATTATGGTGGTAAAATGGAGAAAAACTTCTGGAAATGAACCAACTATTTTGGGCATCATGTATGAGAGAAGTGGATAATGGGGAAGATGAGTAGAAGGATTTGTGTAGACTAAATTGTTAAAGACCTTAAATGTCAAGCCAGGAGTTTGAACTTAACTTTACCAGCAATGGGAGACATGGAAATTTTTGGTCAATGGCTGGAAATGAAATCAATATGGTAATATTGAGTAAACTAGATTTGTTTGATTATAAACAAGCAAATAATCTGGGAATACCAAACAACAACAATAACAAAACCCCACATGTTTTCAAGTCCCTCTGCTGTAGGTTGATTCAATAAGTCTGGGGCAAGACCTGGAAACTTGTATTAAAAACAAAAATACCAAGGTGATTCTGTGGTCAGGGTTGAGTGGGCAATAATGGAATAAGGAGAGCCTGGAGCAGGGAGAGCAGCTGGGAGTCCTTTGCTGCAGTTCATATGAAACAAAATGGACAGTTCTAGATGTGGTAGTATCCATATCAGCTGTGCTGAAACAGACAGACTCTATAGCTGTGACAAAGTTTGAATTAGTAGGGCCTAGTCCTCAGATGTGAGAAAGAAAAGACAATGACTAAAAGATATTTTCCCTAAATTTCTGGAAGATGTTAGTGCCATTTCTTACATTATAGAATCTAGAAAGAGGAACCAGCAGATGGTGTGATGGTTACATTGCTGCACTCTCATGTGGGTTGAGTCCTGGACCTGGCTTAAAACTCACACTGGGTGCATGTGTGTGCATGTCCAAGATCCTGAGAAGAGAATGGAGGAGAAGGGATCACAGCGTGGCTAGTCTCCTGGGGGTGATTTCTCACTTTCTGTCTCTCTGTCTTCCCAGCAAGCATACACGCCCTATAGCAAAAATCTCTCTCTTAAAAAATCTAGAAAGAGGACAAATACTCTTTTGGGGATGCAGATTTTGAGATGCCATTGCAGATACAAGTGATTTCTTGATTTTGTTTTTAAGTTTTTTTTCTTTTATTTCATGAATGAATGAGAGAGACCCCTAACATGTGTCCAAGTAATGATCCACCCTAGCCAGTCCCAGATCATGGGAAGTCATGTGCCCCATATTTTCAGGGAGGTCTCTGGATGCAAACCCAGAACTTCTTCACCTGTGTCAGCCTGAAGAGCATTGTACTACCACTGTACCACTGTCTGGCCACCACAAGTGGAGATGTCTCCATGCAGTTGGAATGTCAGTTCTGCATACCTGGAGGAGGTTTGGGAGATGGATTTGAGAGTCAAGGGACAACAACTGTGGACACATGGATAGTTACCAAAGTGACAAGTACTATTTGCAAAACTTTGGGGGAAACCAGAGGAGAACTAGAGGGATAATCTAAGGGGAAGGGAGATCATAAGAGTGCTGTGTTAGGAAATGGAGAACATTTTAAGAGAGAGAATAGCCAACTGTGTCAAATGGTGAAGGTTAATACTTCTGTCTCATGCTATTGGCCCCATAATTTGTTTGTGACTTAATTCTTACCATTGTGGTAGACATAGAAAATTTTAATGTTAATAAAGCTGGATCAGCCTGATTGACAAGTAAATTTATCAAAGTACCAAAATTGTGAGTATTTCCCCTCTCTTCCTCATAGGTTCTTGAGGATTAGAGTTATACATATATCTTTTTTTTTTTGGAGAGGTTTTTGCTATAGGGTGCGTGCACTCGCCAAACAGACAGAGACAGACAGAGAGACAGAAAGCGAGAAATCACCCCCCAGGGGGGATGGCCACGCCGCAATCCCTTCTCCTCCATTCTCCTCTCGGGATCTTGGGCACACACGCACACGCGCCCGGCGTGAGTTTTAAGCCACCGGGTCCGGGACGCCAACCTTGGTCAACTACGTGGGAGTCCAGCGACATAGCCATTACGCTAACTGCTGGTCCCAGAGATATACATATATCTTTAATTGCCTGATTAAATCAAGGTAGTTTATTTGGATGGTAGACTTCATTCTTTCAATTGACCAGTCATTTTTATATATGTAGTTTTGATGGTTTCTTGTAATAATTCAAATTTATGTCATTTTAAAAGCTTGTCCTATGAATTGCTATGCCATTTTATATCTTGCGGTTGTCATAGCAACTGGTTATAGTCACCTCCTTTTCACCTGAATATCTCAGTCTGGTCACAGAAAATTACATGCAAATGTGAGCTTCTACATTTTATAGGGAGGATGGGATGAATGGGGCAACTTCTGATTTGCTTTTTGTCTGATAAGAAGGTTAAAATTCAGAAGACTAGAGAACCAGATTCTGTTTTGCAGAAGGTTAGAGAAGAGAAAAACCTGGATTGAATGCTACAAACAGTGGCAGTGGAAAGGAAGTAGACAGGTCAATCCCTGGAGCTTCAGGCGGAAAGAAAGTGTGACAGGGACCATCCCAGAAGACAGAATGACCTTTGGCAGGAGACTGTGGACCTGCAGGGTCACTCGCTCTGAGCACTCTGCCTCAGCTTGTAGGATCAAGGACAACCAGTACAAGGTTGGAGCTAGGTGTCTCCTTTTCTCTTGCTGGTAGGGAACCATGATGAGCTGAGAGGGGCTCTGCCCTTATCTCCTGCAGAGATCTTTAAGGGGAGGAGGATTTCTGCCCCAAGGTAAAAGTTGGAATCCATTTTCTCATTATAACATTTTTAGAAGCTATAGGTACAGCTACAGTACTGTGGTCAGCTACGTTCTGCTGCGTTGGTAGACCAGCCTGTCAGGTATGGCTGAAAATTAAAGCATGGTTTTTAGAGTCACGTGGATCTGAGTTTAAATGCTTGCAGAACCACTGTGTTTCTGTGTGATCTTGGGTAAATCACTTAACGTTCTCAATTCTCTCACCTAGAAAGTGGGCACTATCATACATTCCTCATAGTGTTTCAATAATTTGCTGAGATTATATATGTAAAGCACTAAGTACAGTGTCTTGCATATAATAAATAAATGGTTAAAATAGTAGTCAGTGTGGTAAAATGTATTCTAAATTCTAACAATGACTATCAGAAACTTCTGTTGTAAGCTCCATCCACATACAGTGATTGATGACTAGATTGAAGCCTGTGAGTGCCTGGAGTGGTTTATATTCTGGCAGCCATTTAAATAAGCATTCTTTCTTTATTCATCATATATTTAGTGGGGAAAAGAAAATATGACTTTTTCTTAGCAAATATTGAATACCTTGTTCTTTAAATTCAAATTAAGAGGATTGTTCTTTGTATTGAACATCATGCAATATTTAAAATTTATTTAAAGCAGCCCTATTTTAGTTTTCCATCATTAATAAGTGGATAGTGTGACTCTTAAGTCACTGAAGATAGAGATTACTTATATGGGTTTCATTATGAAATTCTCATAAAAACACACAACTTGGGGTGGCCATATAAACCTAGAGGTTAGGGAAGCCAGATCCCATATGACCAACCATGACTGAAGACCTGGACCAGGCAGCTTGAAAAACATGTCAGACACATGTGCATTGTAGGAAGGGATGACTGATGAACAGGGATTGCAGCATGACCGTGCCCTATTGTAGGGGTGCTTTCTTCCTCTTCCTTTGGCAAGTGCAGCAGAAAATAGGACCAAAAATGTGCAGCAAAACAAAGTGATTTTCATTAAAAATGAAATCTCAGTGGTGTGTGAACAAAAATGTGTGTGCTTCCTTTTGTCTTTAGTTACTCTGGTCCCTCTTATGATTCCCCACAGTTTTTTTTTTTTTTTTTAACAACTAAAAAATTAACTGTAAACTCTATTTGATCCCTTTAAAATCTGTCTGCCTCCATGATTTAAACAGTTCATTTAAGTAGAGGTAGAAATGATCGATCTCTTAGCGTTTGAGTCCGTTTCCTCTGCCTTCTCTCCTTTTGAGTTTGGATCTGGGTGTCTGGGGAGAGGAATGTGTGCATGACCATGTGGGGGTTCTGTGAGGGGACGTCGTATAGCCCCAGGGTGAAGACAAGCACCTTTACCCTGGTTGCTGTTTGCTCCATGTGCTTCATAGTTTTCACTTCGCCCTCTGATGGTAAGAGCCCAGCATGGAGAACAAACCTTAGGGTGACCAGTAACTGTCCACACCTTCATGTAATCCCCACCCCCTAAATTGGGGTGAGATGTGTGAATTGCTCCTAACTACTAGAATGTGGCAAAAGTGATGGGATGCCTTGCCTGTGAGGGAGTCATATTATATGGCAAAGGTGAAGTGATTTTTGCAAATATAATCAAGGTCCCAAACAAGTTGATCCTTAGGGAATCAAAAAGAAAGATGATCTTGGATGGGCCTGATTTAATCATGTGAAAGTGCTTAAAAGGAGGACTAGTCTTCCAAGAAGTTAGACTCCTAATAGTAAAGATTGTCCTTGTTGATTTGATGAGTTAATTAACCATGTGGCTGATACCCATGTGGCAAAGAACTGTGAGTGGTCTCTGGAACTGAAGGGTAGCATCAAGCTAACAGCCAGGAATTTAGGGCTCTCAGTCCTACCATTGCAATGAAATGAATTTGCTAACTGAATGAGCTATAAAGCTGAATATTTGAGCCTCCAGATGTAATGCATCCTGCCAGCACCTTGATTTAGCTTTGTTAAACCCTAAGTAGAGGGCCCAGCCAAGCAGTACCTGGACTCCTGTCCATAGGAAAACATGAGATTAAGAATGGGTGTTCTTGGGAACCAGCAGTTAGCGTAATGGCTATGTCGCTGGACTCCCACGTAGTCGATCGCGGTTCATGTCCCGTACCCGGTGGCTTAAAAAACTCACGCCAGGCACGTGTGTGTGTGTGCCCAAGATCCCGAGAGGAGAATGGAGGAGAAGGGATTGCGGCGTGGCCATCTCTCCTGGGGGGTGATTTCTCGCTTTCTGTCTCTCTGTCTCTCTCTGTCTGGCAAGAGCATGTGCCCTATAGCAAAAACCTCTCCAAAAAAAAAAAAAAGAATGGATGTTCTTTTGGTCACCTGTAGTGACATCATGTGATGATCCATGATGCCACATGGGAAGGTCCCTGGTTTGCATCCCATAGCCTCCCTTTGCGTGCCAGGTGTGTGTGTGTGTGGTGTGTGTGTATCCCTGTCCATCCATGATATGATTCTGGCTGGCTGAGGCTTAGGGTGGATTGTAGCATAAAGACCTTAAGGGGTGTTTCCCCATCATGGATGCAATTTAAAAACTGAGTATTGTCTCCAGTTGCCAAATTTGTAATAGTCTATGTTGCACCAACTGAAAAGTAATATACTTGGAAACATCTGCCCTCCCATTGGCTGCTTTATGATTTAGAAGTTAGCTGTGACTTTCATTCAGCTGGGACCTGACCATGTGCTTGGCACACAGCCTTGGCTTCAGGATCACTGTGCCCCCCACCATAGTGCCGCCTTCTGCCAGTCTCCTTGGGTCCTTCAGCCCCTTCTATTGTCTCACCTGTGCCACAGGAGAACCAGATGGAATTGCTCAGAAGTGCTGAACCTCAGCACCCTCACCCTTCTCTCTCTTTTAAAAAGTATATTTCTTGAGAAGGGGGATGCTGACAGGCACCTCCAACAGGATCTTAGCACTACTCTTCTCCCCATAAGCCCAGCCAGCCAGATCATGGGCGCCCACATGCACACTTCTGGTAGCAGCACCTCTCTGACTAAAAGTGCTGAGGGCTCAGCCTCGGTATGTAGGTATGTAGTTGGTAGCGTACTGAGTTGCAGTGCTGGAAGGCACATGGCTGTCCAGAGGTTCGGATGCACACACAGTTCACCTGAAACATGCTAGGGGCTAATCCTGACAAGATGAAGGGCTGGGGGAAGGGGCTCACGGCATGACAGACCATTGAGGGTGCCTCTCTTTCTCATGTGAATGAACAAATGATCTCTATTATGATAAAATATAAAAAACCTGAAAAACCGATAAACCACACTGACAAATTGATGTGGTAACTCTTCTGGTTGGTTGGAGAGGCACACAGAAAGATAATGCATTTCAGGAGTCCTGACAGAAAACAGGTACATTTTTTCTTCCGCCTTCAGTGCTATCTTTATGTGTCTAATGCACAGAAATCAGGGCATATGCATCTGGTTGTCTTGCCCCTCTTTTCTCTTTTTCTTTCACAGCCTCCTTGGGGAGGTGATGGCAGAACCCCTCCTTTCCTGCCCTCCAGCATCACATTCTCTTCCTTTTATAGAACAGCGAGGTACATGCTTTCATTATTACAGAAAGTTGTGTTTTCTCTCTGATGGGAAAATTCTGTGAGTTTGGCAACTCCAGGCTGAATTGCAAACTCCCGGTCTGATTCCGATATGCTAGAAGAGATAAAATAATTTATATAACTCCCTCTTTTTCATTCATTTATTCATTCATTCAGTATTTGTTGGATACCTTTTATATACCAGGCTCTATTCATAGGAGATGCAGCAGTGAACAAAACAGAAAAAAGAAACCAAAAAACAAAAAAAAAACCTGTTCTTGGAGCTTATATTCTCTCAAAATGAAAGCCTGACATACATGATTATTTCTTGCATAATTTTATTCTGCATATCAGAAGCCGGATAGTACTTTATTCTTTGTATTTTTTTTTTCAGTGAAAAATCCTTTTCTTCCCCCCCAGTCAGATGCCAAATAAGTGATGATCTTATGCTCAAAGGCAGAAGAAAACCCCATAAATAATTTTCAAAATGTTACTGTCATTGAAATTATTTAAACATGATTTCTTTTTCAGGATTTAGTGTTATAAAGTATTTAAAATTTTTTTTTTCTGAAATTCTTTTTCACCCTCCAGCATTTTTTCTTTTCCCTCATTCTTTTTTTGGTTGTAATTTTTTGTTTAAACAAGACAGTGTATTAGGAACCATACTAAAATACTTATAATTTAGATAATAAAATGAGTGATGTGTTTCCAGGAAAGTACTCTCTCATTCAGTATTTCTGCAGTGTCAGCTGGTTGTGAACATTGGTCCAAAGGAACCATTAGCTGGCAGGTCTCAGGGTTGCTGACATGGAACTGGTAGCACCATGAGTCTTGTACATGTGTGCTACAAAAATGCTCCTTCCAGGTCACTGCTAATGATGAGACATTTAAAAAAATTGTTATTTTAAAAAATAAATTCACCTAAATGCTTAATTTTGGCAGGATTGAGGCTAGTTTTCCTTTTGTCAATTTTATAAGGAGTGATATGTAGAAACTTGAAATAATTGGCACAATATTTTCAATATATTTCAGTGATATTTTAGTATCCGTAAAGGATTGGTGCTTAACTGAACTGTCTTTCAGTTTTTCTGTGTATGTTTAAAATGTTGAGGTGCCATTGTAAAAGCATGTGATAGCATTCTGGGTGGTGGTGATGTTTGGGAACCCCTGTAATGATTCATTACTACATTTCCTGTAGTTGGCACTTAAACTAGGACATGGTTTTTAGCTCAAGTTCTTTTGTTTATTTCTATCATCTACTGGGCCCTGTATTATTTTAGGCAACACAATAGCCTTTACAAGTCTAGTTTAACATATTATAGACTTAGGGCATACTTAATTAGAAAAAGAAATGCCAGAATTAAGAATTGGTGAAGACTCTAGCAAATACAACTTCCCTTCTGCATACTACAAGATGTGTAGTGAGTCTCTTTTTCATGTAAAGGCATTAGTATCGCAGATTCAAGCCAGAGGGAGAAAAAAGTAAAATGGCAAAGTGAAACCAATGCTAGTCAGAAAACTTGGAATACTCTAATTCAATTATATTGCCTGCCCTTGGTGGAAAGTTCCAATTTTCATATTCCTCCCTGGCACAGCAACTATGAACAGAAGGTAACCAAGACAGCTTCTGCAACATGCCAATGTGGATTTCCATCTGGAATAATATGGCAGATAGAAAGAGAGACCTACTTGTTTTTCTAAATACACTACATCATACCCTGCCACTCAGGGACTATTCAATAGGTAAATAAACATCTAGGGCACAGATGGAATGGGGATAATAAATGAATAAATAAAATATAAGCAAGAGGTCTGGATCTTTAAGGTAATTAACCTATCTTTATGGAAATAAAACCTTAGTTGTAGTCCAATATTTAAAATCTGCAATGGCTAGTTATTAGTTTCCTCCCGATTGGAATCTTTCCTAAGCTCACGATTTACCAGATATAAACATTGCTAGAAATGCAAATGGTGATCAATTTTAAAAACAGTTAATACTACAACACTTCCAAGTTACATGATATAAAAATCCTTTGATTGTTTGGTGTTAGGGAGGTTTGTCTCTTGTTTTTATTTAGCTAGATGTTGGAGTCCCGATTGTGTTGCAGAAATTTAAGGGTGCCGTGATGATGGGTCAAAAATAGATAAGCTGGTAGTAAGACAATGAGAGATGGAGTGGCACCTACCAAGAGAAAGAATGGTTTGCATCTTCCTGGTGATGGAGAGGTTTGGTTATTGATGTGCCTTAGGTGGAGAGCAGACAAGGCAGCAGATACCAGCTTCCATACAGCCTGTGGTTTTCCAGAGGGGGAAGGACTGCATGCCAAGTTTTCGTGGAGAAGAGCCAGTAACAAAAGAAAGAAGAAATGGCTTTTTGAGGAGGAGCTGGGAAAGAATTTCTGGCTATTTTTAAAGACTTGGCATGTACAATGGAGTCCTGGCAAAGCTAGGAGAAAGAACACAGAATCAAGTCTTGCTGCTGGGTCTTGTAGCAATATGAGGGAAAAGGAAAATGTGTGTGGTTATAGACAAAGATAATAGTTTTTCCAGATCAAGGTCACTTGAATTCTCAAAGCCTAGAAGCAGTGTTGTACTCAAATAATACATGATATGCTGAGATATAGTATTTTTTTTTTTTAACAAAGCACTCATCACAACCATACTATATTACTATACATATATGTTTTTTTTTTCTACAGGGCACTTATCACAGCCATACTATATTACTACATATTTATTTGTTTGCCACCATCTTCCTCCTACTTTCCTTATCATAGTAGGTGTTATTTTTGAGCTTCATTCATTTATGCATGTAGAATGGTGCTTGGAGTAAATGCAATTATATGTAATTGTGGTTAACACTGGTCCTGTAAATCCAGTATGCATAGCTGTCTGAGAAAGGCCTGGGGAGGGGCAGAGAAATGTGTTTAGGGAGTGTAGTGGCTTAGAGAGCTGCCCACAAGTTCTTTGATACTTCTCCTTTCAAAAAGTGGGACAATTCTCCTTCCCTTGAGTGTGGGCTCTGAAAGGTATTATGGCTTTTTCTTAGTTTTTCTGTCTGGTTCACTCACTTTCTGTTTACTCACCCTGAGGGAAGCCAACTGCCATGTCCTGAGGATACTCAAGCAGCCCTACTGAGAGGCCCAGGTGGTGAGGAACGGAGGCCTCCAGTCAACAGCCAGTGAAGCACCAAGGCTGCTGCCAACACACACAGGGGTGAGCTTAGAAGTGGATCCTCCAGCCTCAGCGAAGCTGTCAGCTGAGTGCAGTCCCTGCCAGTAGCTTGTTTGCAGTCTCAAAGCGACCCTGAGCCAGAACCACCTGGTTAACAAGCTTCCGAATTCCTGACCCACAAAACAGAGATATAAAATACGAATGTTTATTTTGGAGTGATTTGCCTATGCAGCAACTGATACTGCTATAGGGAAGAATCCACCACCCAGGATTTGTTCATAAAACTGGTACCTGGGAGTTGAAGGAAAAATGGCACATATAGAATGTACACATCTATTCTTTTTATATTTTTTATTTTCTTTTTTGGAAAACACTATATTCTTATATTTTTTAATTCCCAGTAATGTCCCAAGTCCTGCACATTATGAATGGCTAATAAATGATGACAGGTTTTATACTTTTATGATAAAATCCTCAGATAGGACAGAAGGCAGTTTCTACAAGATGTCCTTATTTTAATATTTGGTTCCATTTGCGTAGATTAATATTTGTTATTTTTAGGTAATGAAGAGACATAATTCTCTTTCTATGTGTGTGTGTGTGAGAGAGAGATAGAGAGACAGAGAATATATGAAAGAGAACAACCTCTAACAATTGTGCATAACTTTTTTCCATAGTTACTTTGCAAACTTACATCATATAGCCTGAATACATGCACTAAAGCAGAATTAAACAGCTTCAAGATCAATTGATTTTTTTTTCTTAATTTTTTTTTTTCTTTTTAAACAAGATCCTTTCCTAAATGATATTAATTCCTGGTCAGAAACACAGGGTTTCTAGAAAAGTTATGACATATTTTTCTATGTTTTTCTGTGCAAAATGTACCATGACTTTCTTTTTTTAAAAAATAATTATTTATTTTATATTATTCATTCATTCATTTATTTTTTAGTTTGACCAGAGAGAGACAGAGGGTGAGAGTGAGAGAGAGGAAGTAAGAAAGCAAGCCACCAGATTCAGGACGTGAACCCTGGTCAGCCATGTGGGAGTGTCCAGCGCCTTAACCACCACACCACCTGCTGGTCCCATACCATGACTTTCTAATGACCCAAAATTTGATACAAAAATCTATTTTCTTTGCATTAACAAATAGAATTTACTTTGAAATTTAAACAGACTATTGGATAATATTAGATATTGTTTGTGAACTTGTAAAAGGTTTTTTTGTTTGTTTGAAGGAAAATTTTCTTATTCCTTTATGAGAGCTTGTTATTGCTATGATCTCTTTCTCAAAATCAGAAATGGAAAACACAGTATCTATCTTAAAAGCTCAGTGGTGATGTTGGCTCTGGGGTCAGAGTAATCTGGGTCTCATGATTTACAAGTTATGTGACCTTGGGAAAATGATTTAGTCTTGCTGATGATTGGCTTTCCCATCTGAAGCATTTCTCCCATGCATTCACTCTAACAATTCAGAGGAAGAGGATGATGATATATATATATATATATACTATATTTGAAGCCTATTTACATGCAGATGGGTTGTTAGCTTGATACTTAAAATGATCATCAAATTGGAAAACTGCCTCCCCCCAAAAATTGGACTATTTTATGGGGGCATGGTTTCAATTATGAGCCAATGATTCAAAAATATAAACATGATACCCAGAAAGGCTAAGCTGGCTGGATTCAATCTTGGGGTTAGTGCTGGCTGTTTTCTGATTGTGTCAGCAGAAACATAGCAAGGGCACAGCAGTTTTCCATCACTTTTTCCCCATGCCAGGCACATTTTAGGGTGTGAATTTAATCTAGTCATATGATTTTTTTGGGAGAGATTTTTGCTGTAGGGCACGTGCGCTCACCAGAAAGAGACAGAGAGATAGAAAGCGAGAAATCACCCCCCGGGGGGGATGGCCACGCCACAATCCCTTCTCCTCTCGGGATCTTGGGCTTGCACACATGCCCGGCGTGAGTTTTAAGCCACCGGGTCCCAGACGCAAACCGCGGTTGACTACATGGGAGTCCAACGACATAGCCATTACGCTAACCACTGGTCCCTAGTTACATGATTGTGAAGTTGTAAATAAATGTGAGTGATCCAGAAAGTGTACTGTGAGTGTTGGGGAGAAGGTATGGTGCTGGGATCGGGGGGGGGGGTGGTGTTTAACAGGCTACTGATAAGTCCTTGGAAAAAGGCTCAGCAAAGGTTAGATGGGTGTGCCTTGATTATAACTTGATAAAATTAGCAAATCCAGGTTTGCGAGGTAGATGTATATAGCATTTATTTGCTTGGTAGTTGCTCACCAGTGAAGAGAAAGTAGTTTTCCTTTCCTCTTTAGTTTCATGTCCTGACCAGATAGCAGTTTGAGTGAGATGGGGTGGGCCGTGTTGTTTTACACACGCATCCATCATATAGCTTGCCACTCCTGCCACAACCCTCTTCAGAGGGAGGTGATAATTTGTAGCTACTATTGGCATGATGGTTATTTCCCTGTGCTTCATTATTTGACCTCATTGACTCCAATTACAGCATTACCTACAAGTTGTTAGCATTTTAGAACCTCATTCTCTTGAGTTTCAGCCACTACTCACTCTGGAACCCCTCTCACCTCATTTTTTTATTGGCTTCTTTTGACAAATAACTCACTGCTGTTGAAAAAGTTGTTGACCTTGGTGACTCTCCCTCACACAGTAGCAGTCTTTCCTTCAAGGTGCTGGAGAGAGAGTAGTGGATAGACAGAAAAAAGTTCCTGCTTTGCTTTATATTCTAGTGAGAGGAGACATATTCTAAACAATACCACAAAGTAAAATATATGGCATGACAGAGACTGATAACTACTAAAGGGGAGAGTAAAGCAGGGAACAGAAGTAAAGGTACAGGCAGGTGGAGAAGTTGTGAGTTTTGAAAGAATGGCAAGAAGGCCTCATTGTGAATGTGGCTTTCAAGTAAAGTGTTGAAGATCAAGAAAGATTATCATAATCTCAGCTGGGCTCTCATTTATGACCAGCAATTATTTTCTCCATCTCATTTTGACTTAGTGTCATGTGTCACAGAACTTTTCCACATCCCCCCACCCCTTGAAGCTGCTGTGTTGCCTGTGCTAACTCCTTACCTTTATGACATCAACATGCTTCTTTTCCTGGTAGGACTGAGTGCACAGAATTTATTTTGAGACTGTTTTTTTAAAGCTGGTCACAGAAAATAATCGAACAATCCTGATCTCCTGGAGCTTCTATTTTAGTAGCCTTTTATTCTAGCAGCATTCCCGACTTTACTCCTGGCTTCTTGAAAATGTTCCTATGTTGGGATCAGCAGATGGCATAGTGTTCCATGTGGTGGATCATGGTTTGTGTCCCAGACCTGGAACTTAAAACTAATGCTGGGCGTGTGTGTGTGTGTGTGTGTGTGTGCGCGTGCGCAAGTGTGCACGCGCACATGCATACCCCAAATCCTGAGAGGAAAATGGAGAAGGGATTGCGTTGTGGCCATCCCCTGCCCTAGGACATGATTTCTCGCTTCCTGTCTCTCTGGTGAGTGCATGTGCTCTATAGCAAAAATCTTTCTTAAAAAAAATAAATAAAGGAACATTTCCCCACCTTTATCTTTTCTTTACTAACTACTATTTGCAAGAAATAGCTCACCTTTTTCCATCTACGTGCTATTGTTCACAGCTTCTTTTGCCTTCTTCTGAAACTTAGTGCCGTCAAGAATTCCCGTTCGTTTGTCAAATCCTTAGTCCCCTGCTTCTCTAGCTATGTACTTCCATACTGCTTACAAATGTGCTTAGGACTCTTTAACTCCTAAAACACCCTCTCTTGATTCTCCTTCTAATATACGTAATTATCATTCACTATCCTTTTATTGGCAAGGATCTTGAAAGCCTTAACTGCATTGTTTCCATCTCTTTACCATTATGTTACCATAGTTTCAAGTGGAAAATCAGAACACATTGTCTGTAATGTAACAGAATAAATTGTGATTGAGAGTGTTCCAGAAAAATCCAGCATTTGGTTAATCTGCTGCTTATCTAAGATCTAAGTCCACCTCTAATTTTACTGAAAGTTCTCTTTCATTATCTACAGACTTTTTCTTTTTCTTTTTTTTGAGAGTTTTTTGCTATAGGTCTCATGGGGTTGCCAGAAAGACAGAGACAGAGAGATAGAAATCAAGAAATCACCCCCCAGGGGGGATGGCCAAACCGCAATCCCTTCTTCTCCATTCTCCTCTTGGGATCTTGGGCAGGCATGCACATGCGCCCGGCGTGAGTTTAAGCCACTGGGTCCGGGACTCGAACCACGATTGACTACATGGGAATTCAGTGACATAGCCATTATGCTAACGGCTGGTCCCTTTTTCTTTTCTTTTTCTTTTCTTTTTTTTTTTTTTGAGAGGTTTCTGTTATAGGGCGCGTGTGCTTACCAGAAAGACAGAGACAGAGAGACAGAAAGCAAGAAATCACCCCCAGGGGGGCTGGCCATGCCACAATCCGTTCTCGTCCCTTCTCCTCTCGGGATCTTGGGCATGCACACACACGTGCCTGGTGTGAGTTTAAGCCACCAGGTCCAGGACTCGAACTGTGGTGGACTACATGGTAGTCCAGCGACATAACCATTACACCAACTGCTGGTCCCTCTCCAAAGACTTTCAACATTGATTTAAAAATACTTTTTTTTTTTTTAACCTTATTGTTCTTGAATGCTGTAGAACAATTTATAATTGTTGATGTTATTTCTTGATTTCTTCTCTCAGTGTGTGACAGAGAACCATTCAAATGTCTTTTCCTCTTTCTGTGGCTTCATTTATTTTACTGGCTTTTCTTGCTCTTAAGTCATAAGAGTGCATATTCTTTTTATTTATTTATTTTAAATTTATTTATTTACATTCGTTAACTTTACATCTTTACAGTATACAAAATGAGATTTTGCATCTAGAAAACAATGTATATCATCCCAACCAAGGATATTACCATACATGCTATCATCAACAAATAACTTTGTATTTCTCGTTTCTTATATATTTTGTTCCACCCCCACCCTTGATTCCCTACTTCTCACCTTCTATCATTTCCCACCCTCCCACACTGACTCTTTAATGTTTTACTCATGGTCCCTTTCTAACTGCTTAATGAAGAAATCCTATTTAATGTCCTTTACTAGTTGTTTGACATCCTGATTTATATCCATAGAGCTCTTATTTTTCTCTAAATTGAGCAGCATTTCTAATTATTTGCTGAAGATTTATATAAGTATCTCCAACTTAGTACATCTGAGATTAACTCACTCTCCGTCATGTCCTCTCTCAAATCAGCTCACTTTTGTTTCTGCCAATGATGCCTCTATTTGTTCAGGTCTAAGATTTACTGTTTAGTAGTGTTCTGAGCCTATCCTGTGTCTTTCTACAACAGATCCATTGCTCTGACCATTTTATTACTCTTCCTGGTGTTCTGTTCTCAGTATCTTGTTTGTTTCCTTGACAAGTTATAAATATTTTATTTGTTCGTGTTTATTTATTTCCTTGCCAGAATGTACATCCATGAGACTGGGGGCCATATATCTCTTACTCAACATTGTTTCTCTAGGTCAGTGCTCGGTAGTGTATGTGATTTGTTCTTAATGTGTTGTTAATGTATGTGGTAGTTCTTGGTTAATATCTGTTGAGTGAGTGAGTGAATGGAATATTGTCAGTTTTTTCTCTGGATTGTCTCCAGTTATATTCCATTGAATTGCCATCTCCACCACGTTATTGTAATCCTTTATACTTATTCTGAGATTATTGCAATGGCTTTGTAATGGCCTCTCAGCAATCCTTCCTATGGATAGCCACCAGAATTCCACTTTTTTTTTTTAAAGAGCTTCTCAACAGACTTTCTTGTAGGAAAAAAACATTAGTTCTGTCCCTGTTGGTCTCCCATTTATACTTCTCTCTGTCAAGAGCTTTATGGTTTAGGAGCATGTAACTTCTAGATCAAGAGTTGTAATCCTTAGGATAAGGACTGTGACAAATATAGTCCAAAGGCCAAGTGATCATTATAGACTTTAAAGTTATGAGGAGCTGGTAATATAAGGTAGAACTGTATCTTTATTTTCATACTCTTCTCTAGCATGTATTTTACCAAGAATGGGAAGGGGGAAGTATTATAGAAATGGAATTAAAACAATACCGTAGCAGTACACTGTAGGTATGGAGGAGAGGTTATAAACAAAACTGAAAAACTGCCAGAAAGGTGCATGAATGGAAACTCCACGAGTAGCAGGCAAGAGCGGAAGTCTGTACTTGGGGAGGGTGTTTGCGGTTAATACTCTGAAATAAACTATAATTTGTATGATTCTTTTCCTTTCTAAAATTGCAATTGCAGAACCCCATTGAGATTTGTTTATAGTAAAGTTGCCTGAATCTGTGCTGAACTAATGATTTGGCCAATGGTTGACCAAACAGACATAGTCTCACAGTACACATGGAATAAATGTTTTTTAAATGAAAATAAATGGCCTGTCTGGGCATAATGTTTGGCATAGCAAGTGAAGGTAATTTAATGGAGGAAATAAGTGACAAAGTTCTAGGAGAGGCAGATTAAAAATTTTCAAGGGCACAGTAATATGGTGCCTTTGTAATTGATACTTAAGAGATTGAATATTTAGCTGACGCTTGGAGATGGAATATTTACTGAGTAAGAAAATATAGGAGAACGTGGGTTGGGGTATCAAGACCATGAAGCACTTAGTGCTAGAATCTGCCATTTACTTTTTCTATGGCCTTGGATTTTTATTCCTCAAGTTTCTTATCTGCAAAACAGGGAATATCTGTCCTTGTAGGATTATTATAATCTTAAAACAAGGTAACCACCCAATTTAGTTTCTAGTACTGTACGTGTGCCATTTTATTTCTGACCAATAACTAGTATGTAGTAAAAAATTCTAGAGAATATCTCCCTGAAAATATTTAAGAAGGAAATAACTAATTGGCAATATGGGTAGATAGTTTAGATTTTCTCATTTCCCTGTAAATTATCTAGGTATTCCTTGAAGGTCTACCACTACTATGAAATAGCATGTTACATGAAACATACAAGCCTTTTTCAAATAGAAGAATGTGATTATTTTGTTGACTTTTATCTTAAATTTAGACAAGGAATTAAATTGTGAGTAAAAATGTCGTTTGTCAGCTGAACGACACCCAGTGTAGTGAAGCAGTATCATGAGGATCGAAGTGGGAGAGTGTTTTTGACCTCACAGAGTGGTAGCTGGATGTGGATGGGAGGTGGCGTCCCAGATGACATCCTAGTGGGTGACTTTCAGTGACTGCTGGTACATTCGTAGAAAGCTCTGATATTAAAAACTGATTTTCTTTATCTCTTCATCCTAACAGATCATGGGAAGTATTTGCTTTCCATCAATTCCCAAGAGAAATTGCTGAGTGAAGCTAAGAAATCTTGTGATACACAATTTGAACTGTTTGGGAGACATTTTTGAAATATCTTTATAGAGTGTTTATTCTTAAAGCATCTAAAGTACTTTAAAGTTTACTAATTCACATTCACCTGAAAAGACGTATAAAGTCAGTGTCCCCTCCATAAAGGGTAAAAATTTGCTTTATTTGTTTATATCAATCACTTATCACTAAAAGGTTAATGGTATTTCACTGACTTTCCAGTAAAGGTACTCTCTACAATTCATGTACATCAACAATATAATTTTATATGTCTCTCAGCAGAAATGTATCAGACTAATAGTTTTTTCTTTAACTGTAACATATTTTAAACTGTGGAACATTTTAAAGATGCATGTACTCTGGAGGATATTTTATATCATGCAAGGAAATACATGAATTTCCATAGCATTAAAGATGTATTTGTTTCTTACGAATATTTCTTTCCCAATACAGCTCCTCTCCTCTTATGAAATAGCTAAAAATTTTGAAAATACATCCTTCTTTAGGAAAATATAATTGAAAAAAATGTGAATTCATAAATCAGGTACATTCCTCACCTAAGAACTCACCATCAATTACATGATGTGAAGCTGGGAGCCAGAAGCCCTTGATTCTGGTCCTCCTTCTATTATATATTAGTTGCTTTTATCAAAGAAAATACTATAATTAATTCGTGTCTAAGTTTTCTAATCCATAAAATGGGGATAATGATATATTTGCTTATTGTATATATTGAATAGTTAGTATGAGGATTATGTTATAAATGATTGTAAAAATTATACATAACCAAATTAATGGTGTCATTCATTATTGTCTTAATTTAAATGCAACTTCACGCTGTCTATATTTTAAAGAGTAACATAAGATTGTTAACAAAATCATTTTTATTCTAATTGAAAGTGACAGGGGGTCTTGACTCTAAACTCTAATTTAGTTTTTTCCGCCCACTGTTTAGTAGTGAGCAATATAAAATTACATGCCATGAAAGAGACCTGGATTTAGTGGAAGCAGATCTAGTCTTGCAAAATTGTACAGGGGTTTATTTTAGTCAGGGTTCTCCAAATAAGCAGAACTGATAGGATACACACATGCACATACACACATATGAGAGAAAGGATTTATTAGAGGAATTAGCCCACATAATTATAGAGACTGAAAAGTCCTTAATAGATTGTCTGCAAGCTGGCAAACCAGTAAAGCCAGTTGTGTGGCTTAGTCCAAGTCTAAAAGGCTGAAAGCCTGAAAGCCTGGGGGGCTTCCTGGTGTGAGCCCTGGAGTTCAAAAGCTGAGAACCTGTAGTTTTCTGAAGTCTCAAGCAGAAGAAGAGGAACAAGCTGACTGTGGAAAAGGAAAAGCAAAAATTAGTTGTTCTACCTTTATGTTTGCTTTGGGCCCCCAGATGGTTGGATGGCTCTAGCTCACATTGAGGGCAGGCTTTTCTCATTCACTGCAATACCAATGCACATGCCAGATATCTCTGAAAACACACAGACACATCTGGGGCAGCTCAATTCGAATAAAATGCTTTTTCAGTTCTTTTTAAATTAAATTATTATTAATTTAGAGATTTTTGGTCTAGGGTACATGTGCTCTCTGGAGAGACAGAGAGAAACAGACAGAAAATGAGAAATCATTCCCCCCACCCCCCAAGTGGGGACAGCCACGCTGCAATCCTTTCTCCTCTGTTCTCCTCTTGGGATCCTGGGCATGCACTCACATGCGCTCGCATTAGTTTAGTTTTAAGACACAGGACTTGAACCACAGTCGACTACGTGGAATCCCAGTGACATAACCATTACTCCATCTGTTGGTTCCAGCTTTTTCAGTTATTCAAATGAAAATCCTCAGAAGGGGGTTTATCTGCTAGCAGGAGACAGGCAGGTTCAGTGCCTATGCATAATTGAGAATAATGCTTTGTCAGTCATCTTGGTATATCTTAATTTAGTTAATTTGATACCTCAACCATCACAGGTACTAAGAACATTTCTCTCAATATTAAAATATGAAAATATTAAAATATCTTTGATGGATCACAGTAGCCTCAACTAAAGTACCAGAGGAAGAGATGTGGTGTGCGGGGAGGACTTGATGTACTGTTGCTGGCTTGGAGATGGGAGGGCTGTATGGAAGGTAGGAGGAGGGACTGAGTTCTGCCGACTTCTAGCATTAGTGTGGAAATGGATTCTTTCCCGGACTGCCCAGTATGTAATGTGGACCTGCTGATGTCTTGATTTTGGCCTTTTAGACCAGAAAATCCATCTATTTGGTGCCCTGACTTCTGACCCACAGGAACTATGAGGTGATAAATGGGCATTGGTTTAACCTGCTGAGTTTGAAGTAATTTGTTATGGCAGCATTAGTAAACTGATACACAAGGTAATCGAGAGAAGCTAGCATCTGGGAGAGAGCATGAAGTCATCTGTTAATGGGGTGGATTGAGTTCCACATTCAGGGAAGATGTAAGAGCAATCAGGATTGACCTTTCCATTGACTAGGCCCCTGGGGTTCTCAGAGTTGTTAAGGAAGGCTATGTCCTGCCAGAACAAAGATGTTCAGACACTAGAGAGACAGGGCCTCAGAGTTCCATTAAAATAGAATATTTAAAGAGCTCAGAGGCTTTCCAAGCAAATGGGATTTACAGGTCACAAACTGTACAGTAGGTTACAATTCTCCATGAATCTCTTGTATTTTTTGCACTCTTGTCAGCTTTTGTTGCAAATGATCTTTTCAAAGATGTGTGGATGCTGAATAGTCTTGGAAGTCAGAGTCTTACGTTCTCAGGAGCAGGGACAGGTTAATTTACTAAGTACTTGAATAAAGATAACACTCGAGACAAAGAGTGGCAGGTTTGTTTGCTGTCTGTTGTAGAAGATTGGGTTTCTTTTAGTTTTTAGTGTTCCTTGTCTATGATGAAAACCTGCTGTGTGTGCAGCACCCACCCAGGCTGTTTGGCATTACCTTGTGGGTCTTGGGAGGCAAGTGGAACTGATGTAAATGTGAAGATTAAGGTTACTGTGTGGTGCGTAATAAAGTGCTTTCTAAGTGCTTTCTCTCTGAGGCAGGGCTCTCATCTCTTTTTTGTTTTTTCTTTTTTTTTTGGAGAGGTTTTTGCTATAGGGCGCGTGCGCTCACCAGAAAGAGAGAGACAGAGACAGAAAGCAAGAAATCACCCCCTGGGGAGGATGGCCACGCCACAATCCCTTCTCCTCTCGGGATCTTGGGCGTGTGTGCACATGTGCCCAGTGTGAGTTCAAGTCACCAGGTCTAGGAGGCGAAACGTGGTCGACTACATGGGAGTCCAGCGACATAGCCATTATGCTAACTGCTGGTTGGGGGGGGGGGGGGGAGTGTCTCATCTCCTCTGTCAGTATCCATAAAGCCAAAGTGGCTACCTTGTTATCTTGTAGGTAAGTTAAAACCTTAGATCTGTCACAGTATATAACTGTATGAATAAACCTGTGTGTGTACACAGATTCTAAATTTCAAATGTTTTAAGGGACCAGCAATTGGCGTAACGGCTATGTTGCTGGACTCCCATGTAGTTGATCATGGTTCGAGTCACGGACCTGGTGGCTTAAACTCACGCCGGGTGCATGTGCGTGTGTGCCCAAGATCCCAAGAGGAGAAGGGATTGTGGTGTGGCCATCCCCTCTGGGGAGTGATTTCTCATTTTCTATCTGTCTCTCTCTCTCTGTCTTTCTGGCAAGCACATGCCCTATAGCAAAAACCTCTCTAAAAAGAAAAATCCAAATGTTTTAAAAACTCTATTAGCAATTAAGCAATTACTATACTTGAAGAAAATTTACTTATTATGGAGTGGTCTGAAGCTTCTCATTACCATGAATTGAATAGGTTTTGGCTCTAGGGCTCTCGCAAGCTATGCAGTAAATCTCTTGCTTTCAAAGAAATATCATGTTCAATCAGAAAGAAGGCCAGAGATTACACAGAAGTCCAGAAATAAGCATTGGTGCTTAAGTTTTTCATATCTCTTTTATTACTATGATTACATTTTTTATTTTTAATTTTTTAAAAAATATTTTTGCCATAGGGCACATGTGCCTGAGAGGCAGAGAAGGAAAATGAGACATCACTTCCCAAGGAGGATGGCCATGCCACAATCCCTTCTCCTTCATTTTCCTCTCTGGATTTTGGGCATGTACACACATGTGCCCAGTGTGAATTTCAGATCTGGGACTTGAACTGCTGTCAGTTATGTGAGAGTCCAGCTCCTTAACCACCATGCTACCTGCTGGTCCCATGCAATTAGCATTTTAAAATAACATGTAACTTTCCCAAATATTATTTTTATATTATATGGAATTTCCTTCCATCCTTGCCATTGACTATTTTTAAGGAAATATCTTTACTTCATTTAAAAAATAATGATGGAACCAGCAGTTGGCGTAATGGCTATGTTGCTGGACTCCCATGTAGTCGACCACAGTTGAGGTCCAGACCAGGGGGCTTAAACTCATGCCGGGCACATATGCGTGGGTGCCTAAGATCCCAAGGAGGGATCTTAGGAGGAGAAGGGATTGCGGCATGGTCATCCCTCCAGGGGATGATTTCTCGCTTTCTGTCTCTGTCTTTCTGGCGAGTGCACGTGCCCTATAGCAAAAACCCATCAAAAATAATAATAATAATGGCAGTAATGATGATGAGCCAGATTCCTGATGAAATTTTTTTCTTAAATATATTCCAATTTGGGGACTTTTGGTAAACATTCCAAGAGGTAATTATTATTCTCAACAACTTTAAGGAAGATTTAATTTTATAGTAGGATATCACAATAAGTGCCTTACTGAAAAAAAAAATAGCAAATTTAGTAGCTTTTTATTGCTCTCTCTAGACACACTGGAAAGTTCTGTAAACTGTAATAGTCCTGTTTTCAAGTTTTGCCACACTGTCCTTATTCAAAAAAGGAAAATGCCAATTCATCCACCAAGGAGGAATTGTATAACGTGAAAGCACTGGATGAGTTTCGTTTTCCAAAAATGTGTTGTACTCAGAGGCTGGGGAAGCTTTAGGTATTCAAAGCATAGCTTGTTTAGTAACAGATATCACTTGATATTCCTCTATATCAAATTTGTCTTTTTCTTGACTGTGCCTCTTGAATATTCATTGTGACTACCAAGACAGATTAAATATTTGCATGCAGAACTGTTTTGATTTTATAAGAACACAGGAAGTGTATTGCTTTTTGTTTTTAGCCACCACTATTTCTCCATCTGCTTTTCAGAGATTTTTGCCAAGTGAAGAACATGAAAAATAATCCAGGCCAAATGCTACCATTTTTTAAAATTTTGTATTTGTTTATAGCAAAAAAAGCAATCATAAGTAACTGTATAATAAGGTGCTGTTCCTGTTTACTGAGTGGAAAATGATTGCCTGGCAGATCTGGTTGAAATGGGGCTAAGTGGAGGAGAGGATGAAGGAAAATAATTCCATTTTAACACAAGACAAAAAGGAAACTATGTGAAGTGATGAATATGTAAATTAGTTTATTTGTGGAAATAATTTCACGATGCATACATATATCAAAGCATTGTGTTGTACATCCTAAATATATACAATTTTAATTGTACCTCATACTTCAATAAAGCAGAAAAGAATGAAAAAGACCCATCTTAATTGTATAGGCAGAACTAATCTGATTAATCTGATTTCTCATCTTAAAATTTTACTTTTAGTTTTTGTTACAGAGCATGTGCCCTCACCAGACAGAAAAGTGAGAAGCATCCCTCAGGGGGATGGCCACACTGCAATGATTGCTTGCTTGATTGCTCATTCACTATTTCCAAATTAGCAAAGATCAATTTTGGAGATTAATAAAAGGTCACCAAAATGATCCAAAAGGGAAAAAAGCATGTCTAAGGAAAAGGAAAGTACTTGTTTTAGTAGACTGTTAGAACCATTAATTTTGTCATCAATGTTCTCCTATTTTGACTGTCATTGGGTTAGTAAAGAAGTGTGAGTTGAAGTTGGACACTCCTCCAATATCTGTTGATAGTAATGTGTATGGAGATACCTTTATTTTTTTGTAAAGGTTTTTGCCTTAGGCATGTGCACTTACCAGAAAGAGAGGCAGAGAGAAGGAAAGTGAGAAATCATGCCCCCCGGGGGTGGGGGGAGATGGCCACACTGCAGTCCCTTCTCCATTCTCCTCCTGGGATCTTGGGCATGCATGCACATGCACCTGGTGTGAGTTTCAAGCCACCAGATCTGGGACTTGAACCAAGGTCGGCCATGTGGTAGTCCAGCAACGTAACTACTATGCCATCTGCTGGTTCCTTGAGATAACCTTTTAATATCATAAATCCTACCTTTCTATCTTCTTTATTGTGATGCTCGTGGTTGATTTTTTTCCCCTAAACTATTTCTTAATGTTGGAAGTATAAATTCAACACATACTGAAAAGATAGCAGTGATGTTGCTGTTAGTTGGACATCCACTAGATTCTGACAGGGTTGTTTTATTCTGTGAATTATGAAGATTATGTAGTATTTCTAGAAATGCTAAGTTTATAAGATCATGAAAATGAACCTTGAACAATCTGAGGCTGGGAGTTTTGTTGACCTCTGATGTTCCTTACTGTCCTGATTCAATACAAGCCATGGTAAAGACTAATCATATTTTTGTTACCACATATAATTTGCAGCTACCAATGAAAAGAACATTTGTTTTCATAAGGGAAAATTTGTTCTCTCTTTATAATAGTTGGGTATGGTATCTTTGCAATGTACTAGATTAAAATTCTAGAGCACTTTTTTTTTTAGGTAATGGAATGAAAGTTGATTATGTTAGTATTTCCTCATTTAAAAGAAAGTAATATTGACTTATAAATCAGTTTTTTATATAATATCCTTTGTCCTCCCACCTCCAAACCAGGATATTTTCTTAGTTTGAGAGAAATATCTTTAGATGTTTCTTTGATTAAATTGGCAAATGTTCTGGGCAGCCTTCAAAATGCTGTACAAGTTCTCAACCCAGCACTGACACGTGTTTCATTTTCCTGTGTGGTGATCACAAACTTAACTCTAGTTTAACTTAACTCTACTAGAAAGGAGTTGTCAGCTTAAATGACAACTCTTCTGGGCTTCCTTAAGTTTGTCTCTGATTTAGCCCACCTTAAAGGATCTCCTCCCACCCTGCCTTTGTTAAGTCTTATGTGCCTTGAAAGATCTTTACTTTGGCTCTTATTCTTTCTCTAGCTCTTTGATGTGTGCAGTATGTGTTTTGAATTTCTGAGGCTGTATAACTTCCTGGGAACAGGAACCTTGTCTTAGAAGTCCTCTGTCACCTCGTGATGCTGGAAGCAGAATATCTGCTTAGGAAATCATCTTTATTGATTGGGTGACATTCCAAGGATCAGCCAATTCTGTACCTCAGTGACCAGTGGTATTAAATTCCTTGTACCTTTTGTTTTCTGGGAAGGCCTCGTGCTTGTATTTAGACAGGGCTTGAAGAACATTAGCTAAATAAATGAGGTGATGAATGAAATGTCACTTTTGTTTAATATTAAAGCACATGAGATCATCTCTTAAAGAAAGCCAGGGAAATGGCATAACATGTGCCTGACGGGAGTAAGCATTATGGTGGCCATGCCAACCTTGGTGGCAGCCAGCTGTGAAGGATGCTAGAAACTAGGAAAAAAGGTGAGATGATGAGTTTCTTTACAGCTTGGACCCTCACCATTTGGGAAATGAACGTTCCAATGGAGAACCTTAGCTTCTTAATCTCATGCCTGGAGCCTGACCATATTTGTTTGTTTGTTTATTTTGGAGAGGTTTTTTTTTTTTTTTACTATAGGGCGCATGTACTCGCCAGACAGACAGAGAGAGACAGAGAGATAGAAAGCGAGAAATCACCCCCTGGGGGATGGCCATGCCGCAATCCCTTCTCCTCCATTCTCCTCTCGGGATCTTGGGCACGCATGCACACGCGCCCGGTTTGAGTTTAAGCCACTGGGTCCGGGACTCGAACCATGGTCGACTACGTGGGAGTCCAGCGACATAGCCATTACTCTAACTGCTGGTCCCTCGTTTGTTTGTTTATTATGTTTTAAGAAACTGGCCTCTTTTGCTAAAAGCAAAGTTTTAAAAAATATCATTGGAGAAAGTGACTGGGAATAAAAAACAAACAAATGAACTGCAAGCTGTTGACTGAACAGCAGTCTCAGGTTAAGGCAGTGCTGCTTTGATAGCTGGTTGGTAATGGAGGAGCACGGCTCTCTTTGAAACAGAAGATCAAGGAATCTTCTACTAGAGCCTTTATAGCATGTTTTCTGCCAGGTGAGCTGTGTTGACACTTGGAGGACACTTTCCTGCAAAGTTGTTTTGCCATCAAAATCTGTCAATATTAGGGGTTCTTTTGACTCTCAAAATGGGTTGGTGATAAGTGTCATTGTTATTTGAGGCAGGGGGCTATGTAAAGGCTTCTCAATTTTAGCATTTTGATGTCATCTTGTGAGCATTGACTTCAGTAGGGATGAATTTTCTAGTAAATGTCCTTGTATTTTGTTTGTGAAAAATACACTTAGCTGAGATACTGTGGCCTAGAGCTCAAGGGTCACTCTGGTTCTGACTTTGGGCAGGGATTTGTTTTGGGTCGTGTTAGAACTTGAATTGGTTAGAAACAACCTGATATTTTTCTTTTAGGAAAGAAGAGCCTAGGAATACACAGATGTCTTCCTGGCTTGGGAAAGAACCTGATATCCTAAAGACTTCCTGAGACCTCTTATTTTTTAACTCATCGTCAAAATTATGCTGAGAGGTTTTGGAGAAAGCTAATATATAGGAACTACATAAACATAATGTCTTAAAATGAAGTTTCTAATACTGTGAAAGAATATATGTTTCTTTTCCCATCTGCATGTTAATTTTTAAGTAAATTAATATCTGGGTATTAATATGCTTTTTTCTTAGTAGAAAAAAATGTCCCCTTTTCAAGAATCTTCCTTTTTTGGACAGTTATTTATTTGGACTACTTTTAGGGTAGCAAAATAAATGTATCTCTCTTTTTTCGCTTTAACGTTTATTCCCTTTTTCTCTAGTGACTTCTTTTTTTAATTTTTATTTATTTATTTATTTTTTTTTTTTGAGAGGTTTTCGCTATAGGGTGTGTGCGCTCGCCAGACAGACAGAGAGAGACATAGAGACAGAAAGAGAGAAATCACCCCCGGGGGGATGGTCACGCCGCAACCCCTTCTCCTCCATTTTCCTCTCGGGATCTTGGGCACGTACGCATATGCGCCCAGCGTGAGTTTTAAGCCACCGGATCCATGACGTGAACCGTGGTTGACTATGTGGGAGTCCAGCGACATAGCCATTACGCTAACTGCTGGTTCCCCTCTAATGGCTTCTTAGCCATTTATCTACAATAAAGGTTTTCTCATCATCTTGAACTCTTATTTTAACTCTGCCTCTTTTTGGTCTTCTGTCTTATTTTTCTTCTTGCCATTAATGGCAGTCAATTTGCCTGTATGGGTTAGGCTTTATGTTAGGTACTGGGAATGCAGAGATGAATTAATACAAAATATCTGCCTTCAGGTAGCTTCTGCTCTACTAGAGGATGCACATAAAGCATCCAACAGAGTAGATTGCTAAGTACAAGGCAGCGTTAAGTGTAGAAGAATGGAAGGACATAGAACATGGGGACTTATAGATGTATCTCAAAGACCAAGAAGAGTTTTCAAAAGAGATGATGCTTTAATGGAATCTTAAAGGATGAGCAGAGAAATTAGAAAGGCTTGTATGCACAGTGGCATAGAAACATAAAAAAATAGGTGGTCTGGCTGAAGAGTGGATACCCTAGCAAGTGTGGCTTGTCTGGTAGGTAGAACCAAATTTGTAGATGGCCTTTTATGCCATATACTTATTGCTTCGGTGACAAATTGCCATAGATGCTACATCAATGGCTGGCCTAAAACAACACTATTCTACAGTTTTGGAAGTCAGGTGTCTAAAATGGGTCTTATGGGGCCGAAGTGGAGGTATCCACAAAATTACATCCCTCTGGAGGCTCTGGTGGAGAAACTGTTCTTTGCCTTTTTTAGCTTCCAGACGCTGTCTGACTTCTTTGAGTCATGGCTGCATTATTAACTCTGAGGAAGGAGCAACTATAGACACATATTTAGCCAAAGAATCTGGTAGTGTTTTAGAGATTTATTCTTTAGGATGTTGGGAATGTAGATACTTGAGGCAGGAAGAAAAATTGAAAGAATTTGTCAGTTGTCTGAGAACCCCTGGCATCCTGAAATGAGGCAGTGGCAATGTGAGTGGATGGGGAGTGGGAAGACTTAGCTAGAAGATGGATGTGGGGACTAATTGAGGTATTTAGGATGGGTATTCCTGAATACCTCTCAAGCTTCACACACAGAAACCCAAAGTATACAGCAATTCCACTAGCCACAGTAGAATATAAGGAAGGAGGTACCAGCAGGTTTGGGTGATAGCACGTTTGACCTCAGTTTGGTTACGTTGAGTTTGAGCAGAGAGGCATGCCTCATGGAAGATCTGGAGCCTATGAGAGAAGACTGTATTTGGAATCATCAGACAAAAACTGCAGAGAGAAGATGGCCTAAAGATAGTATATGAAATGAGAAGATTCTCCTGTCTTGCAGAGCCCTTGATGTGCATTTTATAAGTGCTACTGTATGTAAATCCACATGTATCTTGTATTTTGTTCAAACTCATGGTAAGTAAGGTGGAAGTCCCTTGAGGAAAGGGGTATTCTTTATCTTTGAATCTCCTTTTGTGACCATCCACCGACTGAATATATATCCATACACAGGCATAAATCTAGATTGGAGTCATATTGTACTTTGCATTAAAATATAAGTCCTAGATTATTAAGCTTATTTGTTTTTGGTCTTTTGATATCTTTACTAATATATCTTACCAGGAGAAATATTTGGGGTTTCTCCAATTTGAGAATTGTCTTTCAAAGTCATTATAATAATCTGTGTTACAATTAGGTTAAATGTTATTGCTTCAGGGTCAGCAGGTGGCGTAGTGGTTAAGGTGCTTGACTCTCATATGGCTGACCACAGCTCGAGTTCCAGACCTGGCAGCTTGAAACTCATGTTGGGTACATGTGTGTGCATGCCCAAAATCCAAAGAGGAGAATAGAGGAGAAGGGACTGTGGTATGGCTATCCCCCCTGGGGAGTGAGTTCTCACTTTCTGTCTCTGTCTTTCCAGTGAGTGCACATGCCCTATAGCAAAAATCTTTAAAAAAAAAGAAATTTCTAGTTAGAGAAGCATTTGAAATATGTGTGTGTTGATGCTGAACACTGAACACTTAAAGAAAAAGTTTTGTTCTTTACCTTAAATTAATGGGTAGGATATTGATTACAAAACTTTATGTTCATGGGGCCAGCAGGTGGCATGGTGGTTAAGGGTGCTGGACTCCCACATGGCTGACCACGGTTTGAGTCCTGGACCTGGTAGATTTTTTTCTCACTTTCCCTTTCTCTCTCTCTCTCTCTCTCTCTCTCTCTCTCGCACACACACACACACACTCTTTCCCTCTCTGGTCAAATTAAAATAAATAAATAAATAAAATAATTCTTTAACAAAAAAATTATGTACATATCATAAAACCTAATCTTGTTAGTGTGAGAAAGAAACTATCGAAGACATTATGGAAGTTCCTCAGCTATTCCAAATTCTCTTTGGGTCTATTTGTTCAGCTAATAACATCACCCCTTGTCTTTTTTCATCCTTAGAACTCCAGAATCATGTTTGTCTTTGTTCTCTTTCCCTTTGTCCAACTGGTCACCAAGATTTTCCTCTGAAATGTCTCATCATTTTCTACCCTTATTTTTCCCAAACTACTGGAATAATTTTTAATAACTCTCCCTGCAGCCAGCCTATCCCCAGCTCTTGTTTATTTTGAATATGATCACTAAGCTTTCTAAAATATGCAACTGATCATATTCTGTACAAACCCATTAATAGGTCTCCATTGTCTGTGAAATAAACCCCTAAACTTCTGACATCCAGGTGCCTTCCTCTGGATAGCTCCCACTGGTGATGCCCCACTCTGTGCTTTTGATTTTCCTCCTACTGTTCTGATTGGAATGGCCTTTTTTCTTCCACCTTCCTGATCTCCACACTGACTTAGTGAACTGTACTTGTTTTCAAAGGTCCAGCTCAAAGGGCATCCCCTTTATATGTGTGTGTGTTTCATTATTCTGCATTCTACTGCTACTACAAGTGTTCTCACCATACAAACACTCTCTACTGCTTTATGCATCCACGTTCTCATTTCTCTGTACTGCTATGACTCCATATCCTTAGCACATAATTGGTACTTAATGATGGAATGAATTGTTGGGCTGGTGGAAAAATCTAGTTAGAGTCTAGTTTCAGTCTCTCTCCTGATTGATTATGGGTTTCCAGTCCTTTTTTCTTTGCCTATTAAAAAATGGGAGGGATTCAAGTATAGGTATATCAGATTAATTCATGGTATCCTGAGATCTTTCCTACAAGTGTTCTTAATTTATATCATGAGGTCTTATGTGAAGAATATGAATATTTCTTGAATTCCACAGGAATCTATTTTAACTTTATCCAGCTTTCGGGGTTTCCCAGGAGACTTGCTCGTGTCTTTCAGATATCACATATGCTGTTAACCAAGGTTAAAGAGCAGTTGGAGCTGCACGTAATCTGTGTTAATAAAATCTGACTTCCATTCAATAACATGAAAATGTTCTGTTCCTGGTTTTGAAAAGCCCTGGTTATCAGTTTTCTTTTTCTTTCTTTTTTTATCTTTGGTTTTCAAATTCCCCTAGTTCCTATAGGCTCTGGAATACTGACTGGGTTGTGAGAATGTACTCAGAGGGCTGAAGAACAATTCTGATTTTATCCTCCCAAGATTTGGGAGAACTGTGCTTATGTTCTAGAATGCCAGGAGGTGGATGTCACCTCGTGAACAGGTTCAGTCAGAAGTGTGTTAGTTTGCTAATAACAAAGTACCATAAATTGTGTGCCTTAGATAATAGAAATTTATTGTAGACCTGTCTCTCTCTTCCTGGCTTCTGAGAGTTTGCTGGCAGCTTTTTGGTGCTCCTTGGCTTGTGGATGTGTCATCTTGATCTCTGTCTCCATCTTCTCGTGTTGTCTACCTGTGTGCATACCTGTCTGTTGTCCATTTTATAAGAACAGTCATATGAGTTTAGAGCTCACTCTGTTTATCTCATTTAACGTAATTATCTCTGTAAGAATCCTATTTTCAAAGAAGGTCACATTCTGAGGTACTTGGGGTTAGGTTAGGTTATGAACATTTTGTGTGTGTGTGTGTGTGTGTGTTTTTTTTTTTTGGGGGGTGGTGGTTCCAATTCCACCCATAACAAGTGGATGTGCTTATATGACCCACAGCAGAAAGGTTTTTGAACTCCCCTGGCTGATCCTATAAATATTGGTTAGCCCTTTGATACTGTATTGTGGGGATATCTGTAGAGAGCTTAGGGCATTGGGGTGGTGGTACTGGGTAAATGTGAGGAAGAGGCTATTTTTCAGTTAATAGGGAAGCATTTTAAGATTTTAAGTATCATCCCTGAGTAGAGAGATTAATTTACTCTGCATTATTCTTTAGAGGTCCTTGGAGGGTCATTAGGTTTTAAAATTTCTATTTATTGTTTGATATCTGAATTTGTACTTCCAATAACTCATTATACTAACTTAAAAGTTTGAGTGCTTCTGAAACGTGAATTCTTCTGCTACTGTTTTAATTTGGGGCCCCAACTATCAAGTGTCAGCTCATGTGTTTGGAAGTCCAATGTCTGTTATCATTGCCAGATTTGTGATTGTGTAATAAGAAACAAAACGGCCATCAGCCTGACTGAATACTGTCTGGTTTTCTTGAGCTTAAAAGTATAAAAGTTTTTTCATATCAAGTGACCACTTTGTGTAAGCGTTCAACTCCATAAGAAAGATATTTTATTGTCTCCTAAAAGATGAGAAAATGGAACCATATAGCGGTTAAGTAACTTGCTGAAGGTCACAGCTCGTAAGGCCTTCAGAGGCTGTGCCACCAACCAGTATACTAGTGTGCCTGCAGGTCAATAGCTTATGAATTAATCATAAATAAAAGACTATTTTCACTGTTCTTGAGTTGGTATTATCATATAGTTTTGGCTGATATTGGCATAATCTACTTCAGACTCATTTGGTAGTAATAAGAAACATAACAAAACTATAGAGAAAGGAAGATCAGTCAATGGGGGGGACACCATTCCCTTCTCTTTTTCTCCAGAAGAGCTCACTGGGCTTGGCTCTAAGTATGGCCATATTGATTAGGGGCTGATGTATCATCTGAGGGCATCTCCCTCCACCCCAGCCTTAGCTTTTGATAATGTCTGAAATTTTAACCTTGGTGTTCTTTTTTATTTATGGGAGCTTTGGGGTATTTTGTTGTTGCTATGATTTAGCTATACATACTGGAATGTTCAAATTTGTGTGTCTTTTTTCTGCTGTAAGCATTTAAGTTGAATCTAAGATTATGTTCTCAGGATGACTAACTGTAACAAGGCTCTCAAGAGTGGGGACCATGTTACACTGGTGGTACAGAACTTGGCTGTTGGTGGCCAAGGAATGCAAGAATATAAGCAAACAATTAGTCAGTTAGTTGATACCACCTGTATTTATTGAGAACCTCCTTGGGCCACACACTGTGCTCCATGCTGGGACAGAGCCAACTGTTATTGTGGATAAAAAGAGATGCTGAAAAGGGATGCATATAAGGGTTTGGAAACAAACCCATTACCTTGGAAATTTTGCCTCAGGCTAACTTGGCCTTTTTGAATATTTATCACTAATAGATAAAATTCAAGATAAGATATTTCCATGGAGAGATGATGGGGAGTGGTCTGAATCTTTTTGCTTTCTTTCCTTCTTTTATCTAACCTTTAGTTATGACTTAGCCTATGAGATCTGCTCCTAAAATGGAAGAGGCAAGAGAAGATGAGACCTTTCACCAACATCAACAGGCCTGGAAAAGAAAATTCAGTGGTGATTAGGTTGCAATTTTAGCTAAAATAAAGTTTTGGAATTGTGATTAAAGTTTTCTGTACTCTCATTTATTATGCCTCCTGTTAACTCAGTGTCTGACACATAATAAGCACTAATTAAATGTTAACTGATTTAGAATTGAGTTACTATTTCTTCTGTATGTGTAGGTAATAATTGCTGTGTTTTCAAAGGATGTCTGAGCTTTAACATTTTTTAGGTTATGGTACCTGACGACTTCACTAATTAGAGAAATAAAAACCACACGTATATGGGGAAAAAAAAAATCAGATTCCCTATTGCAACATCCATAGAATGAGTGGAATAAAAAGTTAAGGCTACAGCTGATAGCAATTTACTAAGCTAAGGATCATAAACGAGTTTCTTCAGGAAGACTGGCTGAATTGCAGCATGGGAATGTAAAAGTATAAGATCCTTTATTATTACTATTATTATTATTATTATTTCTGTGCTAGTAACTTTATGAATTTCCTGTTAGAAGTTTCTAACTTTAGTTATCTGTACCATTTCCTCATTTACATTTTTTCAACTCAGAGAGCCATGGAAGTACACTGTGTTTGAGTACTTGGAAACAGGCGATGTCAGAACCTGGAGGATGAATTGGGCTTCTTCTGCACTGCTGAGTTGATGAATGGGAACTGCAGACAAATCCATACAAATGAGAACTTTCTGGAAAGTGGGCAGTGATGAAAGACAGACATTTCTTTGCCTGTTGGTTTCAAGTTGTCCTGTTTTACTACACTCTTGGCTTTGTGTGGTGTATGCATAGCTTTTCCTGTGCTACTAATTGTAGATTTTTTTTTTTGAGGAGCATTTGTGTTCTAAAAGATGCTTTGGATGGGAATTTTGAGGTTAAACAATTGGGACACAGAACTAGTCTTGACTCGTCTTTTTGGCTCACCTGCTACTTTTATGGTGTTTTAAATGAGTCTTTCAATTACGTATTTGACATGTGTAGGTGGCTATACCAATTTGAACAAAAACCTGTATCTGTTGTGCTGGCTGTAGAACAATGACTCTGGCAGTTAACTCTATCAATAATGTTCATTAATAGAATTTTTTAGATTACTGGTTGTTGGTTTTAGCAGGAGTTTCTGGCTTGCTGGCTTCATGAATATTTGAAATGTAATCATAGAGCCTACTTTAATTCTTTTTCTCAGGAGAGCTGGTTTTCCCTCCCTTGATTCTTCTATTTATATGATATTTTGGAGTGCTAAGCTGCCTCTTTTGCTATGTTATTACAACCCTGAAGCTCACTAATAATTCATGCTCCAGCTGTGTGAATTGGTAGCTTTAATTAGCTATTACTATTATCTAGAAAAAAAAGTTTCACTTACAGATGTTATTACATGGAGCAAACTACTTTATAGATGCATGCATTTAAAACTGAAATAATTTTATTTGAACTGTGTTTTAGGCTTCACATCATTGTATTTCCATTTATTTTTAAAATGATAGCTTATTTGTAAAATGTTATTTTTATATATTGGCATATTTTTGTGCTTTAAATACTTCTTTTTTTTTTTTTTTTTTGCATGTTTTCACATTGCCTTTCCCCAATATCCTATTTGTGTTGCTTTTTCAAATCTCAAATAGTTAGCTTTATTCTTTTATGGATGTTGTTTGTAAGTCATATAAAGAGCTTCTTAGGCTTTTGTCTAATATTTCATAAGTTCTTTTTTTTTTCGCACAGGGTGCGTGCGCTCGCCAGACAGACAGAGAGAGACATAGAGACAGAAAGCGAGAAATCACCCCCCAGGGGGGATGGTCACACCGCAATCCCTTCTCCTCCATTCTCCTCTCGGGATCTTGGGCACGCGCGCACACGCACCCGGCATGAGTTTTAAGCCACCGGGTCCGGGACGTGAACCGTGGTCGACTACGTGGGAGTCCAGCGACATAGCCATTACGCTAATTGCTGGTTCCCCATAAGTTCTTGCACTTCCTCTGACCACAGATATCTTCTAAATATTTGAAATTATTGCTTCCGGTAATCATACTAACATTTTGACTCTAACTGACTGAAAGCTCTAAACTTTGCTGACATAGAAAAAAGTTTTAAAACCAAATTAGTTTGAACCATATTTGAGTGCTTCAGAATTTACCAGAAGCAGGAAAGGGAGAATGTTGCAACCTAGTACCTCAGTTAGCCTAATATTTGAGCTTGGGTCATTGGACCTGACCAGTATTCCTTCATTTTATAATATACGTAATTTTGTACCTATCAGTTCTGAGCTGCCTTTGCTGCTATTTTTAATTTGCCAAAGGGCATGTGTACTCACCACAGTGTGTGTGTCGGGGGGAGGGGAGTAAGAAATCATCCTCTATAGAGGCTGGTCACCTTGCAATCCCTTCTCCATTTCTCCCTCATTTTGGGATTTGGGGCATGTCTTTCAAGCACTGGGTATGAGACTCCAATCACACAGCTGGCCATGTGGAATCCAGCTGCCTTAACCACCACACCCCTAACTGGCCCCTGTTCTTGCTATTTCAATGGTTTACAATGAAAACTTCTGTTAGGAAGTAGTTTTATTTACTGGTTGATTAATTGCCTAATATTAAATTAGGTGTGACTATGTGTGTCTGTCTTACCATCCTAACATTATATGCGGTATAAATAATTACAGAAAGGACTATACCACATACTGAGTACTGATTAGCTTACTGAACATATCAAGTAAAAAGTTGTTAATTTTGCTGCCTTTATTTTCCATCTCTGTAATAATAGCCGTCAAGCCTTCTGGGATCAAGATTTGGTTTTGGTCACTTGCTAATTGCCATGCAAATGATGATTTTACAAATTATAAACAGAGGATTGGGTCTCAGGGTCTGAAGCCCCCCTCTTTTTTATCCCTCATGAAAAAGTTAATTTATTTCTATGAAAAAGGAGATAATACCTTTCACACTGATTTTAGTTTTTTTGTGATAAATGAAACTGGAAGAAGGTCTGTTTTCTCATTATGCCTGAATACCCCAGTTCAAAAACCGTGGCCATATTACATTTTACATTCCTTTTGCTGCTTTGCCTTGTTAAGGTTTCTGTGAAATGATTTCAAGAGCTGATTGCATTTCAGAGCATGTTTTAAATGGAAATATGAGTTCTCAAGGGAATTTTTGTTATCTTAGAAGTACTTTAGAAGGGAGAAGAAGTAGAATACAAGTGAAGAGAGGGCAGATAAAAGGAACTTTTCTGTGACGGGAGGTGCGCATTTAGCTGTGCATAGAGAAAGTTGTATTAATCGATGCAGATTTATTTGATGGGAATTATAAATGGTAACTGTCAAACTGTGGTGGTGCATTTTCAATGACTATTCTAGTTAGAATTCTTTTGGTTGCAAATAACAGAAAACTCAATCTAAACTGCCTTGTGTTGGTCAGAAGAGGTTAATTGGCACATCTGAGTGATATGTGATAAAGCCTTAAGTGTGCCTTGATTCACAGCTCAAACCACAGTGCCAGGACCTAGTTTTCTAAATTCTGTTTTCTGGATCTGCTTCTCCAGTGTTGGCTCTACTGTGGAATGTCACATAATTGTCAGCAACTCAGAAATTCGTATCTAGGGCAAAAACGTCAGTCTTTGCCCCAGTGTTCCTTGGAGATACCCTGAGAGTCACCAGGACCAACCTGGATTAGGTTACCTGTCTTCCCTATACCAATCATTGTGTCCAGGGAAGGTAATATTCTGGCTGAAAGAGCTTCAACCTCAGAACTAGGGAGGGACCCCACCAGAATCACATTATTTGAGAGTATGGGAGATGGATCCCCAGCAAAGATTGAGAAAGTTGTCAGGAGAGGAAAAGAAGGTAGGGGATGCAAAGAATGAATGTCCACTATAGATATTGTATTAGTACCCCTTATTGGACTGAACTTACTATATGGGCACTATGATGATATATTTGTATGTCTGAGGTGCTATAATATTCCCAAAGATTACCATTTGAAATTATACTTCAGATACACCCAGGATCAATTATACACTCAGTATAAGAAAACTTATCCATTATTCTATAATCAGCCCTTCCTCCTATCAAGGATTTAGAATATGTTCAAAGCTGTCAGCTCTCAAGACCAGCAGTTGGTGTAATGGCTATGTTGTTGAACTCCCATGTAGTCGACCATGGTTCGAGTCCAGGACCTGGTGGCTTAAACTCAAGCTGGGCTCATGTGCATGCCCAAAATCCCAAGAAGAGAATGCGGCATGGCCATCCCCCCTGGGCAGTTAATTTTCGCTTTCTGTCTCTCTGTCTCTTTCTGGCGAGGGCACATGCCCTATAGCAAAAACCTCTCAAAAAAAAAAAAAAAAAAAAAAAAAAAAAAAAGCTGTCAACTCTCTCCAGAAAAAAGTACATGGCTACATACTACAATACTACAAAATATGAAATATAACTTGGATTAGAAGTCCCAGCCAAAAACTCCTTATCCAAAGCTCAAATATATTCTATAATATCCTAGAAGAAAGTTGTCTGGTCTAGTCCCTCCCCTCCAGGGACTACTGGGTGCCACATTACAAATGCCCTTCAAAATAAAAAATGGCCTCCAATAAAACTACATTCCAAAAAATGGGTAAGGAACAGAATGGAAAGAGTAAAAATGTTGAAGAGGCAGAGTCTGAAAAATTTGTGGGAGAAAAAGTATTGCATTGATGCGTAGTGAATGGAAAGGTGGAGTATTTCTTGAGGTGGAAGGGATTTACCTATGCTGACAATACTTGGGAACAGGAAGAAAATTTAGATCGTCCAGAGTTAATTGAAGCATTTTTTAATTTTCAAAAAGCTGTTAAAGAAAAAGATGGTACAAAGAGAGAATCTTTATCTGACAGTGAATCTGATGATAGCAAATCAAAGAAGAGCGATGCTGCTGATAAACCAAGAGGCTTTGCCAAAGGTCTTGGTCCTGCAGGAGTAATTGGTGCCACAGACGGCAGTGGGGAGTGGGTGCTTCTCATGAGCTGGAAAGACTCAGATGAGGCAGACTTGGTACTGGCAAATGTGAAGTGTCCTCAAATTGTAATTTCTTTTTATGAAGGGAGACTAACTTGACATTCTTGTCTGGAAGATGAAGCTCAATAATTGTGTTTTATATATATACATACATGTATATACATTTACATACATACACATTTCTTTCCTTGTCTACATGTAAATGTATATGTGTGTGTGTGTGTGTGTGTGTATAAAAAAATAAATAAATCTGGGTCTTGGATTTTGATTTACTAGTGTGAAGGAATAACTACATTCTAATGAAAAATCAGGTTTGACATGCTTGTTTTGAAAGTAGTATTGAGGGATTTGGGGGAGGTTGCAACCCAAAAGCACTGGTTACTTTGAACAAATAAAGTAAAAGCTTTAAAAAAGTAAAAGAAAGTTGTCTGGTCTATGTTTGAAGCCTCCAGGCATGTCCCCAACTTTGGCCCTAAACCTTAGGTAAAATGACTGTTTCTGTTTGCTGGTTACTTCAGCAGCCTCCTCAAGGCCTTCTTTCTCATTCTCCACTTTAAATGTTGACTTTAGCTTTTTTTTCCTTTTGTCTTTGAGCAAAGTTTCTAATTTAGAGTATATTTGTTTTTCTTTTCATCCCATTTACATGGAGGACTCTTGGACAATTTGATGAGATTTCTGTTTGTGGTTCCTGTAAGGTGCTGCCTCTGGATGGTCTTTCTTTGAGGGGAGTGTTGCCAGATATTTGCTCCCCATCTTATCTTCCTGGATCTCAGAGCTATTTTAACTCAGGCTGCTTTAACAAAATACCATAGGCTGAGCAGCTTAAACCACAGACATTTATTTTTCACAGTTCTGGAGGCTGGGAGGATGGAGATAAGGGTGCTAACATGGTCCAGTTCTGGTGAGGGTCATCTCCCTGCCTTGCAGGTAGTTGCCTTCTTGTTGCATTCTCACATGGTAAAGGAAACTCTGGGTCTCTTCCTCTTCTTATAATGAGCATTCTACCACGAGCATCTATCCTTATGACGTCATTTTAACCTAATTACTGCCTGTAATTGAAAGTGTCTCTCCCGAAGTCATATGTTCAAATTTGTTTATTATAGTATTAAGGTGTGTGTGGGGGAACTTAATTAGATTATGGGTGGAGCCCCTGAGAGGTGATTAGGATTAGATAAGGTCATTAGAAGGGAGCCCCCTAGGATTGAATCCTGGTCATTTCATGAGAGAGAGAGAGAGAGAGAGAGAGAGAGACAGACAGACAGACAGACAGACCAGAGCAAAGACACATGAACATAGACACACTAGTTCTCACTCTCTCACCACATGATATCCTGTGGTACCTTAGGGGATTCGACAGGGAATTTCCACCAGCAGGAAAACCCATATAAGACATGGCCCCTTGACTTAGACCTCCAAAACTATGAACTAAATAAATGTCCATTCTTTATAAATCAGGCACTTCTGTTATTAGCAACAACGAATGGATGGAAGCACCTCCTTAAGGCCACACCTCTAAATACTGCCACGTTGGGAATTAGGACTTCAACACATACATTTTGGGGGAACACAGGTATTTGGTACATGGCAAGAGTCTTAAGATTTCACCTGTGGATGGTGATGGGAGATTCACGGACAGAGAGTTCATTGCCACTAGAAGGCACCAGCACTGTTTGCTCTTTGGTTCCTGTTTATCTTGGATTCAGATCTGTCCTTTCGTGGCTTCCGCCCTTGTGCGTGTGAGTCCTACCTCTTGGAAAATCTGGAGCCAGCACCAGACTACAGATCAGATGTAGAGTTGGGGCATACTGGCCCAGTCTACTTGTTCTAAGCAGGGGCACCACCCAAACTACACCTGAGTCCTCCCACTCCCTGTTCTTTCCGATGAAAATACCCAAGCCTCTTTTAAGTTGCTGCATCTGTGGTTCCCTTTTCTGTCTACTCAAACCAATGCTTCTGGAAAGGGAGTTCAGTTTGAAGGTGATATTTTAGTTCCTACTAATCTCATAATTTGTACTGGTGGGTGTGGGGAGCTAGGTGCTATAATTTTATGGGGTCAGTGCTCAACAGCTGCTTAATGTGATAGGTTTTATTTTCCCTTTAAAGGGAGGATGAAATAGACTTTGGAGCATGCTTTTTTTCCATTTTAAGCCCCCATTTGTTCTGCAATCAGCAGATAAGCAAAGGGCCATGGGTGCCAGCTGCAAGCATTATTGCAGCCTCTTGCTTTTTGTTTCCCAGAAAGATCATTCTTGTGCCAGTGGCATGGGATTTTTTGACTATCTAAAATGTGCCGCTACTTAGTCACACTGACAGGAAAGCCAGAGGCAGTCGCTTTTCAAGTGGCCCTCTAAACTGGGCAGGAGAACGAGTACAGGGCAGCCGTGGCCACAGTGTGACTAGGACATTCCTCTCTGTCTGTTGTAAACACAGGATTTCAGCTTTTGGACTGTGACTAACCTGCTGTAGGAATCCTTTGAGCACATAAGCAGGATTGACATGGTGCAGACATGGCAGCTCCAGCGGCTTGTTATGCCCTGTACTCGAGTCAGCATATCTAAAATCACCTCCATCTCCCAGCTGCCAGTGCCAGCATCACAGGGGAAGTGGTGTATGCTAGGGAGCAACGTGGGGAGTTAGGAGTGAAGCTAGACAAGGCAGGCTCACACAAGACTCCATAGGAAATAAAGGAAGAGGAAAAGTCATACTGCAGGGAAAAATTCTCCAGTAGTAGAGAAACTATTATATAATAAATCTGGTATTGCACAGACAGAAAATGTTAATGCAAAACAGCTGACTGGGGAAAAGCAACACAACACTAACTCAGCCAAGTGCTTTGTAGTAACCTTGCTTGGACAGACAGCTTACGTAAGTGTGGTCAGAGTCTTACGTCAATGTAAGTTATTAATATTTTCTCAGATCCTACCTGCTCTCTTATTTTATCTCAAATAAAAGTAGGACAAATGCTAGAAGAAATCCCATCAGGGAAATTCTGGCTTATATAGGGCAGCCTCAAAGGCAGACAAGCAAATGGATTTTCAGGGAGAGTGGAACAGAGCTGTTGTCAGCCCTCCTCAAAAACAGTTCAACATTTCCTTCCCTTAGCAGCTTTTTTTTTTTTTTAATTTATTTTTCTTTATTTTTGGAGAGATTTTTGCTATAGGGTACGTGCGCTCGCCAGACAGACAGAAAGAGACGGAGAGATAGAAAACGAGAAATCACCCCCCCGGGGGGATGGCCACGCCGCAATCCCTTCTCCTCCATTCTCCTCTTGGGATCTTGGGCACGCACGCACACGCGCCCGACGTGAGTTTTAAGCCACTGGGTCCGGGACGCGAATCGTGGTCGACTACGTGGGAGTCCAGCGACAAAGCCATTACGCTAACTGCTGGTCCCCCCTTAGCAGCTTTTTTGGCAAACCCCACCCCAATTTCCAAACCAATTGTTAAACTTAGGATGAAAACTCATAATTTTCACCATGTTCCTTCCCTCCTGCTTTCTTCCTTTCCTTTATTCTTTCTTTTTGTCACCTATAAATATTTCCTGAACACCTACTAGGTGTCAGGAATTGTGTTGGATCTTAGGGATACAGGAGGGGTGAATGCAGATGCAGTCTGTGTTCTAATGGAACTTATGAATGAGTGAAAGAATCAGATAATTAAATAAATACATGTATAATTAAAGGCCATGACAGGTGTCATAAAAGGAAGGTATAAGATGCTATGTGAGAACATACCAAGGGAGAGAGTCTAAATTTGGGGACTTAAGGGATATAGCTTTTGATTTAACATTTGAAGGATGGATGGGAGTTACTCATTGGCTTGGACTGGGGAGGAACATTTGAGTGACTTCCCTGTGCCTGTAAAGATCTTACAGTGGGGTGGCAAAACAAAACAAAACAAAACAAAACAAAAACCAAAAAAAAAAAAAACCCAAAAAAAAAAAATATATAAGACATAAGAAATGGAAAATTATTTGTTGATAACATGTATGTTGATGTGCTTGATTGAGCCAATATACAGTGTATTTTGGATGGAAAATTCATTTTGTATGCTGTAATGATGTATAGTGAATTAATGTAAAAAATAAATTTAAAGAAAAGAAAAATAAATAAAAGGCATTCTAATAGGGAAAAAATAATAAATTTAAAATAAATTAATAAAAAAATTGGAGGGTATAATAGCAGGGAGGTCAACTGTAGAAACTAGAGACAGCATAGAGGGTTTATTACCCACTGTAACAAACAGTGGGTAATAGCGGGTGGGAGGGAAGGGATCAAGGTGAAAACAAACAAAATATTTAATAGTCGAAAAGTATTTGACTTGACTAATACACATTGTATTCATGCTGGAAAACATATGGTACACTGTAAAGACGTATAGTGATTAAATGCAAATAAAACTGAAATTTTTTTAAAAGTGAAAAAAAAAAGATCTTACAGTGGGGGAGCTAGCAGGTTGCATGGTGGTTAAAGTGTTGGACTGTACATAGCTGACTGCAGTTCAAATCTTATACCCGATGGCTTGCTTTCTCACTCCCCTTCAACCCTGCCTCTCTCTTTCTCTCTCTCTTTCTCTCTCTCTCTCTGATGAGCACAGGTTCCCTATAGGAAATGAAAAAAAATCATTTTTTAAAAAAGATCTTATAATAGGAATGTTTGAAGAACTGACAATAAGACTATAAGACAGCATCTTAGTTTGTGCATGCTGCTATAACAAAATACCCACGACTGAGTAATGAATGTGTAAACAAAAGAAATTTGTGTTTCACACTTCTGGGGGATGGGAGTACAAGATCAAGGCATTGTCAGGTTCACTGTCTGCTGAAGGCCCATTTCTCATAGACGGCAGCTTCTGGCTGTGTTCTCCCGTAATGGAGTGGAAAAAATGAACACTATATCCTCGCATGGTAGGAGAGAGAGAAGGGAAAAAAGGGCCTAGTTAGTTTCTTTGAGTCTTTTCATGAGTACTAGCCCTTTTCATGAGAGTGGAGCCCTCATGACTTAAGCATCTCCTAAAGGTCTTACCTCTTAGTAATATCACACTGGGTCGTAGGTTCCAAATACAGATTTTGAGAGGACATACTTAAACTGTAGAAGACAGAAGGGGAATTTTTTTTTTTTTTGGGGGGGAGAGGTTTTTGCTATAGGGCGTGTGTGCTCGCCAGAAAGAGAGAGACAGAGAAACAGAAAGCGAGAAATCACCCCCCAGGGAGGATGGCCATGCCACAATCCCTTTTCTTCCATTCTCCTCTTGGGACCTTGGGCACGTGCTCACATGCACCCAGTGTGGGTCCAAACCACTGGGTCCGGGACTCGAAATACAGTTGACTACATGGGAGTCCAGCGACATAGCCATTACGACAACTGCTGGTCCCCCAAAAGGAGCATAATTTGACATGACTCTGGAAAGAGTATCAGCCAGGATCAGTTCATATGGGATCATGTTAAGGATTTGATCTTTATCCTATTAACAGTGGAAAGCCTTGGATGTGTTTTAAGAAATGAAAAGGAGAAGTGGGTAGTTATGTAACCTGATCTAGTTTACATTGGAAAAAGTATACTCCGGCTGCAGTATGCAGAGTAGTAGAGTTGGGTGAGGCCGTGACCAGTGTCAGGAGAGGTTGAAAAGTTGCCAAAGTTACTCACAGAAGGTGATGGCAGCTGGGACAGAGTGAAAGCAACAGACATAAAGAGAAGTGGCTAGTTCTAGCAAACATCTAGAAGGTAAAATGGAAGGTCCTGGAAATGGGCTAGGTATTGTGTGTGTGTGTGTGTGTGTGTGTGTGTGTGATGGGAACACTGGGTTAATGGAAAGGTCTATAATGACTTCCAATCCTTGACTGGTAGAATTAGATTGTTGGGGGTACCGCTCACTGAGGAAGGAAACATAAGAAGAACAGATTTTGCTGGAAGTGTAGTCATAAGTTGTTTTGGATGTGTTGATTTTGTAATACTTTTTTCCTACATTAAAGTGGGATTTGAAATGAATTGACAGCACAGATGACAATTCTTGACTAAGTTTCAGTAGGCAAGTCCTAATGAATCCCCCACCCAGAATCTTCAGCTCCTATTCAGATAAGAGAGACGATATTTCAGGGCTTTGGAGTCAACCAGACTCAAGTTCCAAGACTGAGTACGACATGAACAATTTATATGTGTCAACTTTGGCTTTCTCTGCTACAAAGTGAAAGACTCATGGAGATAACATACATATCAACTCCTGTGGCTGGAGTTCTGCTTAGGTGAGCTAAGAAGTAATGATTCTGCAGAAGAAGTGGGCACTTAGCATAGGAGAGGTTTAAAGGCATTTCTATAAACCCACTTAGCTCAGGATTGATGATGAGAAACTTACCTGTAGTCTGTTTCCCCATTCTCTTCCTCAGTACACAGAGATATACAGCTTTATGCTGCTCAGGAAAATTCCATGCCAGGATGTAGCAGAACTTATTTACCTCTTCACCCGGCACTTTCCCCAAAACAGGCAAGTGTAGTCCTAGTAGCACCTCTTCCTATGCTATTTTTCTTGAACTTATCTTTCTTTCTCCCAAAGTTGCTTTGCAAAAATACATACTTTGGTCCTCCTGTTCATTTTGCCTTCATTTTATTATGTCAATTCTAATATTTATCTTTTCAAATGATAACTGACAGTGCCTGAATCACTTAGCACGATGCCTGGCATGTAGAAGTTTTTTCAGTAGCTATGTTACCTTCTCAGTAGAAGTCCAATGTCTTGCATTACAGTGATTTTCTCTAAGGCCCTAATTTCTCACATATGAATGAGTTAAGTCACTGGGAAACATTTTCTCATACATGCCCCTGTGCGATGCTTTACAAATGTTAGATGACCTTGAACTATGGTGAGATTCTGCTTTAGAATCCCTAAGCTCCGACTCCTGCTCAACCAACTCCTAGGCTACAGAGATGTAGTTAGATTTCAGGGTTTTAAGGAGTGCAACAAGGGTGGGTTTGAAAGGAACTTCAGTACCTTCCCATTGGAAGATTTGTTTTGGCCATTATTTATGGAGCATAGAGTCTAGACCAATATTTTACTCTAAGAATTTCTGCTAAGTTTTTAATACTAACACACTATTGAATGTTGAACTCACTTCTAGTCACTCAATTCTGCAACATTAAAATTATATTAAAGTCATTTAGTTTTGTTTTGTACATATGTTCTTAGTACAGGAAAAGTTGACATGGATGTACCTTTATCGTTTTTCTCAATGGAAGGCATTAAGTTATAAATTTCAACTTAATGCTAATTAGACACCTCGCAACTAGCATTTTCACAGTTTATCAGGTATTAGGACATAGGACTTTACTCTTGCATTTTGATTTTGGAGAACAGGGAGTCAACAGGGAAAGAGGAGACAAGTCATTTAAGTGTGTTTAGCAAATGATTTATGAAGATAAGTTTCTTGACTCTTCTCCTTTTTTCTACTGGTATCAGAATAGTTATTCCATAGGAATTTTTCTGTAATGCTTGCCATTTGGTCTCAAAGCAATAGGAAATTTGCTTATAGTTAACTGCTCCTCATTAGAATTAATTTTCAGCCAGAAGGCTTTTTTGAAACCAGACTTTGGCCTTTTAGTCTATGTGATTTGCAGGGAGAAGAACATTCTCAATGTTTCCTCAAATCCTTTCCTAATGGCTGATACTTGCCCAGCACCCATATGTCAATGTATTTCAGAGTGAGAGCTTTATAAAAAGGTGGCTGAAAAAGTTTTCTTTTTCTACCAATCTGAACACCAGGTTTTACTAAATGCAAATGTGATGCACATGATTGGAGTTATATCATTTTATTAAAACTCTTTTCATAATCTATCTCTAAAAGGCCTTCTGTTTCCATTATAGCTAGGTTATTGATGCTAAATAGTTCAGCAAATTGGGTTGTTGAAGCGCATCTGCCATGCATTATTCATTAAATGCATCTTTTGCAGTCATAGCTGTCTGTGGCCTAATCCCGAAGTCCCAGTAGCACCACTTCTTGGGGAGCGTGCTTCCTATGTGAGCCAAGAAATGTAGTCACAGGCACATCCGTCAGGCCAACACTCAGTTACACTGTTGTCTTCTAAATGTAGTGCGTAATGGGGAAAGGGTTTAATTAATGTTCTACAGTAATGTGTCTGTTTATAAAGAAATAATGTACTATAAAATTAAGCAACGTATAGTGAATGTACCTCCTAATGGCAAGGCTGGCATTTTAAGTGATCAGTAAATCACTTAAATATTAAGACTTTCTTGAACAAGGGTAATAAAAGGAGACATTTGGAAATGGTAGATACTGGTACATACAATTATCCACTAAATAAAACATTTTTATTGTGATCACAGTGTTAATCACATTGTAGAATGGCCTGATCAGGAAATGGGAGAAATTGTATATGAATTCTTTTTTTTTTTTTTTTTTGTCTCTGACATGATTAACTTCAGCATTAGAATGTAAGTCTCAAATATTTAAACCAGCATATGACTTTCCTCAGAGGACAGCCCTGCTTTAGTTTCCTGAGGCTGAGAGATTATTTGTAAAATCTCTAAAGCTGCTGCTTCCAATGATTAAATCCATCCTTATTTGGATCAAGGTATCTAGGCATATGACTTTTCCCCAACTCCCCACCTCTGGGTTGTCTTTTTAGCTCCTCAGGCAGAACTCTGTTCTTAGGCTGTTCCTGCTCCCCATGCAGGGATGGGGTATCTCCCGCTTCTGCCATCTTCCTGCACAATCAGTCCTATTTGGGTCTAGCTGGTTGTTCATTGCTCTGTGATGTCCCATTGCTTAGAAGAAAGAAGGCTGAGGGCTGACTGATCAGCTTAATGCTACCCAGCTGTCCCCTGAGACTATTTAACATTTCCTCTATGCCCAATCTTCCTTTAATCATGGAATATCACACCCAGGCAAACAGAATGGACAGGAGGCTTTCCTGTTTCCCTCTAAGGGTTTGGGCTTTTCCTTTTAACACTCCCTTTCTGACTTGATATATTTGATTATAAAACTGTTATACTTTAAGTTATTTTATTTTTATAAAAAGAGAGAGAGAGGGAGGGAGGGAGGGGGAGAGAGAGAGAGAGAGAGAGAGAGAGAGAGAGAGAGAGAGAGAGAGAAAGGTACTATCAACAGGGTCTTGCTATGCTGTAATTCCCTACCTCCAGCTCTCCAGCTTGTCAAGATGTGAGCATCTGATATATTTCAGGTCAACTGGGGATCTGAACCTAATCTGCAGTCACCATGTGGCTTCTAGCACTGCAGTTCAATTTGTTAGCCCACACCACCAAGGGTGGCCTACTTTGAGTTTTTTAAACAACATCCTCTCAGACCATCATGTGTATTGTCCCATCTCTCTCTAATTAAAATGCTAAAAAAAAATAAAATTCAACAAATGGTACTTTAAATGGTTATCATTAAGAGCAAACAAATAAAAACTTGAGCTCTCTGGTCTTTGCATATTATGTATGATTAGGAGTATTCTGCAAAATGGAAATAGTTTGTGAAGTGTTAAGCCAACAATAATATGTTCAAAATGCTTTAGAAAGCATCCATTTATATTTAATCTTTTACTAGGCTAATGTATGTAAGATAGATTGTCTGTAGAGGGTTTTGTAAAACAAAATTATAAATTTCAAGATGTTGTGCTTAATGGGTTGTGTTGCCTGAATCCCAGAACTCTGCTGATGAAAATTTGGCAGGTTGGAAAGTGAGATGAGGGTTTAATGAACAAATTCTAATCTAAGAGATGGAAATGCTGTTCCTCTTAAATACAGAAAAATTAATGGGCCGGAAGGGCACTAACAGTTTCCACAGTGGTACAGAATGATTCCCATAAAGGAGAAGACCTAGTCTGGTTGGTCAGGGTATGTGCATCAGTACATTGCCTGCGGGGGACTGAGTCTGGCCAGCGTGGATTCCGAATACTTTGTCATTCCGCTACCAGATCCCCAGTTTAGTTAATATTGGTGTTCCAGGCTCTGAAAGAAGGGGCTTTTGATTTTTTAAAAGGCTATTGGATTTTTATTTGATAGAATATCACGTAACAAGAGAATTTCTTACTATGACCTTCAGTATGATGTGACCACTACTAAAAGATGGAGATTCAGAGATTTTAATCAATGGAAAAAGTTTCTCTTGCAGCCAGTTAATTTTCTGCTCTCAATTCTGATCAGATTTCTCTTCTGGTATAAGATAACAAAGTCTGCAAGAGCTATCTCTTGCTGAAATTTAGTTATAAGTCAAAGCCAGTTGATAAGCCAGTCCAGAAGCAGTTAATTAATTAACCTCTGTCATTGTGTACAGATGAAACCACTGAGTCCTAGATAGAAAGTACGTGGAAATTTATTTCCGGGAACTCTATTCTGTTCCATTGGTCCACGTGTCTGTTTCTGTGCCAGTACCATGCTGTTTTGATTACCACAGCTTTGTAGTATATTTTTGGGTCAGGGAGTGAGATGCCACCCACTTCACTCTTCTTCTGTAGAATTGTTTTGGCAGTACACAATTTCTAAGACATGGAACCAACCCAAATGCCCCTGTATGGATGAATGGATTGAAAAACTGGTACATATACTCTATGGAATACTATTCAGCCATAAAAACCAACAAAACTCTGGCTTTTGACAGAAAGTGGAAGAATATGGAAGATTTACTGCTGAGTGAAGCAAGCCAGGCTATGAAGGAGAGACATTGTATGTCCCCACTTAATATATACCGAGTACACTCTATGACTGAAACTGATTGACTTAAAGATATACAAACACAAGAGATAGGTGTGAATGCCAGATGTGGTGTGTGTGGAGGAGTGGGGCCTAGGGAAGGACATTTGGAGGAGGGATACAGAGGCAGAGCATTGACAGGATAGAGAGGTGTGGTGTTATCTGTTGAAGATATTTTGATCAACTGAACTGGGGAGAAATGTTGAAATATTGAAATGTTCACTTTATAAGCTAAACAATGTGATTGAATGTATATAAATAAATAAATTAATTAATAAAAAAAGAAAGTACATGGGCAGGGTGAGAGTGCTTTGCTGCTCTTGGGAGTGGAAGAAGAGCCTAACCTCACTCAACCTCATTCCTGACTTTTCCACCTCCATTTCCCAGAGGAAGTTATAAGTTTTTTTTCTTCTTAGAGTCAGCAATGGAGGATGAAGAAGCAGGACTTGAACTCAGGAAACACATGGAGAAAAGATTTTCAAAGAAAATAAAATAAAACCTTAAAGCGGAGAGATAAGCTAGTGGTTAATGCCTTTATGTGGAAACAGAGCCCAACTAACTTTTTGTATTTGGGAATAGGTCAGAGTTGTAAAATGTCTGGGTGGTTAAGAGTAATTTCAGCTCTGGAAGTGAAGGGTTCATAGCAATGTGGTGTACAAAGGTCTTGATTCCCAGAGAATCACAAATAAGGCCCCAGAAACAGACACAGGTTATTTACTGACTGCTTTTCTTCAGTTGGCCCATTTAGATTGAGGGTGGTGAATAGTGGTGGCTCTATGCTAGCAGTCCTGTGCTAAAGCATCAGAGGGAGTGATGTCAGCAAGATGGCAGAATATGAGGTCCCTGTTCATATTCCTACATAAGAACAATTTCACAGCCATCTATGGACAAAAGTGCATTTATGGGAACTTTGAGATTCATGTTGTGAAATTCTGTGGAACCCAAGACCTAGAAGAGCTGTTTTGTGAGGAAAGACCCATACCCATGTAATAGGCCTCCTGACTTTGGTTCTTTCTTTAACCTGGAAAAAGTCCTGTCCCCCTTTATCCTCAGCTACAGCCTCATTTGGCCCTAGTCCTGCCTTCAGAAACATCCACCAGATACCTGGGAGATGCCATGCCCGTTTGTGCCTTGAGTGATAGGTCCATTGGTCTTGGCCCCAACTGTAGGCCCTGAAATGACTCTCTAACTTAGCTTACAAACTCAATAGAGAGCTTCAGTAGAAGAACTGAAAGAATTGAATGCAAAGACAAGTCAGTTGAAAGCAGTCAAGTAATGGAACAACAACAACAACAACAAAAAGTGAAAAAAGCATGAAGGATCTATGAAGCACCACCAAACATCTGAATATATAAATTATGAGAGTCTCAGAAAAAGGGCAGAAGTAGAGGCAAAAAAATTACTTAAAGAAAACTTGTGGAAAATTTCCTATATTTTGGAAAAGATAAGAACTTCCAAATTTATCAAACTCAAAAAATCCAATCAAGATCTACCCACAGAAGAGACATACTGTAATCAACTTGTTAAAAGTCAAAGGCAGCAAGATGAGAGAGACTCATTATATATAAGGGAATCTTTTTAAGGCTTCCTTCAGACTTCACAGTAGAAAGCTTGCAAACTAAGAGAAAGTGCTGAAAGAAACAAAAACAAAAACTAAATAACACTATATTAAACAAAGCTGTCCTTCGCAAATGAAGGAATAATAAAGACATTCTTAGATAAAAGTCGAGGGAGTTTGATCACAAAACCTGCCTTACAAGAAATGCTAAGGGAGTTAAGTTGAAGTGAAAGGACACTTAGTAACAACATGAAAACATATAAAAGTGTAAAACGCACTGGTAAAGTCAAATTCAGAATACGCTTAATATTGTAATGGTGGTATGTAAATAACTTTTAACTCTAGTATAAAAGTTGAAAGTATTGAAAAAATAACTTAAAAAAATTTTAAATAATTATTTATTTAACTTTATTCATTTGTTTATTTTTAATTTTACCAGAGAGAGATATGCAGAAAGAGAGAAGGAAAGAGAGAGAAGGTGAGAAAGCAAACCACCAGGTCCAGGACTTGAACTGTGGTCAACCATGTGGGAGTATCCAGCACCTAAACCACCAGGCCACCTGTTGGTTCCCTAAAAATAACTTTATAATAATTTGTTGATAGTTTACATAAAAAGACAAAGTGTGACATCAATAGCATAAGATGTGAGGGGAGGGGAGCAGTGAAATTGTAGAATAGAATTTTTGTATGATTTTAGAGGTGGGCTTATCACATATGGCTTTCATTATGTTGAGTACCTTCACTCATTGATATATTTTTTTTAATCATTAAAAATGTTGAGTTTTGTTAATTGCCTTTTCTGCATCTATTGAGATAATCACGTAATTTTTATCCTTCATTATATTAATATAATGTATCAAAGTTATTGACTCGGGTATGTTTAACTATATTTGCATCCCAGAAATAAAGCCCAATAAATAAATCATGGTTAATGACATTTTAAAAGTTCTGTTGAATTCAGTTTGCTGGTATTTTGTTGAAGAGTTTAGCATGTATGTTCATTAGGGATCCTGGTCTATAATTTTCATTCCTTGTAATATTCCTATCTAGCTTTGGTATCAGGGCAATCATGGCCTCATAAAATGACTTTGAAGGTGTTCTCTCCTCTTTAACTTTTTGGAAGAGTTTGAGAAGAACCAGCATTATTTCTTCTTTAAATATATTATTCAATTCAACTTTGAGGCTATTTGGTTGTGTTTTTTTTGTTGTTGTTGGGAAGTTTTTGATTATTGATTCAATCTTTGTTAATTTTTTTGCTTCAGTTTTCTAATTTTTCATAATTCTATTTTGCCAGGATGTATATTTCTTGAAATTATCCATTTTTCTAGGTTATCCAATTTGTTTGGTATAATTTTTCATAGTACTCTCTTATGATCCTTCATATTTCTGTTGTATCAGTTGTAATATCTCTTCTTTCATTTATAATTTATTTACTTAAATTTTTATCTTTTTAAAAATTGTGTTGATTTTATCTTTTCAGAAAACCAATTCTTGGTTTTATTAACCTTTTCTGTTTTTGTAGTCTATTTAATAATGATTACTCTGAGAATAAAAAAAGCATTGTATTTAAATGTGAGCAAAATGTTATGGAATTTAAAATGGAAAATAAAAGTTAAAATCAAAATTTAACTTTCTATTTTGCTTGTACAGGATCTGAATTAATTAAAAAGCATATCTCTACTAAAACATTATTTTATTTTTTAAATGTTACCATCTGTTTTAATTTAAATATATAGTTAAAGTGTACAGCATGGTATTTTGATACATATATATCTATAATTTATGTATTTGCATAGTGAGTGATTACCACAATGAAGTACTTAACGTAATCATCTCCTCATTTAGCATTCTGCTTTTCTGTGTTAAGAACACCACAAATCTGGGACCAGCAGTTAGCGTCATGGCTATGTCGCTGGACTCCCATGTAGTCAACTGTGGTTCGCGTCCCCGACCCGGTGGCTTAAAACTCATGCCGGGCACGTGTGTGTGCGTGCCCAAGATCCCGAGAGGAGAATGGAGGAGAAGGGATTGCGGCATGGCCATCCCCCCTGGGGGGTGATTTCTCGCTTTCTGTCTCTCTGTCTCTCTGTCTGGCGAGCGCATGCACCCTATTGCAAAAACCTCTCCAAAAAAAAAAAAAAAAAAGAACACCACAAATCTATTCTTTGCAAATTTCCAGTGTATAATGAAATAGTATTACATATAGTCATCATGCTAGAGATTAGATCTTGAGTCTTAACATTTACCCTACATACTTGTAAATTTGTACTCTTTGACCTATGGTTCCTTATGTCCCCCATCCCTTACATCTATTCTCCGTTTCTATTAATTGACTTATTTTATATTTCACATGTTAAATGAGATAATAAAATATTTTCTTCCTTTGCCTTACTTATTTCACTTAATCACCCAGACTTATTCATGTTGAGAGAAATGGTAGAATTTCATTTTCATTTTATAAGGCTGAATAATATTCCATCGTGCATCTATACTATATATTTTTTAACCCATTAATTAATTAGTTAATTAGTTAATACTTAGGTTGTTTCAATATGTTTGTTATTGTGAAAAACACTTCAACGAACATGGGAGCATAAATATCTCTCTGTGACATATTATCTCATTCCTCTTGTCATATACCCAAAAGGACTGATGGGTCACATGGTATTTTTAGTTTTTGATTTTTCTAAATTTAGTTTTCAGACTTAATTTCTATTTTTGACTTTTCTTTTTATCAGACAGAGTCTAATTGTGTCATGATCTTCTTACCTCAGCCTCCTGAATAGCTGGGACTATAGTGCATACTATCACATCTGACTTTTAGGGTGGGATAGTAATCAAATCTGGGCCTCCTGTGTGACCATAGCTTGCTGAGTACAACATTAACCAGCATGAGCTACTGTGGGTGGGCCGTAATCTTAATTTTGTGAGGAACCTCCGTACTGGTTTTTATAATGGTTATATCAATTTATATTTCTACCAACATATTTCTACTCTATATTTTGATGTGAAGCAATATCTCATTGTAGTTTTGGTTTGCATTTTTATGATGATTAGTGATTCTGAGCACCTTTTAATATACCAATTGTCTATATATATTCTTTTGAGAAATATCAATTCATGTTGCCCATTTTATAAATTGGTTTGTGAGTTTCTTATATATTTTGAATGTTAACCCCTTATGAGACATTTTGTTTGCAAATATTTTCTCCCAATGTGTAGACTGTCTTTTTATTTTGTTGATTGTTTTCTTTGCTGTGCAGAAGCTTTCCAGTCTGATGTAATTCCATTTATTTATTTTTGCGTTTGTTGCCTGAACTTTTTGTATGATTACAACAAATTATTGCAATAACCTAGGCCATGAAACCTCTGTTTCATTCTTGTAGTTTTATTGCTTTAGATCTTATGTTTATTTCTGTAATCCATTTTGAGTTGTTTTTTGTGTGTGGTGTAAAAGTCCAATTTTATTTTTATACAGATATCCCTTTACTAACTTCATTTATTGAAAAGACCATCATTTCCCAATTATGTATTATTTGTGCTTTGGTTAAAGAGTAGTTGACTCTTCTTGTGTTTATTTCTGTGTTGTCTTTTCTGATCCATTGTTGTATGTATTTGTTTTTATGCAAGTATCATACTGTTTAGGTTACTATAGCTCTGATACTATACAAGGCATGGGTGCTTACTCTTTTCACTTCTATTTAACATAGTACTAGAAGTACTAGCAAGAGCAATCAGATTGAAAAAAAAAGTAAAAGGCATTCAGATCAGAAAGAAACAAGTGAAGTTATCCCTGTTTGCAGGTGATGACATGATTCCATAAATAGAAAACCTAACGAACACACCAAAATCTGTTAGAAGTATTAAGTGATGGGACCAGCAGATGGTGTAATGGTTATATAACTGAACTGCCGTGTAGTTGACTGCTGTTTGAGTCCTGGACCTGGTGGTTTCCAATCAAGCTGGGTGTGTGTGCGTGCATGCCCCAAATCCTGGGAGGAGAATGGAGGAGAAGGGATTGCAATGTGGCCATCCCCACTAGGGGGCGATTTCTTGCTTTCTGTCTTTCCAGCAAGCACTTACACCCTATGGCAAAAATCTCTTTCCCAAAAAAAAAAAAAAAAAAAAAGAAAAAGAAAAAAAAAGAAGTAATAAATGAATTCAATTCAACATTCATTGAAGTTTTAGGATATATCAATTTATGAAAATCAGTTGCTTTTATTTACATTAATAAAAATCTTCAAAAATAAAATTGAAGAAACAATTTCATTTACAATACCAACAAAATAAATTATTACCTAGGAATAATTTAACTAAGGATTTGATAGATCTGTACACTGAAAGCCATAAAGCATCAGGAAAGAAAGAAGATAGAAATAAATGGAAAGATACCCTTCGTTCATGTATTGGAAGAATTAATATTGTTAAATGTCCACACTATCCAAGTCAATAAAAAGGCTCAATGTAATTGCTATCAAAATTCAAATAGCATTTTCCACAGAAATAAAAGTAATACTGGGACCAGCAGATGGCGTAATGGCTATGTTGCTGGACTACCATGTAGTCGACCAGAGTTCAAGTCCTGGACCTGGTGGCTTAAACTCATGCTGGGTGCGTGTGCATGCATGCCCAAGATCCTGAGAAGAGAATGGAGGAGAAGGGATTGCAGTGTGACCATCCTACCTGGAGGTGATTTCTCGCCTCTGTCTGTCTCTCTCTGTGTCTTTCTGCTGAGTGCATGTGCCCTATAGCAAAAACCTTTCCAGGAAAAAAGAGAAAGTAATACTAAAATTATAGTAGTACAGTTGAAAGACTAGGATGGGACCAGCAGATGGCATAGTAGTTCGTAGTGGTTACATCACTGAACTCCGTCATGGCCAACCATGGTTTGAGTCCCAGACCAGCAGCTTGAAACTCAAACTGGGCTCATGTGTATGTATGCCCAAAATCCCAAGAGGAGAATGGAGGAGAAGGGACTGTGGCATGGCCATCCCTCTGGGGGGTGAATTCTTGCTTTCTGTTTCTCTGTCTCTCTGTGGGGCACATGTGCTCTATAGCAAAAATCTCTCTCTCTAAAAAAGATCAGGAATAGTCAAAACAATCTTGAGAAAGAAAAAAGATGGAGGTATCACACTTCTTATTTTCAAATTATATTGCAAAGATACAGTAATTCCTGACAATAAATTTGGATAGAGTTCAACAATATTTTTCCGTTTTACTGCACTTGTTATCATCTTCATACTGGAGTATGGAATAGAGATAATAGTAGTGTTTCTAAGGATCATTTCAGTACCCCAAGTGGATGTTTGAAATAGCAGATAGTTCTGAATCCTATATATACTGGTTTTTTTTTTCTGTATTTACATACCTGTGCTGAAGTTTAATTTATAATAAGTTAGGCACAGTAAGAGATTAACAACAACAATAATAAAATAGGATAGTTATAACTATACATTGTCAAAGAGTTGTGTGAATGTGGTTTCTCTCAAAATATCTTACTGTACTGTGTTCACCTATTTTTACTATAATTGACCATAGATAACTGAAATAATGGAAAGTAAAACCACAAAAGGGATGATATTGTACTGCCTAAACTTTTAGTGAAACATAGCTGCTTTTTAAATTTGCTATGTCTTGTGTTCCATCACTACTTAGACACACTGCATTTGAATTATGGATGATAATGTTATATGAGCCAAAATGAAAAAAAAATTCAATTAAAGAATGATTGTTTTGGGGATATAAGTTTTCCTAAAAATATCCAGGTTTAAAAGTGAATAAAACTGCTATTTCTTTCTGTTAAACTCTTTTTCTAAAATTTGGGAGATTTCTTTCTTTCTTGCTTGCTTGCTTGCTTAATTTTGAGAGTTTTCCCTACATAATTTCTTCAAAGAGCACACTGATTAAGGAATCTCACAACACATTCTTCCACAAGGTTACCTGCCTCTCAGTGTGTAACTCCTGTGAACAATAGAACAACTTTTGAAAGAAGAATAATGGACTAGCAGGCGCTGTATAAATAGGCATCAGATGCTTTAGCTCAGAGCAGTGATTTTAAAGTAAACTTGTCTGCATCTCATCTGCTATTCTGCTCGTGGCAGCATTAGTTGAGCTAAAATAGTGACTGACCCCCAGAAGCTGACAAAAGAACATTACAGAGAGGGGGAAATAATTTATTCTGACTGCTTGTCATGCATCAGCCTAACTAGCCTCATCTTTTTGCCCGAAAAGGTGCAAGATTCTAACCTTTGCTTCTACAGCATCTGCATTAAATAACAAAATGGCAAAGTAGTTCTTATCAGGAGGAATATGCATTAGTACAGCACCATTAATAGCTATGAGTACTTAAAAGCAGTGATCTTTTGAGATCAGGGGCCAGATGGTCAGATACATTGACCTTCATTTCTCTCCTATTAGCGAAAAATCTTTTTTTTTCCCTTTCAAAATGATTTATCAGGGAAGTGAGTGAATTCTCTATAGTGATGCAGAGCTCTTGAACACATTGCTATTTGAGACAGATTTAGGAGTAATAATGGGCCAGTTGTACTTCCCATGACTCTCTTCATAATAGGCTCAATGACACATTTTAATGTGGGAGTATGGGACTAGGGAATTGGAAATTGCTCTGTCAACCACAGGAAAATTCTTAACCATATGTGTGTGTGTGTGTATGTATGTATACATACATATATACACATACATATACATATAGGATATGTGTATGTGTATATATGTATACACACATACATATATATATGTATATATAGGATATATGTATGTGTGAGTAAGAGTGACTTTCAGATTAAAAATTATATGTGTGTATGTATATATGTATATGTATAATTTTTAATCTGAAAGTCACTCTTACTGTACTTCATGTGCTGTCTAAATCAAACATCCAAGGTAGATTGTGTACTGTGTGATACTGGAAAGAAGGGCACTGGATCTACAGCAGCCAGAATGATCTCTTTATAAAACTAAATTGAATCATGTCACTCTGTGGTTCAGGCTGTCGAACAACTTCCCATTGTATTTAGTGTGACACTCAGAAATCCCTACCATGGGCCCAGGTGCTCTGGCTTCTCTGTCGTCTCCTGCTCCAGCCACTCTGGACTTCTTGCTGTTCTTCAAGCACTCTGAGCTTCCTCCAGCTACAGGCTCTTTATATCTGTGTTCTCTCTCCTTGGAATGCTTGGCCCTCAGATCCTAGGTTCCAACAGTAGGTTTCTCCTTGTTTAAGTAACAGCTCATCTATCACCCCAGCTCAAATATAGCCCAATTTTCTAGTTTTCCCTAAGCACCCAGTCTTTTATGACCCCTTACTCCCCCAGTCTCTTTGTTTCACATTACGCTGATTTATTTCCTTCATAGCATTTATCACTATTGAAAATGTTCCAAGACATTATTTGAGTTGACGTTTTTCCTCAGTGGTGATCTCAGAAGTACAGGTGGGAGAAGTACACGTTGGAGAGGTACAGGTGGGAGTGTGAAAGTAAGTCTGAGAAGCAATGGAAGCCAATGCAGGGTAATTGCTATGAGTACTTGGAGTTCATGGCCACTGGAATATAGTACAGAAGACTTTCTTTCAAAGATATCCTGTCTGAAATGCCAGGAAGCTGAGTATTTGTCCACTAACTGATCTGTTATTGGTTGAGAGCTTTTGCTAGGGCTATTACATCCCTAGCATTTCAGGTCTGCCCTATGTGAGGATCAGGCACAACAGAGAAAGTCTCCAGTGAGAAGTCACTGGTGCTATAGGAGAACTATACTGCCCAGTTGGACTGGCATGCATAAGAATGGGGAGTGCAGAGGACTTACGAATGGGGCAGAGGCAGCATCCACTGTCTTCTTACTCATTTATGTATTTGTGTGTGTTCTAGTTTATTGATTGTTCCCTTTCCCTAGAAGAAAAGCTCCATGAGAGCAGGAATGTTGACTTTTGTGTTTCCTTGGCATAGTGCCTGGAGTACCACAGGTTCTAAATAAAGATGAATTGAAGAAATGAAGGGACATAAAGTTTCCTTGGAAAATATCACTATATAGTCCTTTATATTTCTTTTACTCTAGGGTAACACTGATGTGGCAGATCCAGAAAGGAAGAGATAATAAATGAGACCTAGAAAAGGCAAACAAAAAAAAAAAGAAAGAAAGAAAAAAAGAAAAAAGAGGACATGTGGATGGGGAGGAAAGAATTCAGAAGGCAGTTAAGGGGTCAGGATATGCATGGGGTACTGGAAAGAGATCATCAGAATCTGTACTGGACTGAGATTTTGACTTGGTAGAAACACTGCCTGTACAAGTAGTCATGGTCAAATCTTTCACCCTTTCTGGGATTCTGCTCCTTCAACTCCTTTATCTGTTTCACAGAGATGTTAAGATAATAAAAGGAGGTAATATATTTGAAAGCACTTCTAAAAAGAAGTACTTTTATGGAGAAAGCTACTATTAACTGTTAAAAATATGTTCAAGTTTGTTCAGAAGTGCTTAGTTCCTTCAAAAAGTGATTGCTGCTGGCAGTAGCCATTTTGATGGACAGTTATTGCCTCCCAGTTGAAGTGAGTAGAATAATCAATTTCCATGTTATGTCTGATGACCTGCTGCTGAAAAGAGGGGCCAAGGGGTGTTTGGTGACTCTTACAGGAATCTGGCACCTGGAAAGAAAGGGACCTATGAGGGATGGATGCAGGCAGCAGTGGAATCCTCTAGGGAAACCCGTTTTTTAAAGACAAGGTCTCACTGTCATGGTTTCCCTGCCTCAGTTTCTCGGCTGGAATCACAGGCACATGCCACTATGCCAGACTTTTAGGTTGAACTGGGAATCAAATTTGGGACTTCCATGTGGTCCCAGCTTGTAGAGCACAACATATTTGGAGCAGATACCACTAGGGATGGGCCTAGAAACCCATTTTAATAAATGGGTTAAATAAGCAAGAAGAATAAGAAATTTAGAACTGCAAAGGGAACAGCATCTTGCTTCAGTTAGAACCAGGTAGAAAGGAAACTTTTCACTCTTACTTTAGGTAGGAGAGTTTTAGTATTCCAGTTTATCACTAGATGGGCCTAGATACCTAGACTGGTTCAGTTCTGGACTTGGAAAGAAACTGGGGCACTTACTCCCAACTCACTCCCTCTGGCTCTGCCCACACTTAATAGGCCTTCAATCAGTGCATATGGACACCAGCTCCCCCAAACCCTGTAACAGCCTGAAAGTCCAATCTTTATCCCCCTCGGCAAATACCTACCCACTTGCCATCCTTGGCCATTGGGTTTATACACTGACAGAACATGTCCCAGCCAGGGAGGATAAACCAGGACAAGAGGGCCATGCAGTCCCTAAAAATGGGAGTCTCCCTGTTGGGGCAGAGAGTTCCTAGGCATTAGAGTATGGTCTAGAAGAAGGGAGGCTGGTCTGGATGGCAAGTCCTGTGATCTCTTGGGCTCCTTAGCCCAGGAGGGCATGCCAAGTAAGAGCAGATCATCTAAAGTATGGAACCCAGGACAGAGGTCAAGGTCTAAGGTCTAGGTCTTGATACCAAATTGACATTGCCCTACCTTAACCCAAGTTATTTCATTAATTTCACAAAGATTTATTGACAACTGACGTGCCAAGAATTCTTCTGTGATCTGAAGCCTGTCCTTATGGTGCCTAGGGCAGAGGTAGACCAAAAAATTCAATAAGTAAATTATCAAGTATATTTGAAGTTGAAAGGTATTAGAGTTGGTATGTGGGAGGAGCAGAAGGGATAGAGAATCAGCAGTGCTGGCTTCAACTTCAAATAAGCTGGTCAGCTGACTGAGAGGGTCCCATTTATAGAAGTGTATGTTCACAGTTATCAAGGAGTGTTCCACATAGAGGGAAGAGCCAACGCAAATGTGATTGGGAGGTTTGAAGACCAGTAAAAAGACCAATGCGGACAGAGCACAATGTAGTAGTAGCTGGTGGAGATAGAGGTAGACAAAGTCAGAGCATAGGATGGAGGGATGGCTGGTCATGCACAGCCTTGTAGCCTCTAAAGACTATGGTTCTACTTTGAGTCACCCATTGGAGAGTTTGCCTCAACCTATGTTTCTCTTCTTATAAACAGCTTCCTGGAGTTGGCATCCTTTCCCTCACTGGACAGTTAAGGATCCATTTCTGGGGTCTGGGCAGCTCCCTTTTCTGGTCTAGGATATGATCTTCCAGTGTGCAAATCTCTAGGCCAAAGATCTTAAAACAAAACAAAACAAAACAAAAAGATCATCTGAGTTTCTTAACATATTAGGGTATAAATTTCTTTTCTTTTCTTTTCTCTTCTTTTTTTTTTTTTTTTTTTGCCATATGAAGAGGCGTAATATCTAGATGTTTAAATGAAGGCTTATTCCAACCGTTTTTCTCATGGCCCCATGTCTCTCATCTGTGAAATAGTTACATTCATTGTCTGCAAGAATACAGATTCAGACCAAGCAGGGTGGAAGATTTCCAGAGAGGCTCTTGAAATCAATACAACATGAGAAGAGGACTTAGGAATGTGGAGGTTTGACTGTATACAGTCTGTGTCTTTTCTCAATCTGACTTTAATTTTTCCCTTTTCCTCTGTTTTCTCTTTTATTTTTCTTCAAACTATATTAGGACTAGAAGACTCAGGGGTAGGTAAGGTCAGTTGTCAGGAGTTGACAGTTTGGTGGGGACATTTTTGTAGGAAGAAATAATTTCAGCATTATGTGGAAAGTGTTCTCATGGAGGTATGTCAAAACACTGTAGGAACAGTGACCTTGGAGGATGAGATTGACCTGAAGAGGACCTCCAGGGAGCACAGGGATGGGGGACATGTGTGCGATTCCATCCACTGGAGACCTGTAAGAATATGTAGTGATTGTTTAGAAACTCCTAAATGGTACTGAGTCTGAAAGACAGTCTTTTGTCATTTTGCAAGCTCTATTTCCTACCCATTCTGTATAAATTCTCTGTATCTATATATCTAAATACATATCTACAGAGACATATCAGTTGTACTTTTGGTAAAGATATCAGTATATCAACAACACAAATAATAGTAATTATAGTAGCCACTACGCCCGGCACAGAGCCAAGCCCTTTGCAAGAACTATGTCAATTACCCCTTGTAAGATTCCTAGGCAGAAGATACTATCATTATCCTCATTTTTTTTTTTTTGGAGCGGTTTTTTGCTATAGGGCGCGTGCGCTCGCCAGACAGAGAGAGACAGAGAGATAGAAAGCGAGAAATCACCCCCCAGGGGGGATGGCCATGCTGCAATCCCTTCTCCATTCTCCTCTCGGGATCTTGGGCACGCACGCACACGCGCTTGGCGTGAGTTTAAGCCACCGGGTCCAGGACTCGAACCGCGGTCGACGACATGGGAGTCCAGTGACATAGCCACTACACTAACTGCTGGTCCCCTCATTTTATATTGAGGAAACCCAAGTATCATGAATGAAATAGCACATAGCAGTACCATTATTTAACAAGTCTTTCTGATTTTGGTTGTCCATGTACCCTCACATCACCAATGTGTGTCACAAATGTATTTATATTCTGAGATAAGGCAGAGACTATGTGCCAAAATATGCCACTGAAAAAGTGGCAGAATCAACAAGCAGTATATGTGTACAGTTCAGAGAAGTAATTCCATTAAGAAACTCCCAAGAATGGAGAAAACGGTTTTTTAAATACCATGTAGAAATTTCCTGTACCTTATTTTGATGAGCAGAAGATCTGTTTTATAGCAACACTGAATTTCCTTACAGTAGACTATTTAAACAAAATTATTAGCATTTTATTAGATGATTTTAGAGAATTTTAGTGCTCAGAGAATTAAAGAAATGGTAGTGTGGTGTCTGTGCTGGTCTGGTGTGGTGGGGATTTCTTTGTGGTACTTTATCCACAAGATTTAATCCTATTATCTAAGTATATAATTGTTCCTGTTCTTGTATCTTATTCCTATTGAACTGTGGTAATGAGTCACGGTTTCAATGCTTTCCAATTATTCCTGTGGTACTTTGTCCTAGTCAGAAAGCTCAAAAAGGCACACATCTTTTCTAGTCATATTTCCTGAGGCCTTGTAATTCAACTTATGCTTTGATAACTAGATCATGATTCCTAATCAGATGATTTGAGGCATTTTAGATGACCTTAGGTTATCTGCAGGGATGCAAAAAATTTAAATTTCTCCAATGAAGTATTTTATCTTTTATTATTATTACTATTTTTAATTGCTTGAGGGTACATGTGTGTGCCAGAGGAGAGAGCTGGAGAAACCGAGTGGGGGGAGGGATAAAGCACCCCTTACCTGCAGTGGGGCATGGTCATGTCATAATCCCTTCTTCTCCATTTATCCATCCTGTTGAGGGTTTGGGCACTCAATCATACTCACATGGCATATTTTTTGAAAGATTCAAGCCATGGTTGGCTATGTAGGATACAGTTTCTCTAACTACTATGCCACAAGGCTGGCCCTATTACAATTATTCTTTGTAGGTTTCTATTATGCACACAGTTGCTGAGTACATTGCATTTCTATACCCCATTGATGGAATCTGGACATGCACATTAACCTTATTATAGAACTTTTCTCAATTCCATTTCATTTAACACTGTACTTTGACCAACATATATAGTTATGTTTAATTGGAAGTATGGAAGGTTTCTATGCCCACATTATTTTACATGTAACAATGGTATGCTCAAAGATGGCAGAATAGAGGGGTTTCAGAGTGCCATCAGTAGGCAGAGCCAGTGGGCATTTTACTGGAGAAAATCAAAGGATTTTTGGAGTTAAGCCTGAATATCTTCAAAACATATATGTAATAACTATAAGCTCCTTTAAAATAGGGGCCATTTCTGTCTCATTCATAGTTCCCCATTATATGATGCATACCAAGCACCCTAAATGAATGGAAGAATGATTCCTTAAAGTAAAACTTTGAACTTCCTGCCATAGTATATTTTAAATTTACATCTCAAAACTCATATGGAAGGATGGTTTTAATTCTGGGCTCTGTCCAGTGCCTAAAAAAGTGTGAATGCTAAAAATAAATACCCTCTTCAAAAAGGTGTTTACGACTTTGTAGTAGAAGCTTTCAACTTTTGCGTAAAGGTTAGAGAAAGTTGGCTTGATAGCAAAAGCAAATTTATTTAAATACCATTTTACACTCGTTTCATAATAGTAACATTTTATCTCTTTTTACAATGATTTATAGGCATTGGAGCAGAACAGGGGAGTCAGGAAAAAAAGCAATTAATGAATAAAGGAAAAGGTACCAACAGTGAAGGGGAAAAAAAATCTTCTGAAAGCAAAAGGAGAGAGAATAATTGATGGTTCCATTTTAGCTTAATGTTATTTCTGGATCTCTTTTATAACGTGTTATTTACTGCATAGTTTATAGTTGACAGAAAATAAACAGCATTTGCAATATAATGTCTTTAGCTCTGCCATGCACTTGCTCATCCCACTTGCCTGTCAAGTTAGAACTTCAACTAACATCCGTCAAAGTCTCCTGTGATGGAGTCTGTTTTTAATAAGCCCGGCACTATAATTACCTTATTGCAAAGTTAAAGCCAAATGACACTTATGATGAAGGTTTCATGGCTAAACAGTAAAGTCAGTGAAGCATATGCATACCAACTGTCAGACAGGAAATAGCTGTTCAAGGATTTGTTTCTTTATTGCCTGACGAGGGTCACTTCATTTGTACTTGGAAACTTTGTCTCAGCTACAACAGGTAACAGAGAAGGAGAAAGAATAAATAACAGGAAACCTATTTTATATGAAAGACACTATTATTAACAGATCTTGAAAAGATTAGTTACTGAGTAACTGTGCTCAGTAACGGCTGTGTTTCCACAACTATTTTTTAACAAAACTTCCTTATAATCCAGAGTGACTATATTGTCCAGATTTCATAGCTAGGGAAACTGAGGCTCAGAGTTTTAAACTATGTGCTCGAGGCTGCCCCGCTGGTAGGTGGCAAAAAGTAGGCAATATGTCAGCCTAGATTATTCAAACTCCAATGCGTTTTATTCCCTTAGGTTATAGCTTCTGTAAGGTCAAGTATTTGGTCAAGTGTTGTCTGGATTGTGGTCTACATGAGTGGAGGGTAGATTGGATATGTTCTTATACTGAGTTATTGAAAAGAGGGAAGCAGAGAAGCACTCAGATAAATGACCATGCTTTGTATTTCATGGCAGAGATTCATCTCTATCTTACATTGTTTGAAGTTTTACATTTTCGTGACAACCACAATCAATTGTGAATTGACATATCAGTAAACATCACATCACACATCACGGCATTTATTACCAAAGCAGCTCTGGAAATAAATGGAGTCTTGCTTTCATCTCGGCATATGTGGATGACGATGACAGAATGGCACCGTGTCTGAAAGGTTATGAGTATCATTTTCATTTAATGGATGATACAAAATGAATCATTGGATCGTTTGACTCATCCAGAACACCAGGTTACTAGATCTGGAATACTTTTTCTACATCTAATATTTCAAGGCAGAAATACGGAGCTTCTTCTCTACTCTTCTGCAGTATTTCTGGGCAATGTTAGAAGCACCAGATTCTTTACTCAGTTCACTTGAGTGTAGATGTTGCTTCACTTTTAAGAATCAGTCTGCTGGCAAATCATGGAAGAGAAGCAACCTAATCCTAAATGAAGTGCTTTACTTTGGTGGCATCAGACATGAAATGTATTAACTGAGTAAGCTTTTCCTTTCTTTGTGTTTGTGAGAGAAACAGGGAGGCAAGAAAGAGGTTTTGTTTGTTTTCATTTACTACAGGGCACTTGTGCTTGCCAGAAAGAGAGAAGGAAGGTGAAAAATCACCCTCCAGGAGGATGGCCACACCACAATCCCTTCTTCTCCATTCTCTCAGGATTTGGAGACTGTAGGTACATGGGCTTGTCATATTTCCAAGCCACTGATTCAGCACTTGAACCACACTGTTGGCCATCTGGGATACAGCTGCTTTAAGCTCCATATCACCTGCAGGCTGAAAAGAAGTGTTTTTTGACAGGGTCTTCCCACCTCAGCTGCCTAGGTACCTGGAATTACAGCATGCACCACTGCTTCTAGTATGCTTAGGCTGGCGTCTGGTAACAGAACCTGGGCCTTCTATGGAGCTCTAGCAGTGCTCTACCGCAGCTGCAACAGAGTGTTCTTGTTCTGAGGACTAAACCTACGAGGAGAGGGTTTTGAAATAAATTGATGCACAGTAAAAATAAGTTTTGAATGTTTGACTAACAGTTACAGTGTTACAAAGTCAGTGTAAAAGAAAGTTACATTTCAGACTATAGACGTTTGGTCACTGCCATGGTCCATTTGCAAAGAGAGAGACTTTTGAAGTAAACTATCAGTTCTTGAGTGCCATCTTTATATAATGTCTGAAAATGTCTTCCTTAAGTTACCAAGTTTCATGCAGCACACAAAAAGGCAGTTTGGAAGTCAGCTAGCAAGTGGGTTGCTGGCAAATGGGACCTCTCCCTTACTGGGCACAGAAATACTGTCTTTCCCCTCTTTTCTTTCTTTGTTGTTTCTAAGGTTGGGTGGGGGAAGAGTACCTGAAGGTTGGAGTGACCAGTGAGGAGTCACAGGGCTGGTTTGGATTCCTCCTAGTAAACTCTGGATAAAGTGTTTGGCTCTCAGTTTTTTGCCGTTTTCTTTAGAAGGTGGAGTGTTTGATACCTCTGTCTTCAGCTTTGTCTTCATGCCACCATTTCTGAGACAACAGGTTGAGTTCTTTCTCATGATGTTGTTACATTCATATAGTTTACCCAGAAGTGTGATGTTTTCTATAATTTGTACTAAGAAAACTAGTGTTGTATTAACAATTCTTAGATTTTGTAGTTTTTTATGTTTGACAGCTTTCTGGAGTCACATATAATCTCTTTTTGTGTTTTTATTTTTATTTATTTCTTTTTTTTAGAGAGAGATTTTTGCTATGCGTCATGAGTTCTTGCTGGAGAGACACAGAGAGATAGAGACAGAAAGTGAGAAATTGCCCCCCAGGGGGGATGGCCATGCCGTAATCTCTTCTCCATTCTTCTCTCAGGATTTTGGGCATGCATACTCATGTGCCTGGTGTGAGTTTGAAGTTGCTGGGTCCAGAACTTGAGCCCTGGTCAGCCAGGTGGGAGTCCAGTGACATAACCATTATGCCGTCTGCTGGTCTCTGTCTTTGTGGTTTTAACTTGGCTGTTACCTAGACTAAATGTGTAACCCAGGTGAGGAAGATCAACTTAGTTTAGAAGGAGGTGGAGAAACATTAGCAAGGAGGGTATCAGGATGTAGGGGGAGAGTAGATTCGCTTGTCTGTGTCCAGTCATCACATGGATTCAAAAATCATCATATAGGTCTTGCCCTATAGCATGGCAGTTAAGTGCTGTGCATCAGCCTGATCTCACATGGCTGACCGTGATTCAAATCCTGGTCCTAGGGGTTTGAAAAACATACCAGGTATGTTTGTGTGCATACTTGAAATCTGGTGGGATGTACAAATGGAGGAACAAGGATCACAGTATGATCATGCCCTATTAGGGGGAGCTTTCCCTCTGATGAGTGCACATGCCTACTGGCAATAACTTTTTTTTTTTTAATCATCACAGGGGACAGGCAGGTGGTGTAGTGGCTAAGGTGCCAGACTCCCATATGGCTGACTGCAGTTCAAGCCATAGACCCAGTAGCTCGAAAATCATGATGGGCGTGTGTGTATGTGTGTCCAAAATCCCACAAGGAGAATGGAAGAGAAGGTATTGTGGCAGCCCCTATTGGGGATAATTTCTTGCTCTCTCTCTCTCTCTGTCTCTCTGGTGAGCACACATGTCCTATGTCAAAAATGAAAATAAATAAAAATAAATAAAAATCATCATACAGTTTTGTGGATCATTTCTAACATCTACATTGGATATAGTAATAAAATAACAATGAAATGGTTTTATAAAAGTGTATTATGTGGAATGATCTATGTAACTACACTAGCAGCAGGAAATAAGCAGGATAAAGAAAAACTGTTTTGCGTTTAGATTGTTTGGGAGAGGCTTTTTGGAATAGTTAAATGCCTTTCGGATGTGGCGTGTTGAGAGTAGATAATCTTGGCCATGGTAGGGTGTAGGGATAGGAAAGGAATGAGCAAAACTGTGGGACTGAACAGGCGTTCTCCTACAAGTCTGGGGTTTGGATTTTAAGACTGTAATTATAATGAGTCTGTAATTACTATTATAAGTAAGAGTATAGAGGCCACCAAATGCCTCCACATTAACACATATTCCATAAATTTATGCACACCATTTTTACTGTTGTATCAAGTATTGTCTTGGGTGCAGCATATCAGAGTTATCAGGAATACTTGTAAAAAGGAAGTATTTCTGGGCCTTTTCCCAAACTCGTTGGATGTGAATTTCTGAGAGTAGGGTTTAGGAATCTTCTTTTTAAGTAGTCACTCTCAAGGATTCTTGTACTCAAACTTTGAGGATCACTAGTGTAAAATAAGCAAAAAAAAAACCCCATGCAATTTGTGATGAAAATGACTTAGGGAACTGTAGTCATGTAATAGAAATCCTGTCTTGTGAGGGCTGAGTGTTGCTGAGAAATGTTTTTTCTTGCATCTAAGAGTTGTCAGGAAGACGTAAGTTGGCCGCTTCAGGCAGCACTTCATGGGATAGAATCTTCATGGTTTTGTGGCCAGGGCCTTAACTTTGCAAGTACGGAAATAAACTTTGATGTAATTGCCTACAAGGAGACTGATGCATGCTCATAGATTCATAAAAGTCTCACTGATAAACCAGGCAACTGCTTATTTTGGGTGACAGTTATGCCTGACTCAAGAACCAAGACCACATTGGTGGACTTCCAAGAGAGAGGATATAAACCTTGACTGTGAACAGATTTATCAAGCTACTTTGTAAATGTATGTGTACTAGTTTACTTCACTCACTAGTTAAACTAACTCTTTTCTTTTTAAAAAAAGTTTATTCATATATTTCAAGAAAGGGGAAGAGAGAGAGAGACCGACCTTTCAAGGGTGCACCTTGTGTGCTCAGGCAGACCCTGAGACATGAACCCAATACCGTTCTTATGTGGGTTGAGTTGTGTTACTGCTGTACCTCTGTGTGGCCCCTCATCTCTAAGCATTTTATTTCTGTTATCTCTCTCAAGTTCTTCAATGCCTGCCAGTGTCAGCACTTAGCAGAGAACTGTCAAATGAATGAATGATTCTTAACCAAGGGAATTGTATATTTACATTGATAGATTATCCTTATTCACACCCAGGATATTTTTTTGCCTATTAAAAAGACTATCCTGGGGTCAGCAGGTGGTGTGGTGATTAAGGTGGTGAACTCTCACATGGCCAGCCCTCACCAAATCACATCGAGTGCATGTGCATGAGTGCCCAAATTCTCAGGAGAATGGGAGAAAAGGGATTGCAGTGTTGGCCATTCCTCTCTGGGGGATGATTTTTCACTCTCCCTCTCACTGTCTCTCTCTCTCTCTCTTGTCTTTCTCTGGTGAGTGCATGCACCTTACAGCAAAACCTTATAAATAAATAGATAAGAGTATACTTTGTCCTGGTACCTGTGAAGACAGTGGCAGATTCTCACTTGAGGATCTCCTTTCTGCCTCACCCTGCTCTGTCTGACGTAGCGCTCTCATGTGTCTAGGTAAAGTCCTAGTGAGCTACTTCATAATTACATTTCAGCTGTTTGCTTGATGTCAGCCCTGACCACCTTATTACATTTGAGAAATAGCCAGATCGAACTTAAATAAGCATTCTTCGTGGGTGCCCCCTGCCACCCCACTCGCCACTTGAGAGAGTGAAATCTTTCTGACCTTCTTTTATATTCTGGGATGTTTCTTACTTGCAGTTTTACATTTAATTACAACATGTTGTCTCTAGTGTTTCTGAGGAAATGATATTGGTGCAGAAGCTCTTTAATATTTATCACTATAAGTGCATATGGACACTGCCTATAGGTACCATAAGGCAGTTCAAGAGCTGAATTTCCTGAAAGGATCACCTATGTTTTATATCAAATATATGCATGTATATTTAAACATAAGGAGTTTTTTCTCTAGTCTGAAATATATCAATAGTAGGTGAAATATTCTTAAACTGATATAAACTCCTTTAACTTGTTCAATTCTTGTGAAGATGGGGCCTTATTCATAACTTTTATATTCTTGAAAATAATTAGGCCTGATACCATGGCATGCCTTCTTTTCCCCCTCTTTAATTTTTTTTTTTTTTTTTAGAGGTTTTTTGCTATAGGGCGCGTGCGCTCGCCAGACAGACAGAGACATAGAGACAGAAAGCGAGAAATCACCCCCCAGGGGGGATGGTCACGCCGCAATCCCTTCTCCTTCATTCTCCTCTCGGGATCTTGGGCACGCACGCACACGCGCCCAGCGTGAGTTGTAAGCCACCGGGTCCGAGTCGCGAACCGCGGTTGACAACATGGGAGTCCAGCGACATAGCCATTACGCTAACTGCTGGTTCCCTCCCCCTCTTTAATTTTTAAAACCTACCTAATGGACGGAAAAAAGGAAACAATCTGAAGAAAAACTTCTGTAACAAAAGAAAGCTTTCGTTGATGAGAAATTGACAAGATCTTTAAAGTGTATCACATACAGAAAGTTTTTTAAAAGTACTAAACTTGTGTGTATATACATATACACATAGTTTTTCGGGCTAGATGGAGTGTTCATTTCATATCAATAAGATTTCACCAGCTCACCATTTATAGTCATTTGGGCTAGAGTACAGAAAGTGTCTGTGTGCATTTAATTTTTTTTCAGCATTAAAGCATAGGAGCTCATTAAGGCTTTTTAAAATGACATAGTAAAGTATCTCATCAGAGTAGAAATAGAGCAAGATGATGTCAACTTCCTTGACCTGTTGGTAAATAGGGTTAACTTCAGTAAGGAATAAAGGCAGCTTTTTATCAAAATAAGATATAGAAGAAGTAAATAGCTTCTCCATATTCTTTTATCTGCCTATTTCATAATAAATGGAAAAGATAGAAATAATTTTGGCACAGATTTCTTTAGAGGATTTTTTCCTTTCTTTATTGCTGCTACTTTGGGCTGCGACTCAGCCAATCAAGATCATAAAAGTCCAAGTTTAGAAAGTTATGATGTGCATGATATGCCAGGCCAGTAGTGATGGATGAATAATAAAAAAATAAAATTCCCCTCTACACAGAATGAAATGTATTTCTTTTTTTCCCTGATGATTTTGTGAATTATAGGATTTTCTTATTAGATATTATATAGTAAATTAATTATTAAATATGCTTGTCAGTAAGTGACTTGCTACATACATTTATCACTAAAAATATAACAAACAGCGTTTCAAGAAATATTTAAAGAGCATCTCTGTCTATTAATGCTCTTTTTTCTTTAAAGAAGAGAATAATTCAAAGATGTTTTCATGGTTTGCCTTTACCTGTTTTACTAGTCTATTAAGGACTATTTCAGCTACTCACATGTTGGTAGGTGATTGTAATTATGGGCAGCATTGGAATACTGTAATTTCATAAATGCCTCAATTAACAAAGCAGCAGGTATTTCTTGAGCTTTAATCGAATGCTCAGCTTGGTAAAACCTTGTGCATGTGAAGGAGGGAGGTGAGGGATACTTAGATTTGAAAAGAAGTAAATGAGTTGAGAACAAAGTGTTCATCCAGAAGCATTCCTGGAATTTGAGGATGAGAATTTTAATCTTCGAATTCTGGAAATCCTTGCTATGTGGGAAATCCCTGGACAGACAATGTTTTTGTTCATCTCTGTGAAACTCTGTGAAAGTTAATTCTCTTTTGTGAAGCTACTGAAAGAGAAGGCAAGAGGCATCCCTGGTGAGGGAAATCTGGAGTTGGAATTGAGATATGTCCTTACTGAAAATATCTCACTCTTTTAAAGTATAGTTCAGTTTGTTAAATGCCAGGGTTTTTTACCTACTAGGTAAAAAATAATTAATGATTAATGCTAAACCTAGTTCTGTACTTACATCTAAGTAATGTTGACCCTTCTTGGGACTAGTTTAGATCTCTAATTCTGAATAGCTAATAAGATTAGTTCCTTGCAATTGTTATAAAACATTAATGGGGCCTACACAGTTGAATTTCTGATTGTGTGGCTGATAATTGAAATTGTATGATATCCCCGGTTTGGAAACATATTGTGTGCTCTTGGAAATCACAGAAGCTTGATGAAATACATGGATATCAACAGGTCTCTGAAACTTGAGCACTTTTTCTGGGGGACTTTGACTGGGAGGGTACAGACATCTTGGAGACAGAACAGCATAAGGCAGAGGCACCAAGCTAGGCTCTGAGTGCACTGCATATGTATATGCACCTGTGTGTATGGGTTTGATAGAAAGAGAGGGTTTCTAGCAAATATAGACTATGAGTGCACTGCATGTGTATATGCACACAATATGTTTCCAAACTGGGGATATCATACAATTTCAAAGCAAGGATCCCCTAATGTATTTTCCTAGGGTTCCTGAAATATAAAGTCCTTTTGCATTGTAATGTCCCAGAGTAAGAAGTAAGTCTTCAGACTTTTGGTTATGATAATGACCAACATGGACCATGATTGAGGGCCATTTGACCCTAAAACTCTCACTTAAAGGAAAGATAAGGTTTTCATTTCATTATGTAAGATGTTTTATAGGCTGGAAACTGCTGGTTGTGAGCCCAAAGACTCCAGGCTGAATGGCTCCAGACACCTGAAGAGAAATTTGATTATCTAAGGCCTCACCAATCAAGAATGTCCACGAGATGATCACGCCCTCTTGAACCAATCACTGAACTGATCATGTGCCTAGGACTTCTGCCCCAAATTTTGCCCTTAAAAACGCATGTGGGGAACCTCTCGGGGAGACGGGTCTTTTCAGCATGAGCTGCCCGCTCTCCTTGCTTTGTGCTTTGCAATAAAGCTGTACTTTCCTTTACCACACCATGTGCCTATGGTTTGGTTTCATAGTGCTTAGGCTAGTGAACTTGATTTGAGTTTGGTAATAGTTTGATAGAAAAGAGAGGGTTTCTAGCAAATATAGACTATGGAGGTTGGGGTTCTACCATAGAGGGCTCTGAGGGACTGCAGAGAAATTTGCACTTAGCAAGGGAGGCAAAAAGTCATGTAAATGATCAAAAGAGAAAGGGATATGAATGTTCTAGCTTAATGCTGGGCACAGATAGGGAGAGAATGGCCAATGATATAAGGATAGATATCCAACTAGTAGGCCTGCTCTAACATTTGCATGACTTTAATTCCATTTTTCTCTTTCACTTATTTAATACATGTGGAAACTCCTGACCTGCCATCTCACCTTCTTGTATTCCTACTCTAAGCTTAGTCCTATCCTAGAGGGTGTCTCTGGTCACTTTGACATGCAATTCCAAACTCTGTCTGCTACCTTCACTCTATCCTGAAACAGCTATACTATGGTCATGAGTTAGACCTGTGGATGGAATCCTCTGTGGTACCGTCTGCTTTCAGAATGGTCCCAGGAAGAGGCATATGTAGGCTGTAGCTCAGGGCTGTTTGGGTGTCTGGATTAAGATGAGAAGGGGAGGCACAACTTATGATGAGCCAAGCTGACTGGCTCTAGGTATGGCACCACTTATTGGTACACTGAGGATCTGAGGGCTCTGAGTTACACATAGGTAGGTGACCTACCACTTTGTCCCCCCCCTTTTTTTTTTTCCTTTTTTAAGTTTATTTATTCTATGAGAGAGAGCAAAAGCAGGGACCATTTCAACAGGATCTTCGCACTGCAATCCATCCCCAGCCTCAGCCAGCCAGGGGCATGGATGCATCTATATGTGTACAGAGATACCTTGGGACACAAATCCAGGACATTCTCATATGGCCTATGCATTGTGGAGTATCACATTACCATTGCACCACTGAGGCTGACTAGGTATTTTCTTCTTTTGATTACCTTTCACAAAACTTTTAGTACATCTTTGTGAAAACATGTTTTGGGACTGAGGGAGATCTTTATTTTCACTGAACTCTCCAGATAATTCCTTATGGTTTCCCTAAAATGGGGGGAGCAAAGAGATGGAGTCAAGTCCTGATAAGTTTCTGTGCATGGCTTTAGTATTTTTCATTCATTTATTGAAGAATTTATTGAGCACCTTTCTTACAGAATATCTTTTAGGAACTATATTTAGAGCAGACCCTACAAATTAAAACAAAATAGACACAACTCTTTTTCTTAAGGAACTTACACTCTAATAGGAAGAAAAGATTTTCAGAAATAATCTAAAAATCACACTAATTAATGTAATTTCATTAATTGACGTAATAATGTCAATATATGTAATTACAAAAAACATAACCGAAAGATATCCAGACTGTGGTCACAGAAGATTTTCATAAAGAAATGATTGATTATTGAATGAGTTGAAGGGTGAAAATTTCTTTGTAAAGAACAGAGCTGTTTCTAACACCATGAAAGAATATTGACTGTTCAAGGAACCATGGGAGTGTAAAGAAGAAGAGAGAGAATTGTGTAGGTTGAGAGTGAACTGGAAGCAGGCAAAATATGGAGATCATTTAAAGAGCTTTGGAGGTTGGGACCAGCAGATGGAGTAATGGTTACTCACTGGATTCCCATGTAGTCAACCATGGTTTGGGTCCTGGACCTGGCAGTTTGAAACTCACTGCGTGAGTGCGTGCCCAAAATCCTGAGAGGAGAATGGAAGGAATTGCTGTGTGGCCATCCCCTCTAGGGGAGTTATTTCTTGTTTTCTGTCTCTCTGGTGAGTGTACACGTCCTGCAGCAAAACTACCTCTTAGAAACAAAAACAAAAACAGAAACAACGCTTTAGAGGTCATTATCCTAAAAATAATAGCAATGCATCAAAAGGTTTATATAAAGTGGGAAGGATGACATGGTCAGATTTTCTTACATAGAGGACACTTTCGGCCTCATTGCTGAGAACATATCAGAGTAGGGACGGGGGCACACAAGGAGACCAATTAGGAGACTGTTATTATAGTATAGGGAAGAGTGATTCTCACTTGGATAGCAGGTGGTGATCCCAGAGATGGGAAGAAGTAAATAGTTTGAAAACTATTTAGGAGGTAAAATTAGTAAAAGAGAGGGATTCCAAAGATGATTCTCAAGGATCAGCCGTACAACTTCTCTCTTTGTCAATACTTAATGGTGGACCAGAATCAACTTATACATAAAAATGAGATGAAGCATCTTGTAGGGGGAGGATGAAAACCAAGTGAATGTGATCCAGAAGCTAAAGGAAGATGAATCTCAAGATAAATTTTTTGAAGGTAGTGAATAAGATGAAGACTGAGAAACAACCTTTGGCTTTAACAAGGTGGGGTTCACTGGTGACCTTAACAAGTCTTGCTTTAATAAAACAATGGAGGAAGGGGCCAAAATTAATGGGTCAAGAAGAAATATCAGGCAAATATGGGAGCTCCAGAAATTTGACTGGAAAATGAAAATGAGATTAAGATCTGTTTGTGTGTGAAGGGGGATTCTTTTTATTTTATTTTTCCTAAATAAGAGTAAGAGGGATTAAAATTTTCTATGAGGAAGATTAAGGAGAGAGAAAGTTGAATATATTGCAGAGAAAGACTCCTTCCCTTACTTTAGCATTCAACAATGTCATTACTTCATGAAACCTTTCTGTTTGGACAAATTCTGAAAGTAAGAATTTGAGAACTTTGCAGCAATAGCAATGGCAATTGGGATTTTTCTGGGCAGAAAAAACGTCAAGGAGAACGAGTGACAGCTCTGATAATTGAAGGACCGATTTAGAATTCAAACATTTCATTGTTTGCAACCGCAGCAGAGCTTGTGATTATGCTGAGTGGGGATGTGACTTATATAGACCAATTTCATAAAGTCTTTCATTCCTTGGGGTCCCCAGAACAGTCTACTGTAAGTATCTGTGCTAGTTTCTGAAGCTTGACTTACTCCATTGAAACCACAGGAAGAATGTTATTTGATTTATGAAAGGAGTTAGTCAGCCGTTCACCTAATTTTGAAACAGTGACAGGAATAGGAAGAAAGAAAAAGGATATTGAACCAGAACTGTAAAACTTGCAAGTTATCAAGATGCCTAAGGAAGACAAACTTTTTAAAAATATTTATTATTATAATTTATTTAAATGAACTTAAATCAGTTTCAAGACAATGAAAACTCACTAATGCAGATAAACTTTAAGAGGTGTGTGTGTATATATACGTATATATATTTTTTAAAGTATGGGTTGTATATGGAATGGTACATTAGTTACTTTAAATTTTTTCTGGAATTTAAATAGAAAGAAGGATGGGTTTATTTTAAGCACATGAAGTTACTCAAACTATTAGAGTAAAATATTAGCATTTCTATTTAATAAACTTGTAATTCAACTATTTTCTTAATAGAAAGAAGAACTACAAAATACCAAGTCCCTTACACATTTATTTCCCTTCAGTTAGTTAAACCTGCTGTTCATAACTTTACTCTATAATTAATTTATTTAACACAATTTTTAAATAGCATAAAAATAGATTTCACCATAGAATGAACTATCATATCTAAGAGAAGCTAAACTTTTTTTTTTTTTTTTTTTTTTTTGAGAGGCTTTTGCTATAGGGCACATCTGCTTGCCAGAAAGACAGGGAGAGACAGAGAGACAGAAAGTGAGAAATCACCCCCCAGGGATGGCCACGCCGCAATCCATTCTCCTCCATTCTCCTCTCGGGATCTTGGGCATGCAAGCACATGCGCCTGGCATGAGTTTAAGCCACCGGGTCCAGGACTCGAACCACGGTCGGGCTACATGGGAGTTCAGTGACATAGCCATTACATTAACTGCTGGTCCCGAGAAGCTAAACTTTGACTGCTTTACAAAACATGTGCAGAGTCAGAGGCCATGAACACACACAATAAACAAAAATTTGCTCTATATCTTTATATTCAAAAGTACCAGATATAATCCCCATAAAGTTTACACAAGTGGGTGATTTAATGTCATGTGATTATGAAGGTGACATATCTGAGTACTTACATGGCAAAAACTCTAGAGTCACAACATCCTAAAACATGACTTCCCTGAATGTATTGAGCTACAATGAGCAATATCAATGAGAATTAATTTAATTATAATTGGAAACAAGAACTTTCATAGTCTATGTTGAATTGAATGGGCATTAGGCTGGACTCTGAGTTACACATGACTGGGTTCATATATTCTACATTTATAAAACTAGTACCCTGGACCAAATATGGACATTAGGGACCCAACCCTTCTCATCCTCCTCTTAATACTTATGAACTGTCCATCATTTGGTCTCCACTTTTATAATCTACTCACTCTAAAACCTATTACTTCAGGAAAAAATTTCTAAAAATAAATAGTCCAGTGTGTGCGTGTGTGCCCAAGATCCCGAGAGGAGAATGGAAGAGAATGGATTGTGGCGTGACCATCTCCCATGGGGGATGATTTTCACTTTCTGTCTCTCTGTCTCTCTCAGTCTTTCTGGCGAGTACACGTGCCCTATAGCAAAAACCTCAAAAAAAAAAAAAAAATCCAAATAGCAACTGCTTAATACTGTCTTACCTACGTGTTAATTACTAAGATAAGAAAATTGTGTTCTAGAGTCAAGTTACAGAGATTTGAAAGTTTTAGACCCTTATAAACTAAGCGTGAATTGCATGATTCCCAGTGACAGCAAGCAAGCCTTTCCTTCTTCCTCGATACAACTACAGATCCTCAGAAGCAATACTCATTGTATTCACCTCACTTAGGAAAAAGGAAGTTCAGTAGTTCACATGTAGAAAAGCACATGTAAGTCCAATGACTGGGCCCAAGTATAATCTGAGGAAAGTGTTTTATTCCCATGAAGTTATAGGGATGCAGACACTACTTTATGTATTATATTTTACATTTGTGCAAGAATGATAGCATTCCAGGGTGAATGAGCAGTGAGCATCAATGTGAATATTTGTATTTCCAGGTTTGATGTAAATAATGAAACTTTTGATTGTTGTCCTGTGCTTTGTAAACTTTCTAACATATCTTGGCACAGGTATTAGTTAAGGACATGTATATCCCATTAAGTATGTGAGAAAAAGAATTTATTATGTATTTTTAGTATTCCAAGATATACAATCATTTAAAACTTTAAGAATTTAACTTGAGCTTTCATAATTCATCTTTTCTTTGTTCACCTTGATTGCATTACTATCTGAGAAAGTCCTTATTGGACTGTTTGCTTTTATTGGAGTAGTTCTTTTTTATTTTTTTAAAAGAATTATTTATTATCATTATTTTAATTTACTATAGGGAACATGCACTCATCAGAATGAAAGAAAGAGAGTGGGAAAGTGAGAAAGCAAGCTGCCAGGTCCAGGACTCAAACATTGGTCGGGCATTTGGGAGTCTAGTGCTGGAACCACCATAATACCTGTTGATCCCATTATTGGGCAGAAACCCTTAAACAGCACCTCAATATCTCTCATGCCAAGCCTTTGTCTTGACCACCTACCATCCTCATATTTTTGTCCACAGTAGCTAAGTGGCTTCTCTTAACATGCATGACACATGCCATACAAACTTACAGAAGAAAAAAAAAGAGCAAAACACAAGAATAAAACAAAACTCTATGGTGCTTGGGTGAAGACTGTGTAATAGAAGTTACAAAACAAAGACATTGACTTCAGAGAGACATAGACTTTTCTTTGCCACCTGTATAACCCAGGGCAAATGACCCAGGACTTAAAACAACTGTTTCATAAGGTTCTCATGAGAATTGAAAGGAATGGTTTATTACTGTAAACATGGAATGAATTCTTGTGTCAGCTAGAGTCTAAGCAGAAACAGCATTTATGGTAGATGTTTCATTTATTTTCTATTCTGTAACAAATTACTACAAACATAGTTGTGTAATAAGGTGTAAACCCCCATTTATTACCTCATACTTTCTGTAGGACAGAGGTCTGACCACTAGTTGACTTAGTCTTTTGCTCTGGGTTTCACAAACCTGAAATCAAGGTGTTGACCAGAGTTGTGATGTTGTCTGGTATGTGTAATCCCTTTCCAAACTTCTTTGGGTTGCTGTTGTAGGACTGAGGTCACCATTTTGGTGGCTATCAGTTTGGACACTTTCTGTTCCTCAACGCTGCCCACCATTCCCTGCCAGGTGGCCTTTGACATAATATGGCAGTTTGCTCACTAAGGATGACAGAGAATTTGCGGCAGCTTAGTGTGTCTCTGATTTCTTTCATCCCTGAATCTGTCTTTTTTAAAAGAATTATTATTTAATTTTATCATTATTATTATTTTTTAGTTTGCTACAGGGCTTACATGAGAGATAGAGAAAGAGACAGACAGACAGAGAGAGAAAGTGAGAAAGCGAGTAAGTGAGAAAGCAAGCTGCCAGGTCCGGGAACCGAACCACAGTTGGCCATGTGGGGAGTCCAGAACCTCAACCACCATACCACCCATGGCCCCCTAAATCATCTTTTTAAGGGCTCACCTAATTAGGCCAGACCTACCTAACTCAAGGGGAAGGCATATAAAGTGCAAAAAATGGAGGCAGGGGCTTTAGGGCCATCCTGGGATCATGCTAACCCACATAATAGGTTCAAATGAATAGAAATTAATAAAGAGACTAAGTGCAGAGGTGTGGGCCAGGCTAGGAGAGTAAGGGAGGATAGTAAAGCAGTCAGAAACAGTAGCAGCAGGTCCTTATCAGAACTTGGTGAGAATTTGTACTGTGGGGCAGGCACTGTATGGAGGGAGCTAAGTCACACATGGCCATTCCAGTGCAGTTCAAATCCCTGCCTCAGGGGTTGAAAACATTTAGGGTATGTGTGCATACATGTCCAGGATCCTGATGGGATGGAGGAGTAGAGGAAAGGGGATTGTGGGATGACAAGACCCCATGGCGGGGAGCTTCTTTTCTCTCTCTCTCTTCCTCTCTCATGTATGCATATATACTCTGGTATAAAAAAAAAGAAATTAGAAATTAGTCTCATTTTCCATGAGACTTTTTAGTATTTCCAATGGATTTTAGTTGTTTATTGATCAATGAATTTAGATCCTATCCAAATTAATAATGCACTTAGCATGGTTAGAAATGAGGGAAATAACTTAGAACACATTTCTCTCCCAATGTGCAGAGTCTGATTTAAGAACTTTCAGTGTTACAGTGCTTGTAATGCTTATTTTTATGTTCTTTCTGCATTAAGAAATTGCCTTAATGTTCTAATTAGCATTTCCATCATATTTGCTAACACACTTTCACACTTATCTTATGCAATGGAAACCTACAGTCAAATATCCCCTTAGGAAAATTAAAAAGTTCTTCATTCTGGATAGGTTTTTCTGATCAATCTCGTAGCAGAAATCTCAGAAGCAACACTGGTTAGACATTCTGATGAGAGAAAGTCTGAAGCATAGAGACAGTCTACTATTATGCTGATCTCATCTTTCATATTAGACCTGGAAGTTTTCTGAGCTACTGTCTGCTTTGACTACCTTATCCATTTATATTACTTAAATTGGACCAACAAATATAAAAAATTCTCTCTGAAATGTATGTAGAAGGTAGGTTTGTACCAATGCCCCAGACCATCTGGTATTGTTTGAGTACCAGTGGAAAGGTTACTCTATTTTTATTAAAAAGACTTATCTTTATTTTCTTAAATTTTACGAGTGGTTCAAACTAATCTAAACTTTTCCATTTATTTTCAGATTTTCATTATTCTTGGATATCTAGCTTGAATAACTGGAATATAATTTTACTTTATGATTAATGCTACTTTAATTCAAAATCATCTGCAATTTAATTCTTGTTCTTTGAGAAACAATGATCACACCCAGATAGAGTAATCTTGTATTTTATGATAATTAAACCTAGTCCTTTGCACCTTAAAAGTCTTGCTTTAACAATAAGAACTCTAAAAGTAAGAAATGTTATATCTTTGCATATAAGTTGAAAATAAACCAGTATTTTTACTCCTTGTATTTGTTGTTGTTGTTTGTTTTTTCCCACTTCACATTTCAAGTTCTCACCGGAAAATCCTTCACCAGAAATAGGTGGGAATATTTCCAGAAGGAGGTACTACATTAGTGTAATTGGGTAGTTTTCTCTCTGAATTGGAGGAGAGGGAAATAGAAAGCAGTGTTGTTTTGTGATCTTGGAAACACTGCTTAACTAACTGCTGTATTAGGAACTTTGTGACCTACTTTGTGTATGTCATATGGCCACATGGCAAAGTGGAAGCCTTTTTTTGCATACTTCCGTTACAGAATGGTAGGGTTTACAACTCTTCTGGAGGTGGGATTTATGTTTTCCCTGTCTTAGGATCCTACCCCCAGTATATAGAACATGATTTATTTTTTTCCCTTCTAGTGGAAAAAATGTGATCATGTCATAAAATGTTGGTAGTAATCTTTGAAAGTGTAAAGGAAACTGGGTAGGTGGATTATAGAAAATCTTTTTTTTTTTTTTTTTCAGGCTGTTTGACTTCAACAGAAATAATCTATTTGTGGGTGTTAATAAATTGTAGCCTGCCAGAATTTAACACCACTATCTATTGTGGAATTTTAGATTCACTCTTGTTTGCTTAACCTGCTTTCTGCTCTAGAATTTTAGCTTCTTGGGTGATACAGACATGTGCATATTTTCAGAAAGCACAAATGCAGGTAGTTTGGTAACTGTCATGGCGAGTGCTTGACATTGAATTTTGGTGTTTTCTTGTTATTTAAGTCTCTGGAGAAACAATAAAGTTAATTATCTTAGGAAGAATAGTCATGTGTGTGACATTTATACTTCATAACTGTGAAGTTTGGGTAGACAATTGAATTGGCTTACCCTATATTTATTCAGTAAGTTTGTCTAGGATAAGTTTATTTTGATTAGTGGGCTAACGTGTTTTTATCTTTATGCCCTTGTTGTTTCTGGCATAAATTCTAGGTCAAGGTAACTCTCAAACTGCTAAATGAATATTTTTCAGTGGAGTCTTGTAAGATGGGGACAGTGCTCTTAAATCTTCCTTGCTGAGTTGCCATGCATTGAATCACTGGGCTGAGATAAGATCAAAGTCATTTTTTACACCTAAAAAAAGTTAAGCTTTTATTAAAAAAAGAAAGACTCAGTTGAAAGAATATCTTCAGTCTCTGAAAGGGAAGGTCACTACGTATTTTTCTTCTAATAAATTATTAGCAGAAGTATTTGCAACAATTCTAGGGAAGAAAATCACATTTCCTATTTTGAGAAATTATAGCCTTGGCTAAAGCATTCTTATGATTTGTGCTTTTAATCAGTTTATTGTTATTAGAGTTAATCCATCTACTATCTCTGAGAAGTAGGTTAAGATTATTAACCCTTTTTCACAGACTGGAAAATGGAGACACAGTGAGGTTAAGTGAGGGCATTGGCATCCCACAATAAGTCAGTGGTACAAGGAGGATTAGTCCGATATTCATGTGGTATGTTCAGTCCACAACGTCTTTGATTTACTTGTAATGAATCATGCTGTTTTGCCCTCAGTTCATATTTGGAAAGGAAGCGCTGACATTTGACCAACCTCTTTCTTTTTTCTCCTTAATGACCCTTGTGAGTCATTCAAGATAGACTATTGTGATCATTGAAAGACTTCTCTTAATCCTATGTAAAATATGCATATACTATGGTCGTTACCACTTTCATTTTCATATAAATATTAAAGGCTTAGACTGGTTCAGAAATTAAACTGAAAATTAACCCCTGTTATACTTAGTCGCTAGCCTTTCCATGTCTGTATCGAAGATAACAAGCTAATCAACTATTATCTACTGAGCACCTATAAATTAAAATTCATTTGTGTTACATGATTTTTGGCCACAGATATTCCTAGGTAACTGTCGTGATATCTTTATTTCAGATATTGACTACACGTGTAGCAAATCCTGGTTGTAACTCAGCCTTCTTTACTTGGTACTGGATGACTTCACTAAGGTAAGATCATGTTATATTATACCATTTCAGTGTTGGAGGTGTTTAAAACCATTGATTTGCTTTCATATTGTGGTGCTGCTCTCTGCCCTGCTGTCACATGCTTAGAGTGTCAGGCATTGCTGACCCTCAGTACAATTTGTTTTGCTTGACCTTCCACACTCCAAGCTCCAGCCATCTAGGAGTAGTGCCTGGAGGCTGCCATGCTTTCTCCTTTCAGGGCCAGCTTCTGCACATGCGTCTCCCTAGTCCAGTCACCTCTCCTCTTCTCCTTCTCCATTCTTTTTTCCCTCCTCAGGATGATTCTTTGGCTTTAACTCCTATTCACTTTTCAAATTCTAGCCTATTGTTTGACGGATGTGCTAAGTAGGGGTTTTCAATGCACCAAACTCCTTCACAGGGTCTGGGTGCCTGTGGATAAGGAATTTGTAGAATCTGGGTGCCTATGGATAAGGAATTTGCGATGAACATGTGACCCTAAGGTAAGGTCTCGAGATGGTTTTTACAGTCAGAGAGGTGACCCTACTGTGATGAATTTGAGGTTAGTTGAAATCCACCAAAAACATAGAAGAGGACCTTATATAAACCCTGTTTCCCCATAAGGGGAACATGGCATGATAGGACTGTGGGAACCTGTGTTTGCCTGATGGCTACACCCTGGAGAAATGCAGGTATAGAAGGCGTTTGATTAGGGAAGCACTATTCAGATTTTCACAAAGAACAATGAGGATTGGTTGAGAAACCAGGGCAGTTCATTGCTTCTGCCAGCTAAAGCTAATGAGATTCAAGATGGGTCAAATGGTCATGAATTTATGTGTGTGGTTTTGTTGTGGTCAGCTGTTCCTTGAGGCATTATGACTTTTAAAGATTCAAAAGTTAACTTTTACAAGCTAGACCATCCATTTTATCTGGCACCAGTTGAGTCACTGGATGGTAATATTACTAGTAGCAGCTAACATTAATAGATTACTTATATTAATATTATGCAGGGCCCCATGCTAAGTGTTTTTCCTGAGTCTTAATATCTTATAAGGTAGATGTGGGTCATTATCCTCATTCTAACAAATTAGTATATTGTGGCTTGGGAGATAGTGTCTTGCTCATGGTCATACAGGTAGTGGTGTGAAAATGTCTCAAATCCCCAAAGTCAGATTCTGAAGTGCATCCTCTTAATCAGAATGCTACACTGCCTCAGGCTTGATTGGGATTTTGAGGAGCGGAACTTGAGTTTGAATGATTGGTCAATTGTCATTTTTTATTCTATGAATAGATAATAGTGTGCAACTTGAATATACCTTTGTTGACCAGGAAGTTTTTCTCTACCTGTTTTTGTCTCTTAATAAAAAAAGACATGGGACCAGCAGTTGGCGTAATGGCTATGTTGTTGGACTCCCATGTAGTCAGTCGTGCTTTGGGTCCCGGACTCGGTGGCTTAAATTCACGCTGGGTGCATGTGCGTGCATGCCCAAGATTCCAAGAGGAGAATGGATTGCAACGTGGCCATATCCCCTGGGGGGGTAATTTCTTGCTTTCTGTCGTTCTGTCTCTCTCTGTCTTTCTGGTGAGCACATGTGCCCCATGGCAAAAACGTCTTAAAAAAAAAAACAACAGAAACAAAACAACAAAAAACATGTACACAAAGGCAGGAAGCTGTTCTTGGTGTTTATTTTCAATAATACAGAGTTGATCACTTAGAGTCACTGGACTCCATTCTTTTTTTATTTTGGGGGGTAGTTTTTTTTTTTTTTTTTTTTTTTTTTTTTTTTTTTTTTTTTTGCTATAGGGTGCGTGCGCTCACCAGACAGACAGAGAGAGACAGAGAGATAGAAAGTGAGAAATCACCCCCCAGGGAGGATGGCCACGCTGCAATCCCTTCTCCTCCATTCTCCTCTCGGGATCTTGGGCACATAGGCACACGCGCCCGGGGTGAGTTTAAGCCACCAGGTCCAGGATGCGAACTGCGGTCAACTACGTGGGAGTCCAGCGATATAGCCATTACGCTAACTGCTGGTCCTACTGGACTCCATTCTAAGTGATTCTGTCAGTTGGTCTGGTGTGGAAATGTAGAGTGGGAGGTATGGGCATAGATAGACAATCAGTGCAGGTATGTAGCAGGATTTGAGTTGTAGATAGGTGTAGCTGGGAGAGTTCACATGCTGTCTGAGAAGCATGAACCTGTGTCCTATGAGCACACTTTCTCATAATGAAATCCATGTCCATTTAGCCCTGTTGAAATCACATCACCCTCACTGGGCAGAATAATCAAAGAATTCAGTTGACCACTGGCACCTCATTGGCATTCAAAGGTCCAAGAACCTACGAACAAAGTTCAAAACATTAGTTTTAGGTGACAATTGAGCTTGGGAGCTGGGGGAGGCAGTAAAGTAATGTGCTAGGTACAGGTACGTGACTTCATAGGTCACTGAGCAGCTTGGCAATTCTGCCCAGTGAATGCTTTTATTAGGTCACCTGTGCTTATTCATAGTTTTGCCTTCTGGTGAGTTGACGGTTACTGATCTCTTTATCAAAATGAGCCCTAAAATTGTAGAAAGACTATCTTATGATATATCATCTCCTTGTTTTAGGCACAAAATGTTTTGGGTACAGGGTCTTGCTAATTTTAAAATGTTGACCCTTTGAAGTAAAATAATAATAAAAAAGTTTGTTTTTTATCAAGGGAAAGTGAATTTTATTTTATTTTTTTGTATTGATATGACTGAAAACCAAAGTATTGTGGTAAAAAATGTTACTGAATCAAAACTATTTTTCTCTCTTTAAAGTATTATTGTAAAGTCATTTTTCTCCCTAAAGATTAATACTTCAAATCTACTACTTGATGAGGGTAAGCTTGGTTTATAGTGTCCTGTTTTTGTTATGATCTGAAAAACATAGTTTGAGATCTGTAGGCAGATATCCTGGTAATGACAGCCCATGCTTTTTGAGCTATGGTGAGACTTAATGTTGGCTGGAATACTTTGAGATGATGGTAGTTTAACTCCCACTATTAAGTTTATGATGTTGTTCAGGGTTAGATCTCACTCATAATGGTGGCCATATCTCACGTTTACAAGGCACTTTCATCATGAAGGATCCCAGGTGCCCTCTGACCATATGTCTACAGAAATGACTGTTCTCTGTAAAGCAGCCATTTGTTAGGAGAGTGACACTAGCACCCATAAGGTCACAGCAGTGTGGTACCCATTCAGGACAAGGGTAAGGATAACAGTGAGGCCTTAATTTTAAAGTGACAAAATCTACTCACCCCTATTGACTGGTATACCAGTATTAAGGTCATTCCAAAGGTTTTCAGAAAGCCTGTAATGATTATGAACAGTGCTTGACTTTTATATGGCCCATGATAGAACACTGTAGCTTACTATCATGCCAACTTAGTGTTTTTATTTTCAGAATTAATAATGTTGTCTTCTGACTTCATGAAAAATGGATGTCCCCTCCACTGTCCATATGTTCCTTGAAAATTTCTAGTTTCTGTATCTCCTTGGTCTAGTTATGTGTGGGTTTCCTTATTGGGAAATAATTGATAGCCAGAAAAGGATACTGGAAAGTTTTTTTTTTTTTTTTTTTTTAAAGAGATTTTTGCCTTAGGGCATGTGTGCTTGGTGGAGAGGAAGAGAGACAGAGACAGTGAAAAGAAAAATGAGAATTATCCCCCTCAGAGGGGATGGCCACACCATAATCCCTTCTCCTCCACTCTCCTCTGGGGACTCTGGGCACACATGCACATTAGCCTGTCATAGTCTCAGGCTACTGGTTCTAGGACTCGAACTGCAGTCAACCACATGGGAGTCCAACAACAAAACCATTATGCCCTCTGCTGGTCCCACTGGAGAGATTTTTAAATTCTTCCCAGATACCTTCTTTTTCTTTTTTTTTTTTTTTTTGGAGAGGTTTTTGCTATAGGGCGCGTGCGCTCGCCAGACAGACAGAGAGAGACAGAGAGATAGAAAGCAGGAAATCACCCCCCAGGGGGGATGGCCACGCCGCAATCCCTTCTCCTCCATTCTCCTCTCGGGATCTTGGGCACGTACGCACACGCGCCCGGCGTGAGTTTAAGCCACCGGGTCCGGGACTCGAACCGCGGTCGACTACGTGGGAGTCCAGCGACATAGCCATTACGCTAACTGCTGGTCCCGATACCTTCTTTTTTAAGGTGAATAAATACAAAGTAAAAATTGCCAGGACTCACTTGGTAGAATGCATTTTTCTGAGGAGGGTGCTGTGGATTGGTCATTTTTGGGACAAAGAAATGAGTTATTATCAATTGAAGATAACTTCATAGTATTGTTAACTGTTCTGGGGAGAAATGTACACATGTTGGAATATTCACTTTGCAAGCTAAGTAACATTTGTGATTGAATGTATAAAATAAATTGAAATAAAAAATAAAGAAAAAATAAACATAAAAATAAACATACAAAGACATAAAAGTATAGAAAAGTAAGGATTTGGTGGTCCTGACTTTTCTGATGGAGATAGCTGTGACCCAGAACCAGTCCCAGGTTTATTCTTCTAAAGTGCAGAAAATGGGAGAAGAGTAAATGGGAAGCAAAGCCAGTTGTTTTCAGATGTTAATTGACTGAAGATATGAAGACAACTGGTGCCATGTAATTTCCTTGATCTTTTGGGGGTGAATTCTGATAAGCACATGTGGCTTCCTTTAAACTGATACTGCTCTGCAGTTTCAGGTAGTTAGCATATTCACATGCAAATTGCTTTCATCACCGTGCAAATGACAGCTCACAGAAGCATATTTCTGCATGTGTCTAAAGGTAACCATATTTGCTCAGGTTGGCCACTCTCCACAAAAAGTAAGAGGTTTAATTCTCCCTAATCTAAAAAAGGAAAAGAAACACACATTCTTTCTATCTCTCCCCCTCTCTTTTTAAAAGGATTTGTTTAAGAAAACTTAAAATTTTAAGGTCTTTATCTATATGTATGTAGGCATGTGTGTATATGTATATGTATATATATATATATGGAGCCACTTAAATAATAGCACAATAATCATTGTATTTGTACATTTATAAAAAAAAAATCATGTAGGGCTAGTGTCAGAAATTCCTAAATTTCCTTTCCAAGTATTTCGAATTGAAACTGTGCTTCTTATTCCACTCATTATCCCTCAAGCCTTAACACCGGCTCCAAATTCCTCCTCCTTTTCCTCTTCCTTACTGATCTTGGGGGAGGCCTGTCTAGAAGGGAAGGATAGAGGTAGGCATCAAGGCTACATGCCTATGGCACTGCCATTACTTGAGGATGGCAACTTGGTAATGTTGTATTATAAATCAGAGTAAGAAAAAATATATCTAAAAAAAATTTTCACTAATAAGTGAGAACATGTAGTATGTATCCTAAAGTGCTTGACTTATTTCATTTAGCATTATTTCTCCCAGCTTCATCTATGTTGCCACAAATGAAAAGATTTTATCCCATTTAATGGCCAAATAATATTCCTTTGTGTATATATACCACATTCCCTTATTCATCAATTGTTGGACATTTAAATGTATTCTATATATTAGCTGGTGGGAATAGTGCTACAATGAACATGGGAGTACATATGCCTCTTTGCCATACTGATTTTATTTCCCTTGGCTGTATACCTAATAGTGGGATTACTGGATTATAATTCTACTTTTAGTTTTTTGTGGAACCTCTTTATTATTTTCCATAATGACTGTACTAATTGACATTTCTACCAACAGTATACAAAGGTTCCCCTTTCTCTATAGCCTAACCATTTTACCTAGGTGAAGTAATACTTCATTGTAGTTTTTAATCTGCATTTCTCTTGATGATTAGGTTGTTGAGCATTAGTGGAAGATAAAATACTCGGTTGCACAGAGGTAGAAGGTGTAGTGCTGGATACCAGAGGTGATGTGGGGCTGTTGAGAGATGAGAGAACATGGTTGATATATACAGGAGTATAGATGGATGAGTGGAGTGACTTCTGGAATGCTGTACCACAGCAGAGTAACAATAGTTGGTGGTAATTCAGTGTATACTTCAAGGTAGTTAGAAAGCAGACTTTGAATGTATACAGTATGGGATGATGCATACTTGAGATGGCGAATGTGTTTATCTCCCTGATTTGATCAATACACAGTGGATACTTATTTTTTTGTTTTTGTTTTTGAGAGACTTTTGCTATAGGGCGTGTACACTTGCTGGAGAGAAAGAGACAGACAGAAAGCAAGAAATATCCCCCTAGGAGGGATGGCCATGCCACAATCCCTTCTCTTCCATTCTCCTCCTGGGATTTTGGGCATTCACACACATGTGCCTGGCATGAGTTTGAAGCCAGCGGGTCTGGGACTTGAACCATGGTCAGTCATGTGGGAGTCCAGTGATGTAACCACTACACCATCTGCTGGTCTCTGGATGCATATTCTGAAAAAAAATCACATTATATCCCGTGACTATGTACAACTGTTATAAGTAGATTGGAAATTATAATAAAAAAAAAAAAAACTTTCAAATCTTCCAGGTTCCCAGCTTCCATTAACATTTACTAGAATTAAATATAATAACTTATGTAATATATTCAGTATGGTGTACATTGAAGGGCTGTAATGATTATTAGTTGCTATTAGACATTAGAGGCCAAACAGTGGGGATGAGGTGCTGGAAGGGAGTGGAGGGGGGGAGGCATGCAATGATCTTGAATATGACTCCTGTGTTTTGTTTTTAATATATAAACATAGGAAAATTTTATAACCCTCCTCCCTTGTGTTCTTATTTTCTGGATAGGAGAATGTTACTTAAATCCAAAACCATTTTTAAGAAAGATGAGAAAGAAGAATGGAGGAGCAAATTCTGAAGAGGGATGTGTTGGGCTCCTCCATAGCGCTTGATATAAATCCCAGTACAAACACCAAGGAAGTGCATAGCCACATACACCAACACACAGGTTTGAGGAGCTTAACTATGCATCACCTGGAGTGAGGTTACCAAGCCAGTGGAATCAGAACCATGTGGGGGTGGGGGATGAGTTGGGATATTTGCATTTGAGAAACTTCCCAGGTAATTCTTAGGTACACTGTTAGAAACGACTTTTGACTTTTTTTCCCTTTTTCGTCAGGGAAAGACAACTAAGGGGGTTCTCCAAAGCCAGATGTTAACCCCAATTTAATTTCCTTCTGCTGTTCAGGCTACCTTTCCTTGTCACTAATTGGCATTGGTACTTTAACATCTTGAACTATTTCTGAAATTAACTTAGGCTAAGTAGCTATCATGCTACCAAAAATTATATAGGAATTCCTCCTTAGTCCATCTTACATTTATTCACTACTTTCATCTGTTCACCCAGAGAGTTGAACTTTGCTCATCATGTGCTATCTCAATCTCCCTTGCATGAGAAGGGGCTCTACTGTTTTGCCTTCCCACCAGAAAGGAAAACAGACTGCCCTGTATGAAGGTGAATTAGTGCCCCAGAAGTCATTTCTTGTATTCACTGCTGTGTTATCACCCTGACTAGGCAGCTTCCCCCCACCCTTCCATCTGCTTTGGATTATTTTGGGTATGGAACACTTTCCTGAAATTTACCTTTCAAAGTATATTTGTAGTTCTGTAGTGGGTACAGTGGCACAAGGCTAAATGTTAAAAATAGGATTTTCTCAGTGAACCAAGCAGATAATTTTTCATTTTATTCATCATTCACATCCACTGCAACAGTTACAATTTTGTCCTAATTTTTAACACAAGAGATGGATATTGGGAGGTGCATGAGGTATTGGTGCGTGGTTACAGAGTTCAATACATTGAACAGAAGCAGAAAGATTTTATTTTCCAAACAGCCATACTTATTTCATGAAACTGGAAAGGGAAGTCTGCCTAGTTCAAAAGATGGCTGTAACAGTAACAGAGGGAGGCTGCAGAGAATATGGGTATGGATCTCTGTGTGTTCCAACACATTGAAAAAATGTTATTTCACAAAATAAGTTTATTTCTAATGTTGCTTGTATTGCTCAGGAACATTTATTGCTTTGTGTTTGATAAATCAATACCACTGAAGGTAATAATAACTGCCCTCCATTAAGCTGGTGTATTGTTCTAGACACTGCATGAAGAGTCATATGATATAGCATGGTAGTGATTCTCAACCCCCTACCTCATGGGGTTGTTTTAAAAATGAAATGGTGGCCTAGACACAGTGGTATGCTGCTAAGATGCTCTCCTCAGGAGAACCATGTGGGAGGCCTTGGTTTGATTCTTGGTCTAACCTAAAGGCTAGTGTAATGACGCATGCCTGTAATCCTAGCTACTTGGAGGCTGAGGCAGGAGGATTACAAGCTCAAGATTGGCCTGGGAAACACAGTGGGACTCTGGTCTAATAAAGAGACAAGCCTGGTGGTACAGAGTCCCAGCTGAGAGGCTGGGGGAGGAGAGTTGTGACAGCAAGACTTGTCTTAAAACAATGACAACATGAGCCAGCAGATGGCATAGTGGTTACATTGCTGGAGTGCCACATGACTAACTGTGGTTCAAGTCTTGGACCTGGTGGCTTGAAACTCAAGCTGAGTGTGTGTGCATTTGTGCCCGAGATCTCGGAAGAAGAGTGGAGGAGAAGGGATCGTGGTATGGCTACCCGCCCTGGGGGGTGATTTCTCACTTTCCCTCTCACTGTCTCCATCTCTTTTTCTCTCTGGCGAGTGCACGCCCCCTAAGGTAAAAACCTCTTAAAAAAAAAAAAAAAAAAGGAATGCGATAATGAAAGTGAATAGCTAAATTCAGTCTGTTACATAAAAAATAAATATTTGATGGAAGTCAGTTACTGATTTTTATTACAGATGCTTTGTGAAGAAAACTATTATAGTAAAGGTTAAGAACACAAACTCTGACCCTAGACTGCTTAGGTTTAAGTCCTGGCTCTTGGACAAGGAGCAAAATAACGACTATGAGGCTCAGTTCTCTTACTTGCAAAGTGGGAATAATATTACCTACACCATGAAGCTGTTATAAGGATTAAATGGGTTCAAACCCATGTCTGGCATGTAACACAACAGAAATATATGTCTTTTTCCTTTTTTTTAAATGAGAGGGTATATGAGAGGAGTAATCACAGGAAGAAGAGAAGAAGAGACAGAAGAAGAGAAAGACTGGATTATTTTGGCAGGGTCTCACCATACTGGAACCCTTCTACCCCAGCCTCACAGCTTGCTAGGACCAAAGGCACATGTCCCTGCACCCAGTCTATTTAGATTGGGCTGAGAAAAGAACCTGGGCATCCCATGCAGCCTCAGTCACTATGCGATGCTGACCTCACAAGTGTTTGCCTTTTTAGAATAGCTTTATGAGCTGTATTGCTAATCCTCAGAAAAAAAGTGGGCAGGATTATATTTTGCAGATGAAGTGGGTAAAATGACATGGCAGATACATGACCTAGAAGTGCTAGGACCACAGTTTGATCCACGATCCACCTGATTTCAAAGCCACACACACTCCTTCCCCATCAGCAGAGCTGGCATTCAGCAAATACAATATGTTTCTGAATTCCACATGTTTTCCCTTTAATCCACATTTGGGTCCTGTCACTTATTGACCTGAAACATTACTGTATTACTTTATGAGAGGTTTGGTCCATGTTCTAGTCCATTACTGTGTTGCTAAACAGAAATACTTAAGTCTGAGTGATTTATAAAGTATTGAGGTTTATTTGACTCACAGTTTTGATAGATATAAAATTCACATAGAGCGAGAATCTAGCTGACCTCTGGTCCTGTGTCACAGAGTAGTTGACAGAAGCAAGAAGCAGGAAGGCCATCAGGCCTGTGCAGAGTGCATGGGATCTGTGGGCAGCTATATTTTATAATAACCTATGCTCATAGGAATTAACCTTCCCCCTCCCCCCACTTGAGCATTAATCTGTTCATGAGGGTGGGTTCCTCATGATCCAAACAACACCCTCTTAAAAGTCTCTCACTTCCCCACACCATTTCAGTGGAGACCAAATTCCAATGCATAAGCCTTTAGGAGATGAACCTATTATCCACACCATAGCAGTCCATAGTAACATTTTTACTAGCCCATCTCTTGATTTATTTGAGACCAAGTCTGAGTTTCTATTATTAATGTTTATGGTTATTACTATTTTTTAGAACTTGATTGTATGGTCTCCTATAAAGAAAAGTAAAATTTTTCATTGCTATAAAGTAAACATTTTCAAAGGGGCTAATGATATTTATCTTTGTTATTTCCACTATTTTTTACTTTCTTCAGCCACAACTTATGACAATAATGCATTATTTAAAACTTTGTATTTCTATGCCATAATTTTAGGCAAAGGCTGAGAGAGAAGGCACCCTTCTTCTGTCATTTTCTGTTTGATGGAGGGATTAGAGAGGAGGTGTTTATAGCTGTGAGGACAAGTTAAGTTGTAATAAACTCACATAGCAAATTCTAAAATTAGAAAAAGTAATTTATTACTTCAGTAAAGGTGGCAATGCTCTCAAAGTGCAGGCACTAAATGATCAAGGCATAACTCACCCTCAGGGGAGCTGAGGGAGGTAAGGTTATGTTGAACAGCACACAGGTTGGAGATTTTTGCCACTGCATCACAGATTGAAGGCATTGCCTTACATCTTATTATGCACCTGAAACCTGGGCTTTAAAGATGAATTTCTTCTTTTCCTTTTCAGTAATGTCTAAAGGTGGCTTTAGCTACCAACTAAAATAGATAATCAATAATTAAAAATACTTACGTAAAGTCTAAAGTCTAGGCAGTCTCAACTGAAGATAAATCTCTAACCTTCCCAACCAGAGTTCTCACCCGAGTTCCTTCATAAAAAAATTCCTGAGCAGCCATTATTTCTACCATTAGAGCACTTCTTTCGGAATCCAACTTCCTGAAGCAATTCAACTTTGGTCTCTTTTGTTTAAGACACTGTGCAGTCTTATCTTTTATGGTGTTTTTCTGGTATCTATTGTATAAGCTAAATTTTCTGCTCCCCAATTACTCGGGAACATGTAGATGTTGAATTTGCACCTAATGCTATCTGAAACGTGGCTGCTTTATCACAAACTCCCTAGGTTTCTCTGGTTTTGTTAGCTCTTCAGTGAGCACTGGAGATACAGTGATGTTAATAAAATGAACTTCTCTGACTCTTTGCTAATGAGGAGAGTAAATTTCAGTCATAGATCAATTAAGCAGATGTATTGATTTGGTGCAAATTTTCTTTAGGCTTTATTTCTTATATAAAAATGGTGTGGATTGAAAATAAGTAGGTTATCAAATTTTACTTTCCACTTCCCACAAATTTATTTCTCCTCCCCTCACCCCCATCTTTGGCTCTATGCTTGTCCTTGTAGCTACAAATTCACACATAGGAGATTTTACTTGCAGAGGATAGAGATAAGATATCCATATATTTTTCTATCTCTATCTTCAATCTTTTTTTGAGCCTAAAAGTCAGTCTCATTTATCATTTAGAAAGGCGCTTTGAATCAAAGAGACATACAGTATAAGTGCCAACAATGTTTCATTTTTCTACATTTGTAATGAAGCTATTGTTAATGGTTCCTCAGCTATATATTAAAAAATATGAAAAAGACAGCAAAAAATTTATGTCTTCTGTGGTATTCTTTTCTCAGAATTCTCCCTCATTATAAAATATCGTAAGGGGATGATACCGCTTAAAGCAAGTAAAACATCAGTGAAGGATGCTATATTAATGGCTGTCGGACAATGAAAATGATGTGTCTGAATGAGGAATAAATTGGTTCACTTTGGTGGTGCATAAATTCTATCAGGCCATTTGGACACAGTTAAATTCATTTTGTTTCATTGTGTGAAATGATTTTCCATTACCTGGAGAGAATGTGTGTCTCAAAGAGGGAAGAGTGAACTAGAAGAGTAAATGACAAAACATATAGGCTAGCTTGGCCCACCAATCTGAGTCAGAAAGACTTTGAAGAGGAAACATAGGTTGTTGGCAGAATCTGATCTGACAATGCTAGTTGGTATTCTCTATAGCCTGAAGTCCTGTGCTTCTAGGTTTGATCAGAGTATTAGTTTTTTCATGTTGTATAAACTTTTTCATAAATTTAGTGGTTTGTGTCCCCAGGAAATTCATGTGTTGAGATATTGTTGTGATAGTCCTAAGAGGAACTTAATAACTTCGTGGTGTCAAAAGGTGGGGCTGTTGGGAGTGATTAAGTGGTTAGGAAGGAGTCCCTATGATTGAGTACTGATAAGTTTATAAGGAGAGAAAAAGAGTCCAGAGTAGAGACACATGGATGGATAGACAAACAGGAGCTTCTGTTCTCCCATGAGGTGATATGTTCCTTATCAACAGACAAACCCTCATCAGATAGGGGCTTCTGGACTTTGGACCTTCATACCATGAGCAGAATAAACCTCTATTCTCATATCACCCAGTTTCAGGTTTTTCTGTTATGAAACAGACCAGGACAGTGACTGAAAACAGTATGCATCTCAGGTTCTGTGGATTAGAAGTCTGGGTTTAACTTAGCTGGGTCTTTTGAAATGATCTAGTTGCAGTGTTGGCCAGGGCAGTGGATCAGCTTCCAAACCCACAGGGGTAACTAACTGATAGATTCATATTCTTAGGACTGGGACATGGAGAGCCTGGCTTTTTGATGGCCACGGCTGCTAGAACCTGTCCTTAGTTCCTTGCCAGGTCCTACTCTATGAGGTCCCTCACAACATGGCAGTCTGCATCTTCAAAGCCAGTTAAGGGGAAGGAAGCAAGGCTTTATAGCGAATCCATTTGCTAGATGGAATTTTCTCTAATGTAACCTCAGGAGTGATACTCTGTTACCTTGCTGCTTCTGCTGGTGAGAAGCAAGGCATAGATCTCATCCATATTCAAGGAGTGAAGGGTCTTACAAGGGCAAGAAAATCTGGAGGCAGGATCATTAAGTCTATCTTCCACATGTAGTCAGTATATTTGAGTATGCACGGAAATGGAAATCACCCCCTTTCTAGAGCATGAAAGTGTCTCCAAGACAGTGATCTATTAGGTCATTAGGAAAGTCATGACATATTTTTCTCTATGCAGAAATGCGTCATGACTTTCCCAGTGACCCAATATTTACAGTCACCTAGGTAGATAACCAATGAACCTTCTTTGGGTATTAAAGGAGTTACTACTCTAGACTTCTTGCTTTTATTTGGACTTTGTTGTTGTAATCATTGTATTTATTTTTAGAGGTTTTGTTAGGTACGAGAGTGGTAATGAGTTAAGAACTGCCTCAGACTGCTTCCGTCTATTTGAAATTTCCTTAGAAGGAGAATAGATGTTCTTTGAGGCTATATCAAAGTGACTCTGGTAAGTCTCTAGCGTAGTGTAATTTTAGTTCAGTGACTGAGAAGAGCGGATGCACAAAAATCTCAGATGCCACACTGGCTAATATGTTTTACAAAATCTGATATATATAGTGTAAAAATAGAGGTTGGAGTCTTGACAATGGTACAGCAGTGAACGATTATGCTCTGAGAGGCTGACCCACACAGGAGGGTTCCAGGTTCACATCCGGGCTTCCCTGAGTATGCTGGGCATGAACATGTGTATGGTCCAGGCTGGCTGATGGCTGGGGGTGGATTATGGTATCAAGATGCTGTCGGGGGTACTGTCTCTTTCTTTCTTTTTATGTCACTCTTGTTCCTAGAAGAAATAAATAAATAAACTTTAAAATTTAAGGTAATTAATTGTACTCAAAGGTACTTAATTCTTTTACCCTGAAAGATGTGTAGAGTTGGTGATGATTTATAGTCAAGATGATGATTACGTAGCTACTTAAGGATGTGAGAGTGGTTTATTGCCCACTGAGGGGCTGGCTTATAGAGTGCTGCTCTTAACTTTGTTTGATGGTTTTCCTTTCATAATAATTAATCTAATTTTCTCCCCATTCTTAGTTGCCCCACGCACAGTCATTTATTCTCCAGATTGCTTTTGGGCACTTCTTAATGCTTGCGTTACCACATCTACAGACCTAATATGAATAGCACACTCTGCCTTGAAAGCGAACACTAATTGAATTTGCTTGCATTCAGTGATTTTAATGGGGCTCTAGAGTGTTGTTTAGTGACAATTTTTATGTGGAAGACACTGAAAAAATTAACATGTTACATTTAGTAAATTAGCAATTACTTAGCTCCATTATATCAAAACCAGTCACCTGCCTATATTAATATTATATTTAAAAAGCATGGTTTTTATGTTAGGCTTCAGGTCTTTTTGATTCCATGGGACAGTGTTTATGTCAGCATATTTTTTTGAAAAAAAAAAAAAAGAAAACTAAGAAAATAGTGAATAAATTATAGGTGAAAAAAAAAAAAAAAACACCCTGAAATGTAGCAACCATTTTATTCATTCCACCCCTTTTCCTTTCAGATATTCAGATAGATTCCTTCCAAATGGTCTTAGTGAAAGCCAATTTGTCCTCAGTTGCAGAAGTAAATGTTGGTTGTCTCCGTTCATTTGTGGGTCACAGTCTTCTCTCCAATAATGCTTAGGCAAAGCAGCGAGATGTGAAATGAAGTCTGTGTTTAGACTTTTGGGAATATTTATTTTGCTATTATAAAGAGGCACAAGAAGAAACAGTTCTGTTAGAAGTTGTTGTATCTAATGTTTACATGTGATCATTACAATTCTGGCAGCCACTTTGAGGTCATGAGGGAAGTTGATATGCTAAATATGGCAGAGTGAAAAGAGGGAAGAACTTGAATCTGTATTATAGTCGTTCTTTCTTATTTGCTATTTTACTTTTCATGGTTTTAATTATCCACTGTAAGATATTTTATGTGTGTATATGTGTGTGTGTGTGTATGTGTGTGTGTGATAGAGTATGCATATAGTTACATATTTTTATTAAATATAATAATTTACACTGGGTCATCAGAAAAGTCATAATCTGTTTCCTGTAATAAAACAGAAAAATATGTCATGACTTTTCCGATGATCCAGTATAAATTATTATTAATCTCTTACTCTAATTTATAAATTGTACATTATCATAGATATGTATAAATAGGAAAAGCATTATAAACATTGTGTGTGTAATATATGCTTTGGTATTATCTTTGGTTTTAGGCATTCATGGGAGTTCTTGCAGCATATTCGCTGAGAATCAGGGTAAACTAACAGTGTGTGCTATTTAACTTCAAAATTAGTCTGTCTTAGAGATGCCCCACTTTGGTACATCTTAATATCTAAGATAATATTATTTAAGCCAGTTCAGTCATTTCTTTCTCTTTTTCTCGTTACCAAAGCAAAGGCATCTTGATTGATTTGAAAAGGTGTCTGGGAATCAAGTTACAAAAGCAATCATCTTCCTAGACTTTCTTCCTTCCTGCTCTTATATTGGTGCTGGAGACTCCTACTGACATATATATGTATATATTATTTTTTTGGGGGGGGAGGGGGAGGATCATTGTTGCAGGCCCTCAAAAAATTCTTAATATGAGAATAAGATTAAGGAGCAATGAATACAGGCAGCGAATCCACTGCCTGTGTCTACCAAGCAGGTCTTTATCTACTGAGTGGATCTAGAATTTAGCTCTTTATATTTTTATATAAAGTTCCATGGAAGTTTTTTAGTACTGGCTTATAGTTGCCTATCTCCTAAAGCCCAATCAATAGCCAGCAAATTTGGGAACATAACTCTGCTCCAGCCATTAGATCAAGGACAGGCCATTTTCTTAGATTCCTGTTTAAGAAATGGAGATTTCTACATCACTGTTTCCACATTGGTTTCCTGATAGTAAAACTGCTTTTTCAATATTGGGTATTGGCGGGAATATTGTATCCAGCTTTTCTACTCACAAGCTGTGAGACCCTGTGCATGTTAGCTAACCTCTCTGAGCTTTGTAGTCCTTGTTTACCAAATGGAAAGAATGCCTCACAGGAATGTGGTGAGCATCAGCTATGAGGTATATGTGAAAATGCTTTTGCAAATAACAAAGTGCTATGTAAACGAGAGTCCATAGCTGTAATTGTCGTAGCCTGCCTTTTGTAGTCCCTCAGGAAGCCTGGATTGTCTTTGCAGCTCTAATTTGTTACTGTTCTTGGTCTAATCTAGTGGGTTCTCCAAGCTGCTTTCAGAGTGCCGGCAAGGTCAACACTGTTTCCATAATGATGCTAACATGCTATGTGCCATTTCATTTATTCATTCACAGTTGGAGTTTTCCTGCACCTATGCGATTTGTGATAACACAGTGGATTAAATATCGAAGCAGATTCCAGGCTTCTAAGAAGCCAAATTCACAAAAAATACAGCAAGGCCATTCTTCTCAGCACTATTGCTTTTGGAGAAAAATATAGATTGTTTATATCTGTATGGCATTTATTTTAATATGTAATGGGTTGATTTTAGTTATGTTAAAATGAATTAATATCATTTCAAGTTGTCTTGGTTTAATTTCTAATACAGCAAGTACCCATCGCTATAACCCACATAAGGAAAGATCTTGGAGACTTCTGTATTCTTTGCAATTATAAATGGGTCCTGTGAACAGAATATTTGAGAACCGCCTCTCCAGGCTAGTCTCCCTTCCTTAGGATCCATGACAGGCACATGCTTTCTATTTCTGCTGCCTTCTGGGCTGACTCTTTGCTACTCTCAAACTTCCTACTTTCTGGCCAGATTCTAGTTTCCTTCCCCCTTTTTTTTTCTCTGACTTTTCTTTGTTTTCTGTCTGAATGCTTATTCCATTGGTTGATCTCTGTTTTCTGGATCTCATGGTCATTCTTTCTTTTCTTCAATGGCTCAGGAGATAGGCAAGTTCTTTTCTAGGAAAGTTACAACAGTAGACTTAGTTCCTTGGCTGTTCGGTTTTGTTTTGATTTTTCCCGCCCCACATCCAAACTCCCTGTTTGTTTTCAGAGACCCCCAAAGTGTTGAATTTAGGTGGGAGACAAATTCTTATTTTCCATGTCAGGAACTGAAAGGAGTGACTACTCCTCCCCACTCATAATTAATAATATATAGCCGGGTGACAGAGTCTTGACCAATTGAATGCCCTGCATGGGGCTTTGACTCTGGAACCAGTGATATGAAGAGAAAAGATCAGTTAGGACTCATTTGTGGCAACTTAATGTATCTGGCACTAATGGCACCATGTGCAGTGCCTGGCAGTAGCATGGTCCTATGGCAATGGCTAGTGCTGGTGAAAGTGGGGTGCTATGCAGACTGGGAACCCTGAAGCCCAGCTCCCTTTGATCTTGTCCATTTTATGTACTTTCTCCAGTTTTCCTGTCCATTCTGCAAGCTGCTTAATTTTCATTCAGTCTATTTCTTTTCTTCCCAAATTAACCAGAGACCATTACTTAAAATCAATACCATCCAGGGCTAGCAGGTGGTATGGGGATTAAGGCACTAGACTCCCGCATGGCTAACTACGGCTCAAGTCTCAGACTCTGTGACTTGACATGTGCCCGAAGTTCTGAAAGGAGAATGGAAGAGAAGGGATTGTGGTGTGGCCATCCCCCCAGGCGGCGATTTCTCACTTTCCCTCTCTCTGGCAAGTGCATACACCCTATGATAAAAACCTAAAAACAAAACAAAAATGTAATAGTTTCTAGTGCTAGAATACTGCTTACTGTCTGTGTGCCAGGTGCCATTCTGTGTACTTTACACATATTAGTTCATTTAACACAACGATGCTGTGAGAAAATACTGTTAGGGTGTTGAGAAAGTCATGACACGTTTTTCTATGCAAAAACGTGTCATGACTTCCCAGACAACCAAATAATATAATCCTTTATTTATTTATTTTTTTAAAACCTATGGGGGAAATCAATAGAAGTTAAGTGATAGTCACCAGATCATACTATCACACTTAGCCTTTCTAAGCACACTGGCTTCCATCTGAGGCTAATACCTCCTCTGACCAACACACACACACACACACCCCACAGAGAAGAAGGTGGAAGTCTAAATTACCACTTGACAAACAAGAGGGGCCACCTGACATTTGGGTCCTTTCTTTAACTCTTACAACTGTAATCCTTTTAATGCTCAGATGTGCTTTAAATTGCATGTGAAGTCAAATTTAAAAAATAGCAAAGTAATTAATGGTTGTCTCTTACAGTCATTTTTGTAGATTTTTAAAAATTTTCCTTTCTAGCTGTGCTTTTTATGGTTTATAAGGTGAATCTATTTAGAATCTATCACAAATGGTGGTAAAAGCTACTTTATCTTTATATATTTGTATATTTAACAGTAACGTGTGTGTGTGTATTTGTATATTTAACAATAACTTAGTACTATGACTTGTTGGTAGTAGGAATGAAGAAGTGACAAGTGGCACTTCAGCATGGGTTTCCCCTGTAACTCAGAACAATCCAGAGTTGGTTATATCCTCTCTACCTCCATTTTCACACTCCTCTATTCTCCAGAGACTAAATAAAGGAATGTAGAACTATAGCTTATTTTATTTAAATCACAAAACCAGGCAATGGGATTAATAAAAAGGAAGGAAAAATCAAATAAGAAATAGATTTCAGGGCATTAACTTAGTTCCACATGCTGAATTGTGTAATTACCAATGACATAACTTCTCAGCAATTAACATCATCATGAACACCGAAATTATATTTCAATAATAGTTTTAAAACTACAGCGGTGGCAATCCAGTATCATAACTCTAAATATGATTACAGAAAGCTAATGTCTATGGTTTAATAAATACTAGGACTTATAGTTGGAGTTAAATTTTCTCTTACTATAGACTTAACATGTTACCTCTTTAATCTCCCTTGATGCATTTCTTGCTTTTCAAAAGTCTCATAGTCCCACTCAAGCAAAGGCAAATGTAGTGCCATGGACCCTTACAAACAGCAGACTTCTTTGCTTTGAGAGCAACGGAAGAGTATTCAAGGAGTCTGTTTGCAGAGTTCCTAGAAGATGATTATGTAATTGTGCTTGTTGCAAGCTTTGATAACCTGGTGAGGAGGAGACAAGAGCAGAAAGGAATTCTGATATGATAACAGGAACCAAGTATTGGACTGCTGGCTAGTTTTCTCCTGCTCCGTGTGAGGATGACAGTATTCTGTGTTCTCTGTTCATCTAAGTTTTCATTATTCTTTCCTGAATTATCAGAAGCTATTTGACAGCCTAAGACTCGTATTCTGAACTTTAGGAGTGGCCGAAGTAAGGGCTTCAGGCAAAATTTTGCTCCAGGGATATTGAGCCATGGGAGGATTCAGTTTAGATTTTTGTGTTTGGTCCAATTTTACCAGAGGGCCACTCTTTGATCACCACTGTGGTTAAGGCTGTATAATTCTAAGCCTTTCAAGTGCTGCTTGTGCAATGCCCTAGCTCTGCTAGGAAAACTGGGTCAAGCATAGCTTATGTTCCTCATGGAAAGAATTTCATAAAAGTATTTTTTGCTCTCTGTCATGACTATGAAAAATCAGGGAAGGGCTTGAAACAATACAATTTCTTGCTGGGTTTATGGATAAGACAAAGTAACCATGTTTTCCTATTAGCTTTCAGGTTATAATTTAGATCTTAGATTTACCTACAGAGCAGTCTAATTACCTGCTGTCACCCTCCTTCTGATTGTGTTTGACCACTACTCTTAACAGTGTACATACGTATGTTCCCTGAAGGCTCTTTCCACCTTACCGTTGTTGATCTTTTTTATCTCTCATCCTGTACTAGGCATATCTTCACAACTGAAGAGGGATGAGAAATTGATATTGTCTACTAAACCTCATTTTCTTCTGTGTTTTGACAAGCATCCTGGGACTTCTGGGTGTCTTTCAAAAGTATTTTTCCTCTTGACTTTCCGAGAACTTGGGTCTCTAGAATATTCCTGGGCAGATAAGAGGACATTGAATTGGCTCCCTAGAGGAAAGAATCCTTTCCTCTAAATTGGACTATCAACTTCCACAGGACTTGCAATTGCTTTCGATTGGCCATATGTAGCTGGTTTGCCTGAGCATACCTTTTATACCAATAGCACACTTTGTAACCAGAACTCACATGAGACGTACATAGTGTTGAAATATAAGGAGATCAGAGTAAGTGCGGGCATTTTGAAAAGTAACTGATGGAAATCCCAGAAGATTCAGAGTGAAAAAATAATCATGTAAAATGAGAAAAAGTTTATGCCATAGATTTAAGAGAAGTAATGTCTTAATAATAAGAATCCATGGGCCTTGGACATTGGCAATGTTGACAAAGTCCTCCAGCCCAGTTGGGCCATATGTAGGGACCCTGACTTGAGTCAGAGCCCAGCATAAACTTGCCGAGGCCAGCTCAGCATGAACATGTTTCTCTGAGTGGGGAAGGCTGTGGATTAGAAATAGACGCAATAACAAAACACACAAAGATGCACAAGTATAGAAAAGCGAGGATCGGGTGGGCACAACTTCTCTGATGGAGAAATTGCGACCAGAACCAGCTTCAGGTTTATTCTTTTAAAGGGCAGAAAATGGGGGAAGGGGAAAATGGGATGTAAAAGGAATGGGGAAAAAGGAAGTGGAATGCAAAGAGAATAAGGGAGGTGAAATTGGGATGCAAAGCCAGTTGTTTTTGGATGTAAATTGACTGAAGATGTGAAAATGACTGGCACCAATATAATTTCACAGATCCTTTTGGGGGAATAATCTGAAAAAGGTTTGTGACTTCCTTTAGCCTGATACTGGGCAGTATCGAGGTATTGAGTTTCAAGAAGAGCAGGAAGACAACCATTGACAATAGGCAGGTACCGCTTTCGTATGTAGATGCTTCTCAATAGCCCTGCTAGAGTAGTTTACGGAAGCACATATCTGCATGCATCTTCAGGCTACATGTTTTAATCACATGTTTTCAGATTGACTGCTCTCCACATAAACTGGTGTAGCCAAATCTGTAGCACCCTATTTTAGTTTGACCTCTGGGAAGGCAGAGGAGGTGGAAGATTAGCTAGACACTGCCTAATTAATAAGGTTGGTCTTGTAAGTGCCTCATATTTATGTGACTCATCCCCACTAAAAACTCAGAGTGCTAAGCCTCCAGTGAACTCCTCTGGTTGTCAGCATTTCACATGAATTGTCACATATCATTGCTGGGAAAATTAAATGTATTTCTCTATGACTCCTTTGGGAGGGAACACCTAGAAGCTTACATCTGCTTTTTTTTTTTTTTCAATGGACTTTGCCCATGGCACTTTCCTTTTTGTTGATTTTTATCTGTATCCTTTCATTGTAAGAAACCACAATCATGAGTATGACAGTATTTCTCAGTTCTGTGCATCCTTCTAGTGAATCAAGTCTGAGGATGGTCTTGGAACCTCCCAACACAGAAAGTGATTGAAAAAGGTAAGCAGAGAAGATTGTTCCACGAATATGATCAGAGATAAATATTTCGTGCTGTCCAACCAGAAAGAGAAATGCCAAAGGGTGTGCTGATAACTGTTACATGGAGCCAGAATCCTGGAATTGAGCCCTCCTCCTATATAATAACCATTTTGAAAAATCAATGAGAGAGCCACTGACTATGGTAGGCTTTCTCAGGCTAGTCTAGTCCTGGAGAAACAGTTTTAGCACAGGCTTTCTTTCATGCATCCATGTCCAGTGTTCTTCAGATGCAGAAGCTTGCTGGCTTGCAAAAAGGAGACTGGGAAGTCTATAGCACTTTATATTCTGGTCTTTTTTGGAAAGCATAACTTGATTTCAGTAATCATGAGTTTTTTTGTTTTGTTCTTAGGTTTTTGGCATAGGGCATGTGTGCTTGCCAGAGAAGAGAGAGACACAGAGAGAGAAAGTGAGAAATCACTCCAAAGGGGGGATGGCCATGCCACAACCCCTTATCCTCTATTCTCCTTCTGGGATTTTGGGCACACATATATATGTGCACCTGGTGTGATTTTCAAGCTACAGAGTCCAGAACTCAAAACATGGGCAGCCATGTGGAAATCCAGCTGCCTTAACCACCATGTCACCTACTGGACCACCATCATAAGTTTTATACAATGCATGAGAAACAATTTTATGTTTGATTCTTATACAAAAGTACTAAACTCTGGGACCAGCAGATGGCACAATGATTGTGTCTCTGAACTCCCATGTAGCTGACTACAGTTTGAGTTCCATACTCAGCAGCTTAAAATTAACACTGGGCACATATATGTGTATGCCCAAGATCCTTAGAGGAGAATGGAGAAGGGATTGTGGCATGGCCACTCCCCTTGGGGGTGATTTCTTGTTTTCTGTCTCTCTGCCTCTCTTTGTTTCTCCAGTGAGGACACGTGCTATATAGCAAAAAACTCTCTTTATTTAAAAAAAAAAAAAAAGAAATTAAAAGAAAAAGTATTAAATTCTCTAAAATACTAAAAAGCAGAATAATACACAAAATTAGGCCATTGTCCCAACTGAGTGAGCAATTACATTTAAAAGAAGAAGTAAGGAAAGCAAGAAAAGAAAAAAAAAATGAACTCCTAGTGTACCAGTGTCATAAGTTAGTTCAGGATGAGAAATTCCCATATATGAAGCATTCAGATTCTGCTTTTCTGCTAAATAACCAGAAAATGAATTCTCACATGTCAATGTACTACATGTAGCTATACTGCCTCTATTGTTTCTAAAAATCCTACTTACAGATTGCAGAAGTCATTTCTATTTTGTACTAAATCTCCTCATTTCTGTTTACCAGTTTCTTTTTAGAGAGGTTTTTGATATAGGGTGTGTACGCTCACTGGAGAGACAGAGAAACAGAAAGTGAGAAACCACTTTCCAGGGGGATGGCCACACTGCAATCCCTTCTCCTCCCTTCTCCTTTCAGGATTTTGGTTATGCATGTTTAAAGCCACCATTTAAAGCCACTGGGTCTGGGACTTGAACGATAGTCAACTACATGAGAGCCCAGCAATGTAACCACTATGCCATCTGCTGATCCCTGTTTACCAATTTCTTATTCTCCCCTCTGTATAAGTCAAAAAACCTTTTAAGATGGTCTTTTTCTAATACACATTAAATATCCCTAAGATACCTCTGATAGAAACCACTAATCATCTCCCCATGGGTACAAAGTATGGAAAACTTGGGACCAGCAGTTAGCGTGATGGCTATGTCGCTGAACTCCCATGTAGTTGACCGTGGTTTGAGTCCTGGACCCGGTGGCTTAAACTCATGCTGGGCGCATGTGCGTGCGTGCCCAAGATCCCGAGGAGAATAGAGGAGAAGGGATTGCGGCGTTGCCATTCTCCCTGGGGGTTGATTTCTCACTTTCTGTCTCTCTGTCTCTCTCTATCTTTCTGGCAAGTGCACGTGCCCTGTAGCAAAAGCCTCTCCAAAAAACCAAACAAAAAAACTAAAAAAACCCCCACGAAGTATGGAAAACTCATTTCCCTGACAAATTGTGTAAAACTTGTTACATTTCTATAAACAATACATTTCACCAAGGGAAGGCTGTGGAGGTCTGAGGAACTTGGACTTACCAACCCAGGCTCAGTTTATTCAGTCTACCTGGGTTTAATACTAGCCAAAATTAGGACAAATGTTTCACCTTAGATATAAAACGTAAGTCCTTTCTAATTGGAAAAGTTTAGGTCTCTTTTTAATTGTCATATGTAAAGGATACAATAATCAACTGAGTTTCAAAACCTTTCTTCTAAGTTCACCTATTGGAGTATAATACTATTACAAATCCATTATGAGCCTTGAATTTCTGGGCAGCATTATAAAAGTCCCTTTATCCCAGCCATGTATGAAAACAACAAACAACTTTTGCGCTTGAGAAGACTGTGATTCTGTTTTATAGCCTCAATAGAAAGAAGCAGCTAAACCAATCTATAGGCCCATTACCACTTAATAAACTTACATTTAAAAAGCACTAAACCTAATGCTGGAAAAAACTGCCTCTTTCTGTGGTGCGGTGTCTAAAAAGTCCCAGCTGTAGAGCCCCATCAGCTAATTTGCCTACAATCATTTGAAGCAAGATTTCTCTTGAATAAAATAAAAGCTAAGGTGCAGGGAAACAGTTCCAAATGTTAAAAGTGTAAGTAAAGAGGCAAGTTTGAACTTAAGGAGTAGGAGAAAAGCAGAGATCATTGAGAACTGCTTGATTGGAGCAGAAATATTAAGGTATTAAAGAATTATAGATGGTTGATGTTACAGGTAACTTTTAGAAGCCATAGAACTATCACACTTCGAACAAGAGCTGGAGTTTACAAGATGTACCAAAAATATTTTTAATTTGCCCATTCACTGACTATCACTGGCTACATATTTGACATCATGCCTTCAAGGCAGAATAGACTTAAACGTCCATATATTTGCCTAATGATGCTTCTCTGTTTCTCCACTCCTTGGTTTAGATAACTGCTATTTCCAGACACCCTGTAATGGGGACTTAGCCCCTGAGGGATAAAAATTTTATAGCCTGGGATTTTTAAAGCACATTGTCTGATTTGCTGGTGGTGTTAGACATCCTTGAAACATCAAGGGAGAAAGTTTTTGGATTAGATAAAATTCTTCTGCTTATTGCCAGGATTGTGAGAGTGGAACATATAAAATAACATCAAAGCTTAGAAAAGTGTGGTGCTCTTAGTAAATGGAGACCTCAACCATGTTCATGGATTAGAAATCTCAGTCTTCTTAAGTCATTTACTCAACCTCGAATTGTCTATTACATATCAATCTCACAGTCCTGAAGAAATTGACAAGACAATTCTAAAATTTATATGGAAACAGAAATGATCTAGACTACTAGGATCTTGTATTAGGGTTCTCTAGAGAGAACTGAGAGAAGATACATAAATATAAACGTATATGTAGAAATACATATAAATTGTGTGTGTGTGTGTGTGTGTGTGTGTATGTATGTATGTATGTATGTATGTGTGTGTGTATGTACGTCAGGAGATTCATTATGGTAACTGGCTCACAAATTATGAAGGCCAAGAAGTCCTAACCCCTATAATCTGAAAACTGAAAAACCAGGAAAGCCACTGATGTAATTTAATCTTAAATCCAAAGGCTTGAGAACTGATGGCCTTACTCCTTCTCTGAGCTCAAAGGCCTGAGAACTGAGATGGAGAAAAGAGTGCTGACATAAATCTCAGAATTCAAAACCCCAAGAGCTAGGTCCACCAGTGTTCCAGGGTAGAAGAAGTTGGATGTCTTAGCTCAAGAAGAGAAAGAGAGAATTTATCCTTCCTCTGCTTTTTTATTGTATTTGGACCTTCAACAGAATAGAATAGTTAAGGGAATGATGCCCACACACCCTGATCAGAACAAATCTATTTTACTCAATTAATTCAAATGCTAATTTCTTCTGGAAATGTTCTCATGGAAAAACCTAGAAATAATATTTTATCATTTATCCAGACATCCGTTAGCTCAATTTAGCACATAAAATTTACCATCCAGGTACCTGTGTTACTAAAGTGATCTCTACAAATCTACTCTAAGATTTTTAAGTATAAAATGGTAAAAAATTTAAAAAAATTAAATCTTACTTAAAAAGTCCACCAAGAACAGTGGGCCCACTTTTGGTGGTGCAAATGGTAGGGTGATGCTCTATGATGCTGCAGCCATATGGGAAGGCCCTGGGTTTGGATCCTTGGTCGACCTGCACATGCTGGGCTGGCTGGTTGGTGGCAGAGAGAGGTCATGGAACGGCACGACCCTGTTGGAGGTTCTCATCTCTCTATTTCATGAGGGAAATAAGTATACTTAAAAAAAAAAAAAAAAAAAAAGTAGAAGTATGATTGGATGCCAGCAGGTGGTGTGGTGGTTAAGGTGCTGAACTTCCTCATGGCCCACCGTGGTTTGAGCCCTGGACCTGTTGGCTGAAATCATACCACGTATGCATGTATACGGGCCAAAATCCTGAGAGGAGAAGGGGTTGTGGTGTGGTCATCTCCTCTCCTCCACCCCCGAGGATGGGATTTCTCTCTCTCTGGCAAAAAAAAAATGCACCCTATGGCAATAACCTAAAATACAAAAGGGTAAAAGGTTATATAATTTGTTTTTTGTTTTTATCTTTTTTTTTTTTTTTTTTTTTTTTTGCTTTGCTCTATATTCTAATTTTTCTAGTACTCTAAAAATGCTAAGTCTAAATTTTAACTGGAATTCATGGTTTTGGCACTTAAGCCTAAGGCTAGAATTTTGGGGAAGGCAAAATGAAAAGATTTATTATCCTAGACTAGTGTTTCTTACCTAGGTATGTTGACATTTCGGGTAAATAATACTTGGTTTTGAGTGGCTACCAGTGCAGTGTAGGCTACTTGACAGCATCCCTGGCCTACAGCCACCAGAATCTCCCATACCCAACTATGCCAATGAAAACATCTCCAGGCATTGCCGTGTGTCCTCTGGGGGACACATCTCCGGTTGTGAACCACTGCTATAGATGCTTTATGAAAATGATTTGTTACCTAGTACTTTAAAGGTCTTAAAATGCACCATGGTATCTTCATCAGGAAGCATGTATTCTAGTGGGAATAGGCAAATAGAAGCATAAAAGTTAGGAAATAATGAGCGGCATAGACTGGCTACAGTCAAGAGAGGAGAAAGAATCAACTTGGGCCAAGGGAAAGGTTAAGCACACTGACTGCTACTTATTCTTGGACCCTAAGCTTTACGAAGGAGATGGTGTTTGAATGGGAGGATCTTAAAAGTGCATCGTGACTGGATGGGACTAGCAGGGGAGATCAGGAACAGGGCTTGGGAGGGGCCATGTTTTGGCAGAGTCAAGGGCATAATCATTTACACAGGATGGACAGTTCAACAGATTTAGGAAATATCACTAGCACATGAGTGGAGGTGGTTGCAGCCTAAGATTTCTTCATGGAAGAGTGGGTGATAAAGCGAGAATAGTAGAGTGGGGCTTGACTATGGAAGGCTTTGAATGCCAGAGATGGGCTTTCTTCTAATCATTTGATCTCAACTATGTGTTTTCTTTCTTTCTTTCTTTCTTTCTTTCTTTCTTTTTTTTTTTTTTTTTTTTTTCAATTTTGAGAGATTTTTGCTATAGGGTGCTTGCACTTGCCAGGAAGAGAGAAACAGAGAGACAAAAAGTGAGAAATCACTCCCCCAAGGGGGATGGCCATGCCACAATCCCTTCTCCTTCATTCTCCTCTCTGGATCTTGGGCACGCACGCACATGCCCCCGGCGTGAGTTTAAGCCACCGGGTCCAGGACTTGAACCACAGTCGACTACGTGGGAGTCCAGCGACATAACCATTATGCCAACTGCTGGTCTCATCACTTTTATGTCATCTGAGGAGAGTCATATAAACTCATACCCTGACCCTACCTAGATCATCAACTTTACAATCCCCAGGGATGTGGATCAGCTGATTCTGATGCACAACCAGATTGAGACCACCTGTCCTAGACAGTGGCTATGGCTAAACCAACCCTGAAAATGACATCTCCAGTCTTCCCAAGATCTTGCAGAACATCACCCTGATTCACAGAACTATCATATTTTTCAGTGTGATACCTTTGGTAACAAAAATCTGTCACTAAAAGCATTTTTTTTCCAGTTTTGAGAGATCTAATTAGAATACTTTCAGGTATTCAGTTGAATCTATATTCTAGACGTCTCTGCTGTCTAATCCTAGTTCTCTTTTCTGGTGTCACATAAACAAATTGAAGTGTCTTCCGTATTAAAATTTTGAAATACCTGAAAACAGTCGATAGGTTGCCCACCTAAGTCTATTTAATAGATTAAACATCTACAAACTTTAAACTACTCCTGTGATACAGTTTCAATTCTCACCACAGCGGACCTGCATTTCTGTATACATACCAGTTTGTCATTGTCTTTCCGAAGTTGTGATACCCAGAACTGGCCAGAATGTGCAGAAGTAGTTGAGACCAATGTTGTAAGAAAAACACAGTTTGGTCTTTCAAGTTGCGCACGATTTTAATGCATCCAAGGAGGAGTTGGGGGTATTATTGCGACATGCACACTGAGGATGAGTGTGTACAGGACAGAAGGCAAATTTCTCTCCTCTTGATATGCCAAGTCCAACATTCTAAATCTTCTTTTCCTGAATATTCTGATTTGTCTGCTGTTGGAAAATATTGCATCATGTCTGGAACTCCTATGACTGGTTTTTCCTCTGGTCTAGTCTCTTATTTCCGGTCTGACTCTCCTCTCCAACCTCAGCCTCTTTAATTTCCTGGATCCTTTTCAAAAATTAGTTTCTCAGTTACCTTTTTATATTCTAGATAATAAGCCAGGAAGTAGATAACTTATTGCTGAATATTTTTCATTTCTTCTCAAGTCAAGAAACACAAAAGTAAATATAGTTTAGTGTACTTCTCTTAATGTCTATTTCCCTTAATTAGGTGGGGTTCTATAAACACCTTATTTACAATTACAGCTTCACTGTCTCTCCCACAACGATCCTTATTCATCTTTCTTTCTTTACTTTTCATAGCATAGATGATCTAACGTAATGAATATGTTACGTACCTTGTTTACTATCTATGTACTTGGATGTAAGGGGTTTTCACTATATTCTTTACTACTGTATCCCTAGTGCCAAGAAGAGTGCCTGGTATATTCCAGATACTCAATAAGTATTGTTGAATGAATGAGTGGCAATTTTTTTTGACAGCTCCCACTGATATCTGCCAGGGTGAATGGCCTGTGTTTATTCACTTGTGCTCAGACTGTTCCTGAATATTTTCCCACTCTGCATGTAGTATCAGGTTAGGTAGGATAGGCTGTCAATTGCTGACAAACTTATTATTTACTACCATTTTTTAAAAAGTTTATTTCTTCATGATGAGGGAAGAGGCAGAGAGAGAGAGAGAGAGAGAGAGAGAGAGAGATTCCAACAGGGTCTTCACTACACCATACAACCCCAGCCTCAGTCAGTCCATGTCATGGTGTGTAAGTGTGTGCTCAGATGTGCAGGGAGACTGCCAGTTGTGACCCCATGATCTTCCCATGTGGGTCCAGCATCATAGAGCATGGAGTTACTAGTAGGCCATTACTGCTGGCCCCCAACCTGAAATTTCTGAGAGGCCAGTGTCACAGATTAATCACAAAGCCAAACACAACAGAATGAACGTTCAATTTAGGGCTAAGTTTAGGGTTAGAGTCAGTACCTAGCCACCCCCTAATTTCTTTCCCTTTCCTTTGCCTTTTTATTTTTAATTTCTTAAATTCCTGAAGCATCTTACTTCAAATCAAAGTAGCCTTTCTTTTGAGTCTGGCTCTCTGAAATAATGCTTGCTTTATTTTAGTCATATCCAACCCATAAGAAGATAGAGATAAGTTTTATGTCTATTTTCCATTATTGGGATGTTTTAAGTGTAATTTAAAGGATGCAACTGGAAACACTTTCCCTCTACATGGGGAAGGTGCCAGATAACTCTAAAACAATAATATGATTGCAGGGCACACATTTCGAGAAGGGTTCTCAATGCTTACGGGGCTGCCTTTTATACTTTCTGAAATAGCATTTTTAGCTGCTCCCAACGTAGCAAGATATAATGAGAGTTTTCACTTACTGTGCATGGGGAAAATTGCAATTTTGCCAAACAGTTTTCCTAAATGTAGCAACTCAACAAGTTACAATAGAAATGAGTTGGAAGTATAAAGACAGCTCCTTGCCTCAAGTAGTGGTAGTATAAAGTACAGCATTGCCGGGTTTGTGTAACAGACATTGTTGACTGGAATTAGAAGAGCTCCTATTAATCCCCTGCAAAACACATGCTTTACAAGCCAAATACTTTGGTGATAGTTCCAGATCTGGTAGCTTCTCAAAAGAAAACAAGCAAAAACATACAAATGTGTCTATTTTACAGTAATGGAAGTTGGGCTTTTTGAACCTTTGTGTATGTGTATAGAGAGGCATGGTAGGGGAGTAGGGCCGTATAATCTACCACATAAGCCCTGAATAAAGTCACTGTGGCACTCCCTTTTGGAAACCAGTGGTTCATAGTGGTAGGGAAGTGATGGCCTGGTTGATAAGAAACACCTGGCTTTCAAACTAAAGTTCACTCTTCATTTCTTAGGAACAAAATCAATTTAATTAATACTCAAATGTTTTAAAAGAGTATGGTGGACTTTCGGGGAAGATTGTAGATGTGACCATCCTTTTGTAACTTTTATAACATGTATGTGAATGCAAATCTCAAGAATTTCATTAAATAATGCAAAGAAGAAGGAAGAGGAGAAAGTAGAAGAGAAGCTGATATGATGCTGTTTTCTGGTTCTGAGAGACCGTGCTCAGTCCAGTTCTCCTTGGGATAGTTTACAAAATGTCATTGTGTTGTCGACCAAGAGAGCTCATCTAGGGATTGAGAAACAATACATGCATCCCAGGGAGTTCAGAGACAGCTAAGAAGGCTGAATTGAAAATTGCACCCAGGTCCTCGCATATGAGTTGTAATTGCTTAACCCCTAGAAAGCTTACCAAAGAGCATGCTCCTAAAGCTTTGTTACCCCAAAATGGGCACCACACCTTCATAATCCTCTCAAGTTTTTCCATGCAGGTCCATGGACAGCAGAGGCCCTCCAGGTGAGCACAGTAGGGTGATCCAGCTGATGAAGGTATCACTTTACTTTTGAGGCAGTGAATCCTTTGCTATCTCTGCCCAACAGAATGGGTAATGCTGTGGACATCTAACCATTGAATGCTTTTTTCTCTTTTCCTAAAGGGCTATAACTTGTCATTATTTTGTTTCCCTTTAATGTCTGCAAATGGAAGTGAAATTATTCAATTGCCCATAGGTCTTGAGGAACCATATCTTAATATGATGAAAAATATGTATAAGTTGAGAAATACTGTGTTTATGAGAATTTGGATTATATCTTTTGGGCAAAAGGTTAATTCATTATTTGTTGTATATGCATGTTTATATATATTAGATGAACTAATTTTATATATATGTGTATTTTTGATTATAATATGATTAGAGGTAAGGGTGATGAATATAGTTGACATTTCTTGATTTTGCTTGCACAGAATTCATTTCCCCCTTTCTCTCAAAAGATACTTGTATGTATATGACAGGTATCGGAATCAATGTGGTAGTAGAGAGGGTTTAATTTTTATCCTTCCTTTTTCAATGAGGTATATAGTAGACCCAGACCTGACCAATCATGTTTCTGGCCAGAGAGCTTGGTTCAGAAAAAGATATTCAACTCCAATCAGAGCTGTGGGGAGAATACTGTATGATGGGTTTGCTAAACTCTGAAGAGATGAACTTGAGGATGCTAATGGCCATACACCATGCCCATCTCCTTTCTAGGGATAAAGAGAATCAGAGCTTTGGAGATGGCACCTGGACTATCTGTATCCAGCCATGTTTTAAATCAGATCTCCCTCTCAACATCTTGATAGTATAAATTAGTGATTTACCTTTTTAACTTAAAATAGTTTGAACTGGGTTTCTATCTTCTGCAACTTAAAATTGAGTCCTAGAAAATATAGAAATGGGTCTTCATCAATCTTGAAACAGCTTTCTTGATTAAAAGTGAGCTGATAATGCCTACATAGCAGGATTGTTGCAGGAAGTAAAAATACAATGTATATGAGGGAACTTTGAAAAGTTCATAGAAAAATAAAATCAAAGTACATGTTTTATTTTGGTGCAAAAAATTTTTTAAAAAAATTACAATTTTTTCATAAAACCATTTTCATGAACTTTTTGAGACCTCCTTCATACATTAAAGCTGAAATTGAAAGGCTAACACTAGTTCTCTACAGACATATATTCTCTGCTTAGCATTTCTTTCTCACCGTGTTCCAGGATTAAAAAGTACGGTAGCCATCTCTCTGTCTGTCTGTCTGTCTGTCTATCTATCTGTCTATTTATTTAAGGGTGTGTGCACTCACTGGAGACAGAGAAAATGATAAATCACCTGCCATGGGGATGACCATGCCATAATTCCTTCTCCTCCATTGTTCTCTTATGATTTTGGGCACATATGCTTATGTGTGTGGCGTGATCTTTAAGTCACCAGGTCTGGACCTTGGATTGCAGAGTATGCCATGTGGGATCTAGTTACTTAACCTCCACACCACCTGCTGGCCTAGTACCCCTTCATTTTAACAATAATTTTATTATCTTTCAAATAGAGCTGTTTGAGGATAACTTGTTCATATATAGAATCTATTCTGTACACACACACACACACACACACACAAACACACATAAAGTCTATTGCTATAAACTTGGGGGAAGAACTCAAGATCTAAATACAAAATACTTTCCTACCTATTTTCAGATTCTTAAAAGGAAAATGGATGACAAACATGTGACTAAGAACAAAAACAATGATTGTAGGGTGAAATAGAGCAAAGGGATTTTGTCTTTTTTACTCAAAAGTTAAGAAAAATGTCAGAAGCCAAGCGAGAGATAGTCTTCTAGCACTATGACCTATCTATGACTTCAGTAAAATTACTTAGGATTTCAGGAAATTAGTAGTTTTAACTTCTTTTAAGTTATTTTAAAACTCAAGAATGCCAAAGTGGGACCTTGGTACCAATAATAATGGTCTGGCTTTTCCATTTTTTCTCCCCTTGAATCCAAACTCCTACCCCAATGGCCACCATGCTCTAAAATGTAAGTATTAGTTGTGAGTACATTTTTTTTTTTTTTTTGTATGTATGTGCTTTGGCATTGGAAATCTATTTCTAAAACAGAATATCTGGTAGGAGAAAACACCAAGAAGGAAGTTAAATAACAGAGTTTTGTGTGCATTATTTTGGCATTATGCAGATTAGAAAGTCATTATTTTTAAAGACTTATTTATTCAATTTTATTTACTCATTCATTTATTTTAATTTGAAGAGAGAGATAATTTAAGAGATCAAAGAGACCGAGAGGAGGGAATGTGGGAAAGCAAGCCACCAGACTGGGACTCTAGTGTCTAGTGCCTTAACCACCACACCATCTGCTGGTCCCTAGAAAGTTATTTTATATAAATACTCTAAAGGAAATGGGACACACAACCAAAATCTGACCGGGAGAAGGAATCATACAGCCAAGGGTATTGCTATGGGAAGTGATCTATGCAGAGTTAGAGATCAGGATTTGGTTTAGGGTGCTTCGGGGAGATGGATGTGATGGATATAAACAAGGAAATATTCTCCTTTAGCGAGTTCGGCAGGAGGCAGTGCCAGATCAGCAGGACAGACTGCCATGGGTCTCATTTGTGTTGGCACAGGACTCCAGTTGGTAGACAGAATGGTTTATATTTCTGGATAATATTTTCCGAATTCTTTAATCAGCCTGATTCTAAATACTGGCTATGACATCAAGGTTCACTTCACTTGACGTTCAGTTACTTTTTTATTTTTTTTGAGAGAAAGATACTTAATTTAGCTCAAAGATACCTTCTTGGGCTCACCTTTTTGAGACATTTGGATGACTAGGGTAAATTATTCCATTTGGACATTCTGGATTGCCTACGAGAAAGCCTACTTTGTTCCTTTTGTCCAATTCACCATTTTTTACTTGTAGTTTCTGAGATTACTCCGAACATTCCCTTTGCAGTTGGTAGGAAGTGAAAATGCTAACGTCCAGGACCATAGAATTCCTATTAAACAGGAGATATAGGATGAATTTCACTCATATCTTGTTAGTGAGAGCTTCGTTACATGACCTTGCATACTTTCAAGGGTGGCTGTAAAATGTAGTCCCTAACCGGGTCCTGCCACTACTCCATCATATAGCAGAAGAGGAAAACAGGTTTTGGTGGGTATCTTGCAGTTTCTGCCACATGTAAGATTATATAACTCCTTGAATCTGCCAGGAAGTATCATGTATTATATCACAACCTCCTTATTTCCCTTGACTTTGAGAAATCTTAAAGCTAAATTTAGTGTCCTCTTATAATAACTCATTTTTATTCTTTGATATGTTTATTCATTACTCTGAACTGGTTTTTGATCTTCCTTTTTATTTTTAATGGTGTTATCTATCATACATTTTAATACTTTAAGCTATCCTAAATCCTTTTAAGAAGTAGGTGGGATGTAATTAATAAATAGAATCACATAGTGCAGTAAGGTACGTGCCTAGAGTGGTTAAAGTCAGAAGACTGAAAAAGGAACTATGCATGTTAAATTCAAATTGGTGAGCTGCAAGAAGTATGGGTCATTATAGCAATTTTGATATCCCCAGGTGGTATACAGTCCAAATAGTATAATGGCAGGCAACAGGGTGATTCTGTCTGAGAGGCAAAGTTGCCTATTACAATGAAGACCCCCTGTTCTATAATCCATAAGAATTTTGGGATTAGCAGATGGTATATGTTTATGTTGCTGGACTCTTATTTATTTGATTATGATTTGAGTCCTGGACCGGCAGCTTAAAACTCTTGCCAGGCACGTGTGCTTGTGTGCCCAAGATCCTGAGAGGAGAATGAAGGAGAAGAGATTGTTGTGTGGCCATCCACCTTGTAGGGGTGGGGGATGGGTGGGTGATTTCTTGCTTAGTCTGTCTTTCTGGTGAGCACATGTGACTTATAGCAAAATCTCTCTCTCTCTCTCTCTCAAAAAGAAAAAAAAACAAAACAAAAAACAAAAAAAAGCAAAGAATTTCTCTGGGGCCAGCAGGTGTCATGGAGGTTAAGGTAGCTGGATTCCACATGGCAGACTGTACAGCTTGAGTTCCAGATCTGGTGACCCGAAAACACACAGTGCATGTGTGTATGTGTGTATGCCCTAAATCCTGAGTAGAATGGAGGAGAAGGAATTGCAGTGTAGCAGTGCCCTCTGGGGAGTGATGTTTCTCATTCTTTCTCTGTCTCTGGTGAGTGCATATCCTTTATACCAAAATTAAAAAAAAAAAGAATTGCTCTGTGTTTTTGTGTTACTAAATATCATATTTTAGAGTATAAAAATCAGTTGTTCATATGTTAGCAATCATTATAAGTATTAAAAAAAACCCTCAGTGAATTTTGAACACCTAATATCTACTTAGTACTCTGCTAATCTCCAAAGGAGATATAAAACATAATTCTCTTCCTTAAGACTTTACACTTTTATAATCTTGTATGCCATAATATTGAATATTTACTGCCAAGTGTTTTTCATTTACCTTTATAAACCATAGCTGCTAGCTCAGTGCTTGGCACAAGAGTGGGCCCCCAACAACTAATGCTGAATAAATGAATAATATTAGAACATCATCTAATGCTGATCGGAAGTGTGAAACAGGTATTCAGTGTCTCAGAAATATGCAGAATTTCCGCTGATGCGTCTATAGAATACTAAGGTTTTGCTTGTGTTCTATAAGAAAAACTAATGAATTTGGAAGAGAAATTTATAGTGGAACTTTGTTTAGTAGTTCCTTCCAGGGACCAGCAGTTGGCATAATAGCTATGTCGCTGGACTCCCATGTAGTCAACCGTGGTTTGAGTACTGGACCTCGTGGCTTAAAATCATGCTGGGCATGTGTGTGTACGTGCCCAAGATCCTGAGAGGAGAATGGTGGAGAAGGAATTACAGCATGGCCATCCCTCCTGGAGGGTGATTTCTCGCTTTCTGTCTTTCTGTCTCTCTCTCTCTTTCCAGGGAGCGCATGTGCCCTAAAGCAAAAGCCTCTCAAAAAAAAAAAAAAAAAAAAAAAAAAAAAAAAAAAAAAAAAAAAAAAGCTCCTTCCAGATTTGTCAGTGAACATGGCTACATGGCTGTTCTGTTCCTCTCCTTACAACTATGAGAAAATATTTGCTTTGCTCTATTCACAGTGCAGCCCTTTCCCTAGGCATTTTGTGGTCATGTACAGATATCTAAGATGTGTGGGTACCCTTACCTTTGAATAGCAAAGGGCTGAGCTTTAAAAAACCTACCCACAGGCATTTATTAGATGGTATACTTCACATTTTTTTAAGTTATAAGCTTTGTAAAATTGCTCATGTTTTGAGTGTTTTTCCATCATTCGTACTCTTTAGTGACATCAGAAATTTTTTTGTCCCAATTAATGTTATTTGGAATTGTTGCATTTGATGCTCTAAGTAACATTTGAGAAGTATTTCAAATCTGGTGAAATAAAAAATAAACAAATATAATAAATGGTAATAGTGTTGCCAGGCACAGTAATCTTATTTCCTGCTCAGATAAGTGACTTCTTATTTTTTACATTGGAAGGAAGTAAAAAGGCTTTTGATAATGGAGTGTTTATTGAATGTAATGGGGTGTTTACTGAATGTGTCATAGATGTGAAGTAAATCAGTTGCCTGTCTATGATAATGTCCTACCAGAGAAGCAATTAAAACCAGGCTTTAAGAAAGGTTTCTTTGTACCATATGAAAGTTGTTTACACTTCAACAACTAGGAGCATGTTGAAAGCCCATGTAACAAACAGAAAACAAATAGGAATTGATGCCAGGTATAGGTTCTGTGATTTAACTGACGAACCTCCCAGTTAACTTGAGGTGTTTTCTCCCCTACAGGGAAGTCTTGGGAGTTCTCTGAGAAGGAAGCATTCAGGAAGTCTGAAAATCAATCCTTCCCTAGTTAGCTATTAATATCTAGGCATCTTGGATTTTAATCATAAACTGAATAACCTTTATGGCCTTTCTAGTCACAGGTGTTGGTTGGAAGATAAATCTTTATATATTTTTTAAGGCTTTACCTATTTACCCCTTTCATTAACACACATGCACACACACCCAAGAGAGTGCACACCAACAAGATCCTGGCGTTCTGATCCACTCCCAGCCCACTCTAGATCAGGGCATGTGTATGCCCAGCCTGTATGGGGGAGTCTCCAGATGTGAACCTGGGATGTTTCCACATGGGCCATCCTTAACAACTCATTGCATTTTACCACTGAGCTACTGCTCAGCACCCCCAGAAAAATCATAAATTACTTGTATTTTGAGATAATTCTAACTTGTTATATATTTGACTAAGTTTTGTTGGCCTTTGGTTGTATATTGGTCTCTGCAGGCCAGCTTCTCAGCACAACATTGCATAACAGTGAATAAGACAGACACTTTCACCAAGACTTCAGCGTATCAATCTCTTTTAGAAAGTGGTTCTAATGCAAATGATGGTTTGATCTAGAGGATTATCCTCTGAGAGGCCACATAAATGGTTTCTCCAGTGTCTCATCAGAGGAAAGAAAGGGTGTTTGAAGGCCCACAAACTTTACTGGGTTTGTTGGCTGCCAGCAACTCTACTGCCCTTTCTCTGGAGAATTGCCAGAAAACCACAACATCAAGTCTCCAGCCTCAGGGAAAGCTCACAGCCAGTGACTAACTGGCAAAAGGCTCAAAGAATGACCTCTTTCCCAGAAGCACCCCATGGGATCAGACTGAAGTTGGCCTTGTGCTGAGGTGGGATCCCTACTTGGTTCCTTTCCTGCTTGCCTCATTCCGTTTCTCTTGGGAGTACTCCGTCAACGAATCAGTTGAACAAAAATTTCCTTCTCTGATTCCAATTCTTCACTTCAAAAGGGAATAATTTATACACTGACTCCTGTGTTGATTGGTCTGGAATAAATATCAAAAGAAAGAGAAGGACTTATTTCAGCCATGAGGTGACATGTGTCAGGCTGCACTGGTATGAGATCAGTAGACACCTGTGTGGAGTTGACTCACTCTGGCAACAGCTGAAACAAGTGACAGACAAGGCCAAGGACATTTAAAATGATACGTAAGAGAAATCCATTATAATCTACCCCTCAGACTGCTCACATCCACTCAGTCCTTTCATTATATCTGTCTTTCACCTCCCCCATCACACATTTTACCAACAGCATATGAAAGTATGTGGAAAGATGCTTTACCATTTTGTCTCCTAGGTGAGCAGTTGTAGACACATTTCAGAGTTCTCAGAAGATCAAACATGATCAAGCTCCAGTTAGCTATAGTCGTGACTAACTTAACATATCTTTGACTTTTTTTTTTTCTTCTCTGTTTAATACTTCCTATTCTCTGTTCTGGTCCTCCAGAGTTTATTAAATAAAACTTTCTAGAGTCAAACCTTTGTCCCAGGTTCTGCTTTCAGGAAATTCAGACTACGATAGACTTTATCAAGCTCTGTAGATGATCTGTCTACCACTTTTATCTTTAGTGTACTGTATACTCATAGTCTCATTTCCTTCAAATATTGCCTGAGAGCTTATAATATGACACACTATCCATTCTTTTACTACTGTTCTTAACGTCAGAATCTCCCTGTGTTTCTACTAGACCCATTCAGTTAACCTGAATTGCATTAACCTCTGCCTTCTCTATAACTATGCCTCAGATGCAGAGATGCTGGATAAAATCAGAGCTGAGGGCACAAGTACCAAGCTGATGGTCTCTACTATGATTTGCAATCTCAGTACTGTGCTTCATCAACCCCTCTTCTATTTCTCCACATCACCTTTTCCAAATAGTTACCACCCTTTTCAAAACACCTACTCAATCACTACTGCAGGCAAACTTTTCTGTGTAGAGAAACCTGTGTGTCAAGACAAGCGTACCCCTTGTTGAATTTAATCTTCGTCCATATATATTTATCCGTATCTGTTCTACCACCTAGTTTCCTTTCAGCCTAGAGTAGATGTCCCTTCTGATATCCAAGACTGGCTAATAATGCTCCCCCTGGTGGTAGTGATGTCATCACTCCTGGTTCTTGTTTCATTTACTGCTTTCTTTGCTAGTTAGCCCTCTTCCAGCATAAGAACTTTCGTAGATTCTTTTTCTCTAGTTATTATTTTTCTCTTCTTTTCTCCCTAAGCTATTCAGAGGGTGACCTGCAGTTGCTATCTTTTATTCTTTTTTTTTCTTTTTCTTTTTTATTTTTTTGAGAGAGATTTTTGCTATAGGCTGCATGTGCTTGCTAGAGAGCCAGAGAGAGATGGAGAAACAGAAAGTGAGAAATCACCCACTTGGGGGAGTGGCCATTCTGCAATACCTTCTCTTCCATTCTCCTCTTGGGATTTTGGGCATGCATGTACACGGGCCCAGCAAGAGATTTAAGCCACTGGGTCTGAGACTCTAATCACAATTGACTACATGGGGGTCCAGTGATATAAGCATTATGCCATCTGATGAGCCTGCTATCAGATGGCATATCAGGAGACTGGAGTGGCTTTTTCTCCTTGGGGGGGATTTCTTACTTTTCTTCTCTTTGTCTCTCTCCCGAGAGTGCACGTTGCTCTATGGTAAAAGCCTGGAAACAAAAATAGTAAGAATGACTCATCCTCTAGGAGACTGCTCATCTCTGTGCCCCTACTAGAGGAGATCAGATGCCGAGACATGGTGAGCATGCCACTGCACCGGGCCCAATAACCAGTTGACTTATCAAGGGGAACATGCCTATTTCATTTTTCTGTAAATGCAATATTCTTATCAGAGAAGTAAATGGAAACTTCACAAAACTGTATGGATCCCAGCCCACCACTTTTTCCAACCACATGGAACATGGTTATAAAGCAGACTGAGATTAAATGAGAGGCCCAGATTCAATCCCTGGTTCACTCTAGAAAAGCTAAGCACAGTGGCACACTCCTATGGGCTCAGGTGCACAGGAGGCTGAGGGAGGAGGGCCAAGACCTGGCAAGACCCTGTCTGCAAAAAGCAAAAACAAAAACACACAAACACAGAAAAACTTGTGGAATTAAAAAAAAAAAGGCTTATGAAGAATAAAAGTGTTATGGGGCTTGTGGGATTCTTTAAAAATATGGTAGGTACAAGTGAAATGTGAAAATCTCCATCTTATGGACCCTTAGGTCACCTTTCATAGATAATGAGGCCTAAAATCGTGCCTGGCTTTAGAAGTTACTATAGGGACTGGCAGGTGTTATGGTGGTTAAGATGCTGGACTCCCACATGGCTGACCATGATTAGAGTCTTAGACCTGGTGGCTTGCTTTGTCACATTCTTTGCTTGCTTGCTTGCTCTCTGATCAAATTAAAAAAAAAATAATAATGATGAATAAAATAAAATAAATCTTTAAAAAAGAAAGAAGTACTATGTAAATATTTGTTGACTGAATAATGGAAAATTCTCTATTTAGAAACTTAAAATTTTATCTGCAAGTAGCCTCTTTTAAAATTAAGGCTATCATCTTCACATTCCAGTTAAGTGGACATTTAAATGATCACCAAAACACGTATATTGTGGGCTTACATGGTTCTATGAGATGCCATTAGAGTATACATAATTTTTAGTCTTTTTAATATACCCTCAAGGTCAATTTCCTTCCCCTTGCAATTTCAGGAAAAAAGATGCTTTTGTTTCATTGGGTTTTGATATTGGTGTCTGGAGTACTTCACATGACTTTAGATATATAACTTAAATTGTGGGGAATATTATATTTGGGATTTGAAAGAGAGAAATTACTTTGGCATATCATAATAATAGGAAAAAATAAAGTTACATCTATTAGAGGCTTAATTGATTCTAGCTAGATTTGATTTTGCACTGTGTCTAAATAATGTAAAAGTTTGAAAACAAGTACAATAATTGTCTTTTATAGATGTTGCAGCCACATGTTTTTGGCAGATCTCATATTGGCTATAAAAAAGTAATAGTATAGTAGCAAGGCAATTTGAAACCTTTCCTCTGAGAATATTGATGACTCATCTTTTTATTACTAGATTTAAGATGATGAACACTTGTTTTGAAAAATGTGATTTTTCCTCTATTGCTGTGTTTAATTAAATGCAAAAATTCTAGAGTGGAGCAACCTTTAAGACTGCAAATTTAAACTCATAAAAGTCAGATAATGGAAAAGTGAAGGTTGTGATAGCAATGTTAACTCATCCATTGCATTTAGGTTGCATTTTGCATGACTAATTAGGCGATTTAAGCAATGGCCATGCCAGTGAGGTAGCTCCCCCCACCCCTCCTCTCTGCAATCTGTGACTATTTTAAACTAGCCTTCCTATATGCACCATTTAGTAAGAGCCAAAAATACTTTTAGCATAATTTAGTCTTAGTATTTCTCTCTGAGAAGTTGTATTAGCTTTGTGAATAGCCCATGTGGCCTGGATCTGCAATGTGGTGGTTTTTTTTTTTTTTTTCCTAGTACATATTTTTCTGCAAAATAAACTTTATTGCATAGAAGAGTAAGATAATAAAACATTTAATACATTTTTATAGTAATCTTATTGGCATATTGTCCAAGAGACCATCCTTTAATGGTCTTTTGGGGGTTTCAGTAGCAGTAGACCCCCCTGAGATTGAGGACCTAAGTAGAATCATGATTCAATAGAAAGAGTGTATGTTTTAGAGCTAGATAACCTGGATTTGGATCCTGGTTCTGTTGAGTAGTAGATATATGCTTTGAAGTAATTTACTTTATTTTTCTAATTTTGTTGGCTGAATCATAAAATGGGAGATAAATTTTCCTTGAAGAATTGTTGAAAGGATTAACAGTACTGAGTGGTAGTGAATTACTATTTCATTATTTCAGTATTGTTCCATAAGAAATAGGATTATAATGATGTTCCAGCAACATTTGAAATGCTTCCCTTTTGTCTCCCAAGTACAACTTATTGCCAAATTAGTCTGACATGTTTCCTGATGTGACAGATGCCTAATATATTTTGTAGCTTGTTGGCCATGTCATTCTTATCCTGTTTCTCCTACAGCCCTTTCCTGATCTCCTTTCCATATTCCTGCCACAGTGATCTTTCTGAAGCACACTCATGACTAGTTCATTTTCTTGCTTAAAATCCTCTGTAGGACTCTTACCTTCAGGATGAAGTTCCACATTGAGCCTCTGTTTCCCGGATCCTCCATAGTGGTTTTATGTCTATACTTTCTGTACCTGCTGTTTGTTTGCATGGTGTGCCGTTACCTATCTCATTCACTTGCTACAAATTCTCATTTACTCCTAATCACTCACTCTAGATGAATTTTTTTTGAAGGCTTATTTGATTGCCTCAGACTGACCTAGGAGCCCTTACTTGGAAGAAGTTTGGTCCTCCTAGCATCCTTTTTGCAATGCTTTTTAAATTTATTTATTTCTTTATTATTTTTTTGATTATGTGTGTTGTAGTTTTCTAAGTTAGTAAACTTTTATTTGTTTTTTTTTTTTTTTTTTGATTTTTTTTGCCTTAGGGCACATGTGCTCAATGGAGAGAGAGACAGACAGACATAGTGAGAAGGAAAGTGAGAAATTAGTCCCCAGCTGGAATGGCCATGTTACAATCCTTTCTCCTCCAGTCTCCTCCCGGGATTTTGGGCACACATGCGTACGTGCACAGCGTGATTTTCAAGCCACCGGGTTCAGGACATGAACTGCAGTCAGTGATGTGGGGGTTCAGTGACATAATCACTACACCATCTTCTAGTCCTATTAGTAGACATCCTTGAGGCTACTGTCAGCTTCTTCTTTATCTCAGTATCAACAGATATGCCTAAGTACCTGATAAACTTTAAATGCTCTATTTTTTTTAACTATATTCCAGATATATATGTAATGAACATTGTTTTGAGATTTCCTGCCCTTTGCGGCTGGCTTTCAGAAATGGACCGGAAATCTACTAAGCTCATCTCAAAATCTGTCCCAAACTATATCCCACAACACATATTTTTTGAAGAGGGACAGGGAGTGGAAGCATGTATGTGTGGAGTTATTTATACAATAATACAACTCATTTTTAAAATCAGAAATTATAACAACATTCCTACTGTTTTGCCTGTGGATGACCAGAATTCCAAGGTGAATTATTTCTTTTAGGTTCCCTTTTATGAAGGATGGAACAAGTTGTGTCAATCATTGTCCCATGGGATCATAGGGGCACTATTAGTTATTCTTCAACTGCCAAGTCCACATCTCTGCATGTGCAATAGCAGCTGTGATCTCTGCATCAGCTGAAGAGCAGGCCCAGCCAGATATGTGAGCTGCCTGTCTACTTCGTGTGAGGGTTTGACACAGGCAATAGGAGAGCTTGTTGGGTAGTTCATTGTCATGACATTACCTACGTAGATGCAGATTCCCTGCCTTGAGGTTGCGGTGTAAATGCCATGGCATGTTTTTACTTTAGGTCAAATAATGGGTTTACTGATTTAATTTTTTGGAAGAGGGTATAGTGAATGGGAATAAGAACTGGAAATCAGTTAATTAAAAAAATACTAATTTCAGTTAGGCATTTTAAAATCCATTAATCCGTAGTTATTCCTCACTCATTTAGGTAAGGATCATTCAGGTAATGTCTTCTAACAGGTTAGGCTCTTATTGCTGAAATTAGAAAGATGAATTAAACACAGCACTATATTCTAAAAGGGTGGTGGATGGGGATGAGGGTGACTGATTCGAAGTGCATTTCCTGTATCTAGGCTAGTGGGGAACCATTCTTTCAAAATAATACTTGAGTCTATTAAATATTTATGGAGTTAGGGCTTTGCCTCCCAATAAATAGTGAATTAATTCAATTGTACCTTCACAGTGCTTTTCTTATTAAAAGGAGTGGATGAGTTATCTATAAAGATAGAATATAAGCTTTCTTTATAACATATAGAGGTTGGTTCAAGATAAGCTGTTTTAATTTTTAAGGAAAGACTATTAATTTTAAGATGAAATTTAATATCAAAAGAAGAGCTGATGGTGATTCTAAAAATATAGCAAGTCTATTTTATCAAGAATAAAAAGGAACTTTGACATTTTAAAATGATTTTATAGCAATTTTAAAAGAATTTGAGATATCCAACTTTATGAATTTATAATAATTACATTAAAATTTGAGTTAACAAGATTTTGAGATATGATAAATTAAAAAAATATTATTATTTGGATAGCTGCATCTTAAAAACTCTTTGAGCTGTCAGTGGGATGTGTATTCAGAATGCCCGAAAGTTTTGTGCTGAATTACAATGCACACTGTGTGTGGGTTATCAGATAAAAGTTGGTTATGAAACTGTGAAGATCTAGGGTAGTTGGCTAAGGAATCACTAAAGATTGATTAATGTCATGTTGCAAGCAAAATTTGGAATCCTTAACACATTTAATGTGGTTTTATGCTCAACCTGCTGAAGTACAATCAGTGTTGCTTCTGAATTGAGTGACGTTATAGACTGGATTTTTATCTTATGGCTTTATTGGGAAATCTCCTTTTCACATAAGATCTCCAACTTTATAGTATTTTCAGAAACGCAAAAGGGAACAATGCTTGATTGGTTTTTAGACAAATAAGTGACATATTTCTTTTAGTTAAATATTTCAGATATCATGGGAAAAATGTGTTTATATTTAAGGTATTAATCACAGATAAAATAAAATTTATCATCCCATTATTCTCCTATTCCAGAATTACAACTGTCTTGAATTTTATGTTTCCACTATGCATGCATGCTTTTATTCTACTGCTGCATATGTAGTAGCCATAAATGAAGTATTATTTTGTATGGTTTTGAGCTTTATGCCTAATATCATACCTCTGCAGTATAGCAGCTGTGATCTCTGCTTCTAGGTGAAGAGCAGAGCCAGCCAGATATATGAGCCACCTGTCCACCTCACGTCAGGGTTTGACACAGGCAATAGGAGAGCTTTTGGGGTAGTACATTGATGTTATGACATTACCCATGTAGATACAGATTCCTTGGCTTAAGGTTACAGTGTAACTGCCAATGGGTATATTGTTACTATAGGTCATACCGTGGGCCTACTGATTTAGTATTTTTGTGGATAGTATGGCAAGTGGGAATAAGAACTGGTGGAAATCAGTTTTCAAAAACAAATTGGGGGACCAACAGTTAGCATAATGGCTATGTCACTGAACTCCCATGTAGTCGACGGCGGTTCAAGTCCCGGACCTGGTGGCTTAAACTCATGCTAGGCGTGTATGCATGTGAGCCCAAGATCCTGAGAGAATGACGGAGAAGGGATTGCGGCGTGACTATCCCCCCTGGGGGGTGATTTCTCGCTTTCTGTCTCTCTGTCTCTCTGGCGAGTGCATGTGCCCTATAACAAAAACCTCTCCAAAAAAATTGGTAAATAGTAATTTCAATTTGGCTTTTTTTATTTATAACTTTTTTAAAAAATTATTTTTTTATTTCATTTTCTTTTATACATTCAATCACATTATTATTTGTCTTACAAAATGGATATTTCAACAGGTGAACATTTCTCCCTAGTACAATTGATAAAACTACAAAATATCTTCAACAGATAATACCACATTTCTTTGTGCCATTAATGCTTTGCCTCCCTATTTTTCTTCTAAATGTCCTTCCTCAGACCCTCCTTTTTCACACACACTATATCTGGTATTTACATCTATTTACTATGTTTCTATATCCTTTAAAATCAGTCAGTTATTCTTCATTCATTTAAGTGAGGACCATTTAGGTAAGGAATGTTCATTAACCAGTTAGGTTGTTCCTGCTGAAATTTTTTTCTTTTCTTTTTATTATTATTATTTATACATTCAATTGCTATACATCATTTAGATTATAAAGAGACTTTATCCAGCATGATATACACCTCAGTCAAGCCCAGTTGAGAATACTATACACATCCTCATCAACAGATAATAAACCATATCTGTGTCCCACAAATGTCTTACTTCTCTATTTTTTCCCCAAATTTCCTTTCCTACACTAAAACCATATTCTAAGAAGGATGGTAGGTGGAGAGGAGGGTGATTGACTTGAAGTGGAAATTACCTGTATCTAGGCAAGTAGGAAACTTTTCTTTCAAAATAATACTTGAGCCTATTAAATACTTATGGATTTAAGGCTTTGCCTTCCAATAGTGAATTAATTCAATTGTACTTTCACAGAGCAATTACAATGCAATTAAAAAAACTATAAAAGAAGATGCTAAGAGAACCAAACTTCTTCTAACCCAGGTAAGGACACCTAAGTCAGGCTAAGACAACTGAAAATACTTGAGTTTAGCTCTACTGTTTCAGACTGTCATAATCCCTTCCATTCCTGACAACATATTTGTGAGATTGTGTTATTCAACTACACTGGATCCATCCTTCTGTTGAAGGACATTTAAATAATTTTCAACTTCTTGCTATTAACAATTGTGCTGTTTATACATTCACTCATTCAAAGTATCTACTATGTTAGGAATTGCAGAAGGCATTAGACATACAGCAGTGAACAAATGGACAAAAATCTCTGTTTTTATGAAAGTTACATTCTAATGGGAGGGCAGGCAATAAAAAATGGCAGTTTAACAGTACAGTATGTAAGGTAGTGGAAGTGTTACAGAGAAAATTAAATCATGAAAAGAAGACAGAGCTAGAGGGAGAGGTGTTGGTATAATATTTACTTACAGACAAAATTGAATCATGAAAAGAAGAGAGAGCTAGAGGGAGAGGTGTTGGTATAATATTTATTTATTTACTTATTTACTTACTTATTTCAGGACAGGGTCTTACCATGTTGAAGACCTGCCTCAGACTCCCAGCTGGGACTATAAACATGTGCTACAGTATCCTGCCTTTAGGTTGGGCTGGTAATCGTCCAGGCCACCCATGTCAGTCCAGCCTGTAAAGCAGAGTACCTTCTCAGTGTGAGACACTGTAGTGGACTGTATTATATATTTTTAAAAGACCAATCAGGCAGGCCTCCCTGAAAAAAGCAACGTTAGAATACCAACCTGGAGGAGGTGAGAGTAAGTTTTATGGCTTTGTGGGAGAAAAGCATTTTGGGTAAAGAAAATAGCAAGTATGAAAATATTATGGAGAGTGTTCTTGGTAGGGTCAAAGAGTATTAAGAGGGCTAATGTGGTTGGTGAGGTTCATATGAAAGGTGAATGATAAGAGATCAGAGAAGGAATAAGGGCTCCAACCAATTCGTTACAGAGAAACATCCCAAATGACAGTATACATGTATATTTAAGGAAACAATTACAGTTACAAGTGAAATCTACTTTTTTGGCTGTTGTGATTCTCTGAGTGAGATGGGATTTGTCATGGTGTTTTGAACACAGGAGTAATAAAACCATCTGTTCTTTGAATAAGACCATTGTGGCTGGTGATTTGAGAATAGACTAGGCAAAAGTAGGAGAATAAAGAGATGGAGATGCCAAGTAGTCAGTTGTATATAAAAATCTGAAGCTCAAAAGAAATGTATCTTTGGGAGTTACAGTTTATCTGTGGTATTTAAGATGAATCTGGATTGAGTGGATATAGAGAGAGAAGAGAAAAAGTACAAGAACTGAGCCCTGGAATATTCCAATATTAGAAGATCCAGGAGGTGAAGAGAAACCAACCACGAAGACCAAGAAGGAATAGCTGCTGAAGAAGGAGGAAACCATGAGAAAATTGTGTGTGTGTGTGTTTGTGTGTATGTGTTTTGCTTTGTTTTAGTTTTTGCTATAGGGCACATGCACTTACAGAGAGACAGAGATGGAGACAGAGAGAGAGAAAGTAAGAAAGCATACTCTCAGGGGAAATGGCTACACCACAATCCTTTCTTCTGCTTTTGGGATTTGGGGCATCCCACCACTAGGTATATATCCAAAGGAAAAGACATCTGGATGTCATAAAGATATCTGTACTAAATTGTTCATTGCAGCACTATTCACAATAACTGTAAAACATGGAAGCAAGCTCAGTATCCATGAACAGATGAAAATGTGGTATATATACAATGGGGAACTATTCAGCCATTAAGATGGACAGACTCCTGTTATTTGATGCTAAGTGAGTGAGGCTTGAGGATGTCAGTTAAGTGATATACGTCAGGCACAGCAAGAGAAATACCATGTGTTCCCCTTCATGTGAAAACTGAAAAAAAAAATAATGACCTCATAGAAGTAGAGAGATGAATGCCTGTTAGAAGTGGAGAAGGATAGGGAGGTGGGTGGGGGATAGAAGGGTGTTGATTAATGGAAACAGAATTGCAGATAGAATGGTGAAACAATTTCTAATGGTAGAACAATTTTAATGTCAAAAAATATGATGGGGAGAATATAGAAAACAATTTGCTGTGTATCTCAAAGTAACTAAGAGAGAGGATTTTGAATGTTTCCAAGATAAATAATGACAAATGCTTGACATGATGGGTATGCTAATTACCCTGAATTAATCATTATGTGTTGCATTCTGGTAGTTTAAAATCATATTTTACCAACACAATATGTGCAGTTATTGTGTTAATTTAAAATATTAAAAATACATTAAGAGTTCTAAAAAATACTCTGAAACTTTTAATTATCTTGAAAAATATTTTTGTAATTTCTACAAACTACTTTTATTTAATTATTTTTTGGAACTTAGTTTTAGTCATCATTTTCCATAAGGAGAATCAACTTCTTCAGCCCCACTTAATAGCTTATATATCAACATTGACTTGGATTGCCACCTTAGTTGTGAATCTTGTGTTCAAATGTGTGCAAGTTTTTGATTTCTCTTCTGTATTATTTGTCTATGAGTCAATCCTGTAGTAGTATTATACTGCCTTTATTACATTTGCTTTTAACAAGACTTCCATTGTAGGGCTATCATGGTTCAAGAAATTTATAGATGAATTTGGAGTGAATAGGCATTTTAAGGAACATCCTCATCCAGGTAGTCTGTATATCTTTCTGCTTTTGTCTGTTGCTCCCTAAATATTGTTCATATTTATCTTATAAATATTTTTCATGTCTTTAGTTGAAGTCATTCTTAGATACCTTATATATTTTTGTTGCTGTAGTGAGCAGCATATATTTTTATGTTATACTTTCTATTTGGTTATGAATAACATTTGGGAATGCATATGGTTTTGATGATTTGATCTTGTATTCACAAACCTTGCTACAGGTGAGGACACTTAATACTCTGTCCATGGTTTCTCTTGAATTTGCCATATAGATAGATAAGAATATCGTCTTCAGGTACAGTCAATTTTGTTTCTCTAATTTGTTTCTCATTTCTATTGATCTTAAGTGATAAAGAATGTTCTTGTAGTGATACTGTTTTAATGAGAATAGTCCTAAAGTATTCCTTTTTAAGCACTGCTTGCTCTAGGTTTGTTAAGTATCCTTTATCAGGTTAATAAAGTTTTCTCCTGTTCCTTGTTTGATAAGAATTATGAACAGATGATGAATATCAGTAAATGCTTTTCTGGGTGTATGAAGGTGTTACTATAATAGTTCTCCTGATAATCTACTATTGTTGAGTATTAGGTGAGTAGTTTTGAGAATGCTGAATCATCCTTGAATATCTGAGATAAACTCTGTTTGTGATACATCTAAAAAAGGGCTAAATTCAATTTGCTACTATATGTTTAATAGTTTTTTCTATAATCCTGAGTAAGATGAGTCTAAAATTTTTCTTATACTCCCCTGATCTCATCTGGCTGACAGTGGTACTCATACGGGGTGCAGAGCTAGCCTTCTCTCTTTCTCTGTTGTCTAGGAAAGTTTGCATAAAGGAAATTTATTTCCTTAAGGTTTAGAAAACTCTGTAAAACCATCTGTCTTACTGTCTTGTTTGTCTCTAGTTTGCTCATTCACATTCCTTAATAATTACTTATACTTTTAACTTTTTTATATTTCTTGATTGAATTTTCTAGAAAAAGAATATTTGGCATAAATTAATTCAGTTTTTAACTTATGATGTTCAAGTTCAAATTTAATTATTTTTTAAAAAATTATTTAATTAAATTTTTTATTATTAATTTTTAATTTGACCAGACAGAGAGAGAGACAGAAAGAAAGGGAAAGAGAGAAAACAAGCCACCAGGTCCGGGACTCGAACCATGGTTGGCTATGTGGGAATCCAGAGTCTTTATCCACCACACCACCTGCCGGTCCCCAAATTTAATTCTGATAAGTGCCCCCCTCCATTGCTAATATTTTTATGGTATCTTCTCTTTCTGTTTTTCGTCTTTCCTTCCTCCTCCTTTTTTTTTCTTTTTCCCCCTCTCCCTTTTATAAACCTTCTTTTTAAAAGAATCTCTTTCAAGGTATCACATTGTGGTTTGTTGCTCCTTCTTCTTGCCCTACTATTTCATTACTTTCTTTTAAATACATCATTCTTTTTTCTCAGCTTTCTATTCTTGATTTAGTCTGCTTTTGTTTTTATAGCTCAATTTATTTAAAGTTAACTTATTTTAAAAAATATTTACTTTTCCTAAAAATGCATTTAAATCTATAAGATTTTCTATCTCCCTTTAACCATGCATCATTAATTATATAGAGCACTTTCATTATTATTCACTTCTGAATGTTTCATAATTTTATTATCATTTTCTCTTTGATACAATGTATAATGCCTTTTAACTTTTATAAGCATATACTTGTATTTTTACTTACTAATTAAGTTAAATGTCAGAATACACATGTCGCCGATCATTTGAAATTTTGTTGAGTCTGCCATTCAAGTTAATTATGACACTGTTAATTTTTATAAATATCTTGTGTTTTCCATATATGATAAGAATGATTAATTTGTATTTGCTCACTGTAGGGTTTTTGTATCTGTCAGGTAAAACTTCTTAATTTTGTGGTCAAATATTCTGTAGACTTTTTGTTTTTCCATCTCATCCCTTGTTTTCTGGGAAAGATAAATTAAAATCTCTCAATCTACTATTATGACTATGGATTTTTCAGTTTCTGTAGATGTTCCTGCTAGACTATTCTTTGGCTATTTTCAGATTAGGTGTTTCGTACATATGAGTTTATGATTTTGTAGGGTATAAGTGAATTTATCTTCTCATACTGTCTACTTTTTTTTTTTTTTTTTTTTTTTTTTTTTTTAGTTTTGTCATAGGGCGTATACAATCACTAGGGAGACCGAGTGAGAGGGACCATGAGAAATTACCTCCCTCCTCCCCCCAGGAGGGATGGCTATGCCATAATCCCATCTCCTCCATTTTCATCTTGTGCACCTCTTCCTCAGGTCATGAAGCACATGCACCTAGTGTGATTTTCAGGTTGCCGTGTCCGGGACTTGAACCATGGTCGGCCATGAGGGAGCCCAGCACTTTAACCACCACGCCACCTGCTGGCCCCTATACTTTCACTTTTGTTCCTCTTAATGATTTGTGTGTCAGATTCTATTTCATCTGGTGTTATCTCCCCTGCCCTCCCCCGCCATCACTTCTTACAGTGTATTAGCTCTGCTCACTGATGCCCAGTTCAGCTTTGAGAGCTAGTGAGCACCTGGCTTGATTTCCTGCTCACTGCTTTATCCACAGAGATTCAGTTTTTGTTCCACAGAGATGTTCATATTGTTTTGGAGTTTGGCTATTATAAATTCATTATATTTTGATCATTCCTGTGTGACTGGAAAATAGAAGGTAAGTTAAAAATGTGAACTTTCAGTACTTCTGACTATGCAACTGTCGTTTTTATTTGGAATCTAAAATATATTGATTGTCAGAAAAGTCATGCAAAAATAAATCATGGCTTTTCTGATGACTCCCCCCCCCCTCTCTCTCTGTATGTGTGTGTTATGTATGTGTGTGTGTGTGTGTGTGTGTGTACATATATATATATATATATATATATATATATGTACATATATATGTACATATACATATATATATACACACACATACATATATATATGTATTATTATTTTAAAATTTCCTAGAGGGTTTATTATTTATTATTTTAAAATTTCCTAGAGGGTTTGGGCACTCATCAGAGAGGGACAGAGAGTCAATGAGCAAGCAAGTGAAAAGAGAGAGAGAAAGTGAGAAAGTACCTCTTGTTAGGAAAGACCATGCTACAATCCCTTCTCCATATCTCCCTCTTTCAGGATTTGGGGCATGGATGCACATGAGCCTGGCATGTTTCTTGAGCTGCCAGGTCTAGGACTTGAACTGCACTATTGGCCATGTAGGATTCAGACTTCTTTTTTATTTTTTTTATACAGTGATATCTATTATTTTTTTAAATCTTTTTTTCTTATTTTTTAAATTAATTTACATTTATTCACTGAGCATTGTCACAGCATACAAAATGTAATTTCCCATCCAGAAGATGCTACATAGTAGCTTAATCATACATGTTATCATCAATAATTTTCCATTTCTAGTTCTCCCTATTTCTCACCCTCTGCCATTTCTCATGCTCCTCCCACACTATCTCAGTTGTCCACCATTGTTTTCTATTCCTTTTCCCCCCCACATTTTATTGATTCACACAATTTATTAAATAATTTAACTACTTTCAATAGCAAGCTCTGCTGATATATACATATGTATGAATACATGTCTGACTTAAGGGATGTAACTCTGAGTAGAATGAATATACTATAAGTAATACCTAACTGATGCTATATAGTTTACTATGATCATTGATTATATATTTTTTACTATATTTTTCAATTTCAAGAAAAGCAGATTTAACTTTAATCAAAGAAATGCTAAGAAAATATGCTTAAAATGTAAAGCCAGGAAACAGGTAGGAGTTCTGTTCAAATAGTAGGTACATGAACCTATCAGCAGCTCAAGACAAGACAAAAATCCTTAAAATAGGAAAACAAAGCCTAGAAAAAAAATCAACAATGTTTTAGTCAAAAGTCATAAAATTCTATTTCACCAGTTCAGTCTCATGTACTTTATCTTCTGTTGTGATTCAATTTTCCCAATTAAATTCTGGGATATAATATTCAACTCCAGACTTGTCCCCACGATTAAGTTGGCCATTTTCTTAGTTTTTGAAGTCTTCTGTGTGACTGTATTTAATTTTCCTGGTATAGCACTCCCTACAGAATTTCTTGGAGATCTGGTCTGTTGTTGGCAAATTCTTTCAAATTTTGTTTATCTGAGAATTTTCTTATCTTTTCTTCCCATGTGAAGGATAATCTTGTCAGGTATAGTATCCTTGGTTGCAATTGCTTTTCCCTTAACACTTTGAATATATTTTCCCATTCTTTCCTCACTCATGTTGTTTCCAATGAGAGGTCCCCTGTTAGCCTGATGGGATATCCTTTGTAGGTAACTTGCCATTTCTCTCTTGCCAATCTTAGTATCTTGTCTTTGTGGTTTTGGTCAATCTGGCTATAATGTGTCTTGGAGAAGATCTTCTTGGGTTGATTCTATTTGTAGTCCTTTGTATTTCTTGGGACTGGATCTTTGAATGCTTTTTTAGGTTTGGAAAGTTTTCTTCCAGGATTTCATGGAATAGATTGTCAATGCCCTTATGGGTCTCTTCCCCTTCTAGGATACCAATTATCCAGATGTTTGGACATTTGATGGTATCTAGTATTTCTTGTATAGTATTCTCATGTTTTTGGACAATTTTCTCAGTCTTCATGGTAGATTTTTCTACAACTGAGATTTGATTTTCAGTGTGATCTAGTCTGCTTTGAATACTTTCAAGGGAGGTTTTGATTTCCTGTATTATAGTCTTCATCTCTAACAGGTCCATTGGATTCTTTTTTAAAGTGTATAATTCCTCTTTTACATCTTGCAAGAATTTCCTCATCTCCTGAAGCTAGTCAGCTTCTTTCCCCTGCCTCTTCAGCAGTTTATTGTCTCTCTTCTCTTCGATCTCTGTGAGCTTTGTCACCATGAAAATTCTAAATTCTTTTTTTTTTTTTTTGAGAGGTTTTTCTATAGGGCACGTGCGCTCACCAGACAGACAGAGAAAGACAGAGAGATAGCAAGTGAGAAATCACCCCCCAGGGGGGTTGGCCACACTGCAATCTCTTCTCCTCCATTCTCCTCTTGGGATCTTGGGCACACACGCACATGCGCCCGGCACGAGTTTTAAGCCACTGGGTCTAGGATGCGAGCCACAGTCGACTACATGGGAGTCCAGCGACATAGCCATTACACTAACTGCTGGTCCCAGAAAATTCTAAATTCTTTATCAGACATTTCCATGAATTTCATCATACTGTCTGAGGATGAAGGGGACTTATTTTTCCTTGGAGGAGAGGTATTTTCTTGTTTTTCCATATTTCTTGTGACCCTGCGGTGATTTCTAGTCATCAAATAATAGTGCATTTCTTCTAATTCTTGAAGTTTGGTCTGAGTGTCCAGCGGCGTGCAGGAGGAGGTGATCTGCAATCTCACTTTCGTTCCGTTCTCACTCTTTGTGCATCACAATCAGTGGGAATAGAGGAATATTCTGACCCTAACTTTATTCAGATGTATAGATTCTGTTCACTTGGACCTGTCTAGACAGTGAGCAGAGGCTGAGAAACAAATGAATAAAGATAAAAAAAAGAAGAAGAATAGAGTTAAAGAAAAGGAAAGAAGAAAACATCAAATAAGCTTAAACTTTGTAAAGTATTTCAAGACCATGCCTAATTCCATATGATAGGATTAGCATATTTTGGAGAAAGAGTGATAAAATGTTTCTGAAAGTTCGTATAATAAAAATAGCTGTATAAAGATAATTCACAGGGGCCAACAGATGGTGCAGTGGTTAAGGCATTGGGTTCCCACATGACCAACCATAGTTTGAGTCACTGACCTGATGACTTGAAAAGGATGCCAGGCGCAAGTGTGTGTGTGTGTGTGTGTGTGTGTGTGTGTGTCCGTGTGTGTCCTAAATCCCAAGAGGAGACTGGATTGTGGCATGGCTATCCCTCCTAGGGGGTGATTTCTCACTTTTCCTTTCCCTGTCTCTCTTCAACAAGCATATGTGCCCTATGACAAAAACCTTAAAAAAAAAAAAAAAAAAAAAAAAAAAAAAAAAAGGGGACTAGCAGATGGCACAATGGTTACATCGCTGGACTCCCACCTCCCACATGGTTGACTGTGGTTTGAGTCTCAGACATGGAGGCTGGAAACTCACTTTGTGTGTGCCCAAAATCCTGAGAAGACAATGGAGGAGAAGGGATTGCAGTGTGGCCAACTGCCCGGTGGGTGATTTCTCACTGTCTCTTGAGTAAGTGCCTGTGCCCTATAGCAAAATCTCTTAAAAAAAAAAAAAAAAAAAAAAAAAGAACTTACATTTGACTCCAGTTATAGGTTATAACTCATGTTTTAGTAATTCCTTGCTTGTCTAATTACACTGTACAATAAAATTCAGTAAAATTTATTTTAAGTTTATAAAATCAAAAGGGGAAACTGAATGAATTGATGTTTTCAATAAAAAGTGAGTTGACATTTCATTAATCTCAGATACTAAAAATGTTCTTAGCATTGAAAAAAAATACATGATTATAGTCTATCATTTGTTTACCACTTTTTATTTGATTTAAACAGAACTGTTTTTAGGTGCACGGAATCTGGTTAATATTTGGAATATACTTGCAAATGTTAGTTTACTTTAAAGAAAAGATTAGGACAACCAAGAAAATGCATGTAGGAAAAAAATTCAGAAAATGTTCTCACATTTTTTAGGCAGTAAGGCTCATGTATATACAAAGTATTTAAATCTTTGTTTCTAGTAGAAATAGTACTGGCCTTGGCTTTCAATTCTGATGCTTCCTGAGTGCCTGTGAGAAATTCTCCTTGCCTTTCTGAGTCTCAATTCCTTTCTTTCACATTGAGAAAAATAATACCTGTACCATAGGACTGTTGTAAGGATGAAATGAATTAGTACCTTCAAAGATTGTAAGACAGTGTTTAAGCTTAATACAGCCTAATAAATAGCAGTTATTAGCTAATATTTTCATTAACTCTCTATCTATAGAACACATGGTAGAAATTCTCACTACTTTGTAGGACCTTTACTCTGTAAATAAATGTAACCTAACCAACATTGACTAAGTACTTACTGAGTTAAGTACTTTTTAAACTATCTAGCAGGTACTATTATTATTACTAGTTTCCAGATAAAGAAAGTGGATAACAGGAAAGTGAAGCAATGAATGGGTGGTCAAAATAGCCAAGGTTTGAATCCAGAGAGCTCATGTTTCTCATCACAATGGTGAGATAAATTTACCATTTTATTAAGGATGATGAGCACAGGGATTAGGAATCCTTAAGCATTCATTTGGAATTGGAGATTAGCCTTGTTAAATTAAAGCTTCCTCAGGTTGTTTGTTCTCAGCAGCTAAAATAATATAATTTAATTGTTATATCATGTTCTCAGCAGCTAAAATAATATAATTTAATTGTTATTTCAGTGATAGTTATATGCTGTTTTCTCTCCCTCTCCTCCCTTATTTCTTTCCCTTAACCTACTACCCTCACCTACCTATCTACCATTAATAAGGAATCCTTGGTGGTTTTAATATAAAGTGAGGGATTTCTGTTGTATAATGGGGCAGGGACCTAGCTTTATTGTGCATTGTTTCTCTTAATTTTATCAAAATGTCTTTAAAAATGTCTTCTAAAGTAAATTTTCACATTGTAGAGTCTAAATTAGTAAAGACTGATTTATTATCTTTCAACAAGAAAAATTGGATTTCAGAACATAACTTTAAGGGTATATTCAGGTGCATTCATTTTTCCCCTGCAGAGTGCAAAGATTAATTTACCATCACATCAATAAGAAGGAGTGATTATGACAAACTCTTGAGTTGAGGAGAGTCATTAAAAGTAAGCAAGAGATATTTCACAGGTCAAGTATTTTGTCTGTGAGCCTTACCCTGGCTATTAGTTAAGAAGTGCTGCTCCTCAAGGCAATTTAATTTTGCAGACAGATTTTTCTCTTTTACAAGGTTTTTAAAATTTTTTTTTTTTTAAGAATTGGGTGAGTAGGAGTGATTGGCATTAACTCTTCAGGATGTAGTCTAAATTTGTGAGCTCATGGCTTGAAGAGTTAATGTACCTTTTTAAGTTTTCAGAGTCCTCTTGGATTATCATTATACATTTGTGTCATGGAGCTAAACTACTAAACTGGTCTGAAAAATTTAGAAGTGGTATTTATGTAAGTGATTTTTTAAAAAGGGAAATCTGTTCATACAACAGTAAATGTTTACCTTTGGCTACAGACAACCTATGGTCTGAAATGCAAACATTAGCTGATAGCTTCAGGTGATTTTAGGAAACCTGTGATTTTATAGAGTATTCCTGAATGCAGCTTTATGTTTAGTATCCGAGAAACTATCCTACAACTAAACTTTCCCAACATACCTTTGGAATTGACCAGGTAGACAAACCTAGCATTATTTCCATTATCACTTGTAGGTTAATAGAATTCCCCATGTGGCTAATGTTAGAGTCATCTGAAGGCTTCTTTTTTTTTTTTTTTTTTTTTTTCACTATAGGGTGCATGCGCTTGCCAGAAAGACAGAAGAGACAGAGAGACAGAAAGCGAGAAATCCCCCCCACCAGGGGGTTGGCCATGCCACAATCCCTTCTTCACCATTCTCCTCTTGGGATCTTGGGATTTTAAGCCACCAGGTCCAGGACTCAAACTGCCATTGACTACATGGGAGTCCAGCAACATAGCCATTATGCCAACTGCTGGTCCCAAGGCCTTCTTTTCTAAAATGATTTCTTTGAATATTTATCATCTGGTTTGGACCAAGCACATGTGTCAAGGCTTGAGGATTTAATAACAAATCATGGTTTTGCTCATTGTTTTTAGATAACAGCCCATTCCAATGGGGAATTCTGATAGATATAATTGTAATACAAGTTATGAAAGTCATGTTAGAGATGTATAGAAAATATTGTAAAAATAGAGCCAAAAAAAATACCTTGATGAGAAGTGTTGCAGCCATGCCTTACAAATGAGTTATTTCTCCACATGAAAAGAAGGCTTCTAAACAATAAAAACAGCATATACTGAATAAAGTTCAAGCCCCTGGAAGGCTTGGTATTGAAGGGTACTTACTTCATCTTATGTTAGTAGTATTGGCTGTTTATCTTATTTCTTTCCTTCTCTGTTTTTTTTGCATATGAATTATAGCTGACACCATACATTGCCTTTTTTTTTTTCTCTTTCCCCATTGTGGCTAGTCTTTTAAGCATTTATGCGTCTTTTCCTTTGAATGATTGATGTTACTGGGAATTAGTTGGTATATCAAATCTGCTATGCTACTTAAACGTATTTGGGTGAGTTAATTCTGCATTTGTTTGGATGTTACATAAATATTGTTATTAGATTGTTAAAATAACTCAGTCACTTTAGCATAGAACCCAGTGTGGCACAAAGTTGGTACTCAGTAATTAGTAAGTGATAAGCCCCATTACCCTCCCCTTTAGTCACTGTAATTTATCAGCATTGTTTGCTGGAGAAGAACTGGCATATGTCGAGTCCTTGGTCCCTTTGGAAACTCTGGGCTTTTGATGATGGAGGGGTTTATTTGGCTAACACACTGTTTAAAAAAAAAAAGAATTAAAATAATTTTGAGTATGGGTTGTATTCCTGAATGGCGTGCTCACCATTCCCTAGGCTTGTAGCTTTGAACTTTGGCTCACCTGGATGCAATTAAATATCTTCATTTCCAGGGTACATCTTAGGCAAATCACGTAAGGTTCTTCAGGGTCTGTGTAGAGCAGAAATCAATAGTGTGTAAAGCTCTTCAGATGATTCTGATAAGCAGCAAAGGTTGAGAACCGTTTTGGAGTCAATTTCATCTATTTCTGTGAACTGCGTAGTCCCTAAAGGCAGTGAATGTCATCCCTAACGGTGTTCTCAAGACCTTGACTTCTAGGAAGAACTCTGTTTCATGGACCCCTCAGGCTCTGGCCCATACCTTGTCATTGTCCAGTGATGAAGCGCTCTCCTACTGAGGGAGGCCAGTCATCATCAGTTCTCTGTTTGCCTCTGAGTATACGCTCCAAATTGGCAGACTTTCACTGCGGGTAAATAGGCAGAAATATCTTTGATACTTCTGATTTCTCCCATTACATGTGGAACTATTTCTCCTTTGGCTCATTCCCTGAGGACTGGGCAGGTCACTCTGCCCTCTATGGCTATTCTGCCTTAGTTTTTTAATAATAGGTCACTGGGATTTAGGATTTAGGGAGGAGCTGCTCAAATGAAATCTTTGTGGTTAGCTATTTACCCATTTTACCTTGAAATGCTATTTCTCTTGTGCTCTTGTTGAGAAAAGTACTGAGCCCAAGGAAAGAAACATTAATGGGAGGAAAATGGCAACAGATGTGTTCTGAGCTGTAATGTGGACAAAAGGTGGGAGGCAGCCAGGAGAATCTGTGATGATTTTCAGAAGGTTTAAGAGCAAATCTAAATAATTCCCATAGCTGTCTGACCTAATTTTTCTGTCTCCAATAAAGTATTAAAAAAAACCCCCATATTTTGGAGCCCTCAGCTGTAGAATCTTAGTTGTTTAATGGGCTCAATAAAACCCTTGTGTGTTTGTTTGTAATAACCTATTTGGTCAGTAAAATTAAATGTTCAAGCAGATCATCTCAGGAAACTGTTGACTGAAGATACTTGCCTTTTATCATTTTCCTAAACTATTGTGATTAGATGCAAGGACAGTGACTAATACAAACTATCCCTGAAATCACAGTTTCCAGTTGAACTCTTGCCATGGGTTTAGGGTTATATAAATAGCTTGGTGGGCATCACAGAAAGCAGGTGTTTTTTTTTTCTTTTTTTTTTCCTTTTTTTGAGAGATTTTTGCTTGCTGGAAAACCAGAGAAAGAGAGATAGCGAGAAATTACCCCTCGAGGGTGATGGCCATACTGTAATCCTTTCTCCTCCATTCTCCTCTCAGAATTTTGGACACACACATGCACCTGGCATGAGTTTTAAGCCTGGGTTGGCCCTTGAACCGTGGTTGATTACGTGGGAGTCCAGCAATGTAACCATTACACCATCTGCTGGTCCCCAGGAGGCAGTTTTTTTTTTTTTTTTCTTTTTTTGGAGAGGTTTTCCCTATAGGGCGCGTGCGCTCGCCAGACAGACAGAGAGAGACATAGAGACAGAAAGCGAGAAATCACCCCCCGGGGGGATGGTCACGCTGCAATCCCTTCTCCTCCATTCTCCTCTCGGGATCTTGGGCAAGCACGCACACGCGCCCGGTGTGAGTTTTAAGCCACCGGGTCCGGGACTTGAACCGCAGTCGACTACGTGGGAGTCCAGCGACATAGCCATTACGCTAACTGCTGGTTCCCAGGAGGCAGTTTTTTAACTGCTTGCATGAAGTGGTGATGTAAAGTCCCTGAGCAAACATCAACATTAATAATCCTATCACAGTATTATGACAGTGGTGATAAAAACCAAGACAGGTTCTTGGAAGAGTTTCTTCCTCTCTGTGACGGATCCATCTTTTATTGTGCGATTCCAGTGTTCAGGGTCTTCGGTGACCACAGAACAGATGACCATGGTGGCTTTTTTTTTTAGAGGTTTTCGCTATAGGGTGCGTGCACTTGCCAGACAGAGAGAGACAGAGAGACAGAAAGCGAGAAATCACCCCCCAGGGGGGATGGCCACGCCACAATCCCTTCTCCTCCGTTCTCCTCTCGGGATCTTGGGCACGCACGCACACGCGCCCAGCGTGAGTTTTAAGCCACCGGGTCGGGGACGCGAACCGTGGTCGACTACGTGGGAGTTCAGCGACATAGCCATTACGCTAACTGCTGGTCCCCACCATGGTGGCTTTTTGTGAATCTCATATTATTGATGCACTTTTTAAAAGTCATGTTTCAAATTTCCTGCTTTAGCTTGAGGTCACAAATTAATTACTCCTGTGTTTGCCATAGAATCATTGCGCTAATTTGAAATAGAGTTATTTTAAATTTAGCAAATTCTTCCCCAGCCTGTGTTAATTTAATGTGTTCAACCCTCCGCTTTCCACCAGTAATTCTAACCTAAGTTCTCTCACTCCTTCCCCTCTTTTTGTTGCAGTAAGAGATCAAGTCATCTTGTGGATAACTATTCCCTTGCACCTCGCTTACTCCTATAACAGCTTTTTAATCTTCTCTGTTGAAGATCTTGCTTCCCTTCTGAGCTGACCTATTGCTAAATACACTTGACAAGTTCTCAGGAAAATGTCACCTCTCTCCCTTACTTTTCTCCAAAGAGGAGCTGATTTATATTCTTGCTGACCTACAAAAAATGTTCCCTAAAACATGACCTCGAGTAGGTCGCTTGTGTTAAAAAAACTCCAATAACTCCTTATTTGCTTTCCAGAATAGTATCTAATCTGAAATCCCAAATCTTACCTCTTCTGTGAAGGCTTCTAACCCATCTTTCATAGAAGCAGTGTCCTCTCTTCTAGAAATTTAAAGTACTATTTTCCACACCACTTATAATTTACTATCTTGCATTGTAGTTATTTTTCTGCTGTCTGTATCTCATCCCTCTAATAGATGATGAACTCCTAGAGGGTTTCATCCACAGAAAAAGTACTCAATAAATATCTGTCATTGATGATAGCAGGTAGTAGATCATATTTTTCTGAAGAGTTGGAGGCAATGTCTTAAAAGTAAATATATAAATATATTTTAGGTTTATCCCCTCCTCTACAATAAAGTAGGAAGCTGTTGCTGAATGCTTAAGATAAACTTGTATTCGATATGGATGTTCTCTTTTAATCTTCTAAACTCTGGGATTAGTGCTATTATTATTTATGGATGGAAAATAGAGGCACAGAAAGTTTAAATAACTTATCCAAGGTCACATTGCCAATAAATGGGTAGCTTGGTTTTGAAACCAAGGAAGTCTGACTCTTTTTTTTCCTGAGTACTATCTGAGATTTTCTTGCATGCCACTGATGCCATCTTTGCAAGACTGGATGCAGATGTTCAGGATATGAGAATTTCACCTTACCACATCCTGGCTGACAGCAATTATAAGACACTTTCTGTATTCAGACAGCTCAAAATATGAAAAAGTGTTAATCAGAATTGGTAAAATAGAGCAAATACAATTTCATTTGAAAACTTGAGCATCACTGAAAATATTCAAAAACTTCCATTGTAGTCTTTTTCTAAGACCGAAAGAACTTTGGTCTTAGCAAATTAGAGAACTTGGTTCAGTCTGTTTTTATTTTTCAAAAAAAAAAAAAAAAAAGTTTATTTCTTTATTCATGAGAGAGAGAGGGAAAAACAGACTCAGGGAGAGAGAGAGAGAGAGAGAGAGAGAGAGAGAGAATGAACCCTCAACAGATCTTCATAACATAATCCACCTCCAGTCTCAGATGGCCTGGACTATCAGCAGGTATCAGTGTACTGGGGGAGCTCCTGACATGTGAACCCAGGACCTTTACCATGTGCATCCACTGTGCCACTGCCTGGCCCAGTAACAGATCCCTTGACTGGCTGCAGCAGGTAACATAAGTTTTCTGAATCTCAGTTTTCTTACCTATAAACAAGGAATAAGCAATTGATCTCAGGGTGTAAAGAAATGTCAAATAATGCAAAAGAGGGATGATTTTATCTTGTTTGCCACTATTTTTTCATTTTCTGGAGAAGTAATAAGGACCCAGGATGAATGAATGAACCAATGAATGAACATTTTATATATGGCAAACCACATGCAGAAATGTCTGTATCAGCCATAGGAGAGGCAGTATATTCTAGTGCAAGGAAAAAATGAAGCAGGAAATGTTTCAGTAAGTACCTAACATTCTGTAGTCCTCTCAGTTTTGCCTCAGTGGTTTGTGGTTTGAATTCCGTTCACTTCCCAAATGCTGGTAATTTCTTCCGTCAAAAGTTGGTTAGTTATTTTCTTGTATATTGAAGAAACAAAATGTAAAAGAATCTAGAAAAGCTATTCCATCACTCCTGAATTCTTAAAAACTCATGTAGTATAGCTTTTTTTTGCATGTATTTATTGTTGACATATTAAAATACAGAATATGTGGAGAAGAAAAAAGTCATTATTTAAAATTCTACCACTAGAAAGAATAATTACTGATACTTTTTGCTTATTAATTGGCAATACAGAATACATGATTGGTCATCTGATTTTCTACTTAATATAGCTGAGTATTTTTCCATATATTTAAATACTTTTCACAAACATTGTTTATGAAGAATACTCTGTGTTATAATTTGTTCAAGTAATCTACACTTCTTAGAAATTTAGATTGTTTTCAATTTTCACTGTATTAAACATCAGCAATAAACATCCTTGAATTTTCTATTTATGCTCATTTAGGATGTTTTCCCAGGATAAATTATTGAAAGTAGATTTACAAGGCCACAGGGTGTAAACTTTTATTCTAATTAGTTGAGACCTTTGGAATTTAGCGAAAAAGTTTATCCTGTGCTGTCTCCATGGTGCAATAGTAACATGCTGTTCTAGAGAAACTGGATCCCATGTGGCCAGCCATGGTTGGAGAATGCCAGATATAGGCATGTGCCTGTGATCTCAAGGAGCCAGAGGGGTAGGAGGGATCATCGCATGATGAGACTGTGAAGGGTACTTCTCTCTTTCTTGCTCTCTTATGTACACATCTGTGCTATGTATGATGAATTTGAGGGAAAAACCAACCTATCCAAAAAGTGGTAAAGAAGGAGGGTTTTTGTTCCCCAGCAGCATTTTTTTAAATTGACAAAGTAATTATACAAATTTATGGGGTAAAATGGGATTTTTCAATACAAGAATATAATGTATAAGGTTTTCATTAGGGTAATTAGTCTATCCATTTTGTCAACCATTTGGGAACATTCACAATCTTCTTGGTTAGCTGTCTGAGAGACACAGTAAATTACTATTAACTATATTCACCTTCTTGTACTTTATAACAATAGAAATTGTTCCTCTTATCTATCTGTAATTTTGTTTCTATTAGCCATCTCACTAACTCTTCCTCCTTCATATCCATACCAGCCTCTAGTAATCATTCTTCAACTCAGAAGGAAGGATTTGAAGATGTGCCTCTCTAAAATTGCCTGGTAGAGTCTGTGAGATTCATCCTCACTCTTTTCAAGGCCTTGTCTGTTGTGATATGGTTTCTAATGTTAGGGTTCGTGTATTGCTAGGACTGTCAAATGTTAGAACTGATAAGCCTCTTATTTATTTTTCTTTTTATATATTAAAAAACAACAACAACAACCCAAAACTGAAATGTGTTGTTCTTGCTAAATGATGGATAACTATGAGGAACGGAACCCATTATTCCCTCATTTCATTCACATGATGAATGAGTTAGAAAATGAATGCAATGTCTAAGCACCAGGGGATCTGATTGTCACAGTATGAAAAGCCTTTTAGTGATAACTGCATACATGCTCTCATATTATTGCCAGCAGAGCCAATACAATCTAGTTTGAATTGTCTATGTACTGTCTCCCATGTGGGACCACTGACGTTTTTACAAACCATTTGCAGCCCTGTATCACTGTGTTTTGCCAAGTTGCATCCTCCTAGTAAAGTCCAAATAGAAATAAGGAGAGGCTCAGTTTTCAATGCAGTTAGAAATAGGAAAGAGGAAAAAATCTAACTACTCTCCAAAATTATAATGTAAGCCTGCCCCAGAAATGTGTACTTTTCCCCTGAATGTGTTCCAGCTGAACTCCAGGAAAAATAACAACCAAAGACCACACTGGCTCATGGGTGGTTATTGTGTCCCATCTGTTGGTGGTAGTAAGAAAGGATCCAGGCTGTTGTATCCAAAGGGCTTCCTGGTAAAACACCCAAATCCCTTCATGGTATTTTCTGCTTCTGAACTCATTTTGTTTCCCATTTATTAGGAAGAAAAAAATATAAAAATGGTTGAATACTGTTATACATTTGTCTTAAGGGCAGTAAAACTTTCAAGCATTGCTTGGTTCTTTATAGTAGCTGGGACGGAATGATTTTATAACAAGCTGCAAGAAAGTCTTTGTGGAGCCAAAAGTTTTAATTAGGATTTCTATGAAGTGCTATATTCTTTGGTTAACTCTTCAGTATTTAATAATTCACTTAGATTTTATTTAAGGAAAAAATAAACCTAATTATATTTATGGCCCAGTGTGTGGGTCCCTGATTCTTACTCTCGCAGATTCAGAATTCTGGCTTAGGACAGATTTGGTTCATAAATTTGTAGCTGGACAAAATACAGTCAGCTTTTAGCAGGAGAACAGGGGTACTTCTGGGAAAAATCCATTTCAGACTCAACACAAAAGCCCCAGTCACTGCAGAAGTGATGCAGGTGTGCAATGAATTGTTCCTGCTGTTTGGAGTTAGGTTCTGGCCTCACTGCTTCATTGAACTCCTGTCTGAGTCCTGTTAGAGTACAAGCACTGTGAGTGAAAAAAAGAGAAATTTTGATCTTTAAAAAGTTAGCTTTTAAAAATGTCTGGACGCCAGTAAAACCTCAGGTAGGGAAGCCCCTGTTGATGTGTAAGCCCACGGTATGGGCAGAACACTGGAGAGATCGCTGTGGTGTCTAGAGGAACCCTGCAGTGGAGGTCTGCATGGTGCCTAGAGGGACAGATTTACCATGAGCACTTGCTACTCAACCCCCACAGACTCCTGGAGTCCAAGGTGGTAGGAGGGGCTGGGGAGTGGGGAGGAATGTGAGCTGTTTCCGTTAATGTGACCTCATTTACACGCTGGGAAATTAGGATCCTCAAATCAGCATTCAGTTCACAAGGTACTCATGAGAGTCATTTAGTTAAAGAGTATTAATGTTGCAGAGACTTAATGCTACAGAGACCTAATATTAACCATACTGAGACCTAACTGTGAAAGAAAATTAGGGGAACTAGTCAAACAGAACTGTGCTGAAGGGCAGAAAATGTTTGAACTTACTACTTCTTTCTCTCATAATGTGTACATAATGGGAATATTGCATTTTGACTCCAAGCTGAGTGGCAGTTTACTTATGTAATGAAGTTGTTGACCAGGTGGGTGGGGCCAGGGGATGATAGGGTGGGGAATGCGGAGTCTTTCTTTCCCCAGCACTTTGGATCATTTCTATGTGATTTACATTTTAACTGACTGACACAGGAATACAAAAGACCAGCCCTTTTGCCTCAGGTTGGAACAGTCTGTGGTACAAGTCATGCTCCTGAGCTAGCTGTGGGATCTGGCTAAAGACAAACACAGGCTAACCAAGGTCCAGGTAAGGCACTTCATGTATCACTTATTTAATCTTTTTTTTTTTTTTTTGGAGAGGTTTTTTTGCTATAGGGCACCTCAATCCCTTCTCCTCCATTCTCCTCTTGGGATCTTGGGCACGCACGCACACGCGCCCAGCGTGAGTTTTAAGCCACCGGGTCTGGGACACGAACCGCGGTCAACTACGTGGGAGTCCAGCGACATAGCCATTACGCTAACTGCTGGTTCCCTCACTTATTTAATCTTCACAATAACTCTGTGAACCAGGTCCCACCTTAACTCCATTTTAAAGACAAAAAAACAGATGCATAGGAAGGTTAAGTAACTTAGCCAAGATCACATGGCTGATAAGGGGTCATTACTAGAATTCAAACCCAGCCATTGTGGTTCTAAAAGCCATAGTCTTAAGGTATCAAATAGATATACAGACTTAGTGACCACTTCGACTGAGAATTTTCTCAAAGGCGTGGAATCTGCTGGGTCGTTGGGAAAGTCGTGGTGCATTTTTGCATAGAAAAACATGGCATGACTTTTCCAATGACCTGATGCAAACAAATGTATGTATTGGTGAAGTGTTGGGAAGCACATGGTTGTAGTAAATAAAAATACAAGTTGATGATATTTGAGGGCTTTTTTATTTTTTGAAGAAAGTTAAAACATTTCAATATAATTTAAGGCTATCACAAATGGATGTTACAATTTCTTCAATCTCAAAGAGTCTTTCAATCTCTCTTCTTTAAGGTAAAAGCCCAGTGTACTAATCCCTTATGAGAGATTTAGTTTCATACCCTATGACAGAGTGACCCATCACAGTGTATCACCCACTTGGCATGGAAAGGATTAACTTTGATCTGATGAGCTGTATTTTATAAATAGAATTAATCACAGGCTACAGGGAGATGAGGTCATCAGATTTACACCGAAGCTTTAATTCAGTGAAGACATTGAGGTCACATCTGCTCAGCTCCTGTCCAAAGGGTGCGCCTTCTCCATGAAGGTACTCAGCCTTGACTCCTGTAACAAGGGCATTCTTTCTCAAAAAAGGGCAGTCCTGCTGCACTCTGCATTCATTCTGGAATAGATAGAAAGCCTGTGAGAGTGAAAGGTGTGTTTCAACATTATCAGTGTCCCTCAAAGTTATGTTTTCTTGTAGGCTTGAAACATTGTACATTCTCTCTTAGCTGTCTTTGACCCTATCGCTATTTATGTCCCATGCCTTTTTTCCACTGCAAAGTGTTTTCATCTGTAAGGGAAAGGAATATACCCCCCCTCCCCCCCCCCCCCCCCCTTGCCCCCGCTTTATCTCCCAAGGTAAAGAATGCCCATTTTTGAGACTTTAAGGAGAAATTTAGTAGTTATACATATTTATTTTCTTTACTAATATTGAAATACTGGTTTGTCGGGAAAGTCATGACACATTTTTGGATTTAAAAAAATAGAAAAATACATCTTGACTTTCCTGATGACCTAATAGTTTCAATTCAAAAGCAAGTACCTTCACATTATAAGCCATCTTTTGGATCTGAGATGTTTGGACAGACCCTCGCCACCACACACATACACATGCTATGTGTAACTCTAATACTGATAGAAGAAAAGGATGGAGCCATTGTTACACCTCCTGTATTTCCCACATTCACTGTTTTCAACTCTACAAGGAAGCTTGGCTCACAGCTAGTCAGAAATGTATATTTAAGATCTGGTTTCTTTCTGGGGCATGTTAGGCTTAGAGTATCATTCAAAGCTGGATTGATTTTAGGCCATGAAGCATTTCATGACCTGAAGAATTCAGAGAGCTTGTTTGATCTGTGTTCTATTTGAGCACTCTCCAGCCTAATTTAGGGTCTTTTAAATGCAGGTGAGTTTGAGAGGAGATCTACCATTTTGTGATCAAGCACAGCTAGAGGAGTCAGGGCAAATCCTTCTGGAACTGCTTAGTATTATAGGATGGCTTCTGGGATGCTATCCAGATTCTTGGTGTTTTGGACAAAGAATTGAATGAAACACATCAATAGTCAAAGGAAAATAGTGAAAGGAAGAGGTAGTTTATTAAGTAAAAGTACACTCCCAGTAGTAGGAATGGCCCTAAGTGGACATAGAAAGCGTGGCTCAAAGGGCCCTGGTAGTTACACTGTGTAAGGTGGAGAGGTTTTTGCTATAGGGCGCGTGCGCTCGCCAGACAGACAGAGAGAGACAGAGAGATAGAAAGCAGGAAATCACCTCCCAGGGGGGATGGCCACGCCGCAATCCCTTCTCCTCCATTCTCCTCTCGGGATCTTGGGCACGCACGCACACGCGCCCGGCGTGAGTTTAAGCCGCCGGGTCCAGGACTCGAACCGCGGTCGACTACGTGGGAGTCCAGCGACATAGCCATTACGCTAACTGCTGGTCCCTAAGGCTTATAATTTTAATGTAGGTTGTGTCAGTTTATCACTGGCTGGGCCCACTGATTGTTTTCATCTCATTGGCTCTATCAAATGTGGCTTAATCAGCTAGACACTCCCTACTAACCTCTTGCCTACATTATCTTGGACGGGGAATTTCCTTCCCTGATTGCATTTTTCAATCTGGCCACATAGTCAGATGCTCCAGCTTCCTTACCCACTTTCATTTGCTAGCTTTCTCCTGCCTCATTAGGACTAGAATAGTCTTCTCAGAGCCACAGCACAGAAGTCCAGACTCCTGAAGTCTGCTTGGGCTGTGGTTGGCATTCCTTTGGAGAAATGAGTGCTTCATAGGTTAGCCGCTATGTATTCTGGAGGCAGGTATAGCATCTCTGGAAGTGTTCCAGGCCTGAGTCTGTTAAGGTGAGGCTAGCAGACAGCTTGCTTAGTGGCCATCTACTTCACAATGTATCCATGTAGAAAGCACTTGAGAATTATCAGGAAAAGCTTTCCCAATGAATTTACAGGTGAAAATACCAGAAAGTCATCATAGCAAAGACGTAAAATAAATAAGCTACAATCTACGACCGAGGGAAGGAAATCTGGTGAAGGATGTCAGCTGTGTCCTCTAAGAAGCAGATTACTAGATTGAATGTGACAGTGTTATAGTAACCACCTGTGTGACAAGGTGGGATGGGAAAGGAGAGATGGTAGACTGTGATCAACTGTGGGAAGGGAAGTTGGGTGGATCATTGCAGAAAGCTGTATGATCTAAGAAATATTTTACAAGGTCTTCAGGGGAGTCTGGAACCAGTATGACCTGTTGGAGAAGATCCGAGTCACACAGGAATGGGCCTGCCTTTGCACCCTTGTCGCTTCAGTCATTCACTGGGAATAGCTAAAGAAATGTGGCCTCACTCTAAGCAGTATGAAGAATTTCAGAGAACAGAAGCAGGGCTCTAGGCCAATCACATTTCCCATGGAGAGAGGTTAGTGAGAAGCATTCTCAGAGCCAGTGCAACAGAGGACTGACTCACTGTGGGTCAAGCAGGAGGATCCCTGGAACATAAACAGAACTATCTCTGCAAGGTACAGAAGAGAGACCTCAGGTTTCTAGGCATAGTGGAAGGGGAAGCTGTTCCCTTCAGTGAGAGAAGCACTTTTCATCTCCCTAAAGCTTCTGCTTTGAGAATGAAAGGAGGAAGAAATAGCTTTCAATGCTGACCTCTAGGAAAAGGGAAAGAGGTGAAGATCAGCTGTGAGAGTGGGAATATTCTCCCTGTATTCAGCACAGAGCAGGGGAGAGAAGCAGCACTTTCAGCACAAGGCCAGGTTGTGGCAAATGCAGCCGTCTGATGGCTCTGAGAGGTGACTTGTGGTGGCAGTAGTGGTGCAGAATTTCTACAGTGGCCAACAGTATGGAGCAGCATCATCCCAGGGCCGGTGAAGTGGTGCTGACAGCATCTGGTTCCTATGGGTGTGAGTCAAGGAACACAGTGCATCTGGAGCTCAGGTTCTAACCAGAACACAGCAGGGTAGCCTCTCAGAGCAGTGGCCTTCCTAACACTGTGGAAACGCACCTATCCTGTGTGCTCATGCCAACAAAAGAAGTGTCTCCTTTCCTTTTTCTCTTCAGCACAAGTCAAGTGTGATTAAACTAAGAAGTGATTGAAAAGGATGTGGCAATTACAGAGTAAGAAATAGTCTGACTTACACAGCAGAAAACACTCAGTAAATACAGGCAGCAGGTAAATAATTTTCCTATCTTGGTTTAAGAAGACATGGAATGTGTCGAACAAGAACTAGCTCTTCAGAAATGAAAGTGTTCCTAGTCACTGGCTGACAGCCCTTTGTTTGTTTAACATAAACCACACTGAGCCGAATAAAGAGGAACTAGCCAAATTAGCAGGATCTGGGTCCTCATTCCTGGAACTTGCTAACAGGAGGGTATCAATCAGGCTTACTAAATTAGCATTTTACTGATAGAAATGCACAAAGCCTTTTAATGATGACTTTGGAGTCTCCCAGCTTAGGCTCTTGACTGCCTGTTCCTAAGCAACAGAAGGATTGGCAGAGAATGTGTTTTGATGTATCATTAAATAAGGGCTGCACAATGTTGAAAACTGTGGGCAGAAATTGGGATAATTGTATTTATTTTTTTTGTGTGTGTGTGTGTGTTATGTTTAAAAATAAACGAAAATCCTTTATGCCCTAGAAAATGTGCTCTCACTTGCCTGTTCTTGCCTTCTCTGTCTCCTACTCTCTTGTTTTTGAGCACTACCATTTCTTTTTTTTTTTCTTCCTCTTCTTTTTCTTCTTCTTTACTTATATTTGCAGGGGGAGGTGGCAGGCACCTTCAACAGGGTTCTTCATGCCATGATCCTTCCCCAAGCCCTGCAACCAGCCAGGGTTATGGGTACCCAGTGTGTTGAGATAGATCCAGGGTGCAAGTCAAAGCATTCCCATGTGATCTCCAGCATCTCCTAGCAGTGCTACTGCCTCACCTCCACAACTGGGCCAAACACTGTCATTTATTTTCCCCCTTTCTCCTGCAATTTAAGACTAGCATTTCTCTTTTTTTATGGACAGCATTTCACATTTTTTTTTCTGGCTCTGTTAGAGTAAAATTGAATCACGTACTAAAAGGGATCTGAGGGATCTTCTAGCACCCTCTACCTCAATTTTATTCTTATAGAAACCATGATCAGAGGGGTGATGGGGCTGCCAGATTCACTTGATCTCTAATTGTCAGAGTCATCATCATTTCCTCTGTGATGCCTCTGAGTCCACAGAGGTATTATGACATCCAGTTAGAAAGGATACTCTACATTCACTACATTCATCACTTAGCTTTTAGGGTACTATATCGTGGTTGTTGTATACTTGTTTGCGTCACAGTTTTGAGAGTGACACTTTTGTTCATTGTCTCACACAGCTTGATATGGTACCTGACTTGCAAAATTGGATTATCAGAAAAGTCATGATATATTTTTGCTTAGAAAAACATAGAAAAAATATGGCATGACTTTTCCAGCAACCCAATGTGTAGGGAGTGAGTCCTCTACGGCTACATGACCATTTAATCATTAAGTTAGGGCTAAAACCCAGTTTCTTTTATAGTCTGGTGTTCTTCCATGACCTACTGTAATTATTAGATTGGGGGAAACCCACACATTTGGAGGATGTGTCTTCCCACTGTTCTTAATCAAGGTAAATGGATCTCACTGCACGGTAACAATGACCATAATGAACTCTTTCTAACTAGATATAAGCCACTTGGTCTTCATCTGTAACTCTAACTAGGGCTGATCCCAAGTTATAAAATAAACCAGCCTCTATTGTACATGATCTCTCCCTCCCGTTTGACGAAAGAACAAAGTGCCTATCTTATAGGTGCTGATTTAGCCTTTGATGGTCCAACAGGTCACAAAAACAGACATGGTTCATACTCACAGGGAGCTGGTATCTAAGCACATGTCCTCCTTGTCCCACATACCTTTACTCCATGCTACATCCCAGCTCTTTAATTCTCTAATTACGTTCTCCAAGATTTATGAGTGAGAAATATCTAGTTGGGAACTTCCATCCTACACATTTCTTTTCATCATTAATCAGACTGTGATGAAGCCTTCTCTCTACAGAATGACAGCCAGGTTACTTGTCATCATATCCTATCTCATTGAAGGATTCACTGCCTGTCTTCCTCACCTCCCATGCATTCCATAAGCAACAACAATGTAGTTTACATTCTTCATCTCCCCAACCTGCCTTCTGTTGGCCCCCATGCCAATATTTCAGGGCATTTTTATGTCAAAGTCTCCAGCAAAGGCATAAAAATACAACTCCAGCCAAATACAATGGATAAAGTTTTAATACTCATTTTACTTGGTGTCTCTGTAGTATGGTAGCCCCTGACACTTAAGTACAATATATCTTGAGAACATTATGCACCCTAGAGTCTTAAATATCATTATAGTCTATAATGTCATCATAGTTTGCAATAGATTTCAGGTAAAGAATTTTGCTGATTCAAATTTTTAATGAGAATTAATGTGCCCTTGTCCACAGTAGAAGAAGGTTAAGCCATTTAGAGGAGTGGATGTTCTCTGCTGAGTGATAGACTCTCCACCTCAGGTGTGGACTCAAGTTTGTGCCCTCACTGAGATTTTAAATCATTACTTGTTATGGAATGTAGGGTTGTTCAAATAATTGAAGCTAGGAAATTTAAAACTATATATGTAAAAAGCTACAGTTCATTTCACCTACAAAACCTTTTCCTTTATTGGCTTTGGGTCACTTGATCTCTAAGTCTTCGCAATGGATTCCTTTCCTTGTGCCCACTTCTTAAGTATTAGCTTTAGGTTAAGAACTGATCTCAGATGATTTTCCTATAATCGAGTAAACTTTCTTGTACCAATGCGTTTTACCACTTTATATTTTCTGGATATGAATATTTCAGTTCTAATATTGGATGCAAAACATAAATGTGCTGGGAACCATTGTGTACGTATCAGTGTGGCTTCTGTGTTACACTGATATCATCCCCCCATATGCTAAGAGTGAATGAATTTATGCTCATACTTTTCCATTTAGCCCTTAGATCTTTTCTCCACTTGTCCCTACTCTTTGTGCTCTGGAAGTTGGACCTCAAAAGGTATTACCTGCTTCTTAGAGTATATATTAGAAGTTATTTATTAACTTTTTCCATGGTTGAGTGAGACAGAGACAGAGAGAAAGAAGATACCCTCAGCACGGTCTTGATGCTGTGATCTACCCCCAGCTTCAGGGACACACACACATGTTAACTGATACTTAAAATTTTAAAAAGTATATATCAATTAGCATGTATGTTTTTGGGCCTCTTTTTGTAGAACATTTATTTATTTATTTTTCAATGAGTGAGAGACAGATAGAGAGACAGGCACCCTCAGTGAAGCCTTGATGCTGTAATTCACACCTAGCTTCAGGCAGTCCCGGATCATGGGCACCCACACACACTAGCATGTGCAGGAAGTCTCTGGACATGGTCTTTACCTGTAATTTTTACCACTTAGTCAGAGGTACTAGTAGGGGATCAGAAAACAGGACAACTAAAAACAGAGGTTAGGATATTTATTCTTCTTTCTCTGCCTACCTTGCAGCAGTTCTGATGGTGGCTACCATTCCTTTGTGGCCATAATTTATTATTTTTTCTAGGTGGTCTTATTTCCAAGCTCCATTTTTTTTTTTTTTTTTTTTTTTGCTATAGGGGGCGCATGCTCACCAGAAAGACAGAGAGAGACAGAGAGATAGAAAGTGAGAAATCATCCCACGGGGGGATGGACATGCTGCAATCCCTTCTCCTCCATTCTCCTCTCAGGATCTTGGGCATGTACGCACACGCGCCCAGCATGAGTTTAAGCCACCAGGTCCAGGACTCGAACCGTGGTCAGCTACGTGGGAGTTCAGCAACATAGCCATTACATTAACTGCTGGTCCCCAATGCTCCAATTTTTACTGATCTACAATAACATGGATTTTTTTTCCTGGTCTTGCTGCTCCCTAGTTAAGTTATTATTTTTTTAACCATGGCTATACCTCTGTAAATAGTGCCTCTGTTTTAAATTACTTCAGTTCAAATTCAGAATGTGCTGTTTCCTACAAGTTCCCTGAGTGATGCAGAGCTAGTTTACCTTATAGAAACTGGCTTTAAATGATCTTCCATCCTTTCTCAATACTTCAATTATTTTTCATGTTAATTCTTGTGACATCTGTTATATGAAACCTAAGGAGCAATGAAAGCCATGTGCCAGGGAAGAGCTCTACAGAAGTCAAGAATTAAGGAAACTAGAAACTAGAGCCCTACAGAAGTCAAGAATTAAGGGCCAGGCCAAGAAGAAGCTAATGAATAGCCTTTGAAGTAACAGAGAAGCACATTACTAAACCTTATTTGTTCTTTCTCTTCATTTTCTTTTTTTTTGGGCAATCAATATGTAATTATATATTTACATTTCACCTTATATATGTAAGATTACAGCCAAGGAGGTTAGTCACAATTTAAAATTTTATCACCACGTATTTTTACCATCTTCTCATATCTATGACTTGACTTATGACTTTATAACTTTACTTCTAATCCTGATGTATGAATTTGTTTAAATGTAATAATTAAGGGCCTTTCTCTTTTCGAGGGGTATAATAAAAAAAATTAAATAACATATTAAAGATATTACTAAAGATAGTTCACATTTTAATTATGGCATCTACAATGAATATCTATAGGATTTTCTAACTTTGAAATCTCACAACCTCCATTTAAAGAAATATTCTCTTTGAAATAATTAAATCTAATACTTTAACCATTAGAAACTTAGTCTCAAGGCCCTATTTCCATAATAAAATATTTTAACAAAGTTCCTAAATATGTTCTATATAAATTTTCTTGACTATAAGATACTAAGAATATGGAAACATGTTTACTATGATAGGACTTTTAGTGACATCAGTTTCCCATCAAAGTCATTTACGGAGGATTATATCGGCCATTTCCACTGGTTAGCAGGAGGTTCTTCCACTAATGGCTCCCATGGTTTCCATTTAATCATTTTTCTCACCAGACTTAGTTCATTTTCTGAAGATCACCTCTTCTATTTGACCACCCTGAAGTTGGTCTTCTAATTTTTTAACATCTGATTCCACTTTCACCATATCCCGCCTGTCATTTGTTATCTGCTCTGTATATTTTCTATATGCTGCATTTTTAGGCATTTGCTGAAGAATTTCAAGAATCTTTGCATTACAATATTCTCAGGCGCTCATGTGGACTGTCGGACACAGCCAACCCCACGAGACCCGTGGTCGTCTTCAGCAAACCCGCCATGACAACCCGGACAAATGGACAACCCTTCTTTTTTTTTTTTTTTTTTCTTAGTGACACCAAGATGAAGTCTCTAACATTCAAGCCTGATCAGGTTATGCTCCTCAAAACCTTCAGTGGCTCCCTGATATCTATGAAATAAAATTTAAATTTCTTAAGTGGTCATAATTCCTTGATGTTTTGATATTTCCTTAACCTTCTCTGGCATCATCTCCTGTTGGTCCCTGAATGAGTCCCACTGACCCTCAGATGCACTATATCACATGTTTGCTCAATATTTTCCTCTCCAGCTTCTCTCTCTCTTTTTCTATCTTATTTAACATCACCATTAATCCTCTAGATCCTAAAATCATAATAGAATTAAAAAAAAATCCTCTGTTACGCAGCATATAGTAGTTTATCAAATGCTATCTGTGAGAGAAACCCTGCTTCCCACTTTCCTGGAAAATCCACTCCATGGGAGTTATCAGTTTTTCATATCCATGAAAGGTTTGGTATACAGTAGGGAGGTGATATATAAATAGCCCAGGATCCAGAAGACACACATCAGTGAAAGCAATAGAAATTTCCAAATAACTTGTTCTCTCTTGCTTTTCCTAGCACTTTTTACTGTGTCTTTATTTCTTTCAGAAATAGATTCTTCCTTCACAGTGTATGCTTCAATAGTGCTGGAATAGAGATAGAGAAAGTTTCTATGACTATGTGGGTTCTCATGGCAGAACCACCATCTAGTGGTCTTGGAAGAAAATAGGAATAATTAAGAATTCAGAGGCAGTTCACCATCAAATTACAAATTTGGAAGTTTTAATTTTGGAATTAAAGCAGCCAGATTGTGTTCATTTAAAATGTTTTATATTGGCATAACAGATGTTTTCCTCTGGGAACATTCTTAGCAATTAAAATATATAGATACATAAAGTGTGTGTGTGTGTGTGTGTGTGTAAACATACACACATATATATGTTAAATTCAGTGTTATGTGGCATTGTTTTTATGTCACCAGCCAGAGGAAATTTTAAAATGGCAGTATTAGTAGATATGAATAAACTCTTGTACAGACCCTGATTCAAGGGGAAAATAAAATGCCCTGAGATTTCAAAGCAGATGGTTGTCTTAATCGAAAAAAAAAAAAAATAACAACCTAGAGGAAGACGAGTCTAAGCTTCATTTGCCAACTCATAAGAGCATCACAATCTCTAAAGAGAGGAAAATAAACTTACATACAAAATTTCTGACATTTGTTGAGAGGGAGGTCAAGGGATAGGTTCGTGTTCTGATGAACAAGTAAATTTACGTTGTTCTATTTGATTTTCACTTGGAATTTTGAAATTGACCTCGATATTTATATTAGCCAGGGTTCAGCCAGGAAAACTTCAATCATTCATGTGCTGTGAATATAGAGACTTTAATCCAGAGAATAGTATGTTCGTAGGTATGAATAGTATGTTTGAAAAGCCAGAGGGAAAGTGATCCAGGAAGCCGCTAATGATAACATGGTTTTGAAGCTAGTGGTCCTCTAGGTGTCCCCTGGAAGCTTCTCTGAATCTCAAGGAAACCTAGAAAGCTCTTGCTGTCATCTCACCCGTAAGCACTGAAGCAAGGTGTCTCAAGGAACCACTACTCACAACTCAGCTGCTTCCCACAGCCTAGAAGTTGTCAGTAGCCTCACATTTTCCCCATGTATGTGCTTATAGTTGTCTCTCATGAAAAATGGCTTTTCCATATCTTCCGCTTTTCAGCTATCACACCAAGAGCTCCACACTGGCAAGTCTAACCCAGAACAAGGAAAGAAAGGAGATTCTTCAAATTCTGTTGCTGGTTTCCTTTCACCAATGCAGAAGTTATAGGAGGAGCATTGGTACCATGAAAAGCAGAATGCATCCTTTCAGTGATAACATGGTGTATGTAGCAGCAAGTTCCAAATGGCATTGGAAGAATCCGTAAAGTATTTTCATCCATTTTTATTGGCAAGAGAGAAAAATGTACACTAGAAAGACAGTGCTCTTTGGATTAGACAGATCTGGGTTTAAATCCTGGTTCCACATATGTATTAATTTAGTGACCTTGAGTAAGTCATTCCATCTCTCAGAGCTTTTGTTTATTCATCCATAAAGTGTGGATAATGATGACTATTTTGGAGGCGGGCTTTGAACAGTAAGTGAAATAATCTATGTAACATTTATTTGGCCTCACAGTGCCTGGCATATAATAAGCAGTTGGTAAATGTTAACTCTGTAAGAAATTGAAACTGGGGACTGACATTAAGGGCTATAGCAGATTGTCTATTTCTGTGCCTTGACCAAATTACAATGTTGTTGTTACATTTGTAATGGTTTGACTTTTCGCTTGTAGCACATTACTTACAACTTTCAGCATCAATAAGCTTTTCTCTCTTAGTGTGTGTTTTACAATTTTCTTCTCCAGGAATAGCAGCCCAAGGAAGGTAGCTTGTTTTGGAAACTCTGCCAGTAACTGACTATGTCTCCCTGAACAATTAAGTTGCTTTCTCAAAGCCTCAATCTCTTTACATGTGGAATGATAAACTTGAAGGGTGGGGGGAAGGGGAAGGAATGACTTGGATTCTCTGATTTGTTATAATTTATTTGCCTAAAACTTCCTTGCCTGTTTCAATCACCATATTGTGTTATAGTGGTGATTATAAAAGATGTCTATAGAAATTTGGCTTCTGTCATTCAAGGTGATATAATTCAGTGAAATAAAAAATATCAACGAGAGACACAAAAACTGTAGCATAATTGGAGCTTCTGGCCTAAAATTATAAGGTTTTGTTGTTTCAAGAAATCTATTAATAGTAACCATATCAGAACCTCCATGAGGAGGAAAGTGATATCTGTTGAAAAAAATATTCCAGTGGTTCTATTAATATTAGATGTTGCTTTTCAGTGAGAAGATGTGCTGTGAAACATTAATTATTGGTTGGTTGGGTTCTGTAGTCATTCTATCATTCACAATTTGGTGCACATTTTCTGAACACCTGTGGTGGAGCAGCCCTGTGTCTGGATATGGATATAAAGACAAACTATTTTATATGCTTTTAAGGATTTTCCACGTTAGCCGTATGAATATAATTTTTGCCATAATGGTGTTTACCAAGATAAACGCTGTAGATTTAGAAAACTGTTAATCCCTGTCTTTGTTGTTATATTGAAATATAATTCGTTTTATTGTTTTCTAAGCGTTAGGGCTACTCATTCCATCTTTTTATTGATAATTGATTTCAGAATATGGGTGATGTTGTCTTTTCTACTGTTCTACCAAATTACATCCAGAGTGTGACTCTGTACGAGATACACTAGTCATCATCATTGCAATGTTAATTAAGGGAGCAATTTAGAAAGCAAGGCTGGTCTCAATTTAAATGCACTTTTAACTGTGAAGACTTAGAACCCACATTTATCATTGAAATTAAGTGCACTAAGAAAAATAGGTAAGTTGGATATTGTCTGAGTGGTGCTAAAATGAATTAGAGACGTTGCTGCTAGATCATTGTTTCAGAATATGTATTAAAAAGATTTAAAAGTCTCAAAGAATCAAGTTGGTAGTTTACAATAGCGGTCATTGCAGCCATTGGTGTTTTTGTTCCAGTAGGGACATATTTCACATTCAGACAAGTCCTTCTTTCAAAGATTTGTAGCTACACAAACAACAATGGATGCACCTTCGTTTGTGCACCAAGAGAAGTAGTTTTTTTTTTTTTTTTTTTTTCTTTTTTTGCAGGGGTTTTTGCTATAGGGCGCGTACGCTCACCAGACAGACAGAGACAGACAGAGAGACAGAAAGCGAGAAATCACCCCCCGGGGGGATGGCCATGCCGCAATCCCTTCTCCATTCTCCTCTCGGGATCTTGGGCACGCATGCACACGCGCCCAGCGTGAGTTTAAGCCACTGGGTCCGGGACGCGAACCGCGGTCGACTACGTGGGAGTCCAGCGACATAGCCATTATGCTAACTGCTGGTCCCACCAAGAGAAGTAGTTTAAGGTTGAAGGTATACTAATCACTAATCTTTGTTCATTTCTCAAAAACTGTATCCTGGCTTTATCAAAATCTGTTGCAAAAGCAAATTTATTTAATTATGTACCATTGCTGTGCTCATTTGTTAATCCTGTACTCATTATTGTTTTGTACAAGCTTTTTGGGTACCATTTTATTTTCAAAGCACATGGCTATAGTTGTTGCTGATGATCTGTAACATCATTGTACATTGCTCAGGCCATGCTTAATAACTGGGACAGGAGTTTTCAATTTGACTGTCCAGTATTAAAATGAGTTTTCCTTACTACATTAAGTTGTCCCAGTAACAGATTGCTGTAGAATATACCATCAGCCATTCTATTTACATTATCTCCAAACAAACCTGAAGTTTCTTTGTATTAAAATCTACAGAGATAAGCTACAGAGCAAAAAAATATATATATATTTTTGGAACTAGAGAGGGCAATTCGTCCAATGTTTAATATCTAAAATATTTTGTCCTGTTTGGTGATTATACAGAAGTGGAAAGTAAAGGGCAAAAGATGTTAAAGCACAATGTGATTGTTTTACTTTCCTGCTTACAATTCTTTACAGACTTTCCATTTTCCAGCCTCTTATCCCTAACATTTCGCACAAACTTCTATTGTCTGGGTCTGCTTTGCTTCTTCAGCCTTATTTCCTACCACTCTGCCCCAGCCTCCCACTTCTGAGTCTAAAATCCAGCCTCGGTGAAATGCTGACCTTTTCTTGGTGATCGTTCTTTCTCTACTCCACTTGGAATGTTCCTCTTTTTTTTTCTTTACCCAGATTCTAAACACAGCTCAGGTGATAACTTCTTTGGGCAACCTTCCCTGATCAGCCCTGCACAATAAATTGAACTATGCAAACTTTTAGCCAGAGATACTTTTTAATTGTTTCACCAAAGTAACCCAGCACCTGATGTGATAGACTGGTGTTTATCCTAGGCTGGGATAAATAGTATCCTACACACACCTATCACATTTTCAAGCTCTATTGTATTTCTTATTTATTGGTTTGTCTTCCCCATATTTGTCCTGAATGTTTTCATTTCCAGTGCCTAGCACAGTCTCTGGCACAGAGTAAGAGCTAAGAGCTAACATTTGCTGAATGTTAATGCCAGGCACCTTACCAGGTCCTTTTCATTTATTATCTCATTTTCATTTCATTTCATTTTCATTGCTCTGTGAGTCAAGAGCAATCATGATCCACTATACAGAGGAGAAATTAGAATTGTGGGAATTTTGGTCCATTTTCCAAGGACAGTCAGTAAGTGACAGAATCAGGACCTGAATGGTGTGGCCTGCAGCCTCCTGCTTTTTTAAATTTATTTTTTGTATTCAATCACTGTGTATCCTTGCAACATATCGAAATGAGTTTTCCTAACATGAATACGCTACATACCAGTCCAGTCAAAGACTTTACCATATACATTATAATCAACAGATTTCTTTCCATTTTGGGTCCCTTGAGTATTTTGCTTCTTTCTTCTTCCCCGTGGTTTCCTCCCTCTCAATCTCTCCCATTTCCCACCCTCCTTCCCCACTGTTTCCAGTATTATCGTTATTCACCATGCTTTTATTGAGTTACACTGTCTCCTTTGTGATTGGTAGGTTCTTAGAGATACTTGTTGGAGGAATAGCAATCTAATCTGTGCTGTTTATTCAGTAGCAATCTTAGCCAAAGATCCTGGTGCCTGTCCTCAGCCCAGTGATTCTCCATCAGCACTGGCCTGCTCTGTGCCTGTGAGTCAGAGGCACAATATAGAAGATACATTTTGCTGAGAGACTGCATTCTGGTCAAGTTTTGCCACGAACAGGCTATGTGATTTCAGGTGAATAAGTTTACACATCTGTGACTCACTTCTATGTGTGTGAAATAGAGGGATTGGACTCAGTGAGCACCATGGAAACTACCAAATTATCCTTATAATTACTGCCACTTGCCTCCAAAATGTAATGAAGGTGGAGATTTTAGGTGATACTACCAAATAGTTCAAAATTAGTAATATGCTTTTTAAGTAATCTTGCCACCTTGCATTGTAGTTAGTTCACGAACAAGATAAAACAAATCTGCTTCTCCGATTCCTGTCTGTCCTTGGGGAATTTGCTTGATATTTCTGACTCACAGTGTTTTTCTCTGTGAAATTAGAACAGTGATAGTATTTACTTCAAGATTATTGTGGGACCAGCAGTTAGCGTAATGGCTATATCGCTGAACTCCCATGTAGTTGACTGTGGTTGGAGTCCCAGACCTAGTGGCTTAAACTCACGCCGGGCGCGTGTGCGTGCGTGCCTAAGATCCCAAGAGGAGAATGGAGGAGAAGGGATTGCAGCTTGGTCATCCTTCCTGGGGAGTGATTTCTCACTTTTCTGTCTCTCTGTCTCTCTCTGTCTTTCTAGTGAGCACACACACCCTATAGCAAAAACCTCTAAAAAAAAAAAAAAAAAAGAAAAAAGGATTATTGTGAGGATAAGATGAGATAATCCATTTGTTAATGGTTGAATCGTGTCCCACTAAAATTTGGATGTTGAAGTTCTAAACTGTGGACCTGGGACTGTGATCTTAATTAGAGATGGGCCTTAACAGAGGTAAAAAAGCTAAAATGAGGTCGTTAGGGAGGGCCCATAGTCATCCACTATGACTGTTGTCCTTAAAAAAAGAACAAATTCAAATGTACAGACGTACATAGAAGACGATGGAAAGAGTCATGAGGAGAAGATGGCCATCAACACTTAGCGTGGAGAGGGAGGCCTAGAAGACAGCCTTCTCTTATATCCCTCAGAAGGAATCAACTCTGCTGATACCTTGATTTTGAACTTCTAGCCCCTAGAGCTGTGAAACAATACATTTCTGTTGTTTAATTTCTCCATTGCTTGGTACTTAGTTACAACACCTCTAGGAAACAGCAGCATATAATGCTTGCCTGTCAGAGGTGAGTGTTTCATAAAAACTGGAACATAACTCACATGATAAAAGTTCCTTCTGAGTGATGAAAAATAGTGGTTTTTTTTTTTTTTTTTTTTTGATGTTTGACCCTGTGAGAATTTAGCACCTTAACCACCACACCACCTGCTGACCCCAGTCTGATGCTTTTTATACAAATTTTGGGAGTGAAGAGGTACTGTGTCTACTTTATAGAAGGAGAAGTAGAGTCCAAGGGAAAGTAAGGGCCTTTCTTTACTGAGGTTGCTTATGTAATGATTTTAACTGAGCCTTTTCTAGATGAGTTCCAAAATACAATTCCATACATTCAGTGCTAGCCGTTGTTCTATGGACTTGGGCTGGAAGGTGAAATGACATGGACCTTCCCCTCAAACCTGCCACATTTTGTTGGGGAGAAAGACATAGAGACCAATGTGGTGCCACTGTTGGTTATTTACTCTGTGCTTGTCCCTTGTTTTTTTTTTTTTTTTTTTTTTTTTTTTCAGATTATATAATCCTCATTTGGCTCATGTGCCAATTTTCCCAGGCCTGGGTACTGAATTATGATTGGCCGAAAATATAGGTAGTCTTGGGGGCCTTATTCCTCTCTGTCAGAGATTGGTTCAAGTATGGGCATATGACCCAATTTTTGCCGATTAGACATAGAATAAAGTCTGGTGATATCTAAGGCTAGTTTCTTATCTATTGAAAAGAAAGCCCTTTTGCCTCCACTCCTGTCTTCCTGCTTAGGATGCTGTGCTTTGAAGTCATGATGGTTGGAGCTGTGGAGGCCACTTTGTAACTATAAAGAGAAACATCACAGGCATACTGAAGAGAGCCATGGAAAAGAGCCTGGGTCCCTCGTGGTGGTGGTGGTGATCTACTGCACATGGCCTGGAATTGTCTCAGCTTCCCAATATGTGGGACTGTCTTCATTTTAAAACTACTCTTAGGCATTCTGGTTTTTGTAGCCTAAAACATTCTAACTCACACTCCCAATTCAAGTGTAAAAAAGTAGAATTAAAGAGAATGTAGAAATAAGTTAAACCTATGAAGTCAATATCAAGAAGACAGAGGTTAATCCTGATTTGGGAGAAGCAAAGGATTTTGAAGGTGTTTGCCACTGATCTTGGCTTTAAAGGATAAGAAGGAGTTTCCTAGGTGGACAAAGGGCAAGAAGTAACTCCAAGTAGTTGGGATGTTATATGCAGGGGTAGAATGAACGAGCCCTTTATCTATTAGAGAAACAGCCAGTATAGCAATTTTTTAAATTATCATCATAATCTTCTCTATATTATATTGGGTTACATATAATTTTACAGTGTATTACATTGCTTTTTCAAAGGGGAATGCCATGCATGTCAGTCAATACAGAGACATTAATCTCCCCACTTCATCATTCAATATCTTTTCTATGTTTTTTCCAATCATTATTATTATTATTCTAATTATTATTTAAAACAGTCAATCACTATTTCTCATTTTGCTTGTAAAAAGACTTTACCCATCATGAAATACTTCTCAGACCAATCCAGTTGAGAATACTATACATGTCATCACCAACAGGTAATAAGCCGTATCTGTTTCTCACTAACGTCTTACCTCTCTATTGTTCTCTTGCTATCTTTCTCTATACTCTTCTCCTCACCCCCCCATTCCACACTGTCCTATTCTCGTTAAGTACCTTCACTGCTTTTATGTCCTCCAATTTTTCGCTCTCTACCATAGAGTGCGGATAGTCGGTATATATCGAGTGGATACATACAATATCTTTCTTTCATAGCCTGGCTTACTTCACTCAGCAATAGATCCTCCATATCTGACCACTTTCTATCAAATTCCAGGGTCTTGTTATTTTTTATGGCTGAGTAGTATTCCATAGAGTATATATACCACACTTTTCCAATCCATTCATCAGTTTGTGGACATTTAGGTTGGTTCCATGTCTTGGCATTTGTGAATAATGCTGCAATAAACATTGATGTGTAAGCACTCTTCTGACTGAGCGTTCTCCTGTCTTTCGGGTAAATACCCAGAAGTGGGATTGCTGGGTCAAATGGTAGTTCTATTTGTAGATCTTTGAGGAACCTCCATATTGTTCTCCACAGTGGTTGAACTAGTTTACATTCCCACCAACAGTGTAGGAGGGTTCCCTTTTCACCACATCCCCGCCAACACTTATCATTTTTTATATTCTTAATCTTTGCCATTCTGACAGGGGTTAGGTGGTATCTCGTTGTGGTTTTTATCTGCATCTCCCTTATGATGAGGGATGTTGAGCATTTCCTCATATGCTTTTTGGCTGTTCGTATGTCATCCTTAGAGAGATTTTTGTTCAGTTCATTTTCCCATCTTTTAATTGGGTTCATCATTTTTTTTCGCATAAGGCACTTGAGTTCCCTGTGCATTCTTGTTATCAGTCCCTTGTCTGAGGCATATTTAACAAAAATGTTTTCCCATTCTGAGGGTTGTCAGTTCACACTTGATACTGTGTCCTTTGCTGTGCAGAAACTTCTTAGTCTAATATAGTCCCACTTGTCTATTTTAGGGATTATTGCCTGTGCTTTGGGAGTTTTATTTAGGAAGTCTTTGCCTACTCCAATGTCTCCCAGAGTTTCCCCAGCATTTTCCACCAGTAGTTTTATTGTTTGAGGTCTTAGGTTCAGATCTTTGATCCATTTTGAGTTGATTGTTGTTAATGGTGAGAGATGGGGGTTCAGTTCATCTTTTTGCAGGTGGATACCCAGTTTTTCCAGCACCATTTACTAAAGAGGTTTTCCTTTTCCCAATGGATTGACTGATATCCTTTGTCAAAGATCAGTTGGCTGTAAGCTTTGGGGGTTATTTCTGGGGTCTCTATTCTACTCCATTGATCCACTTGTCTGTTTTTATGCCAATAGTATAGCAATTTTTAATCCTGAAATGTAAAGTGCAGGGCGAAATATGAGAGATGAGGCTGAACACATGGTGGGGATTAGCTCCTTATGACTTCGTGTGGTATGCATAAGAGACTGAAATTTTTTGTATGAGGATAGATGATGGGAAACACGTAATACTAATAAACTAGACAGAAGTGATTCCACAGCGCCACACTTAAGTGTTTCTAAAGATCATTTTTCCAAGCATAAATGATGGACTACATGTATGTGTCTAAGCGAGGAAGAGATACGAAACTATTTAGGTAAAAGACAAAAAGAAACTTGAACTAAGTTAGGAACCTAAGGAGTCACTTGTTAGATCATTCATTTACTCAAAAGCTATTTAACACCCATCTTAGGGTTCTCTAGAGAAACATAACCAATATATAGAGAAACATAACAAATATATGTCTAAGGAGAAGGAGATAATTATTTATTCTAAGAAATCATCTCCTGTGATTATGATTGAGAAATCACAATATCTATAATCAGCAAGCTGGAGACCCGAGAGAGCCAGTGGCTAGTTCTAAGTCTGAAGACCTGAGAAGCAGAATTGAGTGTGTCAGTTCCAGTACGAGTCTGAGGCCAAAGCAGGAGAAGACTGATATCCCAGCTGGGCAGAGAGTGACTGTTCCCTTACCTAGTCTTTTCTTTTTTACTTCCTTAGTATTTTTATTCTATTTGGACCTTCAGTAATTGGGCGAGGCCCACTCACATTAGGAAGGAAAATCTGTTCTACTCATTTTCCTGGTAAAAAAGATAATCTCATTCAGTAAAACTTTCACAGACACAGCCAGAATGATGTTTGGCCAAATGTCTAGGTACCCCGTGGTCCAGTGAAGTTGACGCATACAATTGATCATCACACCTTTTCTGTGCCACCTTATTCTCTGGACAATGAGAATTACATCAGTGAATAAATTAAAGTTCTCTGGCCTTCTGGATTTTAAATTCTACTGGAAAGAGGACAAAGAATAAACAAACTAAGAATGAAAAACAAGTGTTCTAACTGACTTTGGCAACTGGAGTATACAGTGACACTGCCATCACTTGAGCCGGGTAGGAGGAAGACCAGAATCTGGAAGGGACCTGCCTTCTGCCCATCTCTTCTTTTCTCTCCTTAACTGTCATATTCTTCTGTATTCTTCAGAGACTTACCCTCTGCTAGGCTCCCTTGCATTATTCAAGTTTGTCTGGTGGGAGATGGGAGTCACATTTTGCCTCCAGTCTTTCTGAAGGTATCTAGTGGCAGATTTAGATGGAATGACCTTTCTAATTAAAAACAAAACCAAAAATGGATTGGGTATGTGCTGTGTTCATGCACCTGTGTGGTATTGGCAACACTGTCTTTTCTAAGAAGACATTGACTGAAAGGTGTCTTGAGTTATAAGAAAATGATCACAGCAGGATGAAATGATCAGGGGACGGTGCATGGGGCATTTGATCTCTGTCTTGAAGAACGGGTAGAATTTCAGAACATGAATGGGGAGGAGAAAAGCTTTTCTGGGCCAGTGGTTTGCAACCTTGGTTGTACATTGAAATCACCCCAGGGAGCTGTAAAAAATGTTAATGCGTAGGCTGTACCTCCAGAGATTTTGATTTACTTGGTCTGGAGTGAAGCCTGAGCATCAGGGCTTTAAAAATCTCCCCAAGGATTTCTAATGAGCAACCCAAATTAAGATGTACTGTTTGAGGCAGTGGTGATCAAATGAACAGAGATGCCAGGAAAAAGTGAATATAGTGAGTGTCTGGTATGGTGATACCAGATTTCTGAGTGGGGTGTGTGTGCGTGTACACATACGTGTGTGGTTTTTATCAGAAGAAAAGATAAGTAGGGGCCAGATTATGGGATGCCTTGATTGTCAGTATTAGAATGTTAGGGAACTGCTGAAGGATTATGAACAAGGAAGAGCATAATTAATGTGTTTTTTTTCCTTAAAGAATGATAACTTATAATTTGGAAATAAATCGGTTTTAAATAGAACTGCAACAGGATTAAAGATGTTGGCAAATAGAGCACTAGATGAGTGTTTCTCAAATTTTAATGCATTTATAGATCACCTGAGGATCTTGTTAAAATGCAGATTTTGATTTTTCTCTGGGGCCTAAACCTCTGTAATTCTGACCAGCTTCCAGCTGATGCTAATGCTGCTGATCCATAGGCTTCTTTTTGAGTAACAAGGCATGATTGCTCATAACTAGAATCACAAGACACACAAACTTTAAAAATTTCCTGGGACCAGCAGTTAGTGTAATGGCTATGTCGCTGGAATCCCATGTAGTCGCTCACGATTCGAGTCCCAGACCTGTTGGCTTAAACTCACGCCGGGCGTGTGTGCATGCGTGCCCAAGATCCCAAGAGGAGGATGGAGGAGAGGGGATTGCGACATGGCCATCCCTCCTGGGGGGGTGATTTCTCACTTTTTGTCTCTCTGTCTGGTGAGTGCACGCTCCCTATAGCAAAAACCTCTCCAAAAAAAAAAAAAAAAAAAAAAAAAAATCCTGGGCCCCAGCCTAGTAACACAGTCGATAGCAAACTAAACTGCAGTGCTGGGAGCCAGCTGGGTGCCCCTGGTCCCAGTCTCTGGATTGACCTTAATAAATACACTGCATGTACCCAAGATCCTGAAGAAGTGGAGGACTGGGGAAGGGAATCATGCTTGAGACTCTTCAAGGCTGTTTCTCTTTCTCTTTCCCTCCTCCCACCTCTAGTGTGTGTGCACCTGCTCTTTATCATGAATAAATAAATATATTTAAAAAAGGAATTGACAATTATTCATGATTATTTTATTTTTCTTTTTACCATAAGTTTAAAACGGGCTATCTTATTTAACATTCTATTCTTATAAATGACTTGACATTACTTTTTTTTGGGAGACGTTTTTGCTATAGGGGCGTGCGCTCACCAGAAAGACAGATATAAAGTGAGAAATCCCCCCCCCCCCAGGGGTGATGACCACACCACAATTCCTTCTCCTCCATTCTCCTCTCGGGATCTTGGGCACGCATGCACACGTGCCCGGCGTGAGTTTAAGCCAGCGGGTCTGGGACTTGAACCGCCGTCGACTATATGGGAGTCCAGCAACATAGCCATTATGCCAACTGCTGGTCCCGACTTGACAGTAATTTGTGTGGTTGGAGTGGACTCATTTTATGTTTATTAAGTAAATGAACTATTCATCCTGACTCCTCAAAACAAAGATTCTCTTAGTTTGTTAGGAAAGTCATGACATATTTTTGCATAGAAAAAATATGTCATGACTTGACCCACGACCCAGTAGATCCCTCATGATAAGCCCCAGTTATGCTTCCCAGTTCTTTCCCCCTAATTCTTCTAGAAAAGTATCCACAGTAATCTCTGTATTATTTCTGCTTAGGATGCTTTCTGGTTAATTCTAAATATCTTCAGTTAGAGGATTTCTACAGCAGTTGTAGAATTCTGGCAACTTTAATATTTCTTTTTTTGTACTCTGTATAACCTCATTATTTTTTATTGAATTTAAAAAACAGCCACTCTTTTATAAAAGGGCTAATCAAGTGTGTGTGTCCTGTACACACACACTTACATAAATATGTATTCTGTCTGAATTGCATAGATTTCAGTTTTCAAGGAGAAAGGTATAATATTTTTCAGTTTAATATGTCTAGATGAAACACATTTTCAAATATTTCCTACTAACCTATACACTTTAATATCTAGCAATCTATCCTTCATTATGTTAAATGCATTTAAAAAAGTATCCTGTGCAAAATCCACAGATGACTCCCTGGCATACAAAATGGGTTCATCCCCATAAAAATGCAAATTAACTGTGTGCAAACGTAGGCCTTGAGCATTTGTATAGCAAATAAAAAAAGCCTTCTAACTGAGCCCAAAGGAGCTCTACCGACAATGAGCTGATCAGCAGCCACAGTAATGGCACCGGATACATTACAGAGTCTTTCTCTGAAGATACTTCCTGAGTATTTAACTAGAAATTCAAAAGTTTTTAATCAAAAACTGGTCTGCTTGAAAGGAATGAAATACTTGTTAGGTCTTTCCAGAGCAGAGTAGCCCCACATCCTGTCAGTCTGAGATTATATGGCATTGTCAATTTCCTGAATGAGAGCAGAAAATGGTGCAGTAATTGGATCAAACTCTGAAATGATCAATGAACAAAGAGAAGTAATTATTTGAGCAGTAGCAAGAAAGAGCCTCTAAGCCTCTGGCGGCCTTTTATCAGGGCTATCTGGAGTTGTGCGGGTGCAGTGGCATTAGAAAACCTGGATTATGACAGTCACATGCAGTAGCAAATGGTTGGCAGATTGACGCTCTAGCCATTCCTGCCTTCAGCAAGGAACATGCAGCTGAAGCTTTGCACCACGTGTACGTTGTGGGGTGTTCTTGTCTGAGAAGTCCGTTAAATCTGATACACACACACATTTAATCCCACTTCATAGTTTTCTGTGAGTGTATAACACTAGAAATATTCTGGGAAACTACAAATCACTTTTCAGCATTTATCAAATCACTCTGCTTGGTGTGTTTAACTCCTGTGGCTTTTATTTTGATTCTACTCAAGGCTGTAAGAATGGAGAGAAGGAAAGTACATACAAATCCCCGGGGCTCAGCAGCCCAGTAGAAGGACCAGGTTTGAAGACCAGTCTTCTATGTATGATTTTAGCCATTTTGTCTTTCCCTGCTGAAATTCTGGGGGATTCTCTCCTTTCTCTCTGGTTTTCTTTCCACAATTCTATCCTTAATGATTTTCAACCTCTCCTGTTCATTTTCCGAAACTTTTGGGCCCATCCATGTTGGTTTAAAGTGATTCTTTGTTTATTTGTTTTATTTATTTTTCCATGACAGAAGAAGACAGACAGAAAGGGGGAGAGAGAGAGGCAGGCACACTCACTAGAGGCTTTCTGCGGTCACTCCCTGCCTGCCTTTTCCCCTTCCCCAGGCAGCCTGGTCAGGCAGCCAGCCAGGATGACTTCCAGGCCTGCCCAGCAGGAATAGGAGAGTCCAGGACATGCACAGGTAAGCTTCTGACATGGTTCCAGCACTGTGCAGCATCGCATACTTCTCCACTGCAGCTGGCCTGAAGTAATTCTGAAGTATGTAAGTACTAAGCCAGTAGAACCTTCATGGAGTTTTACTCTTCATAGCAGAGTTTTTCTAAATCTTTCTGATGCGATGCAGTTTGCCAGTTAGATAATTTTGGTGGTGATTTCTGTTCTGAAGTCTGACCCACTATGACAGTAAGAACTGGCAACTTTGCAGGCTTTTCCCTTAACTTCACCCTTTTCTCTCCTATGTTAGCTGTAAACAAAATGGCACATCAGAAAATGAGAGCAGAAGGAGCTGAGGGTCAGAGGGTGGAGATATCCTGTGTCCTTCTGGGGTAGGACTGGGGAGAACAAGATCCCAGACAGAAACGATCTTCTTAATCCTATTAGACAGCCTCACCCAGAGACCTGGGCTCTGGCATGGCTAGAAGCAGCAGAGGTATTGAATGCCCCAAAGCAGCACAGGGGTTTAGTAGAGGGAGCCACAGGACTGGAAAAGGCCATTCAGACAGGGTTAGGGAAGGTCCGCAGAAAGCTGGATCAGACCTGAAATGGAGGCCTCAACAGATACTGCCTGATCAGGTGGCTCAATAACCAGAGGGCCATCTTCTGTGTCCAAATACCTTTCAGACCTCTGGAAATATCAACAGAAACTTGGAGGAGAGTGTGGGACTCCAAATTCACAAAGATTAACTTTCTACATTCCTAGTGAAAAGAAAAATTACATTAAGTAATCGAAAAATAATGACATCAGTTTTGCACATTTGAGTTTGTAGACTTACATTCATATTGACTTTATGAATACGCTGATGAAATTATGTCTCCTAAGGAGGAGACATACCATCCTCCTTTATTAAAAATGTGTTTTGGGACCAGCAGGTAGCATAATGGCTATGTCGCTGGACTCCCATGTAGTCGACTGCGGTTCAAGTCCCAGATCTGGTGGCTTAAACTCACACCGGGCGTGTGTGCATGTGTGCCCATGATCCCGAGAGGAGAATGGAGAAGGGATTGCAACGTGGCCATCCCCCATGGGGGGTTGATTTCTCGCTTTCTGTCTCTCTGTCTGTCTCTGTCTGTCTGGCGAGTGCACACGCCCTATAGCAAAAACCTCTCCAAAACAAAAACAAAAACAAAAACAAAACTGTGTTTTGACCCATATTATACATATATTTATAGAATATAGCATAATGTTTTAATACATTATACATTGTATAATGATCAAATCAGGGTATTTAGCATCATCATCTCAGATATCTCATTGTTCCTTTGTAGTGATAGCATTCAAACTCTTAGCTGTTTTTTAAAATAAGTAATACAATATTGTTAACAATAATACTGTTTTGTGAAGTCATTCACAGAACTTACTTGTCATGTCAACCTGTGACCATGTACGTACCTGTTTTTTTGTTTTGTTTTTAAGAGAGATTTTTGCTATCGGGCACATGTGCTCACTGGAGAGACAGAGAAACAAAAAGTGAGAAATCACCCCCCAAGGACGGATGACACACTACAATCCCTTCTTCTCCATTCTCCTCCTGGGATTTTGGGCACACGTGCACACACACCTGGTGTGATTTTTTTTTTTTTTGGGGGAGAAGTTTTTGCTATAGGGTGCGTGCGCTCTCCAGAGAGTGAGAGAGACAGAGAGACAGAGAGAGAGAGAGAGAAAGAAAGCAAGAAATCACCCCCCAGGGGGAAGGGCCATGCCGCAATCCCTTCTCCTCCATTCTCCTCTTGGGATCTTGGGCACACACGCACACGCACCCGGTGTGAGTTTAAGCCACTGGGTCCAGTACTCGAACCGTGGTGGACTACGTGGGAGTCTAGCGACTTAGCCATTATGCTAACTGCTGGCCCCTACACCTGGTGTGATTTTTAAGCCCCTGGGTCTGGGACTTGAACTGCAGTCAATTAGTAGGAGTCCAGGAGTGTAACCATTATGCCATCTACTGGTCCTGATCATGTACCTGTTAACCAACTTTTCTTCATTCCCCTTTCCAGCCTCCCCACCCCAGCCCTGATAACTACTGTTCTCTCTTTATATCTATGAGTTCAGCTTTTTTTAGAGTCTGTATGTGAGTGATATCATGGTGGTGGTTGTCTTTTTGTGTCTGATTCACTTCATTTAACATGATGTCCTCCAGGTTCATCCATATTGCCATATATGCCAGGATTTCAATCATTTCTTTTTTATGCCAGAAGGTATGGATAAACACATATGCATAAAAGAGAGAGAGAGAATGTGTGTGCATACCCTCCATCCTCCATGGAGCTTGGTCCTGTCCCAATTCTTTTTCTTCCACTTCTCCATCCTGTCAGGATCCCATTTTTCAAACCATGGATAGTGAGACTTGAATCCTTATCAACTTGTTTGTTCTGGCTTCCCCTGTGCCTAATTGCTGTACTGTAGGGCCGGTTCTTATTTTTTTTCTCCCAAATGGCTGAGTAGTATTCCATCATGTATCTATACACCTTTTCTTTGTCCATTCATCCACTGATAGACACTTAGGTCTTGTTTCAGCAGTTAACGTATCTTGACTATTGCTTAGAACGTGTGCGTCTACGAGAGGAGAATGAATATAGAAGCCCTATGCCAAAAAAAAAAAAAAAAAAAAAAGAAGTGCAGATATCTCTCTTTAATGTACTGATTTTGGGTATAAACCAAGTTGTTAGGTTACTGGACCACATGGTTTTATTATTTTATTTAAGTTTATTGTTTCTCTCTCCTGTTTTCTTCCTTTTAATTCTTTTCCCTTGAATGGTATAATTGGAAAACCTGACTCCCTTCCTCAATTATTTAAAATGTGCTAGACAGCACATGTACTTGCTGAAGAGACAAAGTGAGGAAGCATCCACCATCGGGGATGGCCATGCTGCAATCCTTTCTCCATTTCTCTCCTTAGGATTTAGGGCACACATACACATGTGCCTGGTGTGTTTCTCAAGCTTCAGGGTCTGAGACTTGAACTCTGAAGTCAATCATATTGGATCCAACCCCTTAGCCACCACATTACCAGCTGGCCATACCCTTTTTTTAAGTAGCAGGAGAGAGAAAGCTGGCAATTAGTTCTGTATTATGTGAAACAGGGTGGCCTGAGAAAATCTTAGTGGTAGTCACTGAGAAATGGTAAATTCTGCCTTGAGGAAGGGCTAAAGCTGGAGAGGACCAAAAGCCCACTTCATATACAAATGCAAAAGAATCTGAAAATAAGCTGGAGCTTTTTAATCCATATAATACTATAGGAAACTCCATCTCCTTATTAGGGGCAAGAAGACTTTGTAGAATATGCATCTTCAAGGCTGTTACTGAACATGCAGAATAAAAGCTCTTTGCCTCTGGCCCACTTCGGCAGTGTTGGGTGTACTTGCTCCTAGCTCATTTGAAGTTCATGCTGAAGGCTGGCTGGGTGAAGGTCTTGTTTCAGGAAGCTTCTGTTATTGTTGATGTTTGTTCCCAGCGTTGGAAAACTTGTCACCTACTAAGATTTCAGGAAATTATTTCTCCTCTCTCTCTCATTCTAATACATATATGCTATACCATTTGATATTGTCCTGACACTCTCAGAAGATTTAGTCAGCCTTTTAAAAATTTGTTTTCTTAAGTTTTGTTCTGCTATTTGTATACTTTCTTTTCTGTCTTTAGTTCACCTACCCTCTCTTTTTGCTCTTAAGCCTATCTAATAAGTTGCTTCTTATATCATACTTTTCAGTTTTAGAGATTCTGTCTGGTTCATCTTTACAGTTTCTATTTCTCTGTTAAAATTCCTCATTTATGTTCATATATTATTTACCTTTTCTGCATTAGCATATTTAGCATATTCATAAGGCTTATTTTAAAGTTCTTGTTAGCTAATTTCAGTATCTGGGTTTTCTCCTGATATGCCTCTAATAATTTTTTTTCCCTTTTGATTTGGGGTCATGATTTTATGCTTCGATATTTCTTAGAAGTTTTAATTGCATGCTAGATATTATGTTTTTGAAAAATGTGGTAGAAACTGAAGTAGATAATATTTACAGACAGAAAAGACTCAAGTTTACCTGGAGTTTTTATGCTTACTTGAACAATATCAAGTTATACATTTTTCTACAAGTATACTGGTGTCTTGCCAGCTCCCATTTTGAAAATCTGATTTTGTCTGGTCTGGTATATGGTTTACCCAAACCAGGAATTTAAATTTCATATTTCCAGGAAAAACAAAGCAAAACAAAAAAGCCTTAAAACTTCGAATAGAAACCAAAGGTAGCATGTCAAAGGGTAACAAACACATTTTCTTCCTATTTCTTTGAAATACGAATCTAGTGATTCATAGGTGGATATAAAGGATGGTACAATTATGATAAACAAATTTGTTACTCAGAAATCTTTGAAAAATAGTACAATGAAAAAACTTTCCTTTGTCATTGAATCACATTGCACTTAACTTTCTACGTAGAAGTCATTTTTCTTCCCAGCTAGAATATGAATTCCATATCATAAGGCCCTGTATGCTATTCACCCTTGACCTCTTCATTTCAAGGATGAAGATACAATGAAAAAATTCCAGATGTGTTGGGTTCTTTCTTTGTGCAGCTAAGCTAATTGCTAGTCTGCTTGGGTAGACTTGTTTTGGGTATTACACCAACATAGTGTCAGCACTTAGTTATCCTGTGCATTTCCAATGAATGGATAAAATCCAATATTTGGCTAAAGTAATATGGATGAAATCCATACCTTGAAAAGTCTGGCTGAAGATAACGAGCATCAGAGGTTAAAATTACCCCTTCATATGAATACAGGGAGGGGAAGAGCTAAAACACTTTTCTGAGAACTTTGATGTGTTCTGATTATATTGAATAACTGGCGTATGCTTAGGAATCCTGCAAGACCATTCTCCCCATATGACATGTCTCGAGCTTTTCTCCATTTCCCAGTCCTTTCATAGTACAAAATAAGGAACTATTTGATCTTTGGTCTTTGTTTTTTTTTTTTTTTAAAACTGAAAAGTTTGTGTGTGTGTGTGTGTGTGTGTGTGTGTTATTTTTGAACATTGATATGGGTCTCAGTACATTCTGAATTGTTGGTTCTAGATAAAGATGGTTTCAGAATTGTTATGGAGAATAATCTAAGATATTTGTATCATCAGCCAAAAAAAAGACTTGCGAAAAAAAACCTTAAAAATGACTGTGATTAGAACTAAAGAAATTACAAATATATATAAAAAAAGTTCAGTCTTGTCCCTAGAGGTAGATGTAGAATGGGATTCATTTTCTAAATTACCAGAGGAAAAATTATTTTAACAGAACTAGTTAGGAAACATTTATCTATATTTATATCATGTTATAGAAGGCGATGGAAAACATAGATATTGTATTTATGGGAATCATCTGTGTTTCAGAATTTTTCTAAGGGGAAAAAGATCTCTCCATGAAGCTTGTCAAGTAAAAAGAAAGTGTGAAGGATGGATAATGTGTGATGCGTACCTCAGCCATGATTTTAGTCCAGATGTTTTATTTCCTATGTTGCCCCTATTTAATTAGGAGCAGATTCAATATAGTCGCAGATGTGAGTCAGTGAAATGATGATGATGAAACCATTACACTGTATAATTGTTTTAGCTGTTCCAGTTATTTTTTTATTCTTCTCTAATGGCCTATCCTGCACTCTCATCACAAAAATGTGCACATCTGGGAAAAGCTAAAGCATGTTGTGTTTGGTTATGGTTACCTTTGAGATTGTTTTTCTTAAATGATTTTGGATTTCATATATATGTATATATGTGTGTGTTTATATAACATGTATTTGCATGTGTATACACACATGTATTTGTTTTGTTTTTGAAAACTTGAAGTTGTCAAATAAACTGGTCCAAATAACCTGGTCCAAAAAACCTAAAAGACATAAACAGAACCCATGTGGACTGGAATATTATTTCACATAAAACTTGAAATTGTTGGATAGAAGTTTATTGGAATAACATCAAAGATTGAAATATTCATTTCTTAGTGTTCAAGAAGAAAAACAGGCATGTTTGGTTTTGGATTGGAATTCTAAAAAAGGGCTCCAGGTACTGTGATTCTTTTTTTTTTTTTTTTTGGAGAGTTTTTGCTATAGGGCGCATGCACTCGCCAGACAGACAGAGAGAGACAGAGAGAAAGAAAGCAGGAAATCACCCCCTGGGGGGGGATGGTCACACCGCAATCCCTTCTCCTCCATTCTCCTTTCGGGATCTTGGGCACGCATACACACGCGCCCGGTGTGAGTTTAAGCCACTGGGTCCGGGACTCGAACCGCGGTCAACTACATGGGAGTCCAGCGACATAGCCATTCTGCTAACTGCTGGTCCCTGGTACTGTGATTCTTAACTATTTCTGTAAAACTTATCTGAGTTTGCTGAAACTTGCTTTTATTTCTCCCTCACTCTCTGGGTATGTTTTTCTTTCACCTGATCTGTACTCAAGGCATCAAAGCCCATCTCAGTTATTTCCAAGGGAGCTGTTCGGTGTCCATAAATTTGATTAATGATAAGATTATGATTTTTTTCTATTACTTAATAAAATGCAGAAAATAAAAAACAAAGTATATTCTCACTGTACCTAACAGTTTACGTGGAAATAGTCTGAATTTTTAAAGAACTGTTGTCACTATTTCCTGTTTTCAGAAATGTTACCTTAGTATAGAATTTGTTGTAGTATTAGGTATGTTTTGGATTCAATTCAAATTTTTTTTTTTTAAATTATAGTAGATATGTCTAGGCTACTCATGTTCCAAGCATTGTCTTTTCTTCTGTAAGGTCATATCAATTGTTACAACAGATTTACTTATGTTTAATCAATTATATGTGTTAGATATATTTTTTTAAATTTTATTGAGCCTCTAAGTTGAATATCTTAGACTTTCTTGATTTTAGAAATGTGATTTTATTGTTGCTGCTGCTAAGTATTGTGAATGATATGATTTGCAGAATGATAAATTTGTCTTTTCAAGTAGTTCCCTGCTTTTCTTTTTTGCGTATATATTCCTCCTAATATGTTCATAATAGAAGCAAGAAGGAAAATATTATAAGCATGGCTATATATTTTGTTGCTTCCATGCCCAACAGTAAATCTTAAATGGACCGTTGGTACAGTCGTAATCTGATAAGGATAAGGCAGTGCAGTTTTAGATGCATTAGTGATGAAAGTCTGGATCGAATCAGCAGATAAACAACTCAGCCTAGCCCAAGTGCTCGCTGAAGGTGAGGGAAATATAGAATGACTGGTGGAGGAGGTAAATGATGTAATGATTTCAATTACAGCATTGGGATCAGCTGTAGTAGAGAAGACTGGAACTTAGTTTTTTTAACCATCTTTGAGTCTTTTTTTTTTTTTTTAGTGTCTAAAATTACCTACTACTTAGAAGTGGCTGCCCTATAAGGAGAGAAATGGGTCTTTTTTTCCCCCTCAAAAGAGTTTATAGGAGAATCTGAGTAGTATAAGGGGTAGCCTGTGTTGGCTCCATTCAAACAAATACTGGATTTTCTTGGTCAAAATTGTCTGGTTGATATGATAGATGAATCTCCAAAACATCTCTTGAAACTGCACTGTCTTAAAAGGATGATTTCAATTTTCACTAGAGGGGGTCTCATTGAGCTCCTTTGTTACTTTATATTGAAAGCATCTGCCCTCAGGTCCTCAAGTTGCTTGTAGGTATGACTTGACATCATCTTTTCTAAGGCATCCTGCTGAGAGCATTTCACCTTTTTCTTTGGGCCTTCACTTTTGCTGCTGAAGGTCAAGATGCTGTGGAACCTGCTGAACACCCATGTGTGATGGCTCAATAGGCTGAGCCCAGGTAGCTGCTGGTGGCAACGTAGGGAGTGAGTGAGTCTGTGCCCACCCTGACTTGCCCTACTTTCATGTCTGCCATGAGCATGACAGACAATGCTGTCTTGGGATACAACTTTCTAGAGACTGCATGTGGTGTGACCTGCAATTTAGGGGCACTTGTGATCTGTGGGGCAAACAAGGCTTCAGATACCTTTGTGAGATGTTGAGAGAATATATCGTGTTCCCCTCCTGAAGACATCTTCCTTCCTTAAGACAGGTTAACTTGATGAGTGAACCAGGCTGACTCTATTTTATAAGGACTAATACCATCTTTGGATACACTATTCTCCTGTGTACATTTCGCTACCTTCACAACCCGTAGGCACAATGTCTTCTGAAGATTAAGACTTACATCCCTCACTGAGGCTGATGGTCTTTGTTAGGAGAAGAATAATTATTCTTTGAGAACTTGAGGGCAATCACATCTCTAGACCAGGTGATTTACTGCTTTGAGGCTTGCTTCTTTTATTTTGCCCTTTGCTTCCCTTTAAAAATTCCAGCTTGCTTCAGGGGGGTGTGAAGGACAGCTGCAAATGCTTGTGGGTCACCATCTGCCCGACCCTTATTGTCTATAATTTACCCTCTAATGAACTGGTAAGTGCTCATGGAGTTGATTGTTTTGATTTTAGGACCACTTATGTCCACCCCGCCCTCTGCACTTGGTAACGTGCTCCTTCCTTACTCTCTCTTCTTTTCTGACTCAGACCTTCTTATACTTATTCCTGCTTCCAAGGAATTACTGGGTTGTCAGAAAAGTCATGACTTTTTTTTCCCCTGTTTTCCTGTGCAATAAAGTGTCATGACTTTTCCGACAGTCTGGTATGCTACCAAAAAGAACATGGACATGTAAACTTTGGCCACAATATATGTTATAGAGAAGAGAGCAAGAGCAATGACTTTTCAGACTATTTAGTAATCTGTTAATTTAATGGGATCAGCCTTGTTTCCCCCAAGTCACATAGTCAAACACTCCACCATGCTTTATTGTGTATCAGCTGAATTATGTCTAGTCACCCAGCAAGGATAGTTACATCTCCCTTCTGAGGATGTTAGCTAGTGCCCAGATGTGAAATCATGCAATGGAGCAGTGCTTTAACCTCTCGAAGACATTTTTTTTTTTTAAAACTTCAATGGACACAACCTAGTGATGATTTTATTGCTGACAGACTGACAGGAGGGACTCAAAATTACATAGAAACAACATTTCAAGAATCAAAAAGCATCTCTTTTTAATAGCACATTAGTGCTTTGATATATTTCTGAGTTATAGTCTACACGTTTTGGAGCTTTTCAAAGTTCCTTGAATGAGGTGCTTCTTTCCAAATGCTGGTTGTTTTTAGGAGTTGAAAGCGGGAACCAGCAGTTAGTGTTATGGCTATGTCGCTGGACTCCCATGCAGTTTGCGTCCCGGACCCAGTGTCTTAAAACCCACGCCCGGCGCATGTGCGTGCGTGCCCAAGATCCCAAGAGGAGAATGGAGGAGAAGGGATTGCAGCGTGACCATCCTCCCTGGGGGGTGATTTCTTGCTTTCTGTCTCTATGTCTCTCTCTGTCTGTCTGGCGAGTGCATGCGCCCTATAGCAAAAACCTCTCCAAAAAAAAAAAAAAAAAAAAAAAAGAAAAAAAAAAAAAAGGAGTTGAAAGCTGAAAATCTTGTGTAAAGAGGTGCTCAAGAATGCTAAGTGTATAATGGTTACTTAAGATGGAGACAGCTGTTTTGACCTTTCTTCTTTTTCGTTGGTTAAAAAACTAAAATAACAATAATAATAAATATTCACTTTTCAAGTGTTTTGAAATAACAAAAGACTTTTTTCAGTTATTTGACAAAAGCAAAGGAACATGTAAAAGCAAATACAATAAGATGGCCTTAATTATATCCCAAGTTTTAGCATATTATATAATTTTTAATGCTTTTTATTTACAAAATTAAACTTCTAAGGAAATAACTAATTTTTCTAGCTGAATTTTCAAGACCAGGGACAATTGAGACCACTGTATCTTGTACAGGAGCATCACTGGTAAAAATTGATTTTTTATTCTTGTAATCCCAATTCTACTAACTATTAAGGGGAATCATATCCTCAGAACTCTAAGCATAGTTAGAATATTTTCCAAAATTGGGATAAAATCTGATTATTTTTGACAATATAAGATACTAAGTTAAACATATTAAGTTACTATTTTTGTTTCAGTCCAAGCAAGCATCTAAAATGAGTGTGAACACATATGGAGTACTGAAGAAAAAAACACACAACCATGTATGGTTAATGAACAATATTTTAATGTTCTAAGAAAGAAAAGGAGGCAACCATTAGTAGTTAACTAAATGGCTGGACTATGGAAAAATGGTCCTTAAGAGTCTTAGGACTTTAAGAGTGCTTAGGAAGTTTCTGAACTTCCTTTGCAGGAATGAATTTGAATTCAGGGAATATCGTAGTAATTTTATATAGATAATTACCTAAAGTGACCCTGATTTATTAGTTCATAGTTTTACAGTTAAGATGCCTCTATGGGCTCTGGTGAGTTCGTGACTTATAACGTCCAAAACAAGGTGTTGGCTCACTGGGTTCTTATCTGCAAAGTCTAAGGGAGAATCTGCTTTAGGCTTATTCAGGTGCTGGCACCACGTAGGTATTTGTAGCTCTAGGTCTGAGGTCCCCTTCCCTTGCTGTCTGTCAGGAGTACACGCTCAGTCCCTTGAGCTCCCTCATCTTCAATACCTGAGCAATGAGTCCTTCTTGTACTTTCTAGATTCAGATTTCCCTTATTACCTCTCTCTGTCACCAGTCAGGGAAACATCTGCTTTTAAAGGTCCATGTGACTGGCCCCACTTGGATAATCTCTTTTTTAAGGTAAACTCTGGGATGTAATACAACAGTAAACTGATGTCACTCACAGGTTCCTGTGATCAGAGTGTGGACACTGAGGAGCCATTCACAAAATTTCTGCTTCTACAGTGATTTTGTAATACTGAGGGGAGGGGAGATTAGTTTAAAATTTACCTCCTGTCTTTGCCTCTTTGCTTGCCTTGCCATTTAGTCATAGTGTCTGTCTTCTTCCTATTGCTTCAGCATAGAATTATGGCAGGTTGAAAGCAGAAATTGTGAGATTTCTTGACATTTGTTTTGAGGACTTAAGTTTAAGGATGGTATAAGTTTCCATCTATCAAAAATAAAAAGTTTTGTCTACAAAGATAGCAGGATTCCCTCTCATGCTATAGAGTTCCAGTTGAGGAATGGGTGAATGTGATGAGAGCAGAGATGTCTGCTTCCCAGACAGCCCAGCTGGGGAAGCAGCAAGATCTTTGAGCTGGATTTGCAGAGCATGATTGCTCTGCAAAGAGGCTTACAGTCAGCCTCACGATGGACGTTCCCAGGTGTGCCACAGAAACACCTGCTAGCTCTACAGGGACTGCAAGGACCCAGGACAGTAAATATCTCAGTGAAAATCTGTGTGGCCTGATGACTCTTGTTGCCTTCCTTTACTTTACTTAGAAATTCCCTATATCAGGTGACCAGCAGTTGGCTAATGGCTGTGTCACTGGACTCCCATGTAGTTTACCACAGTTCGAGTCCCGAACCCAGTGGCTTAAACTCATGCTGGGCGTGTGTGTGTGTGTGCCTAAGATCCCGAGAGGAGAATGGAGGAGAAGGGATTGCAGCATGGCCATCTCCCCTGGGGGGTGGGGTGGGGGGGGTGATTTCTCGTTTTCTGTCTCTGTCTCTCTCTGTCTTTCTGGCAAGTGCACACACCCTATAGAAAAAAACCTCTCAAAAAAAAAATCTCCTATATCAGATCTTGAAACTCTGTTTGACTCAGTGTTAAGGATCCCAAGAAATACAAATTAAATACTGAGTAAAATTAGATTATTTCAGAAAATAAAGTTCTACTTCTGTGCACCTGAGTATATGGGCTATGATTCTTACACACTACTTTGCTCTTCTCAGTTTCCTCTTTTTGCCTTTTCCTTCCCCTTGTTAAAGAGGAAAGGGGAAAAGTTTAGTTTACAAACATTGGAGGATCACTAGCATCAGGAGAGATGAAGTATTAGATGGTCAATTCCCTAGAGGTATCAAAGCTAATGAGATGATGAGATAGTCATGTGCTCTAGGATTAACGCAGAAGCCACTAACTTTAGGCCTTATCCTGCAACACTGGTCTGGTGCTATCTTCTTGGAGTTATCTTTTGGTTCAAAGAGGAAAGCAACATGCCTATTTTGGGATTCTGGACTACAAGCTATAATTAGTTGCAGTACATTTGTATATTCTATAATATGTTCACTGGTTCTGCTTTTGACTTTTGGAGTCTCTTCTTTCATATATTAAATTGCTATACATCATTTAGATTGTGAAGAGACTTTACCTCAGTCCAGCCCAGTTGAGACCACCATACACATCCTCGTCAACAGATAATAGACCTTATCTGTGTCCCACAAGTGTCTTACCTCTCCATTTCCCCCCCAGATTCCCTATGCTCTTCCCCTCTCACACTCTCTTTCCACTTTGTCTCTAGTGTCCATTACAATTTTTAATACTTTTATGTTCTCTGGTCTTTCAGTCTCTACCATAAAGTGCAGACAGTTGGTATAGGTCAAGTGGATACATACAGTGTCTCTCTTTCATAGCCTGACTTGCTTCAATCAGCAATGAATCTCTTCAATTTTATGGTAGTCAGCCTAGGCTAAATTATGCTGCTTTCACAAAATCTCATAATTCTTGGTCAATTAAAAAAATAAAAATTGATTTCTTTTATTATTAATTTGTCCTGAATCAATTGTGGCTTTGTTCTTTGTCAGCTTCGCTGCAAGATCTGGACTAAACAAGTTGCACCTACTAGGGGCATGCCAATTTCATGATGGGGGCACAAGAGAACGTCACACTTAAGACTTCTCTTTGGAAGTGGTACGTTCATTGCTTTTGTTTTATTGGCCAAGTAAGACAGACCACTAAACTGGTTTCAGTAGTGTGGGGATATAGAATCCTTTCATAGGGAGAGGCACACCCTTTAAATAAAAATGCAATCTACCACAAGCCTCACCCTCCTCCAAGCCTACTAATTTTTATTCCTAACTCATTCCGGTGATTTTTATATTCTAAGTTGTAACTTTTATCTGGTTTTTTTTTTCTCCTCCTAAAAACTAAAATCCTACTTTTTGTAATTTGTAGTAATGTTTATGTTTTAGAAAGTTTTTTGTTTTGCTGTTTAAATGGACTTAAAAATATATCAAAGGGAGTATTTCTAGGTATGCTAGATATTATTTTTATAACATGTTCAGATATGTCTTTCCTGGAAGATGTCAATTACCCTAATGCTGACGGGGCCAGGGTGCTGGTGCAGATTCAACAGCTGAAGTAGCTAGAGGCTCTGCCTCATGTCTGTCTCCGTTCACAGTTTATTAAGTAACCAGCATGAACACAGGCGCTGTGCAATTCAGTCTTAGGAAGTAAGGCAGAGTTCATCGGTCCCTGTCGAGGTTAATGAGCTCATAACTTTATCATTCATTTTGTTTTACTTTGTTTGTAATATCTTTGCAATCTTGATGATTCACATAATTGCACATACATTAAAAATTAATTTCAACTCTAAAGTTTTAAGACACACAATAACTGCACACATATCTGGGGGGAACTTTGGTTCAGAAGGGAATTACTTCAGCTCTAAGACACTGGGATATGGATTTGAGAAACCACTGGAAAAGTATAAATTTGAAATAAAAAAGGATAATATAATTTTAGGTCAAAAGAACTTTGTCTAGAGCAAAAATCATCAGGTAATAAACTTGAGGCTGTTATTTGAAGTTCATTCAAAGTCTCTTTTCTAGGTATAGTCTCTGTTATCTTTTAATAGTCAGATTTTGTCACTAACATACTGTGTGACTTGCAACATTTCTTTTAATTGACATGACTGCTGTTGAAATTGATCAGTTTAAGAAGATAGAAATAAATGTACATTTTCCAAAATTTCAAATAACAATGCTTTCAAGAATTAGGTGAACAAGTAATATTTCATATCCTAATTTGCTTTAAATCAATATTCAATCTCAGTTCCCTCTCTTATTAAGCAATGTCAAAATTTGGGAGAAGTCTTATAGTTAGTTGAAAATGGAGGAAAATAATGTTCACATTTTCTAAGTCATTTATAGAGTTTGAATTTTTACAGATTTTGTTTGTGAACATTACAAAGAGTTCAGAGAGCTCTGAGTTTTCCAAGACTCTATGACCAAGGTTCCCTCCTCAGTGCATCTTGTAGCCATGTTTTGCCTTCTCCTTGAGGGTACTTTCCCTAGAGCACCATGGGTTCAAGTCTCATCCTCTCCTTGCCTATTCCTACCTCCCATGTTTCCCATCTCTTAGTCTCCTGTAAATTGCTGTTCCTCTCTAGTTGCCTAAAAGGCACTCTTCTCATTTTTATTTTTCAAGGTCACTGGTTTTTTTGCACAGCAGAGAGGCTGCTGGCATTGGAGCTGCTGTGTTCAGGGTGTCTGCAGATTGCCAACACCCTGAGTGCAGCTAGGATGCTTCAAATGTACACTAAATATCTGATTTTTTTCTTTCAATGAGTAAATGACTCTACTTTGTCATTTGATAGATATTTCTTGACCATATTGTAGATGACATTGCTGCAAAAATTGAATGCCACATGATTCCACACCAACACATGAATCAAACAACTTGTCTTGCTTTCATCCAAGCTCCAACGAAGCCAGGCTGTCTATCTGCATTCCAACAGATGTTCTACCTTTGTTGACACAGTTTTCATGAGTCTTTTTCTTTTAGTATTGACTTTGACAGCCTGCTCCTGGAATAACAGCATTCAGGGAGTTTCTCGTTACTTAAGTGCTTTTGTTGTTGTTGTCAGTCATTAGGCAATTGATTCCTTGATAATATCTTTACTTTGTAAACCATGTAAACTTGATGTAGGTCTTAATAGAAGTTGTCTTGGTATTATAACCTGTATTTTGTGTGTGTGCGTGTGTGTTTCTGGCAAGCTGCAGTAATGATTAATGTAATATGATTTATTTTGGGTGGTTTGGAAAATGACAGTTAATGGTGGTGTATTTATCAGACCCAAGAGTGAGTGAATACAACTATTCATCCAAGAGCACATTATCATGAGCCCAGTAGTACCAGTGACAGGGAAATTTGAAGGGCATAATGAGGTTTATGCTTCTGTACAAAATGTGTGAGGTTGATAAAATGTTGCTTTTGTGGGGGATTGGGAAATCAATTTGCTGAATAACACTAGCATTGTTGGAAATTAGGACTATACCACAGGCCAGTGACTGGGAGTAGGAGGGTGAATGGTCCATTTCATAATCAGTAAAATATAACATATGTTATGAATATGAAATTTAGTACATCTTTCAGTTATGAATGAAGCCAACAAACCACTGTATTAGAAGCACCTGTGGCTTTGTCAACAATAAAAATCACAGATGTTTTAATACTACATCACGGTTGGTGCAGATATTTTGAAATATCATTTACACTCAACACTATTTTAAGATTATGGGTGCTATTAAGTACACTACTACATTTCATGATTTAATGTGCTAGAAAAGAAGTATATATATTACTATATTGTGATAAGTATTGTGATGTTTATATCTTATTGATTTCATTTGTAGTGATATTAATTTCTTGCATTAAGTCTTGGGGGATCAAGTGGCATGGTGATTAAGGCACCAGTTCCTAAGTGACCGACTCTGTAGTTCAAGTCTCAGATCCGGCAGCTTCAAAAACACATTTGGTGTGTGTGCATATGTGCCCAAGATCCTGAGAAGAGAATGGAGGAGAAGGGATTGTAGTGTGGCCATCCCCTCTCGTGGGTTAATAGAAGAGATCTATGACCAAAAAAATTAGGAGACTCTGCTTTGGTGTTTGTCCTGGTTCTCATCAGACCACCAACAGATTAATCTTCTAGTCCCTTTCTTTGATTCCTCTTTAGCAGTGTCTTGGATGCTCTTTATAAAGGTGCACCCTACATGCCTGCCCTGCACGTGGGTACCCTCCTTCTGCAGTTCTGATTTGCTGTTCCAGATTTCAAATCGCAAGTGTGGTTACAAGTAGGAAAATAAACCAATAAAAAAATAATAGTCCCAAGCAGCATAGTGACATAATCTCAGATCCAGAAAATGCAAAGTAACAATGGCCAAGTGAGGATACAGTTTAAAATATCTAGTATGTATATTTAAAGGCATTTTACAAACCCCTCTATGGCATGAGTTCTATTTTTTTTTTTTTTTTTTTGTGAGAGATTTTCGCTGTAGGGCGCATGCGCTCGCCAGACAGAGAGAGACATAGAAACAGAAAGTGAGAAATCAACCCCCTGGGGGGATGGTCACGCCGCAGTCCCTTCTCCTCCATTCTCCTCTCGGGATCTTGGGCACGCACGCACACGCGCCTGGCGTGAGTTTTAAGCCACCGGGTCCGGGACGCAAACTGCGGTCAACTATGTGGGAGTCCAGTGACATAGCCATTACGCTAACTGCTGGTTCCCTATGGCATGAGTTCTTAAGGATAGAAATCACAATTTGCTCAGCATCATATTCCTTGCAGAAATCCTGTTACTTAGTATGCATTCAATCAATGTTTGTTTGAGTTCTAGATGACAAATAACTGCAGTTTTGCAATGAGATTGAGAATATCCATGTTGCTTTGGTTACTACATTAGTGGCTAACATTTTCAGGGTATTGCTAACATCCATTGTTTTCTTTCAGTTTTTTTTTTTTTTTTTTTTTTTTTTTTTTTTTTTTTTTTGGGTAATGATGGTGTTAATAGAAACATGTAAAACAGAATGTACTTCTACCATGAAAGCAACAGTGACCTACAAAATAAACATGGTTATACAGCTATGTTGGAATGTAATTGAACCTATTGTAGTTATGGCATTAAATAAATTGGTTTCCATACTAGATCGACAGCTGTTCTGAAGCAGCAGCTGCTTTTCCCAGAGTAATTATAGATATTGTTTTTAGTGTACAGTGTCAGAATAGAATTTTATTGATATGACTGACATGACATCATTTTTGGAACTAAAGAGATAGCATCAGATTTAAGACGACATATGTTTCTCTTTCTCTTCATTTTTAGCTGTATATTTTATTAATTCCAATTATGAATAGATTTGAGGGAGGTTAAGAAAAATGGAAAATTTTGTACTATAAAAATTCATGGATACTTGAAAGAAGCAAATACTTGTATTAGTGATTTTAAAACACTAACTTCTTTCTAGTGAAAAATATACTGAAGAAATACTACAAATAATATTTCCTTAACTATCCTGGAATCTTGATCATCTTCATTTTAATTTCATTGCACTTATACAGTTCTAAAATACAGTATTTATTTATTAATGTCATGTGTATTGTCTGTTTCTACCTAATAAACTGTGAGGTGCTTTAGGGCAGGAATTGTGCTAACTAATATTAGAATTGCGTTAACTTATATATTCTATTTTTTTTTTCTTTATTTGTGATTGTTGAGCACAATCATAAATTGTGTGAGAAAAGGGGGGAGAGAGAGAGACAGAGAAGTAGTTGTCACAACATCTGATCATGCCGTGATCCCTTTCCTCCAGCCCTCCGGCCTGCCAGATCCTGAGTACCCTGAGCTGGGGTTTCGAATCATGGTCACCATGTGGGATCCAGCTTCTCTTGAGAAGTGCATTTCTACAGTGCCATGGAGTTGGTCCTGCTAAGTGATATATTCTGATAATCCAAAATGATGCTTGTTGTAGAATGGACATTTAATAAATATTTGTTGAATAAATGAGTTACTGGATTAGTATAAAAACATACAAAATGTATAATGTGTGTTTCTTTGTCAACAGTATATATATATATATTTTTTTTTTGGACCAAAAGTCATGTGAATTGCCAGAGAAAAGAGAGAGAGAAGGAGAGAGAAATCAGCACCCATGGAAATAGTCATCCTACAATTCTTTCTCCTCTCAGAGATTTTGGGTATACATGCATATGTGCCCAGCATGTTTTTCAAGCTGCCAGATTTGGGACTTGAACAGTATAGTCAGCCATATGAGATCCAGCTGCCTTAACCACCGTGCTATGAACTGGCCAACGATATAGCCTTAAATTTATTTCTAAATCTCTTCATAGTCAATTATGTCCCAGAAACATAACATCATTTTTAAGATACTTTTGAATAATGATGATTGATAACTCTACGCTTTAAGTTTAAGATACTTTATAATTCTATTAATGCTGACTGAGGCATAAAGCAACATAGGGAATTTCCCATGGTTGGATGGGGTCTAATTACTAATGGTTGTGTAATGTGTCACTATTCTAAAGAGTTTGTAAAATTTCCAACATGTTAATATTGACATCTGTCTCCAGTTTCCTACAGAAATGCTAAGAATGAACCAGATAGTAAGTATTGCTATGGTTTGAATGTGTCCCCTGTGAAATGCATGTGTTAAACTTTGATGAACTATTGTAATGGCATTGAGAGGATGGGGATTTAATCCAGTTATGGTATTGGAAAGTAAGGAAGTGATTGGGCAGCAGGGTGGGCTCCCCATGACAGGGTCCTGATAGTTTTATATGAAGAACAGACACACAGACATTTTGCTCTGTTTTTGCTCAAGGTCTTGCCTTGTGATGGCCTGCTCACCTCAGGACTCTGCTGAGAGTCCCATCAACAGCAAGACCCTCATCAGATGCAGCCCCTTGACCCTAGACCTCCCAAACCATTAGCTGAATGACCTTTGTTACTTATAAATTACCCATTGTGGTATTCAGTCATTACCCACAGAAAAATGGTCTAAAAAGTACTAAAAGCTTGAGCCTTTCAGGAAAAGAATCAAGAACTGATTCTGAGAGACTGGCATCTTAGTAGCTAAGCACATATTATACACTGTTATAAAAATTCAGACTTTGATTACTAGTGGTTGGAAGTTTGTGAAACATAGTTTTGTTTTTAACTTCAAAAGATTAGTGGGCTGGGATTACTTTTTTCCTCAGATATAGAATTGACATTTTAATTCTCTTAATTCAAATTATAGTTTCAGATTTTTTATTTAAAAGTTCACGTTCTCAACATAAATGATTCTGAATATTGGGAAAAATGAGAAAAAAAACCACAATGGTTTTTCTAGAATAGAGCATAAAAAGACCACAGTACTATTCTTGTCAGGTAGAGATGTCATTTTATTAAGTTGTCAGAAGAGTTCATGATGTATTTTTCTGTTTTTTTGATGCAAAGATGCCTCATGACTTTTCCGACAACCAATATATGAAATATGAGCCAGGTAATCATGAAGCATATGAATCAATGCCTTCACTCCTAGTTACTTTGAGAACAATCACTAATTACACCCTTCTCAAGAAAGATTCCATGTCCTTAGACTGCAGAACCATGCTTCATTCATTTGATTATTTGAAAAATCTTTGCTTTTACAAAGGAGATAAAAATAACATATGACTCTTTCCTCATGGCAATAAAATAAATAGCTGAGAAGCAAAGTGTTTAGACAAGCCCCATTAATTATATTATTAATAAACCCAGGAGCAAAGTTAACTGGATTCAACAACAAAAAAAGGAATTGAATGCAGTAAAAAAAATTAAAAAGTATACTGACATGTTCACTTTTCTTTTTGTCCATATGCCAGTGATGATAAAGAATATAAATGACAGGGAAATGAAGAAATATATCTTTGATACAGTTGAAGTCTGACCAATTTTAAAGAGGTTTAAAAGTGAGATGAGGCGAATGAGGCTATACCAGCAGTCCTGGGTGTATTGCTAACATCGTCTACTCCCTGATTATGATTTAACTCATGTGATCTGAAAAATAACCCCCTAAAAGCAATATGATTACAATCTGAATTCTCTTTCTGAGAATGTGATGATCAGAGAAGTAAGAAACTGAATTAAACTCATTTAGTTGGTGCACAGGACCGAAGTCCAAGTTTTCTGATTGGAAATCACATGTACTCTATCATACTATGCAGCCACTGCAATTCCAAGATCTGAGAGTAGAATTATCCTCCTACATCCCCTAAAAGAACAGCCCTAACCCTCACAAATCTGTACCTGACATGCTTGAAAATTCCATGAACATTTTACCCTAAGTGGGCTGCATGTTGTTTTGGCATCCGAGAAGATTATTTTTACTGGTTTGAGCTTAATCATGGATCTACATTTAAGGATTTTGGAGCTTAATTTTAGTGGGAAAACAAGGAGCAGGGAGAACCTTTGGAATGAATTAAACACCATAGAAAACTAGGCACGGTACAGTAGCTAATACTTCACTGAAGTGTACATGAGGGGTCTTCAAAGAAGTTTATGGAACATGGATATTATGGAAACTGCATGGGTTTTAAAAATTTCTGCATCAAAATAAACTTTTGCTCTTATTCCATTTCTCTGTTTGCTTTTTGCTTTCCCACTGCAGATATACTATATGAAATACTACTCACATGTGGGTATAATTATCATGTGTTCTTTTTTTTTTTAAAATACTAATTTGTTATCTTGGAGATATGGATAAGACAAATCCTTTATTTCTGAGTAACCAGATACGTATCCTAGATTCTCTCAATTCTCAGGTATTTTAATCTACCTTGAATCTGTTTTGGCTTCTCAGGTCACACAGGTCTAGCTGTGTTTCTGTTATCGTGCTCAAGCTCTCTTACTGATGAGAGCTGTGCATGGCAGGAGCTACCTTACAATATCCAGCGATAATAGTCCTTGGTGACTGACTACTGTCCCTATGACGTTAGACAGGAAAAGGATCTCATTCCTTGACCAGAAGACTTTTTAAAAAAATTTAACTTTATTGTTATTATTGTTTAATTTGACCAGAGAGAGGCAGAGAGAGAGAGAGAGAGAAGTGAGAAAGCAAGCCACCAGCTCTGGGGCTTGAACTATGGTCAGCCATGTGGGAGTCCAGCACTTTAATCACCACACTACCTGCTGGCCCTTTGACCAGAAGACTTTTACCCATGACTTTAAATTCAAAACAAATATGAAAAACAAGAAGACACTGGCATTTGATAGAAAATGAGTGAATATGGAAGATTTACTGCTGAGTGAAGCAAGCCAGTTTATGAAAGAGAGACATTGTATGTCTCCATTTAATATATACCAACTGTCCATATTCTATGGCAGAAACTGAGAGATTAAAGGATACAGAAGCATGGAAAATGGTTATGGATCTTGAAGACGGTGTGGGAAAAGGTTGGGAGAAGGAGGAGAGCGAGAGGAAGGGAATAAAGGAGAAAAATAGACAAATTTATGGCACACAGAAATGGATGATTATTTGTTGATGATAACATGGGTATCTTGAACTGGACTGGTGTGAAGTGTATTCATGTTGGGTAAATTCACTTTATATGCTGTAGAAATGTATAGTGATTGAATGTATAAAATATAAAATTTAAAAAAATGAACAGATCTGGCCTATATGTAGCTTTCTGATAAGAGGGTTATCATGTTAATGTTTAAAAAGACCTTCTTGGGGGGATACTATTGATAATTACATCAGAATAACAGATATAAACAGGGACTGTTCAAGCAAACTACAACACATGATCAAACTTTCAATAAAGGACTCCTGAATAAAATTTAAAAAGAATGTCCTTTATTCCCTTTTAATGTTTCATTTGTGACTAAAGTTAAGGAAATCTAAGTCCTGCTCTGGGAGTCTAAGAATGGATAGCTCCTCCAATAACTCATCAGTTTAACCATTCTGTATCTTCCTAGGTAGAGACAAGGGCAAGTTCACTGTATTGTGGCTGCCAACCTTATATAATTCCCTGAAAGGGGAATCCTAGTAATTATGTAAAACATAAATTTAAAAGGTCATATTTTGAAACACTTTCCATCATGGGAATTTGTGCAGAAGTTCCTCTTTGATTTTGAAGAAAAGATTAATGGTCTTTTGTTACAAAACACATCATAAGATCTGTCTTCCAGATAAGCTCCTGCATCTTTGTGAAGGATATTTTTTAACCTTGTATATTCTTTTGTAGTGTGTATAATTCAGTGATAAAAGGCAAAAGGTCAACAATGAATGTGAAGCCCCATCTTCATGATCTATTTAGATATGAAAATCTTTAGATAGGCATTTATAATTCTTTTCTATGGCTTCTGATTGGAAACTGTGATGGAATTGTACTTTTATGCAAATAAAAAGACATTAACTTTGGAAAAGATATGTAATGAATCCCTTCTGGGGTTCCAGGAAGTCTGTTGAATTCAAATGCATTTTGGATGCTATAAATGGTACTAATGTGAGAGGAGATGGACTATGTTCAGAATAGCTGTAAAATTTCTGTCAACTTGCAGTATACTGCCACAACTCTTCACATCATATATAAAATGCTATCTTTTTAAAATTTCTGCACCTGTTTGAGAATTAAGCATGTTTTAAGGCAAAATTTCAGCCAAGGTAAATACAGCATACCATCTTTATGTGTTTGATTTTATATAGCTCCAAGTGCAAGTGTCTTTTAGCTTGAGGTTGACCTTTCAGTACTTTTATACTATTTTATACTCATGTTGTATTAACAGTTTCAGTCTATATATACATAGGATTATCCTTGACTTTCACATCCACAGTTTGTAAAGCACTGAGTACATTGAGAGTCTTTTCTCTCTTTGAAATTAAAATCTATGAGACTATTACTATTAAGCACTTTTGTACTTGATATCACTATCAAATTATTAAGAAGGGCATGTTATAATATGCTTTGAGGGCATGCTGATTTCTTACTAATGTGTGTTAGAGAGTTGACCCATAATGGTACTTGTACATAAGAAGACTTAACCATCAGAGGCTATATGTTATTAAATACATAATTTGAATCATATTCATGAAGTATTTTAGTGATGTGATGAAAATACAAATTATGAGTATCTACATTTAGTCATTAAAATTGAGTCTGAGTATGTATACACTTAATACCAAGTGCACTGAAACAATGGACAAATATACAAGAAAGGATATATTTTGAAAGATAGGAAAATTAGAATACTACACTATGTCAAGAGAGAAAGAATAACACTTAATTGTTTTTAATTTAGTGGTAGTTTGCATGGGAAGTAGGTGAGGAATAGATGAGGTTCATGTTAAGACATATTTTGGTGGTGCACTAGATTGAACTTGAGTGTACTTATTGGGGTAAGGGAAAAGGAAAAGCCAAGAATGACTTTAAGTTTTCCAACTTTGATGAGTGAGGAGATTATGCTGTGAAAAGACATGAGAAGAGAGAGGAGAGTTCATGGGTACAGGGCAATGAGGTTTGCACAGTGATGGAAGTCAAGTGACAGAATTATGGAGGGAGTATTTAAGAGTATAATTATAAAGAAAACTATGGCAGGGATAAAGAATATTCTACTTAGGTCCTTCGAAGGACATACTGTGGGAATGACTGACTATAGTAAGGAAGTTTACCTTGTTTCTCTGCAGAACACTAATGGAGAATTATGCCTGAGATGGCCCCCGAACAAAGGTACATATTTATATGCATATTTTTTTTTTGAGTGAAGAGCACTTTGAGGACAAATTGGATGTTTAGAAATACATTTTATGTCACCTTGCAATTATATACATGTGTAATATCGGCTCTTTTTGGTTGTGTTTAGCAGTGATAAAGAAGGAGAAATTCCTCTTTTTGTCACCTTGCAGGATGTGTACATAACTCTTTCTGACTGAATATAACAAAAGATTTCTCATTTCTAAGGGCAGAAATAACAAGATTAACATATTAATGATAATCGTAGGTAACCTTTTTTGGAGAATTTACTAATTCCTGAGCATTTTGTTAATTGAAATGCCTTATTTCCTTTGATCCTCCAAACAGAAGTGGACTTATAAATATGCTCTTTGCTCACATGAGGAAAATAAAGCAGAGGGAGATATTAAGTGCCTTGCTAGAGTTTTTCAGCTAGTAGATGAGAGAGGTGCGATTCAAATCCAAGGAGCTTGACTCTAGAGCTGGCAATCTAGGCCATTATACTCTTTAAAATAATTGTTCCAAAGAAGAAGAATTTATATTTGGGTTAATGCAGTTTCTGTTATTCATATACCATTCACATACAGAAGAAAACATTTTATAAAATAAGTGGAAAAAATTCACACTTAAGGAATTAAAAGTAATGTACCACATTTTGAATGGGATACCTATAATACAAAGCCTTGCCATTTGTAATTTAATTTAAGATATTGTCTAGAGAAAGAAAAGGTCATTTCTAAATATAATTATAGGATGTTAGTGTTTACATTGAATTATTTAAAAATCTTGGTGCATTATGTCATCTAGTAGACAAGAAAGAGAACCTGATATAAATAAATGTGTTTATATATATTTTTATATACTTGTCCACATACAGAGAGAAATTAGATACTGGATATTGGATAGGTAAATTCAAGGCCAAAATACAGTAGTTCTATTGGCTATGTGCTTTCAAAGTTAAGTAGGAGATTGGGTGCTATTTCTCTTTTCCTATTGATTCTAATACTGAGAGTCTTACATGAGAGCTTGAAAATCCAATAGATTGCATTTGCATTATTGTGTTTTACTCTTTTAAGGAATAATAGGTCAACACCAAAGACAGTACAATGTCAGCCAATGTTGTGCTGAAGGTCAGTAATGAGGCTTGCCCAGAGGCTCTGTGGAATTGCGGTACTGAAAGCCTTAGGATTGTGGAGAGCCCAGATTATAAATTATATCCATTTAATCTTTTTTCCATGATTCTCTAAAGCTGCTTATGTGAACAGCTGATAACTCATGCCTCCGTGTTTATGACAACTATTATATTAAGGGTGGAGTGGCTCTGAATTTAATCTATTGTTGACATTTCTGTAAAAAATAACCTTGTCATCTTTTCTCAGGAACATTCCCATATATCTTTGGATTGCCTAAGTCTAAACCCTCAAACCTCACCAGCCTCTTTTGTATTGTGACAAGACACACACACACATACACACACACACACCTACACACGCACATACATATATATTTACTTCTATAGCTGGAAATTTATATTATCGGATTTTGTTGTTTTATGAAGGAAGATCAAAGAAAAGCAAAGAGTAGCTGAGTGTCCTATAACAGAGAACATGAAATATTAACGTGTTAATAGTTTTTGCTAACATCTTCTTTGGAAGAGGCACTATTGGGGAGCAGACACACTTTTAGCATACTCTTTGATCTCTACAAACTCACATTGTAGTCTCTTCAAGAGGCTGAGTATAACCCTATCTCTCACTATATATGAAATGGAGAAAAAGAATGTTCATCCTGTGAATGTACCACTATATACCACATTTATCATTGTTATTATTATATATGATTTAAAATTAGAGTAAAATTATATATAATAATCTGCCACATCCAGGATAATAATTCTACATGCTGTACTAGTCAGTTTTGGAAAGTGAACTCTAGCTATACTATGAAGGAGCACTTTGCAGTGAAATTTCTGTATTCTCACTATTCTCTTTTATTTACTAGCAAGGTTTATTTTTATTTGACTTTTTTTTTTTTTTAGTTTTGCCTTAGGCTACGTACACTCATTAGAGACAGCAAAAGTGAGAAATCACCTCCTGGGGGGGATGGCCACACTGCAATACTTTCTCCTTTTGGGATTTTGGGCATGCGTGCACATGCACCTGGTGTGTTTTTCAAGCTGCTGGATCTGGGACTTGAATTACAGTTATCCGTTTGGAATAAAGTCCCCTTAACCACCATACTAGTGGCTGGCTTAACAAAGTTTTTTCTTTTTAAGGAGCTATATTCTTTTGTTAGGTAGACATCATGACCATATATTTTGGTTTAGATGTAAGTCTTCAGCTTAATGAGGCAAATTTTCTGTTTTCTTATGAGTAAAAAAATCAGTGAACAGGTATTTATGTGGGGGAAATAACAAACCCTAGTTGTTAAAGTAGTTACAAGTATGTGTTTATATTCAGAATGTTCATATTATTTCAATATGTGTGTCTTTCCTAATAGGATATAAAATATCATTTTACATTAGGGCTCTTGAAAGCTAGATGAAACTTACATTAACATTAGATTAAGCTGTTATAACAGAGACTAGAAATATGTGTGGTCTTCAAATAGTTCATGGAAAGTGCATATTATAGACTTTAATTTTTTTGGAGCCAAATAAATTCATATTTTAATCCCATTTCCCCACAAACATTATGAAGTCCTCTCATAAGTGGTTTATTTCTGCCTCTGATAATAGTCTGGAGCTAAGTGGCCAGGATTGAATGAGTGGTTGTTTCATTGCCACATATAGCTTTTTAAAAAAATTAATTTTAATTTACATTTAATCACATGTATCTTTACAGTGTACAGCATTGCTTTTTTAGCACAAATACCATGCATATCAGTCAAGGTAAAGACATTACAAAGACATTACTGTATACATTATCATCAGCAAATATCTGATGTATGTCAATTAAATGTACTTTTCTTTTCTTCCCCTGCTCCAGCCTGTCCCTCCCTCCATTACCCACCCCCTGTATTACCTCTGTCCTTATTATATCTAGTATCTACAATTGCCCTCCCTGCTACTGTACCTTCCACATTTTCAATTTCTACTATGAAGAGCAGACGACTAGTATACATTTAGTGGTAACATGCAAAGTCTACCTTTCATTGTCTGGCTTGCTTCAATTAGCATTAAGTCTTCCATATTCGTCCACTTAGTATTAATGTCAGGGTCTCACTGTTTTTTATGGCTGAGTAATATTCCATGGAGTACATATGCCACATTTTTTTCAATCCAGTCATCTATTTTTTTTTTGGGGGGGGGGAGAATGCCAATTTTAAATAGTTTTATTTAAGACATTGCATTTTCCACTTACAATACTGTGCTTATAAAGTGCAATGTTATTTTTCCTTGTGCACATACATGTTCCATATTCAAGTATTGAGAATGCCCAGTAATTCACTATTGCAGCTGAACTTTAAGACTGCCATAGAATTCACTACAAATTGGCGTCCTTCAATGTTTTACTGCATGGAACATTGCTACATAATCTATGCTTAGGTCAGTTTAATCAACCTCTTCAACGGTAGGTCCTGAAGAAGCACCACTGGATGGAGGAGCATCCTCGCCAGGAAAGCCCTCTGGCATGCCCCCTAGCATGCCTCCTGCACTCTGATACAGCTTGGCGATGATGGGGTTACAGACTTTCTCCAGCTCCTTCTGCTGATGCTCAAACTCTTCTTTCTCTGCAGTCTGGTTCTTGTCAAGCCAGTTGATGATTTCATTACATTTGTCAAGAATCTGCTGTTTGTCCTCATTGTTGAGCATGCCTCGAAGTTTCTCATCTTCCACAGTTGCTTTCACGTTGAATGTGCAGGACTAGTGAATTCTTGGAAGACACCTTGTCCTTCTGCTTCTCATCTTTAGCTTTGTATTTCTCAGTCTCCTGGAAAAGACATCTGGGCTTGATTCCATGACCTAGCGATTATAAACAACGCTGCAGTAAACATGGAGTGTGTTTTTCCGACTGAGGGTTTTTCTATCCTTTAGGTAAATACCTAAGAGTAGAATTATTGGGTCATATGGTAGTTTTATTTGTAGGTTTCTAAGGAATATCCATATTATTCTCCAAAGTGGTTATACTAATTTGCATTCCCACCAATAGTGTAGGAGTGTTTTTTTTTCACCACAGCCTCTCCAGTACTTATCATTATTATTATGATTTTTAAAATTTTAGCCATTCTGACTGGGGTTAAGTGGTATCTCATTGTGGTTTTGATTTGCATTTCCCTTATGATGAGAGATGTCAAGCATTTTTCTCTGGAGAATTATCTGTTCAGTTCATTTTTCCATTTTTTAATAGGATTTTTTTGTTTGTTTGTTTGTTTTTTTCTGGTGGGTAAGCTGCTTGAGTTTCCTGTATATTCTGGTTATCAGTCCCTTATTTGAGGTATAGTTTGCAAATATATTCTCTCAATCTTTGGCTTGTCTTTTCACTCTACTTATTGTCTCTTTTGCTGTGCAGAAGCTTCTCAGCCTAATATAGTCATATTTATCTCTTTCTGGGACTATTGCCTGTGATTCTTTAAGAAGTCTTCTTTAAGAAGTCTCTGCCTTGCCTGTGTTTTTCACTAGTACTTTTAAAGTTTGAGGTTTTATGTTTAGATCCCCAATTCATTTTGAGTTAATTTTTGTTAATGGTGAGAGGTAAGGATACAGATTCATTCTTCTGTAGGTGGATATTCAGTTCACCCAGCACAATTTGCTGAAGAGATTTTCTTTTTCCCACTGGATTATCTTGTGTCCCTTGTCAAGGATCAGTTGGCTGTATGTTTTGGGGTTTCTTTGGAGGTTCTCTATTCTGTTCTATTGGTCTACTTATCTGTTTTTGTACTAATACTATGCTTGTTTAATTATCACAGCTTTGTAATATGTTTTGAGGTCAGTAATACTGGGCCTTTTATGGTTCCAGACAAATTTTATGATTGTTTTTTCTATTTTTGTGAGGAATGTCTCTGGTAGTTTGATTGGGATTGCATTGAATTTGTACATTAATTTGGGTAGGTTTGACATCTTGATTATGTTAATTCTTCCAATCTGAGAACATGGGATGTCTTTCCACATTTTTGTATCATTTTAAATTTATTTTTCTAGTGTTTCATAGTTTTCCTTTTAGAGATCTTTGATGTATTTGGTAAGGTTTATTCCTAGATATTTTATTGGTTTTATAGCTATTGTAAATGGAATTTCTTTTTTCGGTTATATCTCAGTTTGTTCACTGTTGGTGTATGAAAATGCTGTAGATTTTTACATGTTGACTTTGTATCCTGCCACTTTATTCATTTATCTCCTCCAGGAGATTATTTTTGTGGATTATTTTGGATTTCCTATGTAGAGTATTATATCATCTGCAAATAGAGATAATTTCTCTTCTTTTTCTATTTGGATGCCTTTTATTTGATTCGCTTGTCTAATTGCATTGGCTAGAACTTCCAGTACTATGTTAAAAGGAGTGGAGAAAGTGGGCAGCCTTGTCTTGCTCTGTTTTGAGTTGAAAAACTTTCAGCTTTTTCCCTTTTATATGATGTTAGCTATGGGTTTTTCATAGATAGCTTTTATTGTGTTGAGGAATGTCCCTTCTATGCCGACTTTGCTGAGTTTTAATCGTGAAGGGATGTTGTATTTTATTGAATGCTTTTTCTGCCTCGATTGATATGATCATGTGGTTATTTTTCTTAATCTGATATATTACATTTATGGTTTTGCATATGTTGAAACATCCTAGCATCCCTGGGATAAAGCTTATTTGGCATGGTGTATAATCTTTTTAATATGTTGTTGAATACTATTTGCTAGAATCTTGTTGAGAATTTTTGAATTGGTATTCATCAGGGATATTGGCCTGAAGTTTTCTTTCCTTGTCATGTCCTTGTCTGGTTTTGGAATTAAGATGATGGAGGCTTCATAAAATGAATTTGAGAGGGTTCCTTCCTTTAGAATTTTTAGAAATAGTTTAAGGAGAATCAAAGTTAGTGCTTCTTTAAAAGTTTTGTAGAATTCAGAAGTAAAACCATTGGGATTTAGCCCTTTCCTTGTTGGGAGACTATTTTTTACCTCTTCAGTCTCATTGCTTGTTATATGTCCATTCAGACTTTCTATTTCTTCCTAGTTCAATCTTGGTAAGTTGTACATGCCCAGAAATTTGTTCATCACATCTAGGTTTTCTTGTTTGTTGGCATATAGTTGCTAATAATATTCTCTGGTGATATTTTTTATTTCTGTTATATCTGTTGTAATAATGCCTGTTTCTTTGCTGATTTAATTTATATGGTTCCTTTCTCTGTTCTTGATTAATCTAGCTAATGGTGTTTCAATTTTTTTTATCTTCTAAAATACCAGCTTTTGGTTTCATTTATTTTTTGTATAGTTCTTTTATTTTCTATTTCATATATTTCTGCTCAAATCTTATTATTATTTTTTTCCTGAAATTTGTTTTTTGCTTGTTTGTTTTTTGTTTGTTTGTTTGTTTTTCCAGTTCCCTGAGATGTGTTGTTAGGTTATTTGCCATCCTTCTGTTTCTTTCGTTCTTTTTTTTTTTTTTTTTTTCCTCATTGGCACTATTTGCTATGAATTTCCCTCTTATGACTGCTTTTGTTGTGTCCCATAGGTTATAAACATTTGTTTCTTCAATATCATTGGTTTCTATGAACTTTTAAATAGAGTTACTTTCTTCTATAGTTGTAAAGCATTTAGGAGTAGGTTGTTTAATTTCCATGTGTTCGTGAATTTTCAAGGGCTCTTTCTGTAGTTAATTTCAAGTTGTATTTCATCACAGTTGGAAAAGATGCTAGATAGAATTTCCATGTCTTTGATTTTGTAATGGCTTATTTTGTGCCCTATCATGTGATCAGTCTTCAAAAATGTTCTGTGTGGGGGTGAGAAAAATGTATTTTTTTGTGGTAGTTGGATGAAATATTTTGTAGTTGTTTGTCTAGTTCATTTCATGTACGATATCATTTAGATCTTGTATCTCTTTGTTTACTTTTTGTCTAAATGATCTCTCTAGTGGAGTCAGTGGGATGTTGAGATCCCCTACAATTATTGTGTTGTAGTCTATCTTTCCTTTGAGATCTAAGTCTCTCTTTGATGCATTAAAGTGCTCCAGTGTTGGGTACATAGATATTTAGGTGCTATATCTTGGTGAACAAATCCTTTTAGTACTATATAATGTCCTTCTTTGTCTCTTCTTACATCTTAAAGTCTATTTTGTTGTGACTCCAACACTTTTTCTTTGTTTGTTGTTTCCATTTGCTGGAATATCTTTTTTCAGCCCTTCACTTTCAATCTGTGTATGTCCTTGCAAGTGAGTGTGTTTCTTGTAAGCAGCAGATAGATGGCTTCTGTTTTTGTAGCCATTCAGCCAGTTTGTGTCTTTTAATGGAAGAATTTAATCCATTAACATTCAGCGTTATTATTGATATTTGTGGCTTTATCTCTGTCATTTTCTTAGCCATTTTCTCAGTTGTTTTTTGTTCTTCTGGTTCTGTTTGTCTCTCTTTAGTGTTCCTAATACAGTGCTCCCCCTTGTACTTCCTGTAGAGCTGGTCTGTTATTGGTGAATTCTTTCAGTTTCTGTTTATCTGAGAATACTTTTATTTGTTCTTCCCATTTAAAGGATAATCTTGCTGAATATAGTATTCTTTTTTTTTTTTGAGAGGTTTTTGCTATAGGGCGCGTGCGCTCGCCAGACAGACAGAGAGAGACAGAGAGATAGAAAGCGAGAAATCACCCCCCAGAGGGGATGGCCACGCCGCAATCCCTTCTCCTACATTCTCCTCTCGGGATCTTGGGCACGCACGCACACGTGCCCAGCGTGAGTTTAAGCCACCGGGTCCGGGACTCGAACCACGGTTGACTACGTGGGAGTCCAGCGACATAGCCATTACGCTAACTGCTGGTCCCTTTTTTTTTTTTTTTTTTTTTTTGAATATAGTATTCTTGGTTGAATTTTTTTTTTCAAATGTTTGAATACATCCTCCCATTCTTTCCCTGAGAGGTCTGACATTAGCCTAATGGGATAACCTTTATAATAAAGTTGAGTTTCTCTCTTGCCATTTTTAGAATATTGCCTTTGTCTTTAATTTTTACCAATCTTTCTTTAATGTGCTGGGAGGCGAGGAGGATCTTTTTGTGTTGATTCTATTTGGGATCCTTTTTATTTCTTGGATCTGAATTTTTTCCTGTTTCTTTATATTTGAAAATTTTCAGATAGTATTTCATAAAAGATGTTTTTCATGCCTTTAGCAGGTTTTCACTTTCTGGAATGGCCATTATATGGATATTTGGGCATTTCATAGTGTATAGAATTTCCTATATGTTGTCCTCATTTTTTTTTGGTTGTTTTTTTCATTCTTTTTGGTGAGTTGGTCTATGTCAGAGACTTTGTCTTCAAGGTCATAAATTCTTTCTTATGTGTGGTCCTATCTGCTGTTAATATTTTCTAAGGAGATTTTAATTGCCTGTATTGTATTCTTATTTTTTGATGTTCTGTTTGATTCTTTTTTTAGGGTGTCTATATCTTTATTAAACTTCTCTTTCATGTCCTGAAATGATTTTCTCATTTCTTGGAACTGATTGTCTGTTTTCTCTTGCATCTCATTGAATTTTGTCACTATGAATATTTGGAATTCTTTTTCTGACACTTCTTTGTATTTCCCTGTGCTATCCACTGTTGGTGAGGGACTACTATACTTTCCTGGGTGAGAGTTTCCACCTTGTTTCCTCATGTTTCTTTGAGATCTTTGCTGGTTTCTAGTCATCTGATGCATATTTGCTTTTCTCTGCTTATTGTAGTAGATTATGTAGTATTGGTACAGAAAATTTCACCCTTAGTTCCCAGGTGTATTCCTATTGAAGGGCTGTGTCTCCCACGTCAGAGCAGTTATGGGTAACTTCAGGTGCTTGGCTCTTTTACCAAATGTTTAGCTCTTGATGAGGTGGTAGCAAGCCAAAGAGATATAATGTAGTGAAGAGGATCAAGTCACACATTGTACGAAGCACAGTGTGCAGGTTGGTGTGCTAAAAGTTCCAAAGTTGCTCCCAGGCCCTGAGCACAGACTCATTCAAGAGGCCTACCCAGACCAAACTCAAGTCTTCCTGCAGGCAGGGGGGTGAGCCCAGCTACCAGAGCGGTGGGTGACAGAGTCCAAAAATTTCAAAATTGCTCCCAGGCCCTGAGTGTAGACTCACCCAAGACACCTGCCCAGACCAGGCTCCAGTCTCCTGGAGGGTGGGTGAGTACAGACCTCCAGAGTGGACATGCTCAGGCCTCCAGAGTGGACTAGGGAATCCAAAAGTTCCAAAGTCGCTCCCAGGACCTGAGTGTGGACTCAACCAGGAGGTCCATCCCACATAGGGCTTTAATGATGGCCCTATTGTTACTATTTCACAGCCAGGGGAGAGAAGGGAAAAGAAAATGCAGGCATAAAGAATTATGGAAATTATGTCTATCACTTCCACTCACATTCTGTTATTTTAAATTTAGTCACATCACCATGTTGCACTGCAAGATAGATTGGAAAATATAATCTGTAAATGGGTGGTCCCTGTTCCTCAAACTCCAGGGAGTTTCAGGTTCCAGTCCCTGGAAACAGTGAATATTACTCTAAGGAAAAGAGCTGACAGGAGATTTCACCATGGCCTACTCTCTGGTCACTCAAGCATCTCTGCTGACCCTCCTTCCATGGATAGATCTCATACCTCCTCTGCGAGAGAGACAACCCCAAATCCAATTCAGTTACTGCACTCAGCTCCACATCTAGAATCTCAAGGTGATACCTGTCCTCTCCAGCAGGTATTGTTGCAGTTTTCTCAGGTTCACCAAACTATAAGATAAAGCGTTAGGTATCTGTCCCATCTGTCCTCGATTCCAGATATACAATAGGAACAGCGATAGGATAATAAAATGTCTATATTCAAGAGAGAGGAGTGGGAATATCCTGCAGTTACTGGCTCAGAGGGTTTATCAGTTCCTGAACTGGTAAGAGGTTTTATCTCCTGGTGGACCTATCTTGCTGTCTCTTTTCTGGGGTAATTGCCTTTGTCTTTGGCTCTGCCATATGAGATGTTCTGTTGTCCTTCTTGGCCATATTTGATGAAGGTGCTGTAGTATGTGCTCTCCTGGGCACTGCTCGGCTTTGGAAGCCAGCTTTTAACTGGTGCAAAATTTGTCTTATGGTATATATGCAATATGCTTTTTGGAGGAAAAAATGATAAAATATATATGTATGTATCCATTTTCATATACAGGTTGAGTGTATTTATTTATTTCTTCCATGAACAAGAGCTTCTCAGTGGATCCTGGCAATCACACAATTTTCGTCTCCATTTTTCCATCCCGTTGGGATTTTGGGCATGCATGTGTACATACCAGGCATGTGTTTCAACCTATTGTTGCTAGGATTTGAACCAAATTTGGCCATGATATGGCTTTCTTAAGCTGGCCCACAGTAATAATTTTTATATTGATTATAGGTTAAAAGATAATATTTTAGATATTATCTTCGATATATCAGATTAAATGAAATATATTGGAACAAATTTTATGTTTCTTCCTTTTAAAAATGTGGCTACTAAAAAACATGTAGATGACATTATCTTGCCTTGGACAGCTCTACTTTAGGCTTTTAATCTTACAGAAGAAAAAAATTTCCATCCCTACAGACTAGAAATGTATGATCTGATACTTATTACATCTCATCTCTGTAGTAATAGTGTTTATTACATGAATCACTGTGTGTTATGCAGATAAAAAGGAATTTCTTGTTTTATCCACAGTGAATAGTGTATTTCAAGGCATAACACATTAATAAGGACAGATACTATTTATAGATTTATTTTTTAACTATTTACATTTCCTTGTTCATAAAATGTTTACAAATAAAAGTTATTAGTTGAGACTATTTCTGAACTACATTCCTGATTGTATCAGTAAGACAAACAAAAAATCACAACAAATATTATGTGGACATTGACGGGTAGTGGATTCTCCTTCATTATACATAGTTACAATAGTCATAAATATGGATATTGTTATGGGAAATTAGTGAAATATGTGATGAAAATTTTTTTTGGAATTAGTTTGAAAGTAATGACTAGTGATAATTTTTAAGAAAAATAAATCTTTAGATATAGTTTTGATATAATGTAAAAGAAATGGGGAACCAGCAGTTAGCGTAATGGCTATGTCACTGGACTCCTACATAGTCAACTGCGGTTTGCGTCCCGGACATGGTGGCTTAAAACTCACGCTGGGCGTGTGTGCGTGTATGCCCAAGATCCCAAGAGGAGTATGGAGGAGAAGGGATAGCAGTGTGACCATCCCCCTGGAGGGTGATTTCTCACTTTCTGTCTCTCTATCTCTCTCTGTCTGTCTGGCGAGCTCACGCGCCCTATAGCAAAAACCTCTCCAAAAAAAAAAAAAAAAAAAAAAAAAAAAAAAAAAAAAGAAAGAAAAAGAAATGTACTAAATGAAGGGGAATAGAAATCATGGGAAGTTATGGAAATTAAATTATGGGAAAATAGGGAAACCATTTTCTACACTGAAAAGATGTATAGTGGTTAAATGTAACTTTAAAAAGTGCAAAAAAAAATGCCAAGTGAAAAATGATGGATTCTTTTATTTTTTAAGAAACCAATAACCTTTAAAGAAATATTTGGAATAAAAACTAAGATCAAAGTAAGATCATTTTAAAAATATATCATGACCTGAGGGACCAGCAGTTAGCGTAATGGCTATGTCGCTGGACTCCCATGTAGTCGACTGTGGTTCGCATCCCGGACCCGGTGGCTTAAACTCACGCCGGGCGCGTGTGTGTGTGTGCCCAAGATCCCAAGAGGAGAATGGAGGAGAAGGGATTGTGGCATGGCCATCCCCCCTGGGGGGTGATTTCTCGCTTTCTGTCTCTCTGTCTCTCTCTGTCTGGCGAGCTCATGCGCCCTATAGTAAAAAAAACCTCTCCAAAAAAAGAGAAAAAAAAAATATATATCATGGCCTGGGACCAGCAGTTGGCATAATGGCTATGTTGCGGGACTCCCAGGTTGTTGCCTGCAGTTCGAGTCCTGGACCCGGTGGCTTAAACTCATGCCGGGTGTCTGTGTGTGTGTGTGTGCCCAAGATCCTGAGAGGAATATGGAAGAGAAGGGATTGTGGTGTGGCCATCCCCCTGGGGGATGATTTCTTGCTTTCTGTCTCTCTTTCTCTCTCTTATCTTTCTGGTGAGCACATGTGCCCTATAGCAAAAACCTCTTCCCCCTCCAAAAAAATTAATTAAACAAATATTTATCATGGCCTAGCCATAATGGCACACAAGTATATCACTCTTTGGTAGGTTAGGAGTCTTGGTTCTTGGGCCAACCTGGGTATGGTTGTCTACCCCTGTAATCCTGGCTAATTAGCAGGTTGGGCAGGAAGATTGCAAAATGACAAGACCCTGCCAAAAATCCATCTCTTATCTCCTTCCTCATGTCTCTTCCTCCCTCTGTCTCATAGAGAAAAACATTAAAAATATTAACAATGACAACAACTATTTGTAATCAGTAGCATATCAGTGGGCTGGCTGTGTAGCCTAATGGTTAAGAGAGCCAGATCCCACATGGCTGACTTTGGTTTGAATCTTGGATCCAGATGTTTGAAAACATGCAGGGTGTGTAAGTACATGCCCCAAATCTTAATAAGATGGAGAAATGGAGAAGGAGGATCTGTGTTTTAAAATTATATTCTGTTGAGGGTACTCCCTCGTTTCTCTCTCTCTCTCTCTTCCTCTTTCTTTTTCTGATGAATCTATGCACATTCTGGCAGTTTAAAAAGTGACATATTGGGTCCAACAGTTAGTGTAATGGCTATGTTGCTGGACTCCCATGTAGTCGACTGCGGTTCGAGTCTCGGACCTGGTGGCGGCTTAAACTCACACCAGGTGCATGTGAGTGCATGCCCAAGATCCTGAGAGGAGAATAGAGGAGAAGGGATTGTGGTGTGGCCATCCCCCTTGGGGAGTAATTTCTTGCTTTCTGTCTCTCTGTCTCTGTCTTCCTGGCAAGTGCACGTGCCCTTTAGCAAAAACATCTCCAAAAAAAAAGAAAAAAAAAGTGGCATATCATTAAATAAAAGACATTATTTCTGAATAAAAGACACTGTTTTTCTTTCTTTTTCTTTGTTTTTGTGAGATTTTTGCGTTAGGGCATGAGTGCTCTCCAGAGAGAGAGAGAGACAGAGACAGAGAAATCAGTCAAGGGGGATGACCACAACGCCATCCCTTCTCCTTCATTCTCCTCCTAGGATCTTGGGCATGCGTGCACATGTGCCTGGAGTGAGTTTCAAGCACTGGGTCTGGGACTCAAACTGTGATCGGCCATGCGGGAGTCCAGCAACACAACCGCTGCACCATCTGCTGGGCCAAAGGACACTCTTAAAATTAAGATTTATTAGAAACTTATCACATTGTCTTTATTCTTATGTCATTACACACCAGTGAAAACTGTCATGGGTGGCACCATTTCCCGGAGTAGAATTGAGAACTAACAATTCAATTAGACAAGGACCGACAATGTGAGATTTTAAAATCTCAGTATTTTATTTCTGAGAAACATTTTTAAACTCATAATCAGACTAAACATTTCAAAGTTATTTCCATTTTTATAACTTTTTTGGCTTACTGAAATATATGCATTGATATGTGTTCACAAATCTGTATTTTTATTACTCTTTTACTGTCTTTTAAAATATTCATTAGAAGCACCAAAATGTACATTAAAATTCCCCATAATGGCTTTTACATGAGAATAGTTTAAAGATTAAAACATTTTATAATAAACAGCTCTCAAAATGTTTGAATTTTGCTAGCATGATTTCTTTAATAATTGTAGCCACAATACTTTATATTCATTTACTCAGAAATATTTATTAAATTGCACTACTATGTGACCTTCATTAAAATTAGGTTTGGTAAAGCAAATAAAAAGTAAACAACAGGTTTATTTTCCAGAGAGAAAAAGTAATGAATTTGGATATTTTCAGGAGAATAAGCTGAAATCTTGAAGCTTTTTATTTTATAATTCATAAATTATATCGGCTTTAGCATTTTTAAGATGACCAGTGATGAAATCACCATTCTACTATTCTGTGATTACAAAATGTTTTCTAAAGGAAAGCAAAAATTCAAAAACTTACTTGGTTAATATATTTCTAGATGGCTAGATGATACTTTTCCTAGCTAAATAACATGCTTGGGCTAAACAATCAGTGGGGGAATCATTTAAGATGATTTACCTTTCATTACTTATAGAAAATTAATTAAAAATTAACCTTACGGTATTCATTTATTTTGAATTAGATTTTCTTCACATAACAGAAGAAACAATCCAAAACAGAAATAGCAGTGGCCTAAACATAAAGGTTAGTTTATTCTATGAAATCAATCTGGATATGGTTAGTCTAAGACTACTTTCAAGTTCCAGAAGGTCATCTGGGACTCTGAGATCTTTCTCTCTTTGTGCTGTGTCATCTCCATGATGTGCTTTGTCTTCAAGGACAGCTCATGGTTTAATATAGCTTCTGGAGCTCATACCATGACATTCATATTCCAGGAAACAGGAAGGAAGAAGGGAATGGGGAAAAGGAAAAAAAAAAAAATCTAAGCAGCTTCTAGTCAAGTAAGTTCCTTTTTAAAAATCTCTGAGGAAGTCCTACATAACCGTTCACATATCAAGTGATATGTCATTTGACAGCTCTTAGTCAATGAGCACACCTGGCTCCAAGAAAGGCTTGAGAACTTTCTCTTAGGTGTTCTCAGTGCCATTTTGAAAAAAAATCAGGGTTGGGACCAGCAGTTAGCATAATGGCTATGTTGCTGGACTCCCACATAGTTGACCGTGGTTCGAGTCCCGGACCTGGTGGCTCAAACTCACGCCGGGTGCGTGTATGTGCGTGCCCAAGATCCTGAGAGGAGAATGGAGGAGAAAAGATTGTGGTGTGGCCATCCCCCCGGGGGGGTGATTTCTCGCTTTCTGTCTCTCTGTCTTTCTCTGTCTGTCTGGTGAGCTCACGTGCCCTATAGCAAAAACCTCTCCAAAAAAAAAAAAAAAATCAGGTTTACATTACTAAAGAAGGAGACAATGGCCACTGTGTATAAAACTAGCAATCTTTGTTATATAGATTATGAAATATATGACACATATATTTCTGGTTATTAAAATGACAAAAGTAATTGAAGTTATTTCTACTAAGTCAAAACATTTGATCACTTTTAACCAATAAATATGGCAATTTCGTATGATTCAGTCTGATTTTATATGGTTTCTGGCAAGTTAGCAGACCTGAATTTCTAGAACTATTTGGCTATAAATTATCTAAAGTAGTAAAAGAAATACTTCAAAAATCAACAAATGAACAATCTTTTCTACAGTTTTATGATCCTAAAGGAAAATACTATATAAAAAAAACAAAACAGTAAAAAGTGAGAATATGGACTTTTGAGATAAAGGAACTTGGGACTTGAAACTTCTCTATCTAAGTGGGGCTTAGAGCTTCCATACCTGATCCATGCTAGAGATGCGTGGGAACTGTGGCCGAGGTTTGGCCCTCCAGGAAGTGGGCAGTTGTGAGAGCCAACGACATATAAGGCTGTGCCTTACTCCTGCTGTTTCTGCCACAGTGGCCTTCTGGCTGCTCTAGAATAGGTTAGGCTAGTTTTGTTTGTTTCTTTGTTTGTTTTCTTTTTATAAGATTTTATTAAAGGTCTTTACAGAGTAACATCCAGACTCCGGATTTAGCTGCCAGGACCCTGTTACACTGTGGGGACTGGCTGGGGCATGGCAGGCGGCTCTGGCTTCCCACCCTTCGGTTTGAGATGGGGGGTGGTAGGCAATATCTCATCCTTGGGTTCCATGGTGCTCACGTGATCGGGCAGGGGCTTCTTAGGGCCAAGTAGGTTAGGCTAGTTTTTATCTTAGGGTCTCTGTAGTGGCTGTTGCTTCTGCCTGGGATGTTCTTCCCCGGAAATCTGCCTACCTCACTCTCCTGTCACCTTTTAAATCTTTTCTCAGCTCCACCTTTTTTATGAGAACTATTTAATACCTTGACTACAGTGTTTGAAATTGTAACCCTCATCCAATCTCTCACCCTCCTAATTCCCCTTACCCTAATTTGTTTTATAGTCCTGTAGCTTTTAACTCCTTTTGATTTACCATAAAATTTACTTATTTCATGTCAATTGTTTGCTTCACTGCCTGCCTTCTATAGATTATAAGCTTTACCAAAGAACAGAGCCTTGTATAGTTCTCGATGGATCCCAAGTACCCAGAGCAATACTTGACACGATATTAGGTTCTCAATACATAGTTTTTGAATGAATAATGAAAGACAGATTTGAGATTTGAGTTAAATCCTATGAGGTCTGCATACTAGATGATTCATTGTATTTGCTAGCTCCTCCTAACAGTCTCAGGGAGGTGCTGACACTGCTGTATCCTGGAAGGGGGAAGTGCATTTCCAGGACTATAATAGAAACATCTGGTCAATAAGGAAAACAGATAGCTTGAATGATTTTGTTCTTACCCATAAATGTAACTTTACTTGATGCTACAAATCTGATATTGATGCAATCTTAGATTGGATTTAAGATTCTTTTTTAAAAAAATATTTTATTTAACTTTATTTATTTTAATTTGACCAGAAAGGGAGGGAGGGAAAGATAGAGAGGGAGGGAGGGAGGGAGGGAGGGAGGGGAAGCAAGAAAGCAACCTGCCAGGTCTGGGACGTGAACCATAGTCAACCATGTGGAAGTCTAGTGCCCTTAACCACCATGCTGTCACCTGCCAGCCTCTAGGATTTTTTTATTATACATCCCATAATGGACAACAGCATTGTGTTCTCTTCATCTACCAACTTAATGTGCATGTCAAAAAGCAAAAAAATAATGATATCTGTCGCATTTTGAGTTTGCAACCAAAGTACTTATTCTTAGGCAGATGAATTGAGTCAGTCTTTTTTTTTCCCCTGAAAATGACATTAAGAACAAAATACCACTGAACTAGCTCAGTAAATTTCTTACTAAACCAGTGAACAACTAGTAAATTTTATAACCTACAGGGGAGAATCAACAAATAATTTCTTATTCTCTAAATTAATATCTTAGTTAGTCATTACTTTAATGTACAGAGATTTAGATAACACAGTCAGTAAATAGCATATTGCCCATTCTGACAATAAAGAAATAATGGCTGTATATGTAATTCCTGTACCTCATGCTTTTTTGCACAGCATCAGAAGCATGTTCCATATTTTGTTAGTAAATGTGTCATTGAAAGTCTGTTTGACATCCTCTCCATCCAAACACTGACTTAAAAATACTAAATGCTCAGAATAAAGTTTATGGTGTCTTACTACCTGACCTTAAAACATACCATAAAAATTGTGATATTCAAAACAGCATGTACTAGCACAAAAAACAGACACATAAGCCAATGAAATAATAGAGAAGCCAGAAATAAACTCAGAAATGTACAGCCAACTGAAAAAGAACACAAGATAACTCAGAGGAAAAACGAAAACATTTTCAGCAAATAGTGCTGGGAAAATTGGATATCCACCTGCAGAAAAATGAAACTAGACCCCTGTCTCTCACCATTAAAAAATCATCCCACAATGAATCACACATCTAAATATAAAGCCTCAAGGTATAAAAACTGTGGGAAACACAGAGGAAACATTTGAAGACATTGACACAGGCAAATATTTCTTAGCTAAGATCTCTAAAGTGTAGGCAACCACTCAAAAAAGTCATGTGGTATTACATCAAAGTAAAAACCTTCTGCATAGCAAAGGAAACAATAAATGGAATGAAGAGGTAGCCCACAGAATGGGAGAAAATATTTGCAAACTATACCTCAGGTAAGGTATTAATAACCAGAATACACAGAAAACTCAAACAGTTTACCTTCAGAAAAACTAATACTCCAATTTAAAAAATGGGCAATTGATCTGAACAGAAAGGTCTCAGAGTAAGCCACATCAATACCAAAATGAATATGAAAAACATTTAACATCTCTTATCATAAGGGAAATGCAAATCAAAACTACAATGATGTATCACCAGTCAGAATGACTATTATCAAAAAAACACAAAACTACAAGTACTGGGAAAGCCGTGATGAAGAAGGAATCCTTTCCTGATCTGTTGGTGGGAGTGTAAAGTAGTACAGCCACTGTGGGAAACAATATGGAGGTTTCTCAGACATTTTAAAATAGAACTACCATATAACTCACTAATCCCATTCCTGGGTATATACCCAAAGGACAGGAAATCACCTGTCAGAAAGACACTTGAACATCCATGTTTATTGCAGTGTCATTCACAATAGCTATAACATGGATTTAGTCTAAGTGTCCAACATCTGATGACTGGATTTTAAAAAATGTGATACATATACACAATAGAGTACTTCCAAACCATAAAGGACAATGAAATCTTGTCATTCAATACAGAGTGGTTGAATACAGAAAATATAATGCCAAGTGAAATGAGTCAGACTAGTAAAAGGCAAAGATTGTATGTCATTACTCAATATAGACCTAATGTCTGCACTCCATGGCAGAAATGGAAAGATTTGAAAACACAGAAATAGAGATGACAAATGTAGATACCAGAGCATGCATAATTTGTAAGGAGGTGGGGAATAGAAGATGACCGGGGGGGGGGGGGGAATAATTTAATAGACACTGGAATGCAGGTAGATGGGATGGGAGCAAATGGGTTGTGGAACAACATAGCACAACTGAATGAAGAAGACGGACATTGCCTATCAATCTATCAATCTATCTATGTATTTCAATTGTAGTGGTCATTGTTGAAAATAATGAATATGGTATTATCCTTGATTTGATTATCACACACTGCACATATCCTTTGAAAAATCCATGTGCCCCACTATGATGTAGAACAATGAAATGTAAATAGAAAATTGTAAGACAAAATAAACTAGAAAAAAAGGTGGTTTTTTAGTAGAAGTGAGTTATTGTGGTCACCATTTATTTAGTAAGTTGACCAACTTGCCTTCTAGAACTTTGAGATATGAACATCTGTGACAGCTTTTATTTAGACAGTGTTATTACTTAAAAATTAATCTGAGGAATTTTTCTATCAAAAGATACTAAGATCACATTGTACTTTACTAATCTGTTACCTACAGATTAGTAGGTAAAGTTTATAACTTTTGTTTATAACTTTGCATAATAATATAATCTTATATTAGAAAGCAAAGCATCTCTTTAAAATGCTAGTTGCTACACTCAGGTTAATTTTTGTAAATATCACTTTATCATTTTTCTTAAAGAAGACTAGAACTTTATATGATATAAATTTTTTGAAACTTATCAGATATGGACATATGAATAAATTTTTAGTAAATTAAAATCTATTCTTCTGGCTCAGAATATTACCAAAATATAAGCTAATAACTATTTTTTACAGATTAATGATTCATATTTCTTTTCCCAAGTAAATAAATCAGCAATTCTTTGTGAGACCTTATTTTCATGAGTGCAAATTGTGTGTTAAATGTGTGATGAAATAGACTTTAATGATAACATCAAAAATGTACATACTTATAAACATAAGATTTTGCACACAGAAGCTTGTATTTGTTTTGATATAATGAAAATTCACCAAGAAACTGGTGTTTGGATTATGATCTAAATACATTTCTAAGCATTTGTTAAATCCTTGAGTGACACTTTTGATAACATAGTGAAAATTGACTGTAATTTCTCGTATCTAATGATGGTTAATAGTTCAGAAAACAAGCTCAGAATTCACACTTTTATAATGGGGATGTGCCACTGTCAAATCACTTAGATATAATTATGATTTTGTAATCATAATGATAAGTGTGTGTAATTAACAAAACTAAACTTCAAGTGAGAAGAAAATGTTGTGAAAATCTATTTTGAGTGTTAAAAACAGGAAATGTGATATCAGTTTACTATTTCTTTTTTTCAAGAAGAGGTTTTTTTCCTTAGGGCATATGTGCTTGCCAGAGAGAGAGAGAGAGAGAGAGAGAGAGAGAGAGAGAGAGAGAGGGAGAGAGAGAGAGGGAGAGAAAGAGAGAGACAGTGAGAAGGAAACTGAGAAATCACCTCCCAGGGGGATGGCCACACCACAATCCCTTCTCTTCCATTATCCTGGGATCTTGGGCACTCATGAATGCACACATGCACGCACATGCACCTGGTGTGATTTTCAAGCCACTGGGACTGGGACTCAAACCAGGCCTGGCCATGTTGGAGCCTAGCAATGAAACCACCATCTGTTGGCCTCCCCGTTTAGTCTTTTTTTCTTTTAAATGGTGTTTATTTGACGTGTACAGCATGATGTTTCAAAATACATGTCGTAATGGCTGCTAAAGAGAAGCATATAAAGATATCTAGTCACTCATAGTTAATTGTGTATTTTTGTGGCTAAGTCACCCAAAATCTACTCTTCTAGCCAATTTCCAGTATATAATACAATAATTATAGTCTTTGTATCCCACCATACATCTCTAGATTTATTTATTTTACATATTTACAACTTTGTACCTTTGGCCAGTATCTTCCTACTTCCTTGTCTCTCAAATCTTACCCCACTTCTGGTAACCACTATTTTACTAAAATGCAGCATAATACCTGTACCTTCTGCTTCTAGGGAAAAAAGTCAACAAAATAAACAAAAACCCTATTATAATACACAAAGTGATAATATAGAGAATAAACTAGCATGTAGTTTAATTCATACCTTTGAGGTAAAATTCATATTAAAATATTTCGCAAAGCTGCACTGGGGTACTGAAAATGTGCTTAGCTTTGGATTCTTCATGTGAACGCTGGATACTGCTTTTGGCACACCGACCTTTGAACCCTTTTTGGATATGAGTGAAAAGGGGAAGGGAAAAAGTGAGCCCATAATTACCTTAAAATATGAAACTTCGGACTTGACCCAAGGTTAAAAAATCTCTATCTGAATTTGGTTGTTAATAAACTTTAGTTTATTAATTGCTCCTCTGATTTCTACTCACTTTTTCTTACTATTAATTTTTCTCAAGGAATATGTTTGACTTCTCACTATAAAGTAGTGTATCTCTGTTTCTAGTACCTCTATTTAGGAAACAAAATTCTGGAAATTGGAAATGAGGTATATTTTGCTCATTCTTATTTCTTATAAAACCCCTTAGAAAATGCTGAATATATAGTCACTAAATCTTTGGGTGTTAAAAAAAAATCGTACTAAAAATCAGGTTCCCTGTGTTAATGTCCAAAAACGTCAAGATATGAACATCTTCATAGAGTACATTATTTTCTAAAATACTTAAATATTTGTGCTATTTAAAGTTTATTAACAGAGGGAGGAAGTGATATGGTTGACTAGAAATGCCTACTGTGGCATCTGTCTAAGAACAAAGGCTAAAAATGTTCAATAAATGCCTATATTTACAGCGGAGGCATGAGATGAGACAGATAAAGTGCAAGAAAAGCTGCAGGTACTTCTGGAGTACAGGCTCTCTAATTGGAAATGTAAAGAAAATTAATCACCAGAGCCCTCTCCAGCCACAGGGTTGGGAGTGGTGAGAAGACCTCTCCTCTGGAACGTCAAATTCCATACTCCTACCTTGGACTCAAAAATTCCTAATCTGCAGAAAAACAACAAAGCAAGTATGGAGTTAAAACATTGTTGAGAAGTATACCAATATCCCACTTCAGAGAAAACTTTGGAACTCCCATTCCAACCTCACTCCAAGCCCAAAGAGCTTGGCACCATCTTGGAAACTGGCCAGCAGGTAGAGCTTGGATTGTAATTGCAACAGGCACTCTAACATCCCTGCAATCTGATGTCATCTGGCAGAAGCACAGGACACAATACAGAGAAGACCTATGATTAGGGAAAACTGGGGTGGACACCCACAAAGACTAAAGCCTGCTGCTGTGTTGCCTGTCCCCTCAGCCCCAATATACACACTGAAGAGCTGTGTGTTTTGCCTCTCCCACTAGAGAATGGAGTGTGAGAGGATCTCTTTCAACAGAGACTGAGGAATCTGTGCACTTCCCCTTGACTGGTGGGCAGGGTAGGCTTGCACTTTCTTTACCTTCAGACACAAGTCATGGGGAGTGACTACCTCCCCCAACTGAGGCCACCGCAGCACAGCTTTTCTAGACCTACCTGAATTGTAAGTGTGGACAGAGGAAAGGGGAAAGTTTCCTGACAGAAAGGAGGGCACTAGAGATCTCCCTCTGGTCTAAAGTCAGAGATTGGGCACTTCCTCATACCACCTTCTGCTCCTGGAGTACATGAGTCAGCCACCCAACTCTTGGCATGAACTGGATCAGCCTTGTTGAATTCTAGGAGTTTACAGGGCACAAACTCTGGTGAAGGTCAGACAGGGATGTTTGCCCTCTTGAACAACCTTCCTAGGGTCGATTCAGTTCTTCAAGGAAACCTGTGCACCAGGTATTCCAATACAGGCCACAAAAGACTATTTGCTGGGTCTCACAGATAAGCTTGCCTAAAGCCCTCTTGGATGGATTTACTGGGTTCATACTCAGATTGATGGGAAACCTCATCCCTAGATTATAGGCAGGTACACAAACCCTGCTTTGATCTAAAAAAGTACAGCTGGCATCTGGCCCCTTTTCCAGGGGTGTATTGGTTTTGGGCATGACCTGCCATCCAAAAGGTCAAAGAGATCCAAGAGAGTCTTTGGGCCACATAGAATGGGTACACCTCCTCTCCCTGATTGCCTTCACAAGTCCACATTCTGGCCTTGAGAGTAACCTTGCCACTGAAGATTTCATGCAGGTTTCACAGGATTTGCTGCATGATTTTCACAGTAGATTTGCCTCTGGCCTCTGCTGGTTGAACTTACAGAGATGCACTAGAGTGCAGTGGGCTGACTCATCCCGGAAAATTATGGGCAAGTACACAAGCCCTGCTTAACTCTGAAAGGCACATCTAGGCTCTGACCCCTCCAGGACAACCTTGCCAAGGGTGCATTTGGATCTATAGGTCTGACCCCCACCAAGAAATTACAGGGTGGTACACAAGCCCTTTTTGGATCAGAAAGGCATGGCTGGCATCTGGCCTCCTCCTGGACCACCTTTGCAAGGCCAATCTTCCCCTCAAAAGGACAGACAGGTCCAATATACTCTTTGGGCCACAAGAAGCGGGCATACCTCTCTCCCTAACTATGTACGTAGGGCCACCTTCCAATATTAGGGAAACCTTGCCCCTGGGTATTTCATGCAGGCTGCACTGAACTTACTTCTTGGGTCTCATAGGTAGGTTTGCCTCTGTCTGAAAGGGATAAACCTGCTAGGATGAACTTGGGTTCAGCAGGCTGTCTAATCACAGGAAATTACAGGGAGGTACACAAGCCCTGCTTGGATCTGAAAGGCACCACTGGTTGCCAGCCCTCCTTGGACCACCATGTTAGGGTCACATTTGGGTTGGAATGACTGACTTACTGCCAGAAATTACAGGCAGGTACATAAGCCCTATTTGAATCAGAAAGGCATGGTTGGCCACTGGACCCTTGTGGACTCATTTTGCCAGGGCTATATCTTGATTTGGGGAGATGGCCTGACCCTAGAAAGGACGGGTAGATGACACAGACTCCATGGGTCACATAGACTGAATCTGCCTCCTGCATCTCCTGGATCCTCTTCATAGAGCCGCCTTTGGGCCTTGAGGGTTACCTGGCCCTGGGCATTCCACATGGGCTACATAGAACCTTCTCTTTGGGTCTCACAGATAAGCATATATCCAGCTGCTTCTGGATGACCTCAACAGGCTGCATTCAGGTTCAGTGGGCTGACGTGACCCCAGAAATTACAGGCAGCTACACAGCCCAACTTGAATCTGAAAAGTAAATCTGGCTCTGACCCCTTTTAGGTCACCCTTTTCAGGGCTACACCTGGATCCTGAGGTTTGACCAACCCCAGATATTGCAGAATCTACTAAACACATTAGGAAAAAAGTGAGAACTCCACCAGATGGCTAAAAATCACCAGAGAGACACAAAAAATATGAAAAAAAGAAAAGAAAAGGAAAGGAAATACCTCTCCCTTAACAGAACTTAGTAACTCCTCACCAACAATGGATAACCTACGGAAATGGAAGGAAATCACGGAAATGTAAGAAAAGGGGTTTACAATATTGTTCATAGCAAAACTAAATGAAATGCAAAAGGAAACAGGTAATAATTTCTATACGAAGAGATGGTCATTCCATGACATGAAGGAGAAGCTCTATAAAAAGATAGGCACTCTATAAAAGCCCAAACAGAACTTATGGATATAAAGAATATAACACAAAAAATCAACATTCCTTTTAAAAGTAGTTAGACCATGCAAACAAAAAACCCTGATCTTCCTGACAAAGCCTCTGATTTACTCCAAGCTGCCAAGAAGAGTAAAAAAAAAAATGACCATTAAAAGTGGGAACAACAGAGCTGGCAGGTGGCATGGTGATTATGGGCACTAGACTCCCACATGGCCAACCGCGGTTCGAGTCCTGGACCTGGTGGCTTGCTTTCTCTCTCTCTGTCTCTCTCTTTCTCTTTCTGTCCCTCTCTGGTCAAATGAAAAATAAATAAAGATAAATAAAATGACTCTTTTTTAAAAAATGGGGACAACAGGTGCTAGCAAGTGGCATAGTAGTTAAGGTGATGGACTCCTACAAGGCTGACCGCCACGTAGTTTGAGTCCCAGACCTGGAGGCTTGAAACTCATTCTGGTCATGTGTGTGTGGACATGCCCCAAATCTTGAGAGGAGAATGAAAGAGAAGGGATTATGATGTGGCTATCTCCCTGAGAGGTGATTTCTCACTTGTTGTCTCTGTGTCTCTCTGGCAATGCCTGCACCCTTTAGAAAAAAAAAAAATCTCTTACACACAAATAGACAACATATGGGAAATTTTAGACATCGTTAAATGGTCAAATGTCTTCATAATTGTTATTCAAGATGGTGAAGAGCTGGATAAAGGCTTAGAAAATCTATTTCATGAAATATTATCTGAAAACTTTTCAAATCTAGAAAGACATACAGACCTCCAGATCCAGGAAATACAAAGGACATCAAATAAAATCAACAATAGTATATCCTCTCTAAGGCACATCATTGCCAAAATGGCAAAAGTCAAAGACAAAGATAATATTCTTTTTTTGGAGAGGTTTTTTTTTTTTTTTTTTTTTTTTTTTTTTTTTTTTTTTTTTTTTTTTTGTTGTGGGCACGTGTACTTGCCAGACAGACTGAGAGAGACAGAGAGACAGAAAGAAAGAAATCACCCCCCAGGGGGGATGGCCACACCACAAAGTCCCAGTGACTTGACACTTCTCTCTTGTCATTTTTAGAATATTATCTTTGTCGGGGACCAGCAGTTAGCATAATGGCTATGTCGCTGGACTCCCATGTAGTAGACTGCGATTCAAGTCCTGGACCCGGTGGCTTAAACTCACGCCAGGTGTGTGTGCGTGCGTGCCCAAGATCCCAAGAAGAGAATGGAGGAGAAGGGATTGCGGCGTGGCCATCCACCCTGTCTCTCTCTGTCTTTCAGCAAGCGCATGCGCCCTATAGCAGAAAAACAAACAAACAAACAAACAAACAAACAAACAAAAAAAACAAAAAAAACTCTTCTAAAAAAAAAGAAGTGTCAAGTTATTTATTAAGGATACCTCATCAAACTAATCTCAGATCTCTTAGCAGAAACCATATGGGCAAAGAGGAAATTGAGAAGATATATTTGAAATTCTGAAAAAAAAAAAAAATCAGCCAAGAACACTATACCTGGGAGGATGATCCTTCAAACTAGAAGACATAAAACAAGAATTCACAAACACTAGACTAGCACTTCAAAAAAAAAATACTTGAGAGAAAACCACCATTGCGACAATGAGAACTTGAGAGTTACAAATTTGCAGCATTGAAAGCCATCATGGTTCAGCCTGTGAGACATGAGAAGCCAGTCAATTACTTACAATCTGAGTGATGATGATTTTGTTTCTGCAACTGTACTTTTAAACAAGAATCCCAGAACAATATCAAAAGAGTTGAAATAACACAAACTAAAACCTAACTTGAAGAATCTCAAGAAAGAAGATATCCCACTACAAGAGAAAACCCCTACAAACAGGGTGGCTTTACCCGACAGATTTAGAAGTTGCATTAGCTCTATCGAGGAAGGAACTCTTCATCATCACTTGATGTACAGAAGTCTCAAGATGAAAACATTGAAAAACATGGCAATAGGGATCAGCAGCTGGTGTAATGGCTGTATTGCTGGACTCCCATGTAGTTGACCACGGTTTGAGTCCTGGACCCGGTGACTTAAACTCAGACCGAGTGCATGTGCATGCATGCCCAAGATCCCGAGAGGAGAATGGAGGAGAAGGGATTGAGGCATTTTGTTTCTGATTTTGTTTCTGCAACTGTACCTTTAAACAAGAATTCCAGAACAATATCAAAAGAGTTGAAACAAGGGACCAGGAGTTAGCATAATGGCTGTGTTGCTGGACTCCCACGTAGTCGACCGCAGTTCGCGTCCCGGACCCAGTGGCTTAAAACTCATGCCGGGCACGTGTGCGTGCGTGCCCAAGATCCCGAGAGGAGAACAGAGGAGAGGGGATTGTGGCATGGCCATCCCCCCTGGGGGGTGATTTCTCGCTTTCTGTCTCTCTGTCTCTGTCTGTCTGGCGAGTGCACGCGCCCTATAGTGAAAAAAACCTCTCCAAAAAAAAAAAGAGTTGAAACAACACAAACCAAAACCTAACTGGAAGAATCTATAGAAAGAAGACAGTCATCCCCTCTGGGGGATGATTTGTCGCTTTCTGTCTGTTTCTCTCTGTCTTTCTGGTGAGCGCACATGCCCTATAGCAAAAACCTCTCCAAAACAACCAACCAACCAAACAGACAGAAACCATGGCAAATGGTGAGGCAAATAATAAATAAATCTTATATCTCTAATTGCAGTGCATCCAGTATTTACTTAGATTTGGAGAAGGTTATGGAAGAGGAAGATGTTCATGGTGTTCATGGGAAAAGAAAAGCAGCATCTAAAGCTGCAGTACAACAGAGTAAGATTATTTTGTAAGGCAGTGATGACAATAGTACTCATGACCCCCAACCAGATTTTGCAACTGGTGAGGATTTGGAGATTGATTCTGATTTGGGTGAGAGTGAAGATGATTTATCTGAAGACCTCACTATGAGTAAAAACAAAGTTGAAGAAATTAAAAAAAAAAAAAAAAAGTGAAGGTAAAGCACCCAGAGACAAGAAAGAGAAGAAAACTCAGTGTGTAAACATAGTGCTTTGGTGACTTCAGTGGACTCTGCTTCAATTGTCATCAGGTCAGAATCTGTCCTTACCAAAAAGTGTTTCTCTTTCTTCAGAGACCTCTAGGAAACCATTACAAATTTGCAGTCTTCCAGTTGAGAGTAAAAAATGTAAGCAGTTCCCACCAACAGTATCTGGAAGTGGCAGCAACACGAGAAGCCTTCTGGCAGAAATATCTGCTTAGTCTTCAAATCAGAGTCTACCTTGGCTTGTTCAGATTAGCATGAATTCAACCTTTACATCCAAATGCCTCTAGTGGCCTAGTGTGGTAGCAAAGAAATGTTTGAAAGGGTCAATTTTGCTAGTGTGTTTATCTTTAATTTGTGTTTATATTCAAGCAGTATAAACAATATAAATTATCATTACCTATTTTGTAATCATGTCCTCTGAAAACCTATTTAAGATGTCTGTAACAGGTTTGCTTATGAGAATTATCTTCTGCTGCCATTATCTTTTGAAAAGCATATTCTGTTTTCTGATGTATAATAAGTCATTGTCATTAATGGTTGTTAGTTTGTCATGGAGGAAGGTCACACCATGCATACATTGTTCTTATCTAGTAGAACATATTCCTTGCTAACTTTGTCTGGCTTATGGCACCTTAACTTGAATTGTTCAGAGTTCATCTAGTAAAGGCAAACATTCCCATTTCTTTCAGGACACACTTTGTCAGTTTTATTGCAAAGATGTTTTTTATTTTAGCCAAATATTTATATAGTAAGAATTCAGAATTCTTTTGCACATTAAAGTGGCTGCTGTACTATGGCATATGTCTTCTGCTTGGAAATAGATGGTTATTGTATAGCAAATGGAATTTAATGACTTTTTATGAATCCTTTTTTTGTCAAAGCTTTAATAAAAGTAAAAAAAGTTTGGAAAAAAAACAAAAACTTAAGAGAGTACCTCATTAGGAAAATGGAAGAGAAATAAATAGAATTAAGAAAACACAAAACAATTAGGAAAATAACTTAAAAAAATGATAAGACCATACATATCAATAATAATGTTTAATGTTAACGGATTAAATCCCCCAATTAAAAGACAAGGACTGACTTAATGGATAAGAAAATAGGAGACTTTTATATGTTACTTACAAGAAACACACCTCATTGACAAAGACAAAAACAGGTTACAAATGAAAGACTAAAGAAAATCATTTCATACAAACAGAAAGAAGAAAAGGCTGGTATTGCTATCAGACAAAATAGACTTTGAGATAAAAGCTGTGAAAAGAGAGTCAGCAAGTGACACAGAGTTGAAGGAGGCTGGATCCCACATAGGTGACTATGCGGTTTTAATCCCAGACCTCGTCGTTTGAAAAACACACTGGGTGCATGTGTGTGTATGCCAAAAATCCTAAGAGTGGAATGGGAGAGAATGGATTGTAGCATGGTCATCCCCCCTTGATGTGATCTCTCATTTTCCCTCTCCTATCTCTCATTTTCCCTCTCTCTATCTTGCTGTCTTCTCTCTCTCCAGCAAGTACATGTACCCTATAGTAAACTGAAAATAAATAAATGAATCTGTAAAAAAGAGACAAATAAGGTCACTATATAGTATTCAAGAGATAAATTCACCAGATATAATACTCGTAAATATTTGCAGACCTGATGGGATCAGCAGATAGCATAATGATTACATTGCTGGACTCCTACATAGTCAACTGTGATTCAAGTCCTGGACCCAGTGGCTTAAAACTCATAGTGGGCACATGTGTGTGTATGCCCAAGATCCTGAGAGGAGAATGGAGGAGAAGGAATTGAGGCATGGCCATCTCCCCTGGGGGGATGATTTCTTGCTATATGTCTCTCAGTATCTCTGGTGAGCACATATGTCCTATAGCAAAAAAAATCTCTAAAAAAAATTATAGAGCCAACACTGGAGCACCCAAATACATAAAAAAGTTATTGCTAAATTTTGAGAGAAAGATAGGATGCAACACACTAAATGTTAGGGATTTCAACACCCATTGTCACTACTGGACAGCTCTTCTAGAGAAAAAAATAAAGAAACACAGGTGCTAAATGGTACCGTAAACCAAATGACTCTGACAGATATTTACAGAACATTTTGTGCAATAACTAAAAAGTACACATTTTTCTTAGCCTCACATGGGACATTGTCAAAGATTACTCATATAATGGGGCATGAAACAAGTTTTCACAAATTTAAAAGTATAGAAGCTAAATCTAGCACCATTTCTGACCATAGTGGAATTAAACTTGAACAATGGAAGGAGCCTTTGAAAACACATAAAGACATGGAAACTAAACAATTTATTCCTGAATGACTTCAAAACTACTGGTGAAATTGAAAAATTTCTTGAAATGAATGATAATGAAAACACAACTCTCCTAAATCTTTGGAACACACTGAAAATAGTCCCAAGAGGAGTATATAGAAATTAGTGTTCACAAGAAAAAAATAAGAGTCAACTAATCTATTTTTTAAAGAATTATTTATTTAATTTTATTCATTCATTCATTCATTTATTTTAATTTGACCAGAGATAAACACAGTGAGAGAAGGAAAGTGAGAAAGCAAGCAACCAGGTCCGGGACTCGAACCATAGTCAGCCATGTGGGAGTGTCCAGCACCTTAAGCAACATGCCACCTGCTGGCCCCCAAGTCAACTAATCTAACAATGTATCTCAAGGAACTGGAAAACCAAAAACAACCAAAAAAACCTTCAAAAGTAACAGAGAAGAGGGACCAGCAGTTGGTGTAATGGCTATGCAACTGGACTCCCATGTAGTTGACCGCGGTTCGAGTCCTGGACCTGGTGGCTTAAACTCACACCAGGCGCATGTGCGTGCGTGCCCGCCCAAGATCCTGAGAGGAGAATGGAGGAGAAGGGATTGCCACGTGGTCATACCCCCTGGGGAGTGATTTCTCGCTTTCTATCTCTCTGTCTCTCTGTCTCTGTCTTTCTGGCGAGTGTGCATGCCCTATAGCAAAAACCTCTAAAAAAAAAAGTAACAGAGAAGAAAAATAGGGCAGAAATAGGAATTAAAGCAGAGACTAAAAGAGCAATATAAAAAATTACATACAAAAAAATGCATTAAAAAGGATTTAAAAAATTGATCAACTAGTAGGTGGAATAAAGAAAATAGGGAAAGAATCCAGATTCATAAAGTCAGAAATGAAAATGGTGCTATCACAACATATACTGCAGAAATTAAAAAGATCATTAGGGACTATGATGATTATGCATAAAAAAATTGAAAACTTATAAGAGAGAAATTCCTGGACACATATACATAGATTGAACCAGTGAGAAATAGAAAGCCTGAATGAACCAGTAACAAGTAACAAGATTTAGTTAGAAATAGTCTCACAACAAAGAAAGCCCATGTCTTTGTTGAAAATGATGAATATAGTACTATCCTTCATTTGATTGTCACATACTACATGCATGTTTTGAAAATCTATGTTGTCTGTCCCACAAAGATGCACAACAATCACAGCAATTAAGTGTAAATCATAAAGTGTAAAATAAAATAGAAAATGGTGTTCACAAAAGGGTGCATATCTTCTTTTCAAACACTAGTAGTAAACTTCTACTTTAGAGGCAAGAGACTTCATTATGTTTTTCCCCTTTGCCCAGGAGAATATTTAGAAGAACATCCACTGAAAAAAAAAAATATTTTATTGGAGCCAGTGGGTGGTGGGGTGGTTAAGATGCTGGACTCCCACATGGCCAGCTGGGGTTTGAGACCTGGAGACTTAAAGATCAACTTAAAGATACGTGTTCATGTATGCCCAAAATCCCAGGAGGAGAATAGAGAAGAGACCATAGTGTGGCCATGGAAGGTGAATCCTCACTTTCCCTTTCATTGTCTCTCTCCAGTGAGCATACATGCCCTATGGCAAAAACCTTGAAAAAAATTAATATTTTATCATTTTTATTAGCTCAGTTTCTTTTTGCTTTTTTTTGGTAGGATGCACTTTTTCTCAGTTTTTTGTAATATGATGTGATGAGCAATTTATTATCCTTACATCAGACATCAGTATTTCTCTAAGGGTAGGAACTTTCTTGAGGACACAGTTCCTTTAGAAGCTTAGGGCAGAAAGTAATACTTTGAAGACCTGAATGTCAGCAGGTGGCTGTGCCGATGTGCCTGAAGGTGAGAGAACTCATCAGATACTACTCAAGATGTCAGAGGGCTAGAGTATTAGCTGCTTGCTTCTCCTGTTGGTCTAGGACCTTTGTTCTCAGTGTTGAGGATGATTAGTGGAGGAGAAAATAATTTTTATCTCCTTTTTTAAGGAATCCCTCATTTAAGAAGCAAACTCAGATTATACTGTGCATTGAAGACTAAAGTTTTATTCTACATCCAATCCCAAACAAACCATAATTATTGTGAATGTCTTCTAGATTGTGATGTGACAATGTCAGTTTCTGTTTCTAGTGTCATGAATATTTTTATCTTCTTTTGAAGAACTCTTTGGTATTTAGAAAAAAAAACAGGAAAGGCTGATGTGGGGACTAGAGATGATAAAATTTGTGTTCAAAAAATTGCATTAATTAATTAATTAATTAATTATTTTTTTGAGAGGTTTTCGCTATAGAGCGCGTATGCTCACCAGACAGACAGAGAGAGAGAGATAGAGACAGAAAGCAAGAAATCACCCCCCAGGGGGGATGGTCACGCCGTAATTCCTTCTCCTCCATTCTCCTCTCGGGATCTTGGGCATGCACGCACACGCGCCCGGCGTGAGTTTTAAGCCACCGGGTCCGGGACGCGAACCGCAGTTGACTACGTGGTACTCCAGCGACATAGCCATCACACTAACTGCTGGTTCCCAATTGCATTAATTTATTTAAAATAAATTAACATGTGTGATTATATACATATATATCACATCCTTTGAGTGATATTTTCCTCAGATATATCTGTATATATGCACATATATGGAGATTCAGAAAAAAGGAAGGCTATTGCTGGAAGGATAGATATTCAAGTGTAAACTGTTGTTTCCCTGGTTTGTGGCCTTAATATTTAAAATTATTTAAATTCTCTATTCATTATAATTGGTTGCATTTCTTGAAAATTAAGATGTTAGCCAGGGACTTTTTTTCTCATAAAATCTAGGGAAGATTGCTTAGAGCCTCTCATTCAATACAATGAGGTTTTCCAGAGACCTCTTGGAGGAGTGGTTTATATCCTCACACTCAAATCTGACTTCAAGCTTTTATTTCTCCAGGATTTATTTAATTCAGGAATGGTATCATCCTCACTTGCTGTCTTTTTTATTACTATGTGGGATCTAAAATATGAACTACAAACCTTTTTTTTTCCCTACAAAAAGCTGTTTTCACAGGATAGCAGTATACAGTCAACTATTCTGGCAACCTGGAGGAACGAGGAGAGCTTTGTCGTGCAGCAATACTAATAATTTCAAATTATATTATAAAGTCTTTTTGTTTTTTAATCGTCTATAACCTGGGTTTTTTCATCAGCTGATGTATATCGTAGATTTTGTCCTTACACCATCTTGAGTGCTTCTTTTTACCCTTCCCATCTCTACTGTCTAACTCCTTTTATCCCTGGATAACATAGGTAGCTTCAAAACCCTTCTCATTCTGTTGTGTAGAACAGTGCAGTTCTCAGCTCTTAATCCCAAAATTCATTATGATTTTCAGAATGAAACAACCCATTTGTAGAGAACTACCAAAAATTTGGACTCAAAATAGCTCATGCCCCATTATACTTCCTTTATAAGAAGAGTAGAAATGAAGATGGCTCCTCCTATCCTTAAAAGATAGATGATGGGTGGTAAGAAGAGAAGGCTGACTTTTAACATGTTCCCCATTTTCATTTTCTATTTGCATTAGACAATCTGAGGACATCAGCTTTTCAGCACTGTGGGAGATATGGGATCTATCTGCCTCAGAGCATGTTTCGTAGAAAGCTGTGATGGCTACCCCTGGTAATATGACATTATTGCTTGGATGAAAATGTGGACAATTCAGGGGTAAAAGGAAACTTCATATTTTTCTTTTTATCCCAGGAGTTGAATATTAGATTTTTTTCCCTTCCCTTCCCTTCCCTTCCCTTCCCTTCCCTTCCCTTCCCTTCCCTTCCCTTCCCCTCCCCTCCCCTTTTCCTTCCCCTCCCCTCCCCTCCCCTCCCCTTCCCCTCCCCTCTTTCCTCCCCTCCCTTCCCTTCCCTTCCCTTCCCCTTTCCTCCCCTCCCCTCCCCTCCCCTCCCCTCTTTCCTCCCCTCCCTTCCCTTCCCTTCCCTTCCCCTTTCCTCCCCTCCCCTCCCCTCCCCTCCCCTCTTTCCTCCCCTCCCTTCCCTTCCCTTCCCTTCCCCTTTCCTCCCCTCCCCTCCCCTTCCCCTCTTTCCTCCCCTCCCTTCCCTTCCCTTCCCCTCCCCTCCCCTCTCCTCCCCTCTCCTCCCCTCCCCCTCCTCCCCTCCCCTCCCCCTCCTCCCCTCCCCTTCCCCTACCTTCCCCTCCCCTCCCCTCCCCTCCCCTCCCCTCCCTTCCCCTCCCCTCCACTCCCCTCCCTTCCCCTCCCCTCCCCTCCGCTCCCCTCCCCTCCCTTCCCTTCCTTTCCCTCTTTCTTCTCCTTCTCATCCTCTTTCTCCTTTTTCTTTTTATACGATTGAACTTGTGGAATTAAAAAAGTATTGGATTTCTGCCAAATATGGGGCACATACTTTGTAATTTTGTAAGTGCAAACATATTTCAACCTGCTCTTCCTATTTAATCATCTCTGGGTGTATTACCTGGAATAGGTTCCAAGATGTATTATGTGGATAAGAACACAAGTATTCTTTATCAGAATTAATTTTAAAACTTGGTTATAGGTGAGATCTCTGCTGTATGCTGACCTTGATTTGAGACTGTGCCTCTAACTTTGTTTTTAAGAATTACTCTGTATGTAATTTGCTGTCCACAATGTGATCTACTAATGAGGTTACAGAATTTGTGTGACTGCTAATGACTTGCTTTTACCCATCACTGTTGGAACTTTGGACTTGGGGAGTGCTCTGGGCTCCAGACCTATGCTTTCAAGGCTTGATGTTATTTCTGGACCACCAGCGTTATATCCTCTAGCCTGCATTTTTCCCATTCATTACCCAGGGAAAAAAATGATAAAAAAATCTGTAGCCCTTTATTATCTTTCTCTTTCCCTAGTACACTATTTCTCATAGGTGGTGGTGGGGTGGTTGTTAAAAACTTAGTTTCCTCGCCCCTAGATCTCCTGAGTCAGAGTCTACAAGGGCTACTCCTTTTGATTTGAAGGTGATATTCAGTTCTGATACGCGTCTGACATAAGGTGGAGAATTTCTAAGAATCAAGATGTCTAATACAATAGAGATTTTTTCGAAAAATGCTCAAATATGGTAATTTCTTCACCAATTTTTCTCTTTACCTGCCTCTCTCCTACCCAGTAGGATGGGAGCTGAACATAGGAAGGTAAAGACAAGAGGGGTCTCACTTGGTGTAATTGTGATCTGTTTATTGAATTTCCATGATGTTAACTCTTTTAAAAATCGGTTCTTGTTTGAGGAACGTAAGGTGAAGTTTGGCATTTTGCTCAAATTTTCATCTGAATCCTTGACTGAACAGGAGAAAAAGCGGCTTAGATAAGTGCTGTCAGAAAACAACCAATTTAGAGTGAAAGTGTCTCCTTCTGATAATCAAATTTTCTGACGCTTCCCCCGACCCCTGATTTGGCTCAAGTTTGGAGAAGACACAGGAAGGAAGGGAATCTTGAAACTCCTCTTTAGAATGTTGGAGAATAGCATTCTTTATTTTTCAGACTTAGACTTCAACAAAGTTCCAAACCTCAACAAAGTTCTACTCAACCCTGTTTATAAAGTAGCTCTTCTCTTATGAGTTTCCATGTAAATTTTATATGAAGATATGGTACCAATTTTAGTGAAATATTTTTCAAGATGTATGGAGATGACTGCTTTTTTTTTTTTTTAAATTTGAATCATCATCAAATCCAGGTCAAAGTTTCTAGTAATTTCTGATTTGAACCATATGTGTAATCTACATTAATAGAGTCATAATGTTATCTAATTATTGATTTTCCTTATTTGTGTGCTATTTTAAACATGTGAACACTGATTTTCTGGCCTGCCCACCTGGTGCAGCAATAGTTCAATGCTCTGTAATGTTGAAATCCTGATAGGAGTTGGGGGTTCAGTTCCTGGGATGGTCTATATAAGCATGTGCACATATCCATGATTTTGGCTGGGTGAGAAGGCTGGGGGAGGATCATGGCATGAGACTCTGTTGAGGGCACTTGTCTCTCTCTCTCTCTGTTCCTCTCAGGGAAATAAATACATATTTTTTTTTTTTAAAAGGATTGATTTTCAGTTGTTTTTGTTACTATTTTACATCTATATTCAGTGAGTGGGATAGACCCGTGTTTTCTTTTCTTTCTTCAAATGTTTTTATATTTAATATCAGGACTATGCCAGTTTCATAAGTAATATTTGTTGACTTAGGTATTCTATGTTCTGGAAAAGTTAATAAAGCACTGCAGTTTTCTGACCCAGCTCTAGTTTTTGATTGTGGCACATCATAGAGGATTATTAGGCTTATGGGGCTAGGAAGGTCAATCTGGTTGAGTTTAAGAAGTGAAGTTATTTTACTATGGTATGGAGGATTTTTGACTCTTTTTTGGTCATTACTCTATCCTGTATGCCTTCATTTCTGCAGCTACAAGTCACTTGGTGTGGATCATAAAGAAACAGGTGTTCCTTTTGGATGAAAGCAAAGTGTGCCTTCCCATCCCCGGAAGAAGGATGAAAGAGCTCAAAGTTTCCTTTGACACATGGTGCTAAAAAAGTTTGAAAGATCATTTCATCCTTACCATGTTGCTATGGTAACCTGGTCTTCTGTAGCTAATTGTGTACTTATTTTATTCCTTTTTTCTACCAGAATGAGTTGTACCCATGATCAACATTTCTACCAACAAAAGTGAAGCACCCAGAAATATAGACTGACATCCTGTACTCATGGAAATTTGTATTTAAAATAATTATTGATTGTATGTGGTAGTGAGGAGCTGTGCAGCATTTTATAGTCCTCAAAACAAAACAGAACATTTTGTTTATCTTTATTGATATTTTTGCTCTGCAGCAACTGGATTTTGGTTTTAATATAAGGGAAACGTAAGTTTTGTTCCTTTTGAAGGCAGCCAGGTAAGAAGTGAAGCCAAAGGAATGGATGCTTATAGCAAGTCATGGCTTAAGTGCGAGAAATTTGTCCAACTCACAATAGGAACTGAGTATTTCTTTGGTGAGACGTGGAAATAAATTAAGATGGAGGTATATTTAAAAATTCTGAGTAATTTATGCCCTACTTCCAGTGATTCCATCACATTAGAGCTTTTTTTTTTTTCTTTTTTTTGGAGAAGTTTTCACTATAGGGTCGTGCACTTGCCAGTCAGAGAGAGAGAGACAGAGAGACAGAAAGTGAGAAATCACCCCCCAGGGGGGATGGCCACGTCACAATCCCTTCTCCTCCATTCTCCTCTCGGGATCTTGGGCACGCACACACACGCGCTCGGTGTGAGTTTTAAGCCACCTGGTCTGGGACGCGAACCGCGGTCGACTACGTGGGAGTCCAGTGACATAGCCATTACGCTAACTGCTGGTCCCCACAGTAGAGCTTTTTGAGCTGACACAATTTTGCTTTTTAAAAGTCCTTGTGGCACAAAACAGATGAACATAAAATTATTATTTTCTCATGAAAGCGTAACACTTGCCTAACTCCAGTAAAAGTAAGAAGAGAAAAGAACCTTAGAAAAAATGCTGTCTGTGAGTAGGTCTGCACATGGCTATGGAAGAACTGTTCGGAGACCATACTGTTCAGTGACTATGGCTGATCAACACTGAACCACATTTAACAAAGATCTGATTGGCAGTACCAGTTGGCTATTTGAACATACCATAGCTAGCATTAATTATACCTCAGAGTCTGATAAGAATTGGCTTATGTCAGTTCTCTTTGAATATAGATGGCCTTACTTTAGTCATTTTAAAATTAGAGTAATGAATTTGCCTTAGGTAATTAACTCTGAGATTCAGAGAAGCAACTGATAGTGATACAATCATTATTTCAGATGGAATATCTGGATATTCTTGACTGTTCACAGGCAAGGTGGTAGTTAGGTTGCTTCATATTATAAACTGGATAAGCCAAACTATAGTGAGTTGTATTCTTCAGGTTGTTTAAGACGGTAAAAAAGGGCAATGCATTGGTAGGTGGACAGAATTGAGCTTTTATTTTTATTTTAGAGAAATTTCTATTATAGGGTGTGTGTAATCACCAGAGAGATAGAGAGAGATGGAGAGACAGAAAGTGAGAAATCACCCTCCAGAGGGCATGGCCACACACAATCCTTTCTCTTCCAGTCTCCTCTTGGGATTTTGGGCACACATGCACTTGCCCAGCATGTGTTTCAAGTTGCCAGGTCTGGGACTTGAACTGCAGTTGGCCATGTGGGAGTCCAGCGACTTAATCACTATGCCATCTGCTGGTCTTAGAATTGAGCTGACTTTACAAATTACTAAAATCAAGGCTCACAAAAGTAATTAGTCCACAAGGACAGAAAGATAGGAACTACTATACTCAAATGAGGGATTCAAATGCAAGTCTGTTGGTCTTTAAAAGTGTGTTAGTACTTTCAACCAGTGAAGGCGTGCAATTGATTTTGGACAGAATATTTATAAGCAATATTATTAATGCCCATTTAATTCTTTTATGTCTTGAGCTTTAAGAAAAAGAAAATCATGGGTAGTTGAGGCTTCAACAGCCTTTCTCTGTGGCCGCCTTTACCTCTTTGGTTCCTAGATATGATGAGAAGCAGTGGTCTCAGTGGTCACAATAGTCCGTTCACTGATCCAGTTCCACTTTCTAGAAAAGTAGTTTTTAAAAAGACTAGAAGTATGGTGTTGTTTATGCACTCGTTCACCTTTTTCTTTTTCTTTTTCTTTTTTTTTCCAGGCCTTTAAGTAGGAGGTGGCCTAAGGAATACGTTACAAGGTAGTTAATGAAAGTACAATGTCACCTCCATTTTCTTACTATTATTCTGTAAACATGTCCTCACTGGAGTCCACTAGGGAAGAGTGATCTGAGGGCAGAGTCATATCCTTTGTCATCAGACCATCTACTGGATTGTCAGGAAAGTCATAACACATTTTGCATAGAAAAATACATCAAGAATTTCCTGACAACCTAGTTCAAGCACCAAAGCCCATCCCTATTTACAATAGAATAAAAAGTAAAAAATTCAATAAAAATGTTAATGTAACATTATATATGTGGATGAAATGTCTAGGATACAAGAATTTGAAAGGAATATAGATGTGAAGGAAATCAGAAGCAACCTGTTTGGGGATGAAAATTCTGCCTACATAAATTAGATGGTAAAATGGAAGGAGGTTAAGAAGAAATGTATACAGATGTAAGTATTTAATCCCAGGGACATGGGGAGTCAAACCAATCTGTTCTAATAAACATAAACCTGAGGCCCCTATTAATATAGAGCTATAAAAAGAGATTTAGGTAGAATTATGTTGGAAACTGTTATCCCTTAGGAAATTTGTCCAGTCTTAAATCTTTAACCACTCAGCAATAATAAAATTTGACTGAATGTTATACCCAGAAATCTAAATCTGCCTGACATGATAATTTGTACCTTTTGTAACCCTCTTCAATTGGACTGTATAATACTGAGATTTTTTTTTAGAGAGTTTTTTTTTTTTTTTTTTTTTTTTTCCACTATAGGGTACGTGCCCTCGACAGACAGAAAGAGACAGAGAGACAGAAAGCGAGAAATCACCTCCCGGGGGGATGGCCACGCCGCAATCCCTTCTCCTCCATTCTCCTCTCGGGATCTTGGGCACGCACACGCGCCCGGCATAAGTTTTAAGCCACCGGGTCCGGGACGCGGACTGTGGTGGACTACGTGGGAGTCCAGCGACATAGCCATTACGCTAACTGCTGGTCCCAAGATTTTTTTTTTTAAGAGAGGTTTTTGCTGTAGGGTACATTCACCGCTGAAGAGAAAGAAAGCGAAAACTTCCCTGCTCCTACCACCACCACCACCACTGAGGGTGGATAGCCATGCCGCAATTCCTTCTCCATTCTCCCAAGGATTTTGGGCATGCACATACATGTGCCCAGTGTGAGTTTTAAGACTCTGGGTCTAGGACTTGAACCATGATCGACTATGTGGGAGTCCAGTGATGTAAACATTATGCCTTCTGCTGGTCCCAGGAAAATTTTTAAAAATTAAATAAATACAGAGAAAAAAACCCAATAAACTAAATCTAAAAAGAAAATACATTTGTTCAGTTAAGAACAGTCATAATTTTTTAAAAATGTATTATCTAGGGGCTAGCATGTGGCATGGTGGTTAGGGTGCTGGATTTTCACATGGCGTACCATGGTGCAAGTCCCAGACTCAGTGGCTTGAAAAATCATGCCAGGTGCATGTGTGCGTATGCCCAAAATCCTAAGAGGAGCGTTGAAGAGAAGCAATTAGGGTGTTGTCACCCCTACCCCACCCCAGGAAGTGATTTCTCACTTTGCCTCTCTCTGATTTTCTCTGTCTCTCTCTGGCGAGCTTAGGTGCCTTATGGCAAAAACCTAAAAAAAATAAATAAATAAGTAAATAAATAAATCTAATAAAATATGATATCCAAGAATACATATAATGTTTAATTTATTAGATTTATAAGGATTAAATGCTTAAGAAAGCATTTATTAGACAGATAAAATGCTTACAAATCGAATAGGTTAAATGTATATAGCCAGTTTAAAATATTAAAAAGAGATTAGAGACAGGTTAGTTAGGCAGCTTTAACTTGTTCAGCTCCAATTAGTGAAATCTTAAATCAAAGATAAAGAGCCAGCCTAGATCTGAATTTTGGGACTGTCACTTATTGACACTGTGATCTTGTCCAAGTTACTTAATTATCTTGTTATTCAGTTTTCATTTGTAAAATGGGGATAATGATCGTACCTACTCATAGGGTTGTTGGGAGGATTTCAAGAGTTAATACATAAACACTGCTGAGGGCCCAGCCTTTCGTACAGTAAGCCTCACACCCATGCTTGTTATTGTTAAAAGCAAAAATGTTCTCACACCTCACGTACCTTTAGATATTCATCATCCTTAGCAAGTCTTCTATGTTCTCCTCCAGCCGCTAACCCTACTCATGTTGCACATACACAGATAAGACCACTACTCCTGCTTCATAACACTTGCAATGACCTTTAAATGTAATATGTATAGCAGTGCCAGTTTGTGGTTGAAAAAACACAGTCCTGCATAATAGTCACTGGACTCCCACGTAGTCGACCGCCGTTCGCATCCCAGACCCGGTGGCTTAAACTCATGCCGGGCGCATGTGCGTGCGTGCCCAAGATCCCGAGAGGAGAATGGAGGTGAAGGGATTGCGGCGTGGCCATCCCCCCTGGGGGGTGATTTCTCGCTTTCTATCTCTCTGTCTCTCTCTGCCTGTCTGGCGAGCGCATGCGCCCTATAGCAAAAACCTCTCCAAAAAAAGAAAAAAAAAAAAAAAAGAACACAGTCCTAAACCCAAAAGTAATACCAATTTGTGAACATCATTTACTTTTCTATCCTAGGATATACCTAACCACAGTAATATTTATAAATTCTCCATTTTCTCCCCAATATACTTCCCTCACATTCCTCAGACTGGTACTATACCTTCTCCAGAACTTCTTTTTTTTTTTTTTTTTTAAAGAGATTTTTGCTATAGGATGCATGCACTTGCTAGAGAGACAGAGAGAGACAGAAAGCAAGAAATCAATCCCTGGGGGGATGACCATGCTGCAATCCCTTCTCCGTTCTCCTCCTGGGTTCTTGGGCATGCACAAACATGCACCTGGTGTGAGTTTCAAGCCACCGGGTCCAGAACTTGAACCTCAGCCAGCCTTGTGGGAGTCCAGCAATGTAACCATTATGCCATCTGCTGGTCCTTTCCTGCACTTTTAAGAAAATGTTTTTTTCTTTAGAGAGAGTGAGTCCCTCAACAGAGTCTTCTTATGTACAGTCCTACCCCTTTCAGCCAGCCAGGATCATGGGAGCCCAACATGCTCAGGCCAACCTGGGAACTAAACCCAGCCTTCCCGTATGCCTTCAGTATCATGCAGTGGTGCCCTACTCTCTGTGCCACGATGACAGGACTGCTTTTCCTGCATGTCTTCTCTAGCCTGAGGCTGACTGGTTCTGGTCCTTTTTCTTCCTCATTTTTTATACCATAAAAGCCCAAATGCCTGGTTTGACAAGATAGAGCCCTTCTCAAAGGGTGGAGAGTATAAGAAACTGAATGATGAAATAAATAAAAAAAAACAAACAAACAAACAAAAAAACTTAAGACCTCTTTGTTGGATATTTCAATGGGGTTTTTATTATTTTAAAATGTTTGCATTTTTGTTAAACATTTTAGGAATAATTTTGGTTGATGAGGGAAGCAACTACCACAGTAATATCATTTGGTTTGATGAATTTATTTGAGGGAAATAACATTTTTCAACTGTTATGTAAATCTAAGCAAGGTATATTAATACCTTCGGGGGGAAAAATTGTGGTTAAGAGAGCAAACACTTTTTAAGGTGTATTATGTGCCTGGATTGTATGTACATTTCACTTATTTCTTATGTCCACACTCAAAGTAGACATCATTATTCCCATTTTATAGCTTGGGAACTGAGCCTCAGAGGGTGGTGATTAGTCAGATGTCCTGGACTCCACGTGACAGACTAGGGATGTGATCAAAGCTCTGGGATCTAAAGCCTGGAGATCTTCATATCCTGTAACCTCTGGGAGTATAGGGGTGTTCCATAGAGATGTCGCTCAGCTCGGTGAGCTCTCAGTTTGAGAACTTCTCGTGTATTCTGGTCTAATGTTAGTGTGTAGATTACTTACAGGGTTAGTCTGAGCAAAGCTAAAGTCCTACAGAGCTTTTGGTTTTTGCTTTCTGCATTGCTGGTATTGCATTTCTCATCTTTTCTAAGTAATACATGAAACTCATCAAGAAATTCTATATTATAAAGCCTCCCTGATCACAGAGTTATTCAAATTTAGCACATTTATTTCCAAATAGGCTTTTCAGTGTAGACATTGAAGAAAACTTATGTTTAGTGAAAACATCAGTGAATATCGAAAAAGTTGTTAGTTATAAGTACAGGTCTGGGAATGCTTTTATGTAAATTTAATGGAAATTTTACATTTTATACTTACAAGAATACGTTTATGAAGGTATTCCAGATATGCATATTTATCAGAGGAAAATCCTGAGAAATAAGAAAAAGTACTTTCTTACTTTTTGTTTGTGTTATTAAACATTATCTATTCATGATATGAAGAGCCTAGAAGACCTGATCATTTAGGAATTGAAGTTTATAACAGTCTATTGAAACACGTTTTAACTGTAACAAACAAACAAACAAACAAAACATCTAATTGACTGTGTAACTGAACTAAGGCTATTTGATCCAGAAGGCTGAGCACAATATAGACAGCAGTTTTGCTGCAGAATTAAGTATGTAGAGCTTTTTTTTTTTTTTTTACTTTCCTTCTGGAAGAAGGCAGGAGAAGAAAGATCTTGAAAGTGGTGAGGATGTGTGGTTCACAGTGATGGGCTGATTGGCCCTGAATGCCTGAGGGGGACCAGAGTGCGTGAAGATGTAATTCTTCAGAATGAAATGACGGGGAGTGAGTGGTACATTAGAGAACATCAGTAAGATTCATTACAGAAATTACTCTTAAAAAGATGAACAGTATACAGATAGTGATCGGAAATTAGAAAAATTAAGTTAATGTATATTTATTAAAGGGAATTACATATTTTAAAATTTTAGAATTGATGATTTTAGCATGATTTTGTTGCCTTCTGAAAATCATTTATTTAAAACATTAGATTTTATAGGTTTTTAAAAATTTTTAAGCTCTTACCAGTTACATGTAAATTATGACACTGAAACTGATGTGCTTAAAATAACAGGAAAAGAATGTGTTACAATGTTGCATTCTACTGTACTCAGCCATGTATGCTTAATTATGTTGGAAGAAGAAATTTTAAAGGTGTTACCCCAAACCAGGGATTATAAGAATCTTTAGAAATTAGAATTGAATCTCCCTATTGTAGAAAATGATTAGAATATTCTACATGGTATAGACATATAATCATCAAATATTTTTACATCCTCTATATTCCTAGGAGGATTTTTAAAGTTTAAGGACAGGACCCCATAGAGACAGAGAGCCCAAGAAAGTATAGTATATGGATTTAAGTGACTTTGCCAAACAATGCGAGGTTCTATATTCAATGGGGTTCATTCTCCATAAATCCCTAAGTACTGTTTGTTTGTCTTAGGGTATGTGTGCTCACCGGAGATATATATACACTTATGTGTGTGTGTACATATCTATGTGTACGTATGTGTGGGTATATTTGTATGTGTATAGATATATATATATATAGAGAGAGAGAGAATGATATGAATATGAATGAGAAATCACCCCATGTGGGGATGCCTTGCTACAAACCCTTCTCCATTTTCCTTTTGGGATTTTGGGCGCACATGCACATGCGCCTGGTGTGTTTTTCAAGCCACCATATCTCTTTTGAACCCCTCAGTCAGGTGTGTGGGATCAAGCTGCCTTAACCACCATGCTACCTTTTGAGTTGTGTATTGGTTGAATGCAAACTCCTTTAAAATAGTCAGTATGACCTTCTGGTGTGACCCACATGAGGGCAAAATCTGAGCGGGATTTAGACCGTGGAATCAATGGTAATAGAAAGCCTATTAAATGTGAGGCCAAGGAGGATGTCAAAAATAATTCTAATTTCTAATTTACATAGCCAGATATTTGCTGATAATATTTTGCACTTATAAAGACCATTGCTATCATAAAGGGCATGAGGGCTAACCGCGAGGAAAATCACAGGTTTAGTTTTGGACATGGTATTATACATTTACAGTGCCTGTCAGTCATTGGAATGGACCTGGTAAATATGTCCTAATCCTGCATGTTTTGTGATGGTCACTGGGAATAAAATACAAATACTGTCTTTTTTTTTTAAATAGTTTAATGTATTTTAATAGCAAACTTACAGGAACAGCACAGAAGACAGACATTAAAAAACATGTATTTGCATGTAGGACAACTCAGAAAAGTATAGTGAATGGATGGAATCTACGGTATGATAAAAATGCTACAAACACCATTTAGTTACCGTCAATAAGAAACTTACTGGTTTAAAAAAAAAATCCAAATACTGGCATTGTCCAGAAAAATTTAACAGGTTTATTTATAATTGTTATAAAGTTGAACTGCTGAAACTTGTTCGCCTAAACATTAGGACTTGCATTACTGTTTTACATCCCAGCATTTATATTAAAAATCCACACACAAATGAAAACTGCCAATACCCAATTTCTGTCCCCTATTTTCCACTTGCAATCATATACTTAGGTACCTTTTGACCCCATGGGGGGAAAAAAAAATCTAACTTTCAGAACTACCAATAACAAGAAGAAGAGAAAATAAAATATTAATGAAATGTTTCCCATCATAGTGGATTCTTAAGCACGTTCTCCACGTATGTGGCATGCTAGCTGGATGTCTTTTGGAGTAATTGTTACACGTTTCGCGTGGATAGCATACAGGTTGATATCTTTAACAAGGCCAACCAAATAGGTCTCATTTGCCTCCTGCAAAGCGCCAATAGCTGCGCTCTGGAAGTGCAGATCTGTTTCAAATCCTGAGCAATTTCTCGCACCAGACGCTGGAAAGGAAGTTTGCGAATTAGAAGTTCAGTGGACTTCTGATAACGTCTAATTTGACGGAGTGCCTCAGTACCTGGGCCTGAAACGATGAGGTTTCTTCACCCATCCGGTAGAGGGCGCACTCTTGCAAGCGGCTTTTGCAGCCAGTTGCTTCCTGGGTGCTTTACCACCAGTGGATTTGCGGGCTGTCTGCTTTGTATGAGCCATGGTAAAGAGACCTCCTCACTTATCCCCCTTCTTCGGCTGGAGCTGGGCGAGCTAGAGGCTGCGCTGGCGTTGGAGAGGGTTGGCGGCCTGCGGACACAATTCAATACTGTCTTCAAGAAGCTTATATACTGTTGTTAGAAAAAATGGCAGCATTTTTGCCTATATATTTTGTGGGTTTATAAATAAAGCTCAAGAGACCAACAGACGGTGTAATTATTACATCACTGTTCACTCTCATAGTTAACCGCAGTTCGAGTCCCAAACCCAGGAGCTTGAAACTCATGTTGGCATATGTGCTAATGTGCCCAAAAATCCTCAGAGGAAAATGGAGGGATTGCAGGGTAGCCATCTCCACTGGGGAGTGATTTCTCACTTTCTGTTTCTCTGACTCTCTGGTGAGTGCACATCTCTCATAGGAAAAACTTTTCTCTAAAAATAAATAAATAAATAAAGCTCTATGCTTCTATTCTTATTTTCAGTTTTTGCTATTTCCTTTCTTCACTGATGGGTTTAACATTTTAGTAAGTGAGTAAATAACAATTGAAAGGATGTGTGAAGTTACCTGTTGAGAAAATTGAAATGTTGCATTTTGGGGGCATGAGTTATTTGAGATTGGTGAATAATGTTCTCATACAACAGCTCTAGGTAGGCTTTGACAGTATTATTAGTGTCTGTGGGCTGAGAGCTGTAAAAACAGGAGACAGGAAAATTGTGATCTAAGTTTTACTAAAACTATTATACATCACCTAACTTTACTATTATTATTAAATATAATCAATATAATTAATAATCTCTAAGACTGAAGTCTAGATATAAGCATTATGATCATCAATTTCAAAATTTATCAATGTGTGTGGTTTTTACTATAATACCTTATTAGAATTTGGTCATTGTTAGGATGTACTTTTTTTTTTTGGAGAGGTTTTTGCTATAGGGCATGTGCTTTTGCCAGAAAGAGAGAGACAGACAGAAAGCGAGAAATCACCCCCCAGAGGGGTGGCCACGCTGCAATCCCTTCTCCTCTATTCTCCTCTTGGGATTTTTGGGAACGCATGTACACGTTCCCGGCATGAGTTTAAGCCACCGGGTCTGAGACTTGAACGGCGATTGACTACATGGGAGTCCAGCGATATAGCCATTATGCCAACTGCTGGTCCCAGGATGTATTTTTTTAAACATATATTTTGAAAATATTTTTGTTTGGGAGATTCAAAACTATGGTTTGGAATTCAAGTTCTACATGTGTATAAGCGTGTGCTCATACATATATATTCCAAAATGTGTTTTGTTATATAAGATTTACATTGAATCTTCTATGTGAAACCTGGATGGGAAAAGTAGCCCCACTATTTTAAAGTTCATTTTTCAGATTAGGACATTGTGACTTACTTGTCTCTTATAACTGTTATTTTAAAATATTTATTTATTATAATTTTATTTATCAATATTATTATTTTTTAAATTGTTATAGGACACATGTGCCACTCACCAGAGAGGGACTGTGAGAAAGCTAGCTGCCAGGTCCAGACTTCAACTGTAGTAAGCCATGTGGGAGTCCCACCCCTAAGCCCCTTAACCACCACACTACCTGCTGGCCCTGCTTCCTATTAACTCTTTAATGGTAGAATGTGAATGAGAGAACAATCTCTGCATGGTCAGTTCAGTTCTCTTTCTGTTATTCCAAATAGATGGACTATAGTGTAGGGAAAACTGTTCAAGTAAGAAATGTAGTGATGGGCTTGCTTGTGGCATGGTAGTTAAGGCAGCTGGATCTTACATAGCCAATTCCATGGTTCAGGTAAGTGTGCCCGAAATCCCAAAAGGAGATACTAACGGAAGAGAAGGGATTATGGTGTGATCATGCCTCATAAAGGTGTGCTTTCTCATTTGTCTCTCTTTCTCTGTCTCTCTCCAGTGAGCATACATAACCTCTGACAAAAAGAAAGAAAGAAAATTTAATAAGAAAGAAGTATAATAGTGGGTTTCTATAAGCTTAGTAGAGTACTTATGCTTTTGGTTAGTTATAAAGACTTACAAGTAAAGTTACCATGATTATGAAGGAACAATAAAATTGGGTGGTGTATGCCATTTAATAACTACAGTGTTACAGCGTGCCCTTAAGATTTGAAACAAACATGTTTCTGGTTGCTTGCTTTCTCTCTCTCTCCATCCTCTCCTCCCTCCCCGGGTCTCTCTTTCTTTCTTGTTTTTGCCAGAGGGTACATGCACATTGTAGGGGTGGAGTGGGGAGCGAGAAAACACTCCCATGAGGAATGGTCACGTTGTAATCCCTTCTCCATTTTCCTCTTCTGTTTGGGTTTTGGGCATACAGGCACATATACCTGGCATGTTTCTCTAGCTGCTAGGTCCGGGACTGCGCAGCCAACTATGTGAGATCTAGCCGCCTTAACCACCACGCCATTGGCTAACCTTGTGCTAAAATGTTTGACTCTGAAATATTACAATGAAACGTGTCATAAAAATGATCAGGTACAGTTAGAACTTTATTTTGAAAATTAAAGTTTCTTATAGCTCAGGATGTTTATAATTTGTTTTGCTAAGCCGGTAATGTTATTATTATCATTTTCTTTATTCATGATGCAACACGTGCATCTGCACGTGAGAGAGAGCAAGTAAGAGAGTGAGAGAGACGGAGGGAGAGTGATGAGCACCCTCCCCAGGGTCTGGCCATGCTGTAATCCAGTGGGTGCCCAGTGTGTCTCAGACTGACCAGGCTGGGGATTCGAACCATGGTCACCATATGGAATCTGGTTTTTCTAGAGCAGGGCATTATAGCTGTGCCATAGAACCAGCCCAGTTATTTTTGTATGAGTACATAAAAACCATCTTTATGTTTCCTATACCTGTCTGTGTCAGGTAAATATACATGAGAAGAGAGAGGCAGATGCAGTCCTACAACGTCCTAATACCTGCAAGCTGGGCATTCAGTCATCAGACATGTCGCTTTTTTTTTTTTTTTTTTTGGAGAGGTTTTTTCGCTATAGGGCGCGTGCGCTCGCCAGACAGACAGAGAGAGACGGAGAGATAGAAAGCGAGAAATCACCCCCCAGGGGGGATGGTCACGCCGCAATCCCTTCTCCTCCATTCTCCTCTCGGGATCTTGGGCACGTATGCACACGCGCCCGGCGTGAGTTCTAAGCCACCGGGTCCAGGACGCGAACCGCGGTCGACTACGTGGGAGTCCAGCGACATAGCCATTACGCTAACTGCTGGTTCCCAGACACGTCGCTTTTTAAGCCACAGGTTCCTTTCAGTTTTGAATGTTTTTGTTCTGATTTATTTTGAAAAGAGAACGTTGAAGAATGTTTGATTTCAGGGTGACTTGCAAACTGTTTAAGCAATGTATTTGTATATTGGCGCTTCACTTATTACAGTTGTAAAAAGGTGTAAAGACTTATTTCTCAGTTAAAGGTCCATTTGTGACATAGGTGATCCGATGAGCTGACTTTTCTGTTTCCAAACGTTCCTATTGTGATGACTATTACAGAATAATGGGTATGTGTGTGCTTATGCATAGGTTATAACAATGTAGAATGTGGCTGTCATACAAAATACTGCTTAATCATTTTAGTTTGATAGATAAGAAAATTATGCCTCTGAACTGTGAATTGCAAAATCTCTTGTGAGTAAACAACTTGACACAAATGTGACATTCGAAAATCAAATTGCATCAATAATACGGTAACTCCACCAGGTTTCCTTGGAATCACCAGTAGTGATTTGGAAGAGCTTGAACTGACTGTGCACCCGCTCCAGTAACTGCTGCTTCTTATCTGGCACAGTGTCAAATAAACTTCATGAAGATTTAAAGCCTTAGAGATAAGTGTGCAATTGAAAATGCATTCCTATTATGCATTTAAAGCAATGTGATACTACCTTTTCTCTAAACTGAATTTTAAACAGCTAGAGCTATTGGGAACTAATTTCCTGGTTTAATGCTAATTTTCCCTGATCATTTTTATTATACTTCATTGTAATACTCCATTTTGAAATATAAATTTGGAATTATTTTAAGTGATTTTATAGTTGGGGATTATTAGTAAGAAGCTGCAGTGTAGTTTCTTCACCATAGCTTATTTCTGTGTTGCTGGTTTTCCTTACCCACGAGTCATTGCCTAGTAAGAGGCAGAAATGTGAAAACACCTGGTTCCATTTGGCATGCCTACGATCAGCTTATGGCTTAAACCCAGAGAAGAGTCATTTTTGTAAGCAATTACCTGCTGTGTATGCTGAAATGATTTAGCATATGTTCCAAAATATATAATTTCCAGGTTTTTTTTTTAATCAGAGATAATCTGCATTATGTCTCATAGGCACAATACTTTTTTCTTCAGAGTGATGCTCAAGGAAGAAGACTGATGAGGGCAAGCTCTACACACTTAAGTGGGTTGGCCAGTGTCTTAACTTCCATGGGCCTTAGTTTCCTCATTTGTAAACTGGATATAGTAGGGCATCAAGAGAGTCCTGACGTATTTTTCTATGCAAAAATGTGTCATGACTTTCACGACAACTCAATATAATATCTACCTGAAAGAATTGTTTTGCACGTCTGTGAAACTACTTCTACAGAGTATCAGGTCTTACACAGACTTGATGTAAGACAGCGTTTCTCAACTGAGTTGTCCGCTGAGGGGACATTTGGGACACCAGGAGACTTTTCCAATTGTCTTCCCATCCAGGGGTGGGAAGGGAGCTGTGCTACTGGCACCTAGTGGGTAGAGCATGCTGCTGAGCAACCTGCATTGCACAGGGCAGAGCCTCCCCTTCACCCCCTCGAAAGTATTGCCTGACCCTAAATGTCAATGCGTTATTGAGAAACCCTGGGTTAAATTATTAAAATCTCAAACATTCATATAAATCTAAGGAGATTACTTTTCCAGTTTTGCAACTATCTTTTAGTGGCTATAAATGCCTATTTATTATTTAATATCTACTTTAATTCTAAATATGCTTAAAAATAATAGTATTCTCTATAGCACTATAACCTATCTGACCTACATTTGATAAGTAGCCCTATTTATTAACTTTTTAATTAAACTTCATATAAGGAGGTATAATTGTGATTCATGAATGGTCATTTGAATTGTTCAGAGTTCCCAGATTCATGCTATTTTAGTTATTCTTTAAAATATTACCGAGTTTTTTTTTTTTTTAAAACAAGCTTATTACAGGCCTACAATCCATTATTTGACAATCTTAGTCTAAATTTGTGTTTCAGAATTCAGATTTTTTTTTTGATTTAAGATAGATAACGTAGAGGCCAGTTTACATAACATGTATGTTATGTAACACTTTATCAGGGTCTGAGGGAGAGTCCTGTAATCAACACATTAATATTTATTCAGTAAAAGTATATAGTTACCATAAGTGGGTTAAACAGCTCATACCAGTTCAGATCTTGTTTTACCAAGACTCCAGGTCAGGTCAGGTTATTGTTGCCAAATAAATAGCAAAACAAGGCTTATGTTTTTTTAGAGCTTTTGTGAATTTTATAATTGTAGATAAGCTACTATGGAATGAATGTGTGTGTGTGTGTGTGTGTGTGTTACAAAGTGTGTGAATATATTCATTCCATATATACAAATATGTGTGTGTGTGTGTATATATATATATATATATATATATATATATATTCATTCCAATCTCCATCCTTTTTCTAAGCATAATGCCCCACATCTGTGAAACCACGTGGCATTACAAAGGAGCAATAGAGTATATAAATTTTCATTGTACCAGATAAATATACACCCCTCCCCAACCAATTCAGCATTGTTGGGAAGGGCATGTATATTTGAAACATGCACTGACTTAATTAATGTTCCAAGTTATGCCAGACTATATAAATAAGTGTCCCAGTTAATGAGCAGTTGCATCTCATTTTCACAGTTACAAGGAAAATACTCCCTGTGAAATGAAAACACTCATAGAAAGGATACAATTTATAACAAGATATTTACAGAACTATAATTGGATATATCCAGTATGAGAGCAGAAGTATTATTAGTGTCTATTTTAATTAATAGTGAATGCATATGTTCAGAACTTGACACAGTTTCAGGACAATGTCACTGTGACTACATGTTATTAATTATGCATCCAACTTTCACTGTATTCCCGTATGAAAGCTTAAAGTCAAAGACTTGTTTAAAGAAGGGGATGGTGGTGCAAATGCTTGAGAAACTTGGGTAAGTGATATCATGAACTGGAAATGCAAGAGATGCTTCTCAAAAACAGTGACTTTTGCATAAGGACTATGAACACGAAACGTATATAATCCTTACTGAGATTTGTAGATGAGTGGTTTTCTCCCAGCACCGTACCTGGAGGCTCCTTCACACTGAAACTTGCAAGTCTGGAGTATTACAGAGCTATGTCTTATTATAGTCTTTCTTATATTCTCTGGGACTTTGGCCCTGCCTCCTACACCTCATTCAAATCAAATTTTGATGTAGATTTCTTTGAAATACACTTCCATGCTTGTAACCTTTCTACAGATCTTAGATGTCCAGGAATGGGATAGTAGGCAACCTGAAAATGCTCCTACTGTAAAATATTTATAAATACTGTATAATTTTTTTAAACTTTACTTAATTTTATTATTCATTCAAACTCATACACATGCACAGAGAGACAAACTCATACACATGCACAGAGAAAGAAAGAAAGAGATGGAAAGTGAGAAAGCAAGCCATCAGATCCAGGACTTGAACCGTGGTTGGCTATGTGGGAGTGTCCAACACCATAACCCCCACTCCACCTGCTGGTCCCTGTATAAAATATTAAAAAAAATTAATTCCATAGCTATTACCCTCACAAATAAACAACACTTTTAGCAGTTAAAAACAGAAAGGTAAACCAATTTGGGAAGTACCTCTCTGAAATGGCAATAAATGAGGAGAGGTTTTTGCTATAGGGCGTGTGCACTCGCCAGACAGACAGAGAGAGAGACAGAGAGACGGAAAGTAACAAATCACCCCCCAGGAGGGAAGGCCACACCACAGTCCCTTCTCCATTCTCCTCTTGGGATCTTGGGCACACGCGCACACGCGCCTGCATGAGTTTTAAGCCACTGGGTCTGGGACTCAAACCGCAGTCGACTACATGGGAACCCGGCAACATAGCCATTATGGTAACTGCTGGTCCTTCATGCTCATTTTTTTGAATCATTCTCAAGGCATTAAGAAAGATTGCTCTTTATAAAACAATCATGAAAAAATACTAGTCATTAGAAAATATTTGATATCTGGTAACTAAAATACATATCAAATGTGAGCAATGTAGCTAAAATAGATGATAATGAAAATGTATAGCCTGTAATTCTTCCAAAAGCAAGAAAAAAGGCTGAAATTCAGTCAACTAAGAATCTAACTCTGGCGGTGAGTAAAAAGAGTAAAAGAAAAATTATACTAAACACAAGGCCATAAGTTGTTAGACAAAAAAACAAACAACTATAGAGAAGGTCAATAAAATTAAAAGTTGGTATTCTAAAGTCAAACTTGACGTACTGATTAAGAATAAAGAGGGTACGAGGAAACAATATTACACATGATTAAGATACTGTCATTACAGGGAAAATAGAAAAGAAAAGTTAGAATTTTATTAAAAATGTACTGACGCTGCTCAATAGATCGGGTAATTTATTTCTGAAAAAATATCAAATTTTCTCAAGAGGAAATAGGAAACTAGAGATATTAAAATATATAATATATTAAAGATATTCTCTTTCTTCTTAAAACTCAAATCATAAAACCTAGACCTAGATTTATTTATTTACTTAGCCAGAGGGTGAGTGCACTCACAACAGAGACAGAGAGAGAGAGAAAGCAATCCCAGTGGGGTCTGGCTGTGCCAGAACCCTGTCTGCTCCATTGCTTGGAATTTTTGGTGTTCAAATGCACCTGGCCTGGTTTTCAATCCACTGGGCCTAGGGAATCAAATAGCATGGTGGGCTGTGTGGGATCCAGCTCCATTAACCACTAGGCTAAGGGGCTAGCCCAGGCTTAGATGGTTTTATTAGTAAATTCCGAACACTGAAGAAACAGATGCTCTCAATCTTCCATAGAAGCTTATTATTAATCTCATCTTAAAAAAAAAAACAAACTGTATATAATAGTACATCTGCTTTTCCACTTAATTGTAGGCATATTTATACTCTACAATTATGTATGTAGCCTTGAAATTTCCAGCCCTTTTAATTACCAATTGGTGGAAAAATAATTTTCAAACAGATGAGAACTGTTTATGAAGTACGAAGAGATAGAATTGCTATTTGAAAGCTATTTTTCAAGTAGCCTGTTAGATAAAAAGAAAGGCAAGATATGAACACAAATATATGTGTTTATTACCTGTTTGGAATAGACCTATATATAGGAATTTATATTTGTAGTCATCTGTTTTTATCTTACAAAAATGTAAGTATCCTCTATTTATTATATGTATAGGGTCCTTTCTGAAAGATTATGTTTTTAAAGATATGTTTTTATCTTTCAAAGAGCATAACCTTTAATCTCAAATCTTTGTAAACCAATTGTTTCTTGTGGAAGATGACATCTAATCTGAGGTATCTTTTCTACACATGCATTAAGGAATCTTTTGTTTCTTAACCCTCTGGATATAAAGGTTAAGTTAATAAATTAATATCTTTAGTAGATTTCTTGTGTTAAAAATGGCATGTAAAAGTAATTTTTTTTTCATGACAATATGCTAAGAGGCAATTTATTAGGGGAACTATATTTAGTAATTCAAAAGCAAAATTCCTAAATTAGACTTTTGGCCATTCAATTTCAGAATGATCAGGTTGGGTTTATTCCAAGAATTCAAGGGTAATTAACAAACACATCTATAAATAGGTTGAAAGAGACAAGTCACAGGTTTTAAAAAGATGAAGCAAAAGCTTCTTAAAGCAAGTTAGGGAGCTAAACAGCGAGGCAGTGGTATAATGCAACTCAATGGAAGACTGACCCATAAGGGAAGGTTGCAGGTTTGGTCTGGAGACCTCTCTGAGTATGCCAAACACACATGTACCCATGATCTGGACCCCAGCTGAAGCTGGGGCTGGATCATGGCATTAACATCTTGTTGGCGGTGTCATCTCTCTCTCGTTCTTGCTCATGGAAGAAATAAGTAAGATTAACCTAAAAAAAATCAACACCATTAATGATAAAATCTTAGTGCCAGCAGTTGGTGTGGTGGTTAAGGTGCTGGACTACCTCATGGCCCTCCGCAATTTGAGTCCCAGACCCGATGACTTGAAAATCATGCTGGGTGCATGTGCGTGCATGTCCAAAATCCCGAGGGGAGAATGGAGAAGGGATGGTGGCAATGATGTGCCTTTGGGAAGTGATTTCTCCCTTTCTCTCTCTCTGTGCTTCTGTAGCAAGTGCATGCGCCCTTAAAAAAAAATCTCTTGCTGGGACCAGCAGTTGGCGTAATGGCTATGTCTCTGGACTCCTATGTAGTCGACTGCAGTTCAAGTCCCGGACCCGATGGCTTGAACTCACACTGGGCGAGTGTGAGTGCATGGCCAAGATCATGAGAGGAGAATGGAGGAGAAGGGATTGTGGTGTGGCCATTTCCCCTGGGGGATGATTTCTCGCTTTCTATCTCTCTGTTTCTCTCTGTCTTTCTGGTGAGCATATGCACCCTATAGCAAAAACCTCTCAAAACAAAACACTCTTACTAAACTATAGATAAATAAATGAATTATATATACTAAAACTCATAGGAATATCATTCATGAGTGCTGTTCTGTCACAACTTCCTCGTAAGTAGTAGCAGAAATAAACAGGTTTTCCTGCTGAGCAAATGAAATTTTTACTACTAAAGATTTCAGTAGGAGTGAAGCCCATGTGAGTGCTCCGGCTTCTGTATGCTGGTGTTTCAGACCACAGTCCACTTTGCTGATACCAAGGCCTAATCTCCTTTTCCCAGAACAGGTGTTAATTCCTCAAACTAGGTGGCAGTTTTTGGCAGAGTTTTGAATCCACGATTTTAGCTTACTTGTATTTTTATCTGACTTGTAGAGATTTTCTATACTTTTAACTGAGTCTTAAAATGCTATTTAAACCATGTCAATTGTAATTTATCCAGCATCCAGATGTTTTGTAGAAACTAGTGGGTCATCAGAAAAGTAATGACACATTTTTGCATAGAAGAACATAAAAAAAAAGTCATGACTTTTCTGACAACCCAGTATGAACATTTAGCACTAGTTCTATGTAATTATTATTAAATATTTTAGGGAACTCGACTGTGCAAATAGTTACAAATACTTTTCCCAATTAGTCATTTGCATTTGGCAAGGAAATACAAAAGTGACACTAAGTGAAACAATTTATTGGTCAGCACATGCAACCGTGCCTGGCACAGAGCAAGTGCCCAGTGAATATTCCGTTTGCTGGTTGTTTTGTATCTACTCCTCCTCAAGGACCACCCCACATATATCTATGATATGTACATCATAACATCCAGTTGGATAAGTTAATAGATAACGGAAGAAAAGATCCTAAAATGTGTAAAAGCAAAAAAAAAAAAAAAAAAAAAAAAAAAAAAAGAAAAAAAAAGAGAGAGAAAACATTTTCTAATAGATTTAACAAGAAAGGAGTAAGATCTATATGAAATAATTTCTAAATCACTTGTACAGAGCATCCAAGATATAAAGATTTCTAGTGTATCTGGAGAAAACAACTTTACCTCATAAATTGACAGCTCTCTCAGATGAATTAATTTATAAGTTTAATAGAATTTTAATTAATATGGTAGCAGGAAAAGCTTATAAGCTGGAAAAACTAATTCTAAAGTTTATAGAAAAAAATAAGAATGGCTAGAAATGAGTTTATGTGTTGAGGGTATGCTAGGTGGTGTTATATATAAAAGCACATGTTTATCTTTAGTCATTAAAAAGAGACTCATCCAAAATTATAGTTGGAGATTTCAAAACACTTTTTTTGCAAGACAAGTAAGGAAAAGGAAGACTTGAAAAATGCTACCAACCAATTAGACTTAATTGATATTTATATATTGCTCCTGGTATTGTGTTTCAATAGACATAATGAAATGTAACACAAAGTCCAGAAATACATGCCAAGGGACCAGCAGTTAGCATAATGGCTATATTGCTGGACTTCCATGTAGTCGACCACAATTTGAGTCCCGGACCTGGTGGCTTAAACTCACACTGGGTGCGTGTGCATGTGTGCCCAAGATCCAGAGAGGAGAACGAAGGAGAACGGATTGCGGTGTGGTCATCCCCCCCCCGGGGGGTGATTTTTCACTTTCTGTCTCTCTGTCTCTGTCTCTTTGGTGAGTGCACACCCCCTATAGCAAAAACCTCTTCAAAAAAAAAGAAAAAAAATACATGTCAATAATCATGGGAATTTAATTAATGATAAAAATGGCATTTAAGCTCAGTAGTAAAAAAATGGATTTAATATATGACTTTAGAAAAATAAATAGGCATCTGGAAAAAAATTGGTTCCTCTTCTAACATCAGAAAACCTAGAATTTATCGAATAGCCAGATATTTTTTATAGCCATGAAAATATTAGAAGAAACCATGGAACAGTATTTTTATAGTCTACAAGTGGGATAGTCCTTTTAAAATATGACTCTAAGCCTAGAGATAATAATAATAATAATAAAAAAACACTTGGGAAAGTATTTATAACTCATATTATAATGGAGGCTTAATTTCTTTAATATTAAAAAAACCTGTTATAAACCACTAAAAGAGACCTAGCAACACAATAGAAAAATAGTTTCTCCTAGGAAAGAAAATACAAATAGCTTTCAAACATATGAAAATCTCCTTAATACCATACATAATAAAAATACAAATGAGAACTTTCCTTTACCATACACCACTAAATTTGATTCACCATGTGTCAAGAAATGATAGGGTATGTCTTAGTATTAGGGAAAAAAATGAGTCTGGACCATTGTATATATTGATTGGATGGATAAAAAAGGAGGAATGGGACAACAATGGAAGAGGAAAATGTTAAGGTTTTAAAATAATCCTGATGAGAGATGATGGTGTAACAACTTAAAGCTTTTGTAATTTCAATGATGAGAAATGTCTAGTTAGGGAGATAAAGGTGACTGGGTATAATGGAATTAGATGCAAGGAGTAATAGACAGAGATTTAGAAATGACTCGTTTTCTGTCCTAAGCAATTGCGTGGATGTGAACAGTTGTGTTAGCTTGAAAGAAATCCCTAGGCTCTAGAAGGGAACATAGCCCAGCTGACACCTAAGTTTTAGTCACATGAAACCTTGAATCAGGACCTAGCTATGACTTGCTTGACTTGTAATCCACAGAATCTGTGAGGTAATAAATATATAATTGTGCTAGTTTATTATATAGCAATAGAAAAACAATACAAATGTACACTTAAAAATAAATTATATTCTACATTGGAGGAGTAGTGTCATATGAATATCAATTAGGTCCCCTTGGTTGATAGTTTTTCAAGTCTTTGCTTTTCTTTTTTTAATTTAATTTTATTTATCTTTTATTTTATTTTATTTTAGTGTCTTTTATACATTCAATCACATACATCACTTAGCTTGTAAAGTGAATGTTCCAACATGAATATATTTCTCACCAGTCCAGTTGGGGATACTATACACCTTATCATCAATAGATAATAACCCATTTCTGTATCCCATAAATGTCTTGCCTCTCTATTTTTCTCCTTAATATCTTTCCTCAGACTCTCCTCCTTCTCCCACCCTCTTCCCACACTGTATCTGGTATTTATAACCAGATATCTATATACATTTTCTATGTTTCTATATCTTCCAGTCTTTCAGTTTCAGCCATAGAGTGTGGACAGTCGGTTTATATTCAGTGGAGACATACAATATCTCTCCTTCATAGTCTGGCTTGCTTCACTCGGCATAAAATCTTCCATATTCATCCACTTTCTATCAAAAGCCAGGGTCTTGTTTTTTTATGACTGAGAGTACTCCATAGAATTTATGTGCCACACTTTTTCAATCCATTCTTCTGTTTGTGGACATTTGATTAATTCCATGTCTTAGCAATTATGAATAATGCCACAATAAACATAGATGTGCAAGAACTTTTCTGACTAAGTGTTCTTCTATCCTTTGGGTGGATAACCAAGAGTGAGATTGTTGGATCATATGGTAGTTTTATTTGCAGATCTTTGAGGAATCTCCATGTTGTTCTCCACAGTGGCTGGACCAATTTACATTCTCACCAGCAATATAGGAGAGTTCCCCTTTTCCCACATCCCTGCTGGCACTTAACTTTTTTTTTTTTTTTTTTCCTTTTTAAATCTTAGTCATTCTGACTGGGGTTAGGTGGTATCTCATTGTGGTTTTGATCCACATCCTCCTTATGATGAAGGATGTTAAGCATTTTTTCATATGCATTTTGTTCGTATGTCTTCCTTAGAGAATTGTTTATTCAGCTCATTTTCTCATCTTTTAATTGGGTTGGTAAGTTTTTTGGGGGTAAGCCGCTTGAGTTCCCTGTGTATTCTGGTTATCAGTCCCTTATCTGAAGCATAGTCTACAAAAATGTTTTCCCATTCTGAGGGCTGTTGATTCACACTAATTGCTGTGTCTTTTGCCATGCAGAAAATTCTTAATCTGATGTCCCTCTTGTCTATTTTTTGGGATAATTGATTGTGCTTTGGGGGTCTTATTTAAGAAATCTTTGCCTATCCCAGTGTCTCCCAGAGTTTCCACATGTTTTCTAGCAGTAGTTTTATAGTTGGAGGTCTTAAGTTTAGATCTTTGAGCGACTTTGAGTTGATTTTTGCCAGTGGTGAGAGGTAGTGGTTCAGATTCATCTTTCTGCAGGTGGATACCCAGTTTTTTTTCAGCACTATTTGTTATAGAGGTTTCCCTTTTCCCAGTGGAGTGACTGGTACCCTTTGTCAAAAATCAGTTGGCTGTATTTTTTTTTTAGGGTTTATTTCTGGAGTGTTTACTTTGTTCCATTGATCCACATGTCTGTTTTTGTGCCAGTACTGTGCTGTTTTGATTATCATAGCTCTATAGTATATTTTAGGGTCAGGGAGTGCCGCCCACTCCACTCTTCTTGTGCAGGATTGCTTTGGCAATTGCTTTTATGATTATAGACAAATTCTATTATTGACTTTTCTAGATCTGTGAAGAAGGTCTCTGGTACTGATTGGGATTCCATTAAATATGTAGATTAATTTGGGTAGAATTGCCATTTTGATTATACTAATTCTTCAAATCCAGGAACATGGGATGTTCTTCCATTTCTTTGTGTCATTTTTAATTTTTTCTTCACTTTTCATACTTGTGTTATAATAGAAGTGTCTTGAAATTTCCAGCTATGCTTTTGGGATGTTTTCTTTCTTTTATTTTAAAGATCTTTTTAGTAGGTGCAGGCACATCAATTGAATTGATGAATTGATTTTTTTGTTTATTTATTTTTTTAATTTGCTAGGAGGTACATGCACTTGCTGGGGGAGAGAGGTAGAAAAAGAGAGAGGAAAAGTGAGAAAACATCCCCAGCAGGGATGGCTATACCACAATTTCTTCTCCATTTCTCCTTTCTGAATTTTGGGCATATATGTACATATACCTGGTGTGCTTTTCAAGCCACTGGGTCTAGTACTCCGGTGATGAAGTCAGATATGTGGGATTTAGCCACCTTAACCACCATACTATTGGCTGGCCTGATGAGTTATTTTATTGTTATGAATGTTTATCTTTTTCCCTGATAAAATTCTCATCCTAATTTACTTGATGTTAGTTCTACCAGTCTTGGGTTCTTTTAATTAATGTTTTATGGTGTATCAGTTTTAATCCCTTTATGTTTAATCTTTCTGTATTTTCAGATTTAAAGTGTATTTCATGGTGCCAAACTATGTTAAATATTACTTTTTTAATATACTTTAAATTTCTGCTGTCTTTCTGTTTTCCTCCTTTTTTCCCTCTTTCCTCTCCCCTCTCTCCGATCCCTCTTTCCAAAGAGACAGAAAATGAGAGACACCTGACAAAGTGTCACCACTCTGAGATCACCCCAGCCTTCTAGGCAGCAGTAGATGTCAGACTGGCCCAGGATCCAAAACCACGGTTCCCCTACGGCTCCAGTATCACACAGCAGCATGCTATACCATGTGCCGCCACGGCTAAGCCAATTTTGCCTTTTAATGAGAGTGTCTGGGCTATTTACCTTTAATATAGTTTCTGATATGTAGATTTAAGTGCACCATATTCTTCTTTGGTTCTACCTGTCCCCTGTGTCATTTTCCCTCATTAACATATTTTTATATCATTTTATCTCTGTTAAACACTTTTTAGTTATATCTTATTTTCTAGTTATCCTAGCATTTGTAAAATGCACTTTTAAACATATTATTTTCTGTATTTATATTGTACTACTTAAGGTATGATGTAAATTTTTGTACACTTCTTTCTTCCATTTCTTCTGTTTTCATTGTCATACATTTTGTTTCATTATATGTTCACTTATTGCCAGAGGGTATATGTGCTTACCAGAAAGGGACAGAGAGACAGAGATAAAGAAAGTACACCCCCCCCCATAGGGTGTGTTCATGTTGCAATCCTTTCTTCTCCATTTCTCCATCTTGTCAGCATTTGGGGAATGCATGCATAGGTGTCCAGTGTGTTTTGTAAATTGCTCGGATTGGGAGTCTAACTGTGGTTTACCATGTGGGATAAGGTTCCCTTAACCACTCGGCAATGGGGATAACCCTCTATATATGTTATAAATCTCATAATATATTTTTATTAATTTTTCTACTTCCACTAATAATAAATTACCACAAATTTAATGACTTGCACGGTATAAATTTATTATCTTACAGTTCTTAAGTCAGAAGTCTGAAATGAGTTATCACTGGGCTAATGTCAAGGGGTTGGTGGGCTGCACAGCTTTCTGAAGGCTCTAAGGAAGAATCTGTTTTCTGCTCATTTGGTCTGCTGACAGATTCATTTCCTTGAAATTGTTGAGTCAAATTCCCATTCTTATGTCAACTGTGAACTGAAAATCATTCCAAGTTTCTAGCAAATCCTGCATTCCTTTATTCCTGACCCATGACAGGTCCATTCCTCATGTCAAATCTCTCGGATCCCTCTTCCATTAGTCTCTCTTTTTAACAACAGCTGGAAAAGAATCTCCACTTTTAAGAACTTGTGCAATCAGATTGAAACCACCTGGATAATTCAGGATGTATTCTCCATCTCAGTGTCCATAACCTTCATTACATGTGCAGAGTACCTTTTGTCATGCAATGAACATGTTCACAGGCTATGGAAATTCAGAGATAGTCAACTTTGGGGCATATTATTCTACTGCTTTACAGGGTTACTATTTTTGCTTTAAACAGTCAATCATCTTTAAATAAAATAAAACCCTTCTTTAATATATGTCCACATATTTGAAATTTCTTTGTTTATATCCAAGCTTTCTTCAACTTGAACAAAGTTCTTTTAAAAATTTTTGGAGTACCTGCCTGCTGGTGGAAAAAAATTAAACTTCTGTTTGAAAATATCTGATCATATATCTATTTTGGAAGGACATTTTCACTGGTTATAGAATTCTAAATAGATTAATGCATTTTTCTTTTAGCACTTTGAAGATTTTTTTTCTTTTTTTGGCTTGCATTGTTTTTGACGAGAAGTCAGTAATAATTATCATTTTTGTTCTCCTGTTTGTAATGTGTCTTTTATTTCTGACTGATTTAAAGATTATTTACATAAATTTCATCTCATTTACTTTGACATGATTTGGTGTTATTTTCTTTGCTTATTTTACAGTGTAGGAGTTTGCCAAATTTTTGTGATCTGAAGCTTAATAGTATTCACTAAATTTAGAACATTTCTGCTATTATGTCTTCAATATATTTTTTCACTTATTCTCTTCTTTCTTAGACTCCAATTACCATATGTTAGATGTTTGGTATTTTTTCCCACACATCATTGAGAAAATGTTTATTATTTTTTAGCCTTTTTCTCTTCTGTGCTTCAGTTTGTATAGTTTCTATTACTATGTCTTCAAATTTACTATTCATTCTTTCTTCTGCAATTCTAATATTCTATTGGGAACATATGGTAAAATTTTTATTTTAGATACTAAGTTTTACTTTTTGAGAAGAGTCTCTACTATTTTTTTGATATATTCCATTTTTCTCCCTGTTATATTCATGCTTTAACTTAAATCCCTGAAAATGTTTAAAATAGTTACTTTAAAGTTTCATCTCTACTGAATAACTTTCCTTCTAGTTATAAATCATACTTTTCTGTTTTGTTGCTTGTTTAATAATTGTTGATTGACTGCTGGACATTGTCTTAATTCTTTTGCTTATTATTTAGGTTTTCTTCCTTTCTTTAAGTGTTGAATTTTGTTTTGGCAGTTACTTATTTGAAGTTCAATTTTATCCTTTTAAGACTTCTTTTTAAGTTTCCTCCCATTTCTTGAGTTGCCAGAGACTGCATTCACTTGGGAGACACAGAGAGAGAGAGGGAGGGGGGAGAGGGAGAGAACAAACCCCGATGGGACATGGTCACACTGAAATCCTTTTTTCTTTTATTTTGGCATCCTATCAGGATGTGTTGGGCATGCATGCATAGGCACTTGGTGTGTTTTTCAAGTCATTGGGTATGGGACTCAAACTGGTCAACCATGTGGCATCTGGCTTCCTATGCACTGTGATTAATTGTTCTTCTGTAGGGCTGGCCCTCTTTTTTTTTCTTTTTGGAAATTTTTGCCATAGGATGTGTGCACTCACCAGAGAAACAGAAAGTGAGAAATCATCTCCCAGATTCCTTTTCCTCCATTTTCCTCTTGGGATTTTGAGCAGGCATACACATACTCCAAGCATGAGTTTCAAGCCACTTTGGTCCAGGACTCGAACTGCAGTTGACCACATGGAGTCTAGCACCGTAACTACTAGGCCACCTACTGGCCCCAAGGTTGACCCTCTTTTTAAGGTTTTTAAAGAGATGCTCTAGAGTGGTCTACACTGTAGTGATAGTTCAGTCCTACTAATAATGTGTGATTCTTTCGGGATTTCTGTTGAATGACCTGGCTTCTTACTGAGATCTCTCTCCTCTGGCTTGTTGATACTTAAATATATCTTACTCTTGTTTGAATTCTAGGAATTTACATCTTAAAACTCCACAAAATATTTTCTTTCTCTAGCTATTGCCCTTTGCCATGCCTCTTGGAACTTCACCATACTTACATGTAGCTGTGTATTTGACCAGACTCTCAGATGGATCTGATTCCAGTCACTCTAGTATTCCTGAACATCTCTCTATCTACTCAATTTAGCAAAGTTGCTATACTTTGCTTAGGTTCCCCCTTCTTATGCTTCACTCCAGTCAGTGGATTAAGGAAAAAAACAAACAAACAAAACATTGGTGATTGTAAGGCTTGTCTTCTTTGTTTTTATTCTCTTAGGGACCAGAGTCCTCCACTGTCAGTTAAGCAATCCAGTTTTTTAGTTGTTGAGAGAGTAATTCTGGATCTAGTTGTGCTATTTGTTAGGAGGGTAGGGTGGTACTAATTTTATTATGAATTGTATAAAAATAAAAGTAATTAATTTAAAGCTCTTATCTTATACAAACTTTCCTTACTCTCTATATGCCAAGAATAAAATTTATAAATATAAAATAGATGCATTCTTATTCTTTTACGATGCATATGAGGCAAGACATTTAAGGGACACAGACATGGAGGATTATCTGTTGATAATAATGCATATGAAAATATCTTTAACTGGACTGGTGTGCAATGAATTCTTGCTGGGAAAATTCATTTTATAAGCTGAGATGATGTAGTGACTGAATATATAAAATAAATTTTTCAAAAAGAAAAGAAATTGGTATGCTTAATCTACAAATCATTTGTCAAATCCCCTGGGTTAATTAACTAAAAATAAACAAGTGGGTTTTCTGACTTTTTCCATTTCAGTCTCCAAAGTTGTAGCAAGAACTTTGAGCACAGCTTTGAGCAAGACCATAATATTTCACTCAATCTAGCATGTGAGCCATGCCATCTTATTCTCTTAATATAGTTCATAATATAAATATAAGATGTTCTGCATAAGACTCAATATTTGCCTTATTTGCTAGGGTTTATTATAACTATAAAACAAGCCTTTGCTTTCTGTATCCTTGTATTAAATTGTACTCAGTCTAAGCTAATATAACATAGATATGAAATGTAAACATACTTTCATAACATTAATGTCAGTACGCGGCCTCCAAAGCTAAGAACTGCAGGATGACATAAAGCAGATGTAAAAAAGTGAGAGTTTAATTTTTTTAACGTGAATTATTTGAGAGTAGTTAGTAGACAAAAATACCAGAGAAGTCAACATTTTTAAAAAGATAATTTAATAATTTTTATGTTGGTGCACATATAAAGCCAAGGAAAATGAAGGGCATATATCTCACCCACAGTAAAATGAAAAACTTATAAAGAAGTGTGTAATTGCTTTAATAAATAAAACAAACAAACAAAAGGATGTATCTTGACAGTGTGTGGGAATGTTTTTCTTTTATGGATTGGATAATGCTAACAAAGAAAATTCTTAAGATGTCATGATTCAGCTGCTTCAGTATTTTACCCAACTGAAAAGAGCATTAAAAGCAGGAGGCCAATAGATTTGATTAGTTTGGGAAGGCCTTGACATTCATCCCTTTTTATTGTGAACAGTATGTTCCAGTGATTTTCTTACTGTAGGGGCACATTCCGATCTGCCGCTCTCCTCACTATGATTTCTTTGAATGTGATCAGCTATCATGGCTATTCTAAATTCACTGAAGCTATTAAAATAATCTATAACGAGGCTTTTTCCTAAGTCTTTTTTATATCTTTCTTTATGGGACACATTTCAGAAATACTGTAGTACGAGTTGCAAATGAACATCTATACAGATACCATTTCATTTAAATAGCTGAGAGCACTCTATTATGAAACAAATACTATTTATAAGGTATGGTTAGCTTCCATGTGGTAGCTGACACTTTTGTTACAGACTCATCAAATGAAGATGCACATGACAAATGGAATTACTTGCCATGAACTATACTAAAGTTTACTCTAGTTACCGTTTGGTTTCTTAGACCTACTTAAGAATTTAGGCCAGTCATGGTGTCACAGTGGTGACACAAAGCTCTGAGACATTGAAACCATATGGGAAGGTCTAAGGTTCACAGCCCAAGGTTTCCCTCTGGACATCAGGCATCATCTTGGCTGGTTGAGGCCGAGAATGAATCAAGTACTGAAAACCCTGTTGGGAGTGCCTGCCTTTGCTCTCTCATGAGATAAATACATAAACAAACAAACAAACAAACTTAAAAAAAAAGAATGCAGGGGCCAGCAGGTGATGTGGAAGTTAAGGCACTGGATTCCCCCGTGGCTGAAAACAGTTCAAGTCCTGGACTTGGTGGCTTGAAAGTCATGCTGGGCGCATGTGCATGAATGCCCAAAGAAGAGATTGGAAGAGAAAAGACTGTCTGTCTCTCTCTGGCGAGTGTCTTTACCTTAAAGCAAAAACCTAAAACTATTAAAAAAGCAAATGTCTATGTAAACAGTTTTACTTTCTCAAATTTAGTCTCTAAATTAACTTTCTAATTATTTTTATCCTGTGATTTTAGAAGCACTAATTTTAAGGTGACTAAAAAGCAAAAAAATTATAATGATTAATGTTTAAACATTTTTATAACCTCTAATTTTTCAGTCAAAAATCTTATTTGATAACTTCCTCCTCATTCTTATAGCACATAAATATTTGAAGATATTTCTGAACATTTATTTGTGAAAGAAGTGAGTAGAAGATTATGCATAACTCCCACGTGTAAATTTAATATTGACATCTTCCCCCTCAACCTTTTCTTGTTCCCTGAAGTGATTATTCATGAAAAGGACTGTTTTCATTTATAGATACTAAAGCTATTATTCAGGCTAATGACAGTGAATCCTAAAGACTAAGAGATGGATAAACCTGATTAAATTCACTGGCTATTCTGAATGGCCACTCTTGCTGGTGTCATTAGTACAGCAGTCACATTCAGAGGACCACTGAAGTCACTCTTCCTGTAAGGATGTTGAAAATGGATGACATGGAGCCCTTTTTGAGGGCATTTGCTTTAACAAAACTCTCATAAACTGTGTCATCTTTATAGTGCCGTGCCATAATCATGGTGGCTGATCTCTATTACTACATAAAGTTCAACTGATTTCATCTGTAACGCTAACAGGATATGCCCCAATGCCACTGTTTTAACTACATTAATGTAGCAAAAAAAAATTAATCCCCTGTTCTTAAGGGTTAAAGGAGTACGGGTTACAATTTCAGTGAAAGGTGCCCTCTTAAAAATGTGAGGGAGCATCTCAAAACTTCAAGGACTACAAAACTAACAGTTAGGCTTGGAAAATTCCTTATGGGGAATGTGGTGGTTTGCTTAGCCCTGAGATTCTCATGTTCTCATGGTGGTGCTGGTAGTCCATGTTTGAATCTCAAGATGAAGTGGATCTTCATCTTCTACTGAAAGGCCTGAGCTTCAGTTCTGGTGATCCTTTGGCTAAAAGAGACAAAAGTGTATGTGTGTGTGTGTATGTGTGTGTGTGTGTGTGTGTGTGTGTGTAAATAATTTCCAGTAAGATTGTTTAACAGGCATTGGCAACCTTTTCAATTCCTCTGTCAAGCTTGGCGGGGCATGCTAGGATGAGATATGTCCCTGCTCAGTAACCTTTACCTGCAACCTGGCATTTTAGTTTCTAGTCCATTTTTTAGTGTCCTTCTCTATTTTTCAGAGTAATAAAGGAATTCAATTGAAGAAAATGGAGAAGAGTCATGGATGGGAAGAGGTACTAAAAGTAGAATCCAGGGTTCAAATTCTCTCTCTCTCTTGTTCTGTGTCTAGCAATTGTATTTGCCTTCTGGTGAAAATTATTATTAAAAAAGAAAAAAAAAGAGAGAGAGAAGAAAAGAAAAGAAAAGAAAAGAAAGGAAAGGAAAGGAAAGGAAAGGAAAGAAAAAGAAAAGAAAAGAAAAGAAAAGAAAAGAAAAGAAAAGAAAAGAAAAGAAAAGAAATATACGGCTCAAATGGCAGCTGGTGCCAGACCAGGAGACTTTTGCTTTTACCTGAAATGATATTATTTCTGGAACTGACAAAACTGGGTTGAGAGTTCGGGGTTCTTTCTTATGGCTATGATGTTATTTATTTTTAATCTATTACTCTGTGGCAATATACATCTCCTAGTTAATTCTATTTCCTAGATAATGCTATTCTATAAAAAAGAGGTGGTGTGGGGCCAGCATTTGGCATGGTGGTTAAGGCACTGGAATCCCATAGGGCAGACCACAGTTTGAGTCCTGGACCTAATGGCTTTAAAATCATTCTGGGTGCATGTGTGTGCATACCCAAAAATCCCAAGAGGATAATGGAGGAGAAGGGATTACAGTGTGGGGCCATCCTCCCCGGGGTGACGAATTGTCACCTTCCCTTTCTCTGTCTCTGTCTCTCTCACTCTGGTAAACACATACAGCCTATGGAAAAAAAAAGTTCTAAAACAGTAGGTGGTGTTCCATCACCATCCTCTGAAACACAAATATTTTTTCTTTCATTTCATTGGACTAAAAATATATATTTTTTTCTATTGCCTGCCATACAGAATAAAGTCAAGCTCCTTAGCTTAGGACACGAGACCTGTTATTACCAAGTCTTACCGTTAGCTTCCTGCTACATCTCCCAGTGTACTCCATGATTGAGCCACAGTGAGCCATAAGCATGCCTGGTTTAGAGGTGAGTTCATTCTAAATAGATCAGAGTCAAAATTTCTTTCCAATATTACACACTGGCAGCTATTCTTCATTACTACTCTCTTTATCAAAATCCCTTACTCATACCTCTGTTAATAACTTTTTTCACTTAACATTTTATAATTGATTAGTCAATTATTTCAGTTCTCAGTGATGTTTCCTAAGCGCTTCATATGACCCTATGATTTTTAGCCTGTTTCCTTAACCATTTCCTTTAAGGTACAGGGCCACCATCTCTGGCATGTCAGATAGCTGTGCCATCTTCTTTGTTTCTTAGTTACTGGTTGGGCTACATCAGCTCTTGGCAGTATGTGGGTCAAAGATGTTTGTCAGTATACAACAAATCTGTAGAAGAAAAGCTATAGAAAAGTAAATTTATTTTGCAGGATACGTTTCACCCAGGATTATTCAATAAAAGCTTACTGTCTGAGAGCTGCTGCTGCAGTATGATAACTCTCATTGATTGAGGATGCAAAGCACAGTTGTTGGGAAGCTATCATTGGGGAAGAATGTTAGAGAGGGCTTGAGTGCTTTAAAATATGAAAAATAAATGTAGCAATAGCATGTACGTATATAACACTTCCTGCCACATGTTTTTTTAAATGGGGGAGACGATAGAGACTTGCTGATTTTTATTTCTTGGCTTTTTTATATAGGATCTCACTGTGTTGTATTTCTTCTGCCCTTGGTTCCTGGTTAGCTAGGATTATTGGTAAGTGCTACAGCACCAAGCCTATCTAAGTTGGTCTGGGAGCAAAACCCAGGTCAACCATGTGGCTGTAGCTTCAGTAAGTGGTACACCAGTGGTACCCCTTTTTTCTTTTTAATAGAGAATATTCAGAAACAAGTAATTTTACAAAAAAAAATACTACTTACGGGATCATCACTAAAAATGATACCTGTGTGCTATCTAACATCCCCATAAGACTTTTCTTTCTTATATCCTCACCCCCCAGTTATTTCCTTCACTAGAATATACCTCCTAACTCCCTTCCCTTCCCTTCCCTTCCCTTCCCTTCCCTTCCCTTCCCTTCTCTTCCCTCTCTCTCTCTCTCTCTCTCTCTCTCTCTCTCTCTCTCTCTCTTTCATTTGCTAGAGGGCATATATGCTCTCCAGAAAGTGACAGAGAGATAAGAGGTAGAAAGAATCCCTCAATGGGGTGTGGTTATGCCACCATCCCTTCTTCTCCATTTATCCCTCCTGCTGGGATTTTGAACATGCATGAACATGCATCTGGCATATTCTTTCAAGCCACTGGGTCCAGGATTCAAACACACAGTTAAACCATGTGGGACCCATCTCCCTTAAGAATTAGGCCATAGAGATGGCCCAGAATACATATGGTCAATATCCTTTCCAAATTGGTAAGCTTGGTGACTATATTTTCATTTTTCAATAGCTATCTGAAATGCCACCTCTCAGAACAGGCTTCTTGTTTCTAATCACCCCTGGAATTGGTCATCCTTGCTTTTATGCTTCAATAGCACTTCAAAGTAGCTTTATGGTTAAAAAAAAATACTAGACCCCCAGTTTATGTGTGAATAATTACCAAGAATGGGCTTTGATTCCCAAGTTGTCATCTCACTGTCAGAAAGTCTCTCAAAGCAAGTGAGAAATACTGAAACATTGAAATACTGAGCCTCCTTTCAAAAATTCTAGTAGATGGCGTTTTATTAGATGATTTATCACAGGAGCTGGAGTTATAGTCACATGGGGAGAGAAATAACTGAGTATGAAGAAAAGTAAAGTCACAAATAGGTGCTTTGGCTAGATAATGTTCATTTTTTAGTGTATGTGGTTGAAATACATCACCCAACCCTGGATCTTCCCTTTCCAAGTGTGTTTTCATGAAGGGAAGCAGAAGGGAATCTCCATGGGCTAGGCATTCTTCCAGAAATTTTCCATACTACATTTCATGAAATTCTCTTGACAATGCTTTACTTTGGCAGATGAGAAAGTTGAGACTCAGAAATATTAGGTAAGTTATTCTGGGTCACACAGCTAGTAAGAGGTAGCCTACATTTTGAACCAGGGCTCTGTCAGGTTGTGTAACACTGTGTCATAATATCTCTCAATAACTACTAAAAGTATTTATGCCCAACCATGGTGGTGCAGGTAGTTGGGGTGTTGCTGCAAGATGTGATGCTGGAGACTGTATGGAAAGTCTCTAGTTTTGTGTTCTGGGTCTGCTGAACACATCAGCCATGTACGGGTGTCCATGATCCTGGCTGGCTGCAGGGCTGGGGGCATAATCTCAATGTGAGGACAGTGGAGTCTTTCTCTCTCTAACACACACACATACACACACACACAGGGATATAAATAAAGTTTTTCATTTTTTAAAGAAGGACTTAAAATAACATTTTACTTTTTATAGTGACTCATTCTGGCAATGTGAAAGACACAGCATGTATCTGTAAATATATATAAGCAATAATAATGAACACAGTGGTTATAGCAGAAAACAAGTTAACTGAAAATTGTGAGAGTCATGTGAAAGAATGTCTGTACTCTGTGTGATTTGGGCTCACTTTTTAAAGGCTAGAGGCACTTTGAGAACTTTGAAAGTGGTAAGTTTTAGATGTTTATCTAAAGCAAACTTCCAAAGTTCTCAGAGAGGGCTTCCTATCACAGGGGATGGCTGTGCAAAGGATCCTTTCCATTTGGGCAGATAGTGCCTGTTAAGTACTTTCATTCATCAGAAAATGTGTTTTAGAAAAAGCACAGTTCTGAAAGCTGTATTTCAAGAGGCAAAATTCAATATTTTACAAGTTGAAAAGATCTGATTTTGAACAGTAGAGTTTACTAGGCTGTGCTGATACTTTCTTCTTATGTTTGGTGGAATTTAACCTTTAACAGAACGATATGCCAGCTCTAAATTGTCTAAATTCTCTGACATATAGACTCACTCTAAAATACCAATTTTCATCTTAATCTTTAAAAAGGTTATTGAGGTAGATTAAGCCAGTGCTTAAGAAAGTAAGGGTAGCTGACATTATCCATTCTACCTTATGATAATATGTTTTCTATAGATTTTTTATATTTACCAAGGGTTCTGCAGAATGCCTCTGCCTCTAGGGCATTATTTCTACAAAAACAAATAAACAAAAAACCACAAACAAACTGTAAAAGATAAGATTATGATAACTCTTCTAAATGTGGTAATATTTTAGTCACATCTTAAAGTACAAACACAGAATCATGGTACCCCTAACATATACATTGCTTTTAACAGATATTATTGAATAATGTATTTGTGGAAAAACCATAGAGTTGTTTGTTCATATTCTGTGAAGGTTCTCTGTAGAAAGTTAAACATGAACATAGCTTTTTTTTAGGTGCCAAGGTTGTCAAGATTGTTAAGAGGATTTATAGTTCTCAGAGTTTTTTTTCCTTTTCTTTTTCTCTAAATATATTTATAGAATGCTTCTTACAGAGCTCAGTGCTGTTCATAAGGGCTCACATTCATTAAATTCATTTAATCCTCTCTGTATTCCTACAAGGTAGGCACTACTCTTATCTTCATTTACAATTAGAGAAACTGAGGTACAGAGATTGAATAATTTGCCCAATGTCACACATGTTGTATGTGAGGAGCCAGGATTTGGACTTCCGCGTACTCCCTAGGCAGTGCCATTTCTTACAGAGGGTCAGAGATTCTCTTTCCTGTCTATGCTCGGTGGTGTGTTGCCACATCTCCTTTAATGGTCACATTATAATTAGTTACAATACTCTATTTTTTCGGTTTGTTTGTTTATTACAGTTTTATGCTGTAGGGCATATGAACTTGCCAGAGAGATAGAGAAAAGCTGCTGGGTCTGGAACTCTAACTACACAGACAGCCATGTGAGATTTATTGTTTTGATTTCCACTTGCTGGACCAAAAAATCCAGTATTTTAATCTGGTATTATATAGGTATTTCTTCTTGCTGAACATACAGATTATTTTCAGTCCATATCTCTATAAATAGTCATTGTGAACATCTATGCTGAATGATATGTGTGTGTGTGTGTATATACATAAAACCTCTTATTATTATGTTAAGGGTTTGAGGTAAAGGATAGTCTGCAGAATTTTTTTCTAGAGGAAATGTGAATGAAGGCAAAGAACAATCTATATAGATTACATGAAACGCCCAATCAATCTGCTATTCTTTTTTTTTTTTTTTTTAATCCTAGGGCACTTTTCCTTGCCTGAGAGACAGAGAGAGAGAAAGTGAGAAATCACCTCCCAGGGAAGATGGCCACACTTCAATCCCTTCTCTCAATAAATCTGCTATTCTGACAAAGACTCCTACTGCTTTCAGTAAGTTACTCTAGGAAACCTTCCTGTCCCCCTGTGTTAGTCCAGATTCTCTGATAAACCAGAGCAAAAGACAGGGGTAAATATATAATGAGTTTACTAGAGAAAACATCTGTAAGAGAAAACAGCAGATGCTGGTTGAGATTGAGAGCTTCCAAGCAGCAATGCAGGTAAGACCTCCAACGTGAGTGAAGGAAGGAAGTAGGATTAGATGAAAGCATATTAGACTACAGATCATTTCTAAGAAGAGTTTGGGAAGGGCACTGGGCAGTCATCAAGTCAAAGTTAGCCTTCAACGAAATCCTACATCTCCTGGGAGTGGGTCCCCTTTAATACTCCTGCCCTGCTCAGTCACTGGCTGAGAGCAGTGGTCTTGGCGCAAACATGGTGGACTGCAGAGCATAGCAGTGGGGACTCTTGCTCAGTGATATTCCTTGCCCTCAGAATCTGAGAGACTTATCCTCAAGGCTACCATAGTTCCTAACACTCCTACTCTGCCCCTAGAATAACTCCTCACCTGGGGTTAGGTAACTGTCCTTTGAACTCTTCCATTTGAATTATAATGTCTTCATCACAGTATGGTCACCAGGTTTATTTCTAAAGACTGAGGGGCTTGGTTCAAGAATATGATGGTGGCCCACATATCATATTGTCAGCTGAGAAATGTATGTTCATAATCACCCGGAAAGTCTGCTTCAAATTTAGAATCCTCAGAGTTTTTTTTTTTTTTTTTTTTAAGTTTATTTATTTTATTATACACTGTATATAATTGCAGCTTCTAAAATGAATTTTTCTAGTATGAATATACTGTATATTAGTCTAATTAAAGGTATATCTGAGTTTTCAGCCAAAGCATGGTGTCGCAGGGAGAGAGTTAATATTTCTGTCCTACCCCACTCCATTTGCTCTCCCCAGCACATCCCTCACTCAGGGGGTCTCTTAGTCATGCATGTAAGCATTGCAGCCTACATATCCAAGTCTGGTCATATCATCCTCCCTCTGCCTGCATCTAAGTGCGGGACCTCTTCACAACACAGTTTAGCTGAGAGTTTATTTAACTGTATCCCTCACTAGATTATAAAGCCTATGAGGGGTACATGGATTCATGGCCCACAGAAACTGTGAAGTAGTGAATGTGTGTTATTTTAAACTCAGTTTGTGGTAATAATTTCATGGGTAAATAATACAGTCAGAGGCCCTGTTAATGTGTTCATCTAGCACGTAGTGTGCAAATAAATATTTCCTGAATAAATGAGTGAATTCATCAGAAGTTTATTTTGTTATCTATTAAGTATAAAGAATTATATTAAGAGTGCCACAAAGGCAAAAGGCAAAAATCCTATTAAACCTAGAAGTACAGAAAATCAACTGGATCTACTGCTGGGAGCAGAAAGCAAAATGTAGATGTTATGTTGTCCAAGAGGATGTAAAGACTGAAGTTAATGAGGTGTTTATTTATAGAACAGGAGTGAGTCTGGATGTCTCATCTGCTCATGTAACACATTCCTCCTCTTAGCAAGTAAGAGGTGGAGAAAAAGAGAATCAATATAAAACTCAAACCAACAAAGTAGAGGGTTCTTGTTCCAGTGAGCTAATACTGAATGCCTTCAGCTATAGAAACTAGAAAGAGTGAGCTTCCTAATATACCTCTGGGGTTTTATGAGGGTTGTGAAATTGGCTCTGTGTGATTGCTCCTTGGTACCTATGTACCAGGAACGTCTTTGCTATTGATGCTTGAGGAAGACTGAGCAGCCCAGAACTAAAAGACCTCAGCTTTGAACCCACAAGAGGTCCAGATTGCTGAATCAAGATGCTGTATAATACATTGATTTAGACAATTAAGAATGTTCTAAAGATTGACCTGAGTATCTTACATTGTCAACTTTGACTTTGTTTCAATTTGAGACATTTTTAGGCAATTATATGGAAATACCATGGTTTTACATCCCTATTTGTGTACTTATTTCTCATTATTTAAGATGTTCAGTTGAAACCTTTACACTGACAACTGGGTCAAAATCTGAGCTCTGAATAACTAAAGTCAATGTTCTCATGGGAAAGAGAAATGGAAATACACTTTGTCAATGAAAACAGAGAGAGAGAAAACCCACTGCTTCCTAATGGTACACTTGCCTTTTGTAAAGGTACCTGAAAATAACCTACCAGGCTTTGACTCTCCTTTTTAAGTTCAAACATGATTCTCATGGCATAAATTACAAGGCTTTTATTGTGTCATTTTTATGAAGGAGAATGATACATGTTATGCTTTAAATTATAGTAATGACCCGCTTATTCTGAGGGGGAATTTCTGACAACCGCTATCCTTGAGAACTCAGCCCAAACTTAGAAGGAAAAAAAAAAAAAAGAAAAAAAAACAAAAACAGTCTTTCAAGCTGACATAGTGGTTATAAAGGCATGCACTTAACTCCTAGGGCCAGGGCTTTATTGACTTTCCTTTAACACACAATTTTTAACTACCTTGGTTATCTGGTTTCCCAGTTCATAGCAGGCAAGAAACTACAAAGTACAAAAGAGGCAGAGAAGAGACTGTAGGAGGTGGCTATCAAAACAGCAGTGAAGGCTGACAGTTGTATAGCAGAGGCAGAAGCAGTGGAACTTACAGGTATTTAGGAAAAGGAGTTGCCACCTAGGTCAGGAAGGACCCTAGATTATTCAGAAATGCACAATTATGTTTAGCACCCCATATTTAAGAAGGAAGTCATGTGGAGCAGTGTAATCCTTTGATATTAAACTGTGCAATTTTTTTTTTTTTTCAATTCCTTCTACCTCTTTGCTTCTTATCAAAACAGCAGTGAAAGTTATCTCATTGCTCTGCTGTGCAGGGTAGAGATGGTATAGAAAGAAAAGGGTAAAATTCCTGGCTTTTGAGCTCTTGTGCATATTTTTGTATATCTATAGTGGAGATAAAAATCTTAAAAGCTATAGCTTTCAACTGAAAGAGCCAGGGAGGCAGGTCAGAAAAATAGATTTCACAAATTTCAAAACTATGGCTTCGAATAGTAAGGCCTAAAGTCTGGAGGATTCAGAGCATAGAATTTAGACCATAACTCCTAGAGCAGGAAGCATGTCTGAGGAAGGACATGCCATTTTCTTGGCAAGAGAGGATAGAGAAATGGAGGAAGGTGTGATTAGAGCTTAGATACTGCCTGGGTCTCCTAGAAGGGCCCGGTACTTCCTCTTGTTTTGGTGAGTATGGGAGAAAGGTAGTGATTAAAATCTCATGTTGATGTAGGGGACATGAGAGTAGGATCTTTTGTTCCAGGGTCTAGAATTGGAATGCTGGAGCCTTGTAGATAAGCTCTGTGTCTCAGGGAATGGGAAAATCAAGTAGCAATTGACCAGGGGATTTCCTGGGACATAAGTTTCTCACAGTTCTCTAAGGTAGTGTGAGAATCCATCAGAAAGATTTCTGTTGGGACCAGCAGATGGCATTATGGTTATGTTGCTGAAGTCCCATGTAGTTGACCTCAGCTTAAGTCCCGGACCTGGCAGCTTAAAACTCACACCTGGCGTGTGCGTGTGTGTGCATGTGTGCATGACCAAGATCCTGAGAGGAGAACAGAGGAGAAGGGATTGCAGCGTGGTCATTCCCCAATCATCATTGGGGTGATTTCTCACTTTCTGTCTCTGTCTCTTTAGCGAGCAAAAATCTCTCTCTAAAAAAAAAAGAATAGAAAGGCTTCTGTGACTGTCCCCCTCCCAAATTGACCCCCTGAAGATGAGCCTGCACAGGGAAGTAATTTGTAAATGGCGGCCTCCTTGTAGAATGGGCCTACTGCCGGGACTGGGAAAAGTGAATTTCCGACTCAAAGGTAGAGAAGTCAATCAGAGCTACTTACTGTTCCTGCCTGTTGGAAATAGCTGTTTCCAAAGAAGACAATCCCAGAGGGCTCTTGGAGGAGAGCAGTTTTGCAACCTAGTTTCCAAAGTATAGAGAGGCTTACTTGAAAGAGTGTTGGCCTTTGGTCCAGAAAGCCCTGATGAATGTCATGTTAATGCAACCTTGGACCTGATCGAGGGCAGCATGACTGTTTGTACTACAAAGAAGACTTTTGATCGATGTATCATTGTTAGGGCCAGAGACTTAATAATACAGTTAGCAAGGAGTGTCTCATTCGAACAGGCAGTACGAATTCTTCAGGATGACATTCCGTGTGACATCATTAAAACAGGTTCTTTGGTAAGAAAGAATGATTTGTAAAAAGAAGACAATGGCTTATTGGTCCCAAAGTATCTACATTTAAAGTATTGGAACTCTATTAATAAACTGTTACATTTTGGTTCAAGGAAACACAGTTTCAGCCATTGGATCTTTTAGTGGATTAAAGGAAGTTCAAAAAGTAGTCCTAGATACTATGAAGAATATGCATCCAATTTATAACCTTAAACCGTAATATTAAATTAGAGTTGGCAAAAAATTCTGAATTACAATCACAAATCTGGGAAAGATTTTTGCCACATTTCAAACACAAACATGTGAATAAATGAAAGGAACCAAAGGGGGGGAAAAAAAAACTGAAGAAAGAGTATACATCATTCCCACCACCACAACCAGAAAGTCAGATTGATAAACAATTGACTAGCTGTGAATACTTTTTTTTTTGGAGAGGTTTTTGCTATAGGGCACGTGGGCTCGCCAGAAAGACAGAGAGACACAGAGAGACAGGAAGCGAGAAATCACCCCCCAGGGGGGATGACCACACCGCAATCCCTTCTCCTTCATTCTCCTCTCGGGATATTGGGCATGCACGCACACGCGCCCGGTGTGAGTTTAAGCCACTGGGTTTGGGACTCGAACTGCGGTTGACTACATGGGAGTCCAATGACATAACCATTATGCTAACTGCTGGTCCCGTTAGCGGTGAATACTTTTTGAAAGCCAGTCAGAAGAAGTGACAGAAGATGGAAGCAATAAAGGCTAAACAAGCAGAAGCTCTCAGTAAGAGACAAGAGGAAAGAAACAAGCTTTTATTCCACTAACAGAAAAACCAGTAGTGAAACCTAAGGAAGCTCCTACTGATATGAACGTTGATGTGGCTGCAATCAAGGAAAAAGTTAAGAAAGCAAAAAATAAGAAACTGGGAGCTCTTATAACTGAAGAAGTTAAGCTTAACATGGAAGCAGATGAAAAGAAAAAGAAGGAAAAAAAAGTAATATACAAAACCCTCTGAACTAGAATATATGAAGCAATCTCATTTCATAAAAGATTTTGAGATATCAGGGCATTAGTTGCCTTACTCATGAGTAATACTACTCTCATCACTTTTTTCTGTATTTGTTCACAGAGGAGTGTTCTTTATAAATATAAATTATTGTATTTTATATATTTTTGAAAAACAAAAAACTCTGTACAAATTACACCTTGTGTACTTAATTACAACTAATCAGTTCTAGAAATATTCTGCTTTAGCATGAATTTAGGGGTGATTTTTTAGATTTTTTTATATATAGATCTTTACGATGTGACTGTTATCTGCTAAATCCAATGTCTGATGCCATTTGTTAGTCTTTAAATATAATCATGTTTTAGCATTTGGTTTTGAGGAAAAGAAATGCATATTTTCAGTGCTAAAAAAGAGCCTGTGGGAACCAGCAGTTAGTGTAATGGCTATGTTGCTGGACTCCCACGTAGTCGACCGCGGTTCGTGTCCCGGATCCGGTGGCTTAAAACTCACGCCGGGTGTGTGCTTGCCCAAGATCCCGAGAGGAGAATGGAGGAGAAGGGATTGCGGCGTGACCATCCCCTCTGGGGGGGGTGATTTCTCTCTTTCTGTCTGGCGAGCACACGCGCCCTATAGTGAAAATCTCTCCAAAAAAAATTAAATGAATAAATAAATAAAAGAGCCTGCATACTCAGATTACTTCCTTATCTCAGGAGGCCTGTGTGCATGTGTGTTGCAGAGGAGAGAGGGTCTTCAATATCATAGCGTGGGACTAGAAACTATTACTATCTTACTACTACTAGAAAGGGTAGTAAGATAAGTACTGAGGTAGAGCTGGCAAGTAGCATGGGGGTTAATGGCGTTGGACTCCCACATAGCTAACTGTAGTTCGAGTCCTGGACCTGGTGGCTTACTTTTTCGTTTTTTTTTTCTCCCTCTCTCTGTCTCTTTCTCTCTGTCCCTCTCTGATCAAATTAAATAAATAAATCAATAAAGTTAAGTAAAATAATTCTTTAAAATAAAAACCTTTTAAAAATTTTAAAAAGATAAGTGTTGAGGTAAAGATATGTTAATTAGTTTGATATAATCATTTTGCCATGTGTGTGTTAAAACATCATACCATACTTCATAAATATATATATATTTATTAGTTCATTGGAAATAGAAATGAAAAAGAAGGGGAATTAAGCACAAATGATAAGCACACGTGCCTCTCTCCTGCACTCTTCCCTTTTTCCAGAACCCAACAGACCCGCAGTAGAGACGGGAAGGAGGAAAGTGAGGGAAGAGAGTCCTGAGTAGAATGAGTAGTTGCTCAGAGGACACTGAATTTTAAACTGGAAACACTTAAGTACCTGTGAATAGCAAAGGTGAAGAAACAGTGGTTCATGTGATCAGGAACATTTAGTTACAGAAAAGTAAGGAGCATTGTAATGTTTGTGTATCCAAGCATATGGCTTAAAATTTTTTAAAAAAACTTTTTATTTAAAATGATTAAAATGAAAAAAAGTATTAGGATGTAAAAGAGACTAACCCTTAGTTGTAAGTGCTCACTTTTGTAGAGTATCTTATCTCTTCATGATGATACTAACAATAAAAACAAAAACAAATCCTTCCACGTATTAGGTATTATAATGGCGTGGTCTTTTTATGGCATCACAGCCCTCCTTTCCCTGTGGCAAAGCCCAAAGTCCATTGCCCTTAAAGACTTTATAGAACAGAGAAGCTTCCAGACCACAGGTGGTTAAAGGCTCCTAACACAATAATGGATGTGATGCCCATAGTAAGAATACTGATTGTGTCCTAGAAAGGAGGCAGGTTGTCACCCGTTTTCATCCAGAGTTGCACGGATATGCATCTCAGCCTATCGATTCCCTATGCATGCATATTCCAGCGAGGGAATGCATTTTCTTAGTTACTCACAGTCCTTGCAGTCCTCTTCTGCTCAGCAGCAGTTTTCATACATGATTAACACTCAGACAGCATTTTCCACATTAACCTTGTGATGTCTGATAGGGAGGACAGAGACAGATACTGCCTCGCCGAAATGTGTACACATAATCCATAATGAATAACTGCAGTTCCTTGGTGACCATGATGAGGCATCACAAGCAAAGTGAGGGCCAAGTTGGGGAAGGTGCTGAGTCCTAAAAAGCAGTATTTCCCCGTTTGGCCAAGCATGCAGTTTAAAACACCAGCCCCGTGTGGCTCAGCACCGGCCTCTGATTACTGCAACCATTCTGGTTCTGTCCCAGGGAGACTTGGCCATAGTTGGCTTAAAAACCCTTTCCCATGTGGTATTGGCGTAGGTTATGATGAAAGCTGTCCTCAGAGAATTTCTCCAGGTGTGCTTTGATAGCTGGCATATGGAGCTGCCTCAGGTATCTGTGACCTTCTGTATCGTACGTATTCCAACCATCTCTTTTTGGGGGGAGGGGCTTAAATGAATGCACTCAAGAGGCCTGTTGGTGTCTCCCAAGGGTTGGAAGGTTCATCAGCTCTGACAGTCTAATCATGATTGGGCACACTTTTATTTTCTGTTCTCCTAAACAGAAGTAAACAGGACTAAAATTAATTTCTTGAGTTAGTTCGACATTTCCCCTGCCATGGACATTGAATGTGCCCATACTTTTACTAATATTTCTGGTGATGTTTTCCTGGGGTAGATTTAAGGCTTCTTCTGTCTATGTATGCGTCCTCATGCATTTTGAGCCCTAATATAGAGATCTTCATGCATTATTATGTGCAGAGACTTGAAGTCTTCCCTGGGAAATTGTGTTTTTGTATGAGAAAACACCTAATATAATATTTAATTTCCCAGTTCTTTTTCTTTTTTTTCTTTGGAGAGATTTTTGCTATAGGGCACATGTACTCACTTGAGAGACACAGAGAGACAGAAAGAGAGAAATCACCCCCCCAGGAGAGATAGCCACACCACAATCTTTTCTCCTCCATTTTCCCCCTGGGATCTTGGGCACACATGGACACATGCCCAGTGTGAGTGTGAAGCCGCTGGCTCCGGGACTTGAACCATTGTAGTCCATGTGGCAGTTGAGCAATCTAACCATTACACCATCTACTGGTCCCTCCCAGTTCTTTTTTTAACAAATTCAAATATGAGTCAAAACAGAAATCAAGTATCCTATATGTCATAAGTACTGATATGTGTGGGTAGCTTTGTTCTATTTTAATGTCATCAAAATGTTTGAGATCTTAGCCATTGTTCACTACTTGTTCATTGTGATAACTAGTAAATTATTGAGTAAAGTGTTTCTCATTACAAGCTTTAATGTGTAAATCACCTGTGAATCATGAAAAATTTGGACTGATTTATTAGGCCTTGGTTAAGACCTGAGAGTCTGCATTTCCAACAAGTTCCAGCTGAGGTTGAAGCCCCACAGACTACACTGTAGCTAGGCTGAAGTAGCCATTGTGGTGGCAGAAGGATTGAGAAGGCTGTGAATAAATGTTCCATCTGTTTGTATGCAGTCTATTTTTGCCTTCCTTGCCTGTGACCTTATTCTTGTATGATAAGGAAGGGTAGCAATGCTGGCTTTGAGATGATATTTGGACATTGGCCAAGAAAGGGAATGACTATCGAATTTCCCAGGCCCACGAGGCCTGACATCTTTTTCACCATTTTGGCATTATATTTTGGGTTGTCAGTAAAGTCATGACGTGTTTCTCTGTGCAAAAAATGTGTCATCACTTTATGATGATCCAGTATTTAATTTTCCTAAATGAGAATTAGTTTGTCAAGAATAAGTTCTTGTGTAAAATACTTAGAAGTTCTTTTTTTTTTCGCTTATTCATCTAGAAGGGACATATATTTCTGTTGAGGCTAACATTATCAGATAAAGATTGAGTCAGAAGACCTTAACTAATGTTTCTTTCAGCTGTAACACCTTCTTGTTACATTCCATACACAACAGCAAAATTCAATCAAGGGAAGAACTTCCAAAGTCAATTAATGGGGAAAACACATCCAGAAGCCACAGAGGAGTTGCATACTGTCCCTCTATGGAGTGGAGTTAGAAACAAAGCTGCTTAATACAGTTGTTTAAGAAGTTCTCATTGCAAGCATGGCATGGCTCGATTTACTAAATGTATTGACTGTAGGATATAAATAAATCCCTTGCAAACAGATGTAAATGCATTTCAATTACAAAAAAAAAAAAACAGTCGTCCATTTTTCTCTCTAATCTCAGAAGAGAGGGAGTAACAGCTGGTGCTGCCGTTTACTTCAAGAAGAGAAGCACACAGCAATAACTCACGTTCCTCCTTTATCACGTCCCTTTTTATCAGCTCCTCTTCCAGTCACCACTTGATTGGCATGAAGAAAATGCCAGTTACCATTTCCTAGTAAATAGCTAAAACCCTCCACTTAGCCTTTCACATGGTCAGAGTAGATTCAACAATTTGGTCATCCATCCGGCCGTGTGACAAGTACACAGTAAGACGAGTCACTGTAAGCAGATCATACCCAGGCATCGGAAAGAGGGATTGGTTTAGGTTAGGCTTGAAGTTGTGGCTAAAGCTGTGACATTACCATAGTCAACTAAATATCAAGACCATGACCTTCACTTTTTTTATTTTTGTAATTGGTCAATGAAAAAACAAGTCAGATACCTCTTGAGATTTTTTTTTAGAAAATGTAGTTTTAATCCAGCCCCTCTTGTCCATGTCTAAGCTTTTTCCCATCCTGACTTCAGTCACAAGGATCCTATTGCCTCTGTAACTCTTCCTTCCACCTCCCATGTCATCTGGCTGCTTCCATCTTTTTAACAAACTGAAGATATGAGTGATGTTAGCTTTCCAGTATCTGCAGGATTGGTAGACAGTAAATGAAGAACATGTTTAAATTATTTAGGTTAGGATATCATTCTCCAGGATAGTCATAGATGTTAAACTATAATGCCCATATCCAATGTGAAACCAAGTAATGGGTTCATGAGAAAAATTACTTGGAAATTTGAAGACATCATCTAAAGAAAAGTAGATTATATGTTTCTAATCCTATATTTGAACATATTAGATTGGCTTATGTAATACAAAAGAAAATTACTGTTTTACCAGGAAGATTAAAAAATTGGGATCAGATAAATATGATCTAAAGAAATATTTAGTACCTGGTATAAAATCACTTTCTGATGATGCAAACAAATGAAAGAAAATGAACACTGCAGTGAAAAAAGAACATAGACAAATCTGCACTGAAACTCTATTAATAAGATGAAGCATAGTCCAGGTGTCATACAGCTGCCAACAGTGCCATTTTTCTTAGCTCTTAGAATGCTGTTTGAATGTTTGTTAAGCTGAGAATCTCAAGAAGGGATTTAGTGGGACTGGCAGTGTACGGAAAGCAACCTTTGCAGGTAACAAAATCTATAGCCCTAAACCAAGGGATTGGCCACTTGATTTAGAATCAAACTCTTATTTTTAATTTCAGCTAGGAGAAGTATGCCTTGGATATGTTTTATATTGTTATTTTTAACTTGTGATATTTAAATAGTTGTAGATTCACAGGTCACAAATATCTAGGGAAGATGCAAGCATGCTTCTCAGCTTCACTAAATGTTAACTAATATCTAGCACAACTACTGCACAAAGTCAGGGAACTGGTACTAGGGACCAGATGGTGACACAGCGGTAAAAAACCACACTGCCAGGTTGACCCCCATGGGAAGGTTCCAGGTTCCTGTCTGGAAACCTCCCTGAGTAGGCTGGGCATGCATGTGCCCACGATCTGGGGCTGTCTGAAGCCGGGAATAGATTGTGCATTACAACCCTGTTGGGGGTACTCTTTCACATTTATGGAAGAAATAAATAAACTATTAACAAAAAAGACTGACATTAGTATATTACAGAGCTTATTTACATTTCACCAGTTATAGATAGATGAGGTTTTTAGGTTAAGAATAAAATTGTTGTAATTCTTTAGATGGTCTGGGTCTAGAACTTTGAAACCTCAAGTCAAATGATGTAAAATGGTGATAAGCGCAATATGATATTTGTTGTCCTGAAAGAACCTGCCCCTATAGTGGCATAGTAACCTCAAATAGTCTAAGTCCTGCCAAATTATCACTCAGAATGTACTGCCTGCGAGGCTTCCCTGATTCGATGCCAAGCAGCAGCCAAAATTGTAAAAGCATCCTTTCATTCGTTAGACTATTTCAATTAAGAAAGAAAAAAAGACAAGCCGTCCTTAGTAGTCTCATGGAAAATTTTATATAATACAGTATTAGTCACCCAGTTGAACTGTTTTTGTTTCCGTTTTTAAAATGTGCTCAGATGATTTGGCTGAATGGTATGATATTATCAGTTTTTGTTTGTTTAGAATTTGTTTGGGCTGGGTGTGTTCTTATTGGAGGCTTCACAAGATCTCATACCTGCTTCATCTGTTCTTCTTGTCGTTAATGTAATCAAGTGTGTTTGGACTGGTAGACAGCAGGGGAGCGGTAAATCTTGTGGGACAGAGATCACTCTTTGGTTTTCTCTTGGAACAAGATGCTTCTTTGCTGAGTAGCTGCAGCCATTGGGGTTTCTCTGGCTCCTGCCTCAACTACTACAAGGCCCGAGTGATTCACTTAGGAGAGCAGATAAAGAGCCTGTCTTCCTAGTTCTTGTGTATGTGAGCAGCTGGTCAGACTTTTTGCTATTCATCGATTAACTTCTTTGACAGATCTCCTTTTTCTTCGCTATTCATTAATTTCTTCTAAGTCTAATGCTAAATGTCTATGAGACCTTGGGCAAGTCAATGTATGTATGGAGGGTTATTTTCTTATCTAAAAACTAAGACTGGGCCAGATCATCTCAATCTTACGTCTATAATGTGGTGACGATCTTGTGAATTGTAGCTCCTAGGAACAAAGATAAGTTCTGCAATTTGTTATTTTTGATCAGAAGTTATCTTTACTGAGTGATTAATGATGTATTTTAGAACAAA